>JAHFWJ010000590.1:0-1200000 GCA_028555115.1 Himalopsyche japonica | reverse complement strand
GTAAATAATTGATTGATAAGAAGATTTAAGTAACACGCAATTCTCTTAAAAAAACATGTGTTGGTAACACAACAATATTTTTAACTTTTCGAAAATTATCTGTAAGTTATTTTGACACTCATAAATTATTCCAAAAATATATATAGAAGAAATTTCAACGGAAACCTTGACGACTGTGTTGCGACACGCATGTATTTTTTAAAATATACTATAAGCTTGTTCATAGGTAACTTTTTACCCTGTGGACCTCTTACTCATTTTATTTTCCCCGGGCCTCTCTAGACTATTCAATTTTTCTTTAGTCATTAAATAGCCAAGTTTAACTTTATTGGAACTCTAAAGAGGACGACTTATTTCAACTTGTTCATTGAGATATTTTTCGAAACCGTCTAATCGAAAAGTCGATCGAGTCACTCATTTTTCACGACTCCGGCTCCGGTCATAGCACCACAACTCCACAACTCTGACTTCGAATCCACAGTCTTTCTATAACATAATTTATGACGTCGACTGAAGGTGCTTGATGGAATTTCAATATCAAATTTGAATTGCTACAATTTTGTATGATTCCACATGTTTTGTCTCTAACGACCCGGGTTTCTTCTTCTCTTTATCTTCGCATCTTCAGGCATCCATCACACGGATGCAGCAGAACTGACTGTTCGGTTCAGCAGTCAGTTCTGTTGCATCCGTATGATGGAGTGCCTGAAGATGCCGAAAGGCGAAACCCGGGTAGTTAGTCACAAAACATGTGGAATCGTACAAAATTGTAACAATTCAAACTTTCTATAACACATTATTCCACTTACAATATTTTTTTAAGATACATTTTTTTAACAATGAGATGGGTTTCCTCTAAAAAAAACTTGTAATTTTAACGGTTTCGTGAGTCGAAAAAGTTTGAAAACAAACTGTATACAGAGTACAATCATTTTTATCTACTACACCCCAATCATACTCAATACAACTGACCTTAGAATATTCGCAAGAACGATTATTGGCATAAAATACAAAAATTTCCCTGACTTTACTGAAACCCAAACTAGCTACTGACTAATTACTATGGAAGTTAGTTGATCTCTTCAATTTCGATATATATATATATATATATATAAAATTAACGTTTTCAAGTTCCAAGTTTCAAACTCAGGAACAACTTGCGCTGCATTATCAAGTAGTATCGACTTACACCCTTATTCATTAACCATACACATTCAATTTCCGCCTGTTGACTTGTTGGAACAATGAGACGATTCATAAAATATTCACAAAATTTGATAATCAACTATTAAGGTCTTCTCAAGTCAAGTCAGGGAAGGTATGGTGTTTCGTTCAACACCGTAAGTATTTTAAATATTTTTTAAACGATTAATCAGTCATCTTTAATGTCTCACAATCAATGATGACATGATTTTTTTTTTTTTTGGGATATCAAATTCATGGAGCGTTAAGATCTATGACGCGTCAGCATCAGAGCTCTTCAGGTCTCCTCCATCTCTCATATATAGATTTAACTGGTTGTAATTGTTGTGTCATTGTTGACAACATTAGGTCGCAGCTGAGCCTTGGAACCCACAATGAGTGCAGCTCATGCGGACACCATACGCATTACATTCACTCATGCATACGCGTGCACACAGGCACACGCATGCATATACAATACGTAAGGAAATAAAATTAGAAAGTCATTTTCAGATGCCGAGGTTGTCCATGTTGGGATTAAGATCTGTAACAACAAACCTATGGCGGGTTATCGAGCAGAACCGCTCTCGGCCTTAGACGATTACTCGGTACTGTCTCATCATAATTATGTAGATACGAAATTGTAGGGTTATAATGTTTGCCTATATCGCTGTGAAAGTTTCGAGACATTTCACGAACGAACTCTCGAATTGTAGGCATTTTCAAGTCTATATGTAACAGCGAATTGCGAACGTACCACGGGGCATTACAAATTTGTCGCAATGATTTATTTTGAACATGATGACATGATAAACAAACCGCAAAAAGCATTTAAAATGTTTTCATTTTATTATACTTAAATGTGTCAAAAAGATTGCTGGCAGTATTGTTAATCTTTTCAAATAGACGAGATGTGCAAGTGAATTTTAATTTGTATAGTTTATCGAATAGAATTGGATCGAAATATTAATCTTAACACTTTTAAGGTATTAACTGTCACGTCTTGGTGGAAAGTGTTTTTATTTAAATAATTAGGCACCATACTTAATACTCTTTTCACAATTCAATATTATTTTGACCAAGACCGGTTTCGCTCATCGTGAATAATATCAACTGAATACAAATTAAGGCCGACCTATTTATATAGCCGAATTATTGTACAAAACAAATGATTCACGAACTTAGACAATAGTTTAAAAGGCATCATACAGCATGTATGTGTTATAAATAATGGATAATAATTAACGAATATATTGACAACGGATTCCTAAAATTAAATAACTGCTCATCAAAAATTATAAAAAATATTATTGAAACGACCTTCACATTTTATTTGAAAACTGTTCTACTTCATTTTAACATTATTTTATTTTTATTCATCTAAATGAATATATATTAACCCAAAAAGAACTTTTAATTTGGTTTTATTGTTGATTTCAAATTAACAAATTTCATTTATACTGTGACCTAATATTTTATTGGATTCATTTCGTTTGATAACCTGTTATTATATTCTACGTTAATATTTTTAACACCTGGTAATTAACGCGGGCTCTGACGAAGGTGTAAGCCGAAATAGCCATCAACTGTATATCTTATTAATTTTATAGAATCAAAATACATTGCTGTTTTTCATCGTGTTATAATTGAGTTCTACCTCGTAAATACACAATTCTATCAATAAACAAGTAAGTATTTACTTATTTAATTGGTTGTATAATAGAATTGTTTTAATTTGTATTGCATCAGCTGATAATAATCGGGATGAACGAAACCAAACCAGATCTTAAGTAATATTAATTTGTGAAAGTAGTACAGAGCACTGAGTTTTATTATGAAATTATATATTTGTATTTATAAGCAATGTAACTACTGAAGACTGTTTGCAAACAAAATTTTCGTTCCTTCGCATAAAAATAGTCACATAATATTCATAAATATTTAATGTTTCAATCACATCAAATAATATAAGATAATATTGTTATGTTAGGAAGGTTTTAGATTGTTTGAATATTTTATTTCTCTAGAGACTTACTTCAAAATACAAAGCCTTATGCAGGTTGACTTTCATTGTTTTTCTGACTATTTATAGAATATTTCTTAAATTTGAATTGTTGAAACTATGTAATATTCCACATGTTTTGTCACTAACGACCCAGGATTTGTCTTTCGGCGCCTTCGTGCATTATATCACGCGAATGCAACAAAAGTGACATAAAATTAACAGTAAGAATCGATTATATACCAAAGGAGTCAATTAGAAAAGAAAAAACACAGCCCCTTAGGCTACGATCCAAACAATTTGTTTATATATTAAAGTACTATTGATTTAATAATAATAACATTCAATTACCTGTGATTAATTTCACTAACGATAAATACTGTCAGTGAGTCTTTCATGAAAGAATTTTATAATATATAACCAGATTTCATCAAAATGCAATTGGATAATTTTAGACTTAGAAATACCTGCGTTGGCAGATGAGGGTAATAATTTAACATCAGGTGACGTTATACATTAATATTATATAATTTATGAGGTTATCGACTCGTTGCAATGATCTTACGAATGCCTGAATATGCCGAAAGGCGAAACCCTTCGGGTTGGTGAGAAATCATGTGTAATCGTACAAAATTTTGACAATTCCAATTTGATATTGAAATTCCTTCAATCGGCTTCAGTCGATATTATAAATTATAGTATTTTTTTTTTTGATTAACACCATTTGTTTTGCATCTGTGGTAAGTAATTGTATTAACAGCCACGCTTTAATTTGTATTGTATCAAATTGAAATTTTAATAACTGTACGATTCCACATGTTTTGTTACTAACCACCCGGGTTTCACTCATCGGTATCTTCAAGTATACAATCACACGAATGAAACAAAATTGACGCACAATAAACAGTTAGCATCGTCTATATACCAAAGGTATTAATTACAGGAAGACACAAACCCCAAGGTAAGAACTAAATGGCAGCTAAAACAAATTTAATAATAATAATTAACCCGATTGCCTGTGATAGTTTTCATTAACGATTTTGTTAATGAGTAGACGATGATAACCGTTTATTGTACGTCAGTTCTGTTGCATTCGTGCGATGGAATACCTGAAGATGTCGAAGGGCGAAACCCGGGTCGTTTGTGACAAGACATATGGAATCGTACAAAGTTGCAACAATTCAAATTTAATATTGAAGTCCCATCAAGCACCTTCAGTCGATATCATAAAAAAAAATCAATTAATACTTATTTGAGAGAAATTATATACCTTTAGATAGAACGATGGGAATATCATACGCCACGTCAAGCTAGCATAGATATAAAGAAAAACTAAAGCAAAGCAGAAAACTACAGTTTTGACACATATTTAAAATCAAATATTTCACTGAAGTATGATTTTTTTATCACTCGAGACTTTCAAACATCAATAAAAAATAAAAACATTTTAACAGGGGTGTCTCATAGGGGCGAATCGAATATTAAGATGTCAATCGATAAAACGCGCTACATGTAGACCTGTGTGGTCTTGTCCAGCCATATCAAACCTTCGATCTGCAGCCCGTGGGCCACAAAACCACCCACGAAAAATAATTTCTTCAAATGTACAATTCCACAAGTTTTATCATTTATTACTCGGGTTTTTTTATTTAGATATCTTCTGACATTCTATCGTACGAATGCAATAGAACCGACAGTCAGTATACCTTTTTCATCGTTTATATACAAGAAGGATTACAAAAAATATACACTCGAGCTAAGGAACATATAAGATCATTCAATAATATAAAAAAACAGATTCACAATTTGCAAATCCCTTTATAAAAGAATCGCATAACATAAATTTTAACTCAGCGCCTAGTGGTTTACGTTTTTGTAATAAAATTCGCAATATGACGGCTTTGGAACAGCTGGAAATCAATAGATATCAATTGTCACACGAAATTTTAAGCGAACAGACAAATATGAGACTTTCGCCGCTCCTCAGACCATTGTGAAGGGCTAATGCATTTCTGTAATAAATCATCACCGGGCAGTATTTAAGCTTATTGTAAGTACCGCCTGTTTGCTATTTTAAATTCTAATTTAGTTTTTTTTTTCGCTAGCATGATATAAGCTAGGTTGTTAAAACAGAAGAGAAGATGTATTGTGCATCTTTTCTACACAGTTATATATATTGTAGGTAAGCAAATGTTCGTTTAGGTATAGTTCTGGCGATAGCGTGAGCCGAAATAGCTATCAACTAAAATACATAGCTATTTTTCACCGTGTTATATGGAGTTCTACCAAGTAAATACCAATTCAATCGATAAATCTTAAAGAGGGAGCTAAATATATTAATGTAAATGATTTTAATCACTACTGATTTGATTTCAATGATATTCATATTTGGAAATACAATCTCATTAACACTGTAATTAAATGAGTTTGTGATGAGATTTTTTCTATAATCGTAAAATTTTGTTTTAAATATATCTTTTTATTATTCATAGTGTCGTAATGCACATTTTTTCCCTGATTACATAAAAAAGGAAATTTTACAACTATAGCAGCGCTTTGAATTTGGACACACAGTTTTTGAGATCGCCAATCGTCTAAAATGATAAAACGCCTCTGTGCGAACATAATTCCAAATATAGCATGTACTATATTTAAATATTCCAGTGAAAAATGCTCTTTGTTGTCAAAAACAGTTACGACAAAAGAAATTGAAAATAAAAATCAAGTGACATTAGAATACAACCCAATGCTTTTACCCGTCAAAATGTACGATTGCTTATTTGTCGTCGGCCATTTTGTTTCAATTGAAAAATTGATTATGCCAGACGTATGCTATTATAATATTGTAAACTTTTAATGGCATAAGAACCCCACCTTACGTTCCCGTATGTCTCGTTCATGTTATATAGTTCTAGGCATGCATCCATTAGAACAATGATAAATAGTCCTGCATTTATCATTCCTCGATCTATCGATATATATATTTTCGCTTTTGACCGCTTCATTGTTCTGTCATTTACAATAATTTTACGCAACCGGAGTATCGCGGAACATCGATGTGCCTCCAGAAAACGCTTGGTGCATCGCGACGCATTTTTCTAACAGAAGAAAAATAAAAAAAATCGTCAACATATTTAGTGAAAATATATCTAATAGGTGCAGAAATACTTATTCCTTCGTTGTAATAATGGCATAAGTATATAAATATTATACACACAATCTTCACGATAAAATTTAAAGAAAAAAATTGTACGTAAATAAGGCAAATAATACAGAAATAATGAATAGTATTAAATGCGTCAATGGTGAATCTCTCACATTTTTATAAAGCCTTGCATGTGGTGTGCCATGAAATTTTATAAAAAAAAACTTCTTTTGGAGTGCCGCGGAAGACAAAATGTTGCGAAGCACTGATTTACAAAGACTTAATAAAAAAATCATTTTTTTAATCCAAAAATATAGATGGATCTTTTATTAGAATAGTAAACGAATTTGAAGGTTCTTCGTTTAAATTTAAATGATAAACTACAAAGGAAAAAACATTTATACCAAATATAATATTAAATTCAAAACTGGTTTTGTTCATCGCGAGCATTATCAACTGCATTTTATTTATTTGAATATAATTCCTTACTACAAAATAGTAACAGTAAACACTTTTAATGTGAAATAACTAAGCAAATAAGATGTTTTTTCAAGGAAAATGGTTTTATAAAGCAGTTTTTCTTAACCTTTTTAGTGAGTCGCACCCTTTTGAATCTAAAAATAAGTCTCGGCACATCGTTCAAAAATGTGTTACGTTTTTTTAATTTAGGAAATATATTGTTCATTTAAAAGAATGTTAATTTTATATATCAACTACCAAAAAATTTATTAATGCTGAAAAGCGAGTCTCAAACAATTGGCAGATGACATCGAAAATTCAAATAGCTTTCGAATATCTCGCGCGCCCCTATAAATACCTTTTCGCACCCCTGGGTGTTCGGGCACCCCCGGTTAAGAAACACTGTTATAAACAGATAATTAAAAAAAATATATTACTTAAAGTTTTCTCACATAATTTACTAATTCCAGTAGTCTCAAATAAGGTATATTATCAAGGGAAATATGAGAGGTTTAGCTGCTCGTTTAATAAAGGTAATGAGTTTAATTGGACTATGTTTAAAAGTCCAATCTGTGTAGTAGAATACCCGAAGATCTGAAACCCGAATTGTAAATTTCAGATCAAACAGTTTCAACAATTCAAATTTGACACTGAAATTCCATCAGCCGATATCATATATTACTCTAACAGGGCGCTGTGGTTACCAGCGTTACAAGTTTATTCAATGTGTCACATTTCGTAGTAAAAAAATGTTTGTTTCGCTTTATGAATGTTTCACAATACGACTAAAATTCTGAAACTAATATTCATAATGCGAGGTTCTATTGTAATCATTGGCATTAAAAATAAATTGATATTTTTTGAACAGCCTATGCTCGGCGGCAGTCGACGGTTGGCGTTAACCGGAGCTAGTGAGGCAGGACTCGACGTCGAGTACTACCGACTCAGGAGTTTCAGCATAACAGCACATGGAGTCAGTAACCTCGGAGACTCGGTTCGGAGTCGGAGTATCAGCTCTGTTGCAAGTTCCGGTTCGGCGGCTAGCAAAAGAGATCGACTTGACAGGTAAGAAATACATTTAACATTCGATTTTATATTTTTTTAACTTTTGCCTACCCAAGGTAGATCCAATTTCCCCAACTGTCACTTTTTATTATATATCTATTGTAATATTGATCGTACAATATTTATACTCACGCTAAAATGCAATGAAATTTTTGTTTTACACATTTAACAGAAGGAAAATTAAATATTAGATGGCCAGTTACACCGTGATTAAACGTTTTCTAAATAGGAATCAATGTTTCATTTTACACATATACGTATAATCTTGCATATATTATATTACGTGCACATAATTGGGCTCGCAATAATTGGCAGACTCGATTCCATCAATCACGAATTGATATTTGGGTTTAGACGTAGTTTTTTTGTGTACGACTAAAAATATATTTTAGTATAAAATAATATATATTAGGACAGATAAAAAAAGATTTATAAAATACTAAGCAATCATTTCTTATAGTAATATGAGAGAATACAGAACTTTTCCGGGGGTCTTACTAATCCCCCCATGATTTCACAAGAATTGTTTTCGAACACAGTCCTTTAAAGGTTAAATGCAAATTATTACAACTTGTTTTTTTTTTTTGCTTCAACACTTACTTTGGATTCCTCTGTAGATATAAACAAAAAGGCATAAATATTTTAGGATTGTCGAAAGATTGAATATTTAAGTACGCATTGTCCTAATTATACAATCCATTCTGAAGAATTAAAATCCACAATGAGTTAAAAATATTTTTTTTTATTATTATTTTTTCAGAAAAATATCATACATACACATTTGATGTAAATAAAAATACAATTTTCTTCATAAATAAATATTAACCAGACACATTTGATTTTTACTAAAATCAGTAAATTATAAATGCTCAGGGTTGGATTGAGGTACAAAATAAAAACAGGAGTCACAATAGGTGCACATATACATATATTATAATACAAAGGAGTGGCAATTTAGGAAAAAATATTTTCAACAATTACAAACAGTATATTTTGACAGAATTACACATTCAGAAGTTAGGAAATATTAAGACTATAAAAGACTAGTAAGAATTTTTTTGAACCTTTGTTCATTTTTATCACTGGCTCAATGAGGCAATAATTGAGCAATTTGAGCAAAATTGCAAAAAAAAAAAAGAATAGCGATTATATAGATAACATAACATAAAAAAATAACATAGAACACCATGAATATTTAAAATACTAAGTTTTTTGGCTTTCAAAGACACAAATGAAACCTGCAACATCGAGTGATTACCATCAAACAATCATGTCATCCTAATCACAAATTTATTAATTTCCGGATACCGATAGAGCCTAGTCAATAATACTCAACACCTTTACACCAAACTTAATAATTTTTGTATTCGTTCTACACACTCATTATGTCGGCAGACCTTCATTTGATATTTGTAAAGTATCGTTCATATCTCTTCTTGTTAAATACTATTTCCACAATTTTATATTAGTAAGATCAGCACTGGTTTCGCTCATCGCGAACATTATCATAATTTAGCTCTAGCGATAAAATTATTTAACCGCTGACTTTCGTCAGTGTTTTAAGATATTTGATTATGTATAGTTTCATTCAGCGTTGATGCTTTGAGCATTAATGACTGGGCTTTATTAGATTCCACATTATTACAAATTTTAGACTATGACCATAAGTGTCTTCTCTTAAAGAATTAATTAATATTCCTAAAATTTTGGCAGTACGGTTTTGTGAGTAAATCCTAGCAACACCTTGATTGAAATCAATATTTCAAACATTTCCTAAAATAATCACAACACTGGATACAATAATATAAAAACGATGGTTTTGTACTAAATATTTTGTATTAATATTTGATCAGTTTGAAAAGTTCAAGCATCGATTACTTTACCGTGTTGACCAAAGGTGCCCAATTTTATTGATATTTGAGCTAATTTTTGATCTTTACTATTATACTATGGCGATTGACTAATTAATTTAACACTTTGATAAAATATATAATATATTATTAGTTATATAATTTGATATAAGATGTGACATGTGTTTCGATTCTTTGATAAGCATCTTCAAATAAACTGTATCATAAATTTATTCATTACTAAGGTAGGAAAGGGAAACAATGAGTCTAATTCATAACTTCAAAATGAAGCGTTGGGTGAGACTTTTCTCTTTTCATTGGACATTGGACATTAACCCACTGGTAGACATTCAAGCTTAACGGTGAATGGTAAAGGGTAAAGTTAAACCATATATTGTTCTTAGACTATATTAGACTAAATAAGGTTTCAAATAGTTGTCAGCGATGAATTAATAGCAGTCATTTATGTGGGTTCAAGTATTCCTCATATTACATTACTAATTAATTTTGAGAAGGCATATTAACACATTACTATCTGTACACATAGATGAGCATAACAATGGCAAGTGGCAACTTGTGAACTTTTTAATTTACTTAATATTACCTTTTATACTTTGCTTCTTTTTTAAATACAAGTTGTTCTTCAATCAATATTAACTCATTCCCTGAGCTGTTCCGTTTAAAGGATATTCCAACACTCTGACTTCAAAAAATTATTGGTTTCAAACAATCATATTGAGTTTGCCAGGACAAATCAAGCAATGCATTAACTCAAAATTTAGCGAGTACAAGAAGGTTTTAACCACTGTTAATTCATATATTTTTGAATATCAACTATCAACACAGAAAAATCAGCCTTCTCAACAGTTGAGACGTTAGCAGTTAGAGGGTTAATATTATAATACGGTATACTTGAACTGCCTACCACTGATACATACGTTTTCCACTAACAGGTTTCAGAACCAAAATAGAATTTAAATTTAAAAAAAGAGCAGGCTATTCCAACACCAAATATTTCTGTAGTGTTGTTATCAGAAAAAAAACAGACTATATTTTAATATAAATTTGGTTTGTGAATAAAAGAATCTGTTTTACTATCAACACACCACAATCAAGCCATCTCAACAGTCGAGGTATAAGCATTCAACAGGTCAATCCATTCACTGTTAAACCTCGTAAAGGATATTTCAAAAATAAATTTAGCAGTGTTGACATCAAGCAAAATCATGGATACAATCAGGACAAATCAAGGTATACTTAAAAACAAAATATATTTTCAACCAGTTATTTAGACAGTATAATATTATGTCACATTATTGCACTCAAATATAAAACTACATTTTTAATAAATTATTTTTTATTTTCTATTTGGAAATTCATGATTATAAAATTACTAAGAAAACATTGAACAGTTACAAAGATATAAAATATAAAAACAACATTAAATTGCACAAAAATTCTCCATTGTTGAAGAATAATACTGACTATAAATAATAGCACCATAATTAATTACTGGCTCTTTGTGTTTCAATATAATGCAGTGATTTCCAATATTTGTACTAGTATGCTTCCTTTAAAAAAAATTCATACCTCCCTACCGTTAATTATTTCAATAAATGTTATAACATTGAAACCCTTTAAATAATAAAAACTACATTTTAAAAAAATCACATCATTGTTAAAAAAACTTCCACTCCAGATATTTGTAATTAAATGTATGAATGAAAATATTGAAAAAAAAAATCACTTAATTTTTACTGTTACGTTACGATATGATTACATTATATGAAATTTTATTTGATCAGTAGATATTGTGGTATAAAAATATTTTGGCACCCCCGTGTTGGAAACCGCTGATATAATGAAAAAATATTAAACATAATAACAGTATCACAAAAATCCATATGGGTCATACAAAAAACAATTATACTTTACAACTATGCAAACGGCCAATCACAACTAAAATATTATATCTTGGCCTCTAGACATCAAAAAGAATTGATTACTTCAATCAGTAGTACTAGGAATAGCATAGCATTACAATATTACTCCTGTCACACTAGCGCCCTCTCTAAAAGGACAACTTATAATAGTTGATCTCTACATAAAATTTAAACCTTTCAGAAGTGAGCTACTTTTAATTAAATTAGTTTTTTTCTTTACAACGTTTCGAGCGCATTTCATTCTTCTTGACTAAACCCAAAACGAATTTTACACCCAATATTGCACGTTTGGTAACAGATTTTTTTTCTAAATATTTACTTTTAAGAATTTTTTTTGATTACAAATAATAATATGATACATGTAACCGACGGATACAGTAACCTTATCTGAATAAAAAAATAAAATAAAATATTTGAATGTACATGTGCATTCATACTTCTCAAACGGTTAATAAAAAAATAAGCAACTGTAGAAAATCAACAATTCAAAATATCACTTTCTTTTGTACAAATACTTAACTGTTATAAATGCATAAATTGAAGTAGAAAAATAAAATGTGCCATGTCAATATATAATAAAAGAAACCGATACAAGAATAATTTCATAAATCGTTTTCTTTAAATGCCTAATTTTTATTTACTCATTATTGTTGAAAATAAAGTTGAAGGGACCTTTCAAATAATTGATGCTAGTGGTAACCCTTTTCGGCGCAGGTCCATCCCAGGTGATGTTGAAGTTCCTGATTAGGTTCACGACGGCAACTTCCAGCTCCAGCTCGGCGAATCGCCTACCGATGCAAGATCTCGCCCCGAAGCCAAAGTGCATGTGCGAGAAGGGGTGAGATTTCTTGTACGAAATGTCAGATTCAGAATTTTCCCTCAACCACCTTTCGGGGAGGAATTCGTCAGCACGGTGGAATTGATCTGCTCTGACCGAAAGATACATGTGTGGGAAGAGTACTTCAGTCTAAAAAAAAATCATAAATATATACTTACATTACAGGGTGTAGACGTTTTTAAAGCGTGTCCGGTCAGAGAATCGCTCACCGTTGAGTTGCTCAATATCACAGACGTTCATGGCATTGAACACAAATTCATAATTAGTATGAACATGGGAAGACATAACACTGTGGTTCTTTGCTTTTTTTTTTGAGTTAAATGAATTTCGCAGTAAGCAAATCAAAAACTAATATTTTTTTCATTTTATTGATTGAATTGGCATTCACTTGGTAGAACTCCATCATAACACGGCGAAAAAATAGCAAGGTATTTTAGTTCTACAAAAACTTTTTTATATGATATAGTTGATAGCTGTTTCGGCTCACGCCATTGTCAGAGCTATGCTTAAACGAACATTTGCTTATCTATATATAGCTGTGTAGAAAAGGTACACAATACATCTTCTCTCCTGTTTTATCGACCTAGCTTATTTCTTGTAAGCAAATTAGGATGGCGTGATGATAAGCGATGGCGTGAGCCAAAATAGCAATCAACTATATCTTATAAAAAAAATTTTTAGAACTAAAATACCTTGCTATTTTTTCACCATGTTATTTTTTTCATATTAAATGAATGCATTTGTATGAAATTACACAGAATTATCAGTATTGTAGTATAATTTCGTGACAAACAATATTTATCATTAATTATTTAGAATAGCTCTTGTCATTTTATAAATGTTATGATGCTAGAATAGGTGAGACAACATATTGTCTGTCTGTTTTCCAACAGTAAATAAAGATTGACTTAATTTTATTTTAATCATAGACCTGACAATGGCGGAAGCCAAAATGTCAATCAAAAACCACACTTAATACTTTATTATTTTACTTCATTAAAAATAATTAACTTACCCCTTTGGGCACCTGATACCCTGAAAGGACAGTATCCTTTGTCAGTGTTCTCATTGTACCGGGGGTGACTGGGTAAAGCCTGGACGCTTCCTTCATGACAGCCTTGAGGTAAGGCATGGAGTTGAGATGCTCAGCGGTTAGCGTTGCCGACTTTTCTGGCAGCAGAGAAACGATCTCATTGCGGAGTATGTCCTGCTTGGGTTGATTTGTTGATAGGTAGTAGAGGATGTTCACCAGGGCGGTGGAAGTCTGTTATTAAAATTTAAAAAAAAAATTCACTCCCACTGAAGTCAAATTGTGTGTATACAATTCATTTTGTACATTCAGTAGAATATAATATAAACTATGTTATTCCACAAAATATTGTGTAAATAAAAAAAATACTGTCAGTCATTTTGTATTTTACTATCTCACAGCTGTCGAAATCAACAAAACCTACTGCATATCTACCGATATATTTGAAAAAATTTCCAAGCTTAAATATTATATACTAGAGAATATTTACAGAGAAATACAGGCAAACATACCCGCCATGGTTAATTTATTTATAAATAAAAAAAATCAATGAATGTACCAATATTCAATTTGATTTTATGAACTTGAATGGACAAACAAAGCAATATAGCAATCTATTTTAATTTTTTTTAATACTGTAAATTGAATGTTATTGATGTTTTAGTATTATGTCTTAAGAATGAGATTACCAATCGTCCAGGAATTGAAATTATTATCCAGAATTCAGGTTAAATACCTCAGATTATCAGAGAAAGCTAGTGACCATTATTACATATACTCTGAAATAGTTAATGATATCAACTGAAAGTGCTGAAAATGGATTTTCAATATCAAATTTGAGTTGTTACAACTTTGCACGATTCCACATGTTTTGTTACTAACAATCCAGGTTTCGCCTTTCAGCATCTTCAGGCATTCCATCACATGGATGCAACAGAACTGACATACAATAAATAGTTAGCATCGTCTATATACCAAAGGTAACAATTACAGGAAAACATAGACCCCAAGGCAAGCACTAAATGGCAGCTAAAACAAATTTAATAAGTAATAGTGATAGTTGATTATTATTTGTTTTGACGGTTCTGTCAGTTCTGTTGCATCCGTGTAATAGAATGCCTGAAGATGCCGAAAGGCGAAAGCCGCGTCGTTAGTGAGAAAACATGTGGAATCGTACAAAATTATAACAATTCAAACTCTGATATAGTTATTCCTATTGCATATGAATGGCATAAACAATTTTACATTTATTCATATTAGATTTTGTATTGATTTTTACTACATACAAAAGTAGATAAGCATTGAATAAAATATTCGATAGTAACAATCATCATATTATTTCACAAAACTCACCGTGTCGACACCAGCGAGGAGCATGTCGACAGCCATGACAACAGCCACTTTAGGATCAATGTCCAGCAACTTTTCCAAAACACTAGCCTCGCCCACTCTGTTCGTCAAAGTTCCATCTTTTTTCTCTTTTTGGATCCTTTCCATCGCCAGATTAATATACTTTTGACTCATGCTGTAGAAAGGATACTTCATTCATGAATAGTTCAAATAAATAAATGTTTATCTTCATAACCGAATGATGTAAATTTACTCACTTGAGTTGGTCATTGTAGACTGCCATCGCCCGCCTATAAGTCGGGGTCGAGATATACTTCCAAGGACTTGGCTCGAAGTCGAGTTTTCCCCCTAATGTAAAAACGTCCTCGGCGATGGAGATCATCTTCCTAGGAGTGGAATCCGGAGGAAGATCATCAGACAGGCAACCGAGTCTGGTATCAAGCGCCAAGGCGGCGATGCTTTCCAGAGACCATTTGTTGATCTCGTGGATGATGTCTGTCTGCAATTTGTTATCCGGTGTTCGCATTCCGTCAATTCTAATGAATATTAAACGAGTGTAAGTTAAAAATAAAAACCAGCACAAATTGAGGAACCTCCGTTGAAGGTTTAGAATTTGACATTATTTTCTTTATTATATTGAAAAAAATCATATTATAGAAGGATTCTTAATGAACAAAATAATATATTGTTTAGTCCATTAATTAAAGTGCTCCACGGGGGGGTGTGATTAGCTTCCGTAATAGACCATTTCCGTGCCACATGTAAACTTATTGTCATAGCCGCATTTTTTAGTTTCATTTACAATTTTTGAAAAATTTTGTTTTATTGCGAGAATAAACAAGCTAGGCCGTTAAATAGGAGAGAAGATGTACTGTGTACCTTTTCTACACAGCTATATATAGATAAGCAAATGTTAGTTTGAGCATAGTTCTGACGATGGCGTGAGCCGAAATAGCTATCAACTATATTTTTTTTTAAATAATTTTGTATTTTTTTCACCGTGTTATAATTGAGTTCTACCAAGTGAATGCCAATTCAATCAATGAAAACATAATTTCTTACTTTGTGACGAATTCCCTTGCAATTTTATCAACTGGGCCGACATACTGTTTCACCATTTTCGGCTGCATCATGATGGCATTGACCTTTTGCCGGAAATGGTACCATTCGTCCCCTTGCCTGTAAATTACATGATAAAAAAATTCTGTAATCTTCACACTCTAAACTGGTACTGAAGCAGCTATATGGCATTTAAATTTTAAACGTATTTCATTATAGCATTACTTTTATTTGGATGTGAATTCCACAACAAAAACAATTGATAACACCGAACCCGATAATCGGTATCATCGAATTTAATTGATGCATAAAAATTAACACCACTTACGATGTGAGAAGTCCTCTAGCGTCCTGGAATATTTCCTGCCTCATATTTTTACGGAAGTAGGACATACTAGGTAAGATATCTCTCTCTGGCACTTGTCCTTCCAATTTGTACACCTAAAATAATCATAAAACCTTTGATTGCTAGTTTTCAACAAGGCTGTAAAGTTGTTTACCGACACCAGCCTTTTTGTTCTGGACCACAGGCACACTTATCCAAAGGCAGTCTGTATTGTCTGTTATGATTATCTGTCTAAAATATATATATATATTTTTTTTTTGTCATAATATTGTATGCAGTTGTACTTTTACAATTTTCAATTTTCCAGCAGTCTCATTGAAATCCTCGCTGAACAGGCAATATCGTAATAATGAAAGTTTTATCAAAATTTATTTTTGATTCATTCTTAGTTAAATCTGGTTAGTCATAGATGCTTATATGTATTCAATTATTTCAAAACTGTTAGGTTTGCTTATTTTCGAACTGTTTCAACTTTGTACGATTCCACACATTTTGTCACTAACGACCTGGGTTTCGCCTTTCCGCATCTTCAGGCATTCTATCACACGGATGCAACAGAACTGACATACAATAAATAGTTAGCATCATATATATATACCAAAGGTATTTATTATAGGAAAACACAGACCCAACGGCAAAGCACTAAATGCCATTTAGTGCCTTTCATGTGCGATAGAATTCCTGAAGATACCAAAAGGCGAAACCCGGGTCGTTAGTGACAAAGCATGTGGAATCGTACAATGTTGTAACAATTCAAATTTGATATTGAAATTCCGTCAAGCACCTTCAGTCGATATAATAAACTATTTCGTTAAGTGAGTGTCTTACTGCACTTATTTAAAAAAAATTACTACACACTTTGGACCTGTTTTCTTAAAAGAGTGAAGAAATACAAATAAAAAACTCAAAAATTATTCCGCCCATTTCAGAACATATATGAACTTAAAAATCATTACAATATTCATTTACGAGGATGAAATATACTAATACAAGCTCACCTTTTCGACATCATCAGGATTGAATAGATACAGAGCCGTCGGTTGACCAAGAATAGCTTCCATTTTAACGACATTCCCATACTTGGTGTGTACTGACTTGAAAAGATTTTGAACATCAAAGCCGCGATATTCGCCTAAGAAACAACATATGATAGTGAATATTACTTTAATAAATATACAATAATTATTTCGTGACCTCTTTCACCAAATTGAGCTAAAAAAATGACCAAATTTATTAAGTAATAATCATATGTCCATTACTTGATTATTTGAGAAGCGTGGTCAAAGAATTTTAAATTTGATCACATTTGGTGATATTAATACTAGGAGAGTAGAAATGAATTTGCATACTCAAAATCAAAATATATGGTTACAGATTTGTTTCTAAATTATAATCTGTATACAATTTTTTTCTGGTATTCATATTATATGGCTATTAATGTATGACCAAGTATTAACTCTATAAAAATGATGCAGCTCCACAAAAACAAAAGATGTATATAGTATTGATATGTAAAGAAAAAATTTTAAATTTGAGAGTAGCAATAGACAATGAATGATACAATAACCAGACATTCATTTACAGCAATATCCCTCAAAGGGTTAATATGATAATACAGTATAACCTCTAGTATCCGAATTGGTCAAAATAAACAAAAATGTAACGAATTTATGATATGCATGTGGCGCATTGCATCCACTATTTACGTACGTGATGGAATGCAACATTAACATTTTGATTGTTGCATTTGTTCCGACAACAAGTCCTGTGTAAAATATGCGTCTAATTGTCGAAATTCGAAAGACATTGAACGTGTTTCTTGGAAAATTGATCACGATTAAAATATTCATATTTGAATTGTTACAACTTTGTACGATTCCACATGTTTTGTCACTAACGACCCGGGTTTCGCCTTTCGGCATCTTCAGGCATTCTATCAAACGGATGCAACAGAACTGACGTAAAATAAACAGTTGGCATCCTATATATATATTAAAGTTATTTATTACAGGAAAACACAGAAAACACTGACTTATTAGCAAGATCGTTAATGAAAATTAACACAGGCAGTTGTGTTAATTATTATTAGATTGATGTTGTTAAATTTTTTTTAGCTGTAATTTACTGCTTGCCTAGGGGTAAGTGTTTTCCTGTAATTAATAACTTTGATATATATACAATGCTAACTGTTTATTTTATGTCAGTTCTGTTGCATCCGTGTGATAGAATGCCTGAAGATGCTGAAAGGCGAAACCCGGGCCGTTACTGACAAAACATGTGGAATCGTACAAAGTTGTAACAATTCAAATATGATATTGAAATTCCATCAAGCACCTTCAGTCGATATCATAAATTATAAAATATTCATGTTTAATATTACTGATTTGTCTATGTCTAGATATAGTTTCAAGACAAAATGGCAGCGTAATATGTTGCTTTAACTTAATTTACTTACCGAATATGAATCGCCAACTGTTACCAATAATGGGCCATGGCTTTGGTCCAGGCACATCAGAAAACGGTCTTGCAGCGTCCCATTCTGATTGGGTTCCGTGCCTTTGATCGGATTTTTCTTCTTGCAGTGGCTTTCGATCATTCTGTGCTTTCATCGGACATTCTCCACCAGTTTCTTGAAGCCGGGCAGCTGCTTGAGCTGTGATTGGGCATGATGTGTTCAGTGTTCTATAAATAAAATAAATATATTAGTTCTAACACTGATAATAAAAACAAATACCTTTGAATTCTTACAACCTTGTACGATTCCATATGTTTTGTCACTAATGATGTGTTCTGTGACTAATGCAACAGATTTGAGGCACAATGAACAGTAAGCATCGTCTATTCCTGAAGATGCCAAAGGCGAAACCCGCATCGTTAATGACAAAACATGTGGAATCGTAGAAAGTCTTAACAAATCAATTTTTTGTATATTATTTTATGATATCGACTGAAGGTGCTTGATGAAATTTCAATATCAAATTTAAATTGTTACAACTTTGTACGACTCTACATGTTTTGTCACTAACGACCCAGGATTCGCCTTTTGGCATATTTAGGCATTCTATCACACGGATGAAACAGAACTGACATCGTACAAAGTTGTAACAATTCAAATTTGATATTGAAATTCCATCAAGCACCTTCGGTCAATGTGATAAATTACAAATACTTTATTTTTTAAACCAATAATGGAAGGCCTTCAAGTACTGTAGATGAGTAGTCTAGAATCAAAACTTACACTCTACAAAAATAAAGTTTAGAGAAACATTAATAAAAAAAAAGATTTGATTACATGAATTGACATGAATATTAAATAGAAGTAAAACTTAGATTCTTCTCATGATAAAGAATATGCCATTACCCTATGATCTACGATAGATTCTCTCTAATGATTTTTTTATTATTATTTGAAATAATGAGTGTTGACACCAAGAGCAATCTTGTGCTAAGACTGAAAGTAATTTTTAATGACTTTTATATTCTTTGTATATATTAACATACAAATTTAATTATTATCATACTATAGCAATATAAAAATATATTTTTATGTCATTCGAAACTGCAGTTATTAATGTAATTGAAAAGAGGAATAAAAAAAACTTAACCTTTATATCGAGTTTGGTCATAAAATAAATAAAAACTCGATTGGCTGGCTACGTATGTGTGAGAAACGATGTTTAAAAATAGAACATGTTTTAAAGTAGGTATTATAAAAAAAAGTAAACAAACAGAGACGTACAAAAGCTAAGAGTTTTCGATCAAGTTTTATTAAAATGTGACAACGATTTACTTATCAAACATGCATGTTAAGTTCAAATAAACGTAGGGAAAATAATTATAAACTTGTAACAATGAAAATAAACTGGATCTGTTAATTGTTTTGTTTACCTTAGAAAAACCTGTCCATTTCTGACGTTTCTTGTTGTATTTGCACCGCTTTTACCAATCAAACAGATTATATTCCTCTCACGACAACTATTTTGAACTACTTTCAACATTTTCCATATAATTTATACATGTAAATCATAAAACACTTATTCACTAATTTCGCTATAACACTAACAAATAAATTCGGCAACAAGCTCTTACGGAATGACACTTAAAAATAAACTAAGCACTAAATAAATGTGAACTGTATTCTTATCTCCTATCGGAGTGACAAGAGAGAAAGAGATAACCAATAGCTGTGATGTTTCAAGCTTATTTCGAGACGATAACGATTTATTTGACAAAAGTATTTTTTTATTCTGGCTGATGGCAATCCTTTTGTAAATAATAATGTTCACATGTATATTATTTTTGGATAATGGCGTTTCGCATTTATTTCAAGAAAATTGTTACTGCTCACAATAGTTTTTTAATAATTACGGTTGAGCTGACAGCGGGTTAATACTTTTATAAAAGTATTTTTTTATCGTATTGAAATGATATAACCGATTTTACAAATGTTTTTGTTTATGTACTCACACTGATAATAATATTGTATGTATTATGAAATTATTGATAAGATCTATCTTATTTCTTTTTTAAAACACATATTATCGAAATAAAATATAGTCGTCTAGATTCGTCTAGATTCAAAAATATTTAATCTTATTAGATATTTGAGTTTCATTATCGTGTTTCACAAATATTCGCTAATTTATTTATTAATGTAAGTATGTGATACACATAAACGTTTGAAAAATTCAAAAAAAAAGTTTATTAGGAGCAACGATTTATAAAAGGCAGAATAAAAATTTTGCAAAAAAAAAAAAATCGAACAGCCAGATAAAAACTTTAAAAATGGTATTCGTCTGAACTTACTTTCGTCCACCCATATGTCAACATCCGGAGCAATATTTTTGAACATTTTTGATACTCTTATGAGTGGCATCTCCACTAGCAAGCTGGCTGTCCACCAATTCTCACAAAGTAATTAGGAAATAACATGTTGACATTATCAAGCATAGCAGAATTCTCATTTTGGTTTTGTATAAGTCCAAAGAAATGTGTGGCCAGGTTAATGTCTCTTAGAGTTTTCTAACTATTATTAGTGAGCATGGCTAGGATGCCTTCATGTAAAAAAATCTCGAAATTTTTTCTGAATTTTTTCCTCCATAGGGATTATATTCATATATGGCTTATTAAAAAAATATTTAGTAAAAAATTACTTTCATTTTTTCGAATTTGTTATTTCATGCGTATTTGCAATACATATGATGAAATATTTTGTTACATTCAAAACATTTATCTACCTATGGAATTTGAGAATCAAATTTGTGTAGTACAAGCTGTGTACATAGTTCGTTACTCGCGACCTAGGTTTCGCCTTTCAGCATCTTCGTGCCTTCTAGTAGACGGGTGCCCTCGAAATGATGAAGTTCAATTGCATCGAAGACAGCATCCGGGTTCTGAGTAAAAACATCATGATAAAGTGTAGAGAGCTCAAGCAATTTAATTTATATTTTCTGACTATTTATTAAGTAATAGACTTAATATAGTGTATGCTATCAATAATTACTGCCTGTGACATTAAGATATGCTATATAAAACAGTTTATCTTGAGAAGAAACTACTAACTTGTATTTGATTTTTTTAAATTTTTGTTTAGTTTATGTATTGTGAATTGTTGCATTGCAGAATGATTTTGGCAACCCTGATCTACACAAACCAAATTTAACATTAATGACTTAAACAGATCGTTGATTTTTTTTTGTAACGAACTGTGTAAATGCGAAATGAAGAATCTTCAAATATGCTTACCTTCCACTATTGTGAACCTTCATGAAAAACTGATTATATTCATTACAAAAGTTAGCTCTTACACGAATGTTTTGACACACTGAAATAAGCCGCATCGGCAGTTGGAACGCTAGCAGTCAGAGGGTTAAAATCGATGAAGTCATTCAAGTCATTAAAAAATTGAATTCGTATTTGAGGACAACTTTGAAGCAACCATTTGCAATTTTTATACAATTTAAATAGTAAACAAGAAAATGGCATGAGCCATTGGACACGTTTAAGATGTTAATAAACGAAACAATAATGTCAACTGGTTACTCGTGTGGGAAAATTGAACTTGTGATGCTATTTCAAGACTTTATGTGGAATTGAAAGCAGTTATAATATAAGAGCAAAACTTCATTATCTTCAACTTTGAGTCGTGTTTTAATTATGTATAATATTTGATTCACTGACATTTAAGTTACAAACGTTAGGCACACATCTAAGAATAGGGCGAACGTAGTACTTGGCTAAGGCGATATAAATTGGTACACCATAATAATATATATAAATCAATGTATGTGTGTATGTTTGTCCTTTGTGCATGACTACACCATACATCCGATCGATATTAAGCTTTACAAATTTCTTAATAACACTACCGCAGTTTTATCTAGCATACCACTTCCTCCCCATTCCCCCTCCAAATAGTAAATAAATGGAACCAAAATGACACTATTAACAATATAATTGTTTGTTATCATAACGAGTTTCACTTTTAAGGTGTTAACTGTCACTTCTTGATGGAAAGGCATTATCAACTGATGATCAGTTGATAATGCTCGCGATGAGCGAAACCGGTCCTGATCAAAAAATATATTGTGGAAATAAGTACTAAAAAAATGTGTTTTTATTATTTAAAAAATAACGAGTTTCTTTGAATTTCTTTACTATGAGATCGCTGTAACGCATGACGGGTGAGCTAGTAATTTATAATACAGGAATTATTTGAACGTTATCAACACTTTGGAGATACAATAATTGGGTGATCCATCAATGATATTGACGAATTAATACAGGTCACTTAAATTCATGTAACGACGATTATTCCCGTTATACATCTCAGTGCCTCTATCTCCATTTTCCAAAATGTCAAAAATTTGTTTACAAAGCTTGTGTCAGAAAAGTTTAAGCTCTTGTCCAGCGTTTTACTTCATACGATTCATTTTGGACATTTTTTTTGCCAATAATTCACAAAGCGAATACGCTTAACTTCTAAAAATACCTAGAATATTTCGCTACCAAAAATCTTGTTTTAAATAAGGTTAAAAATCTAAAACAAATATTATCAAAATAGTATATTTCAATTGAAATATTTCTTTAATTGTTTGTTATTTTTAAGCCTCAAATACCAACAATCAGAAAAATAAACGAACTTAATTTGCTTTCTATAAATATGTGTTAAAATTGCTTGCTTTATTATTTGTTACAGCACCGGTTCTCAAGCTGGGGTTCCTCAAGGTCCCTATCGTGTCGCAATGTTGGGGGCGTCTGGAGTTGGTAAAACAGCGCTCACTTGCCAGTTTACGACGAGCGAATATATTTGTGCATATGACGCTTCGTTAGGTGAGTAAAAAGTTTTTTTTTTTACTTTTACCTTTTATACAATTAGATGGTCCAAACAGTATATCATAAAAAATGACTGCATTCAATATGGAAAGTTGAAAAAATACAAAAACAGAAGGTAACGTTTATCTTACACTATGTTAAGATTTTTAGTCTGTATATGAAGGAATACGCATTTTCTCATTTATTATATCATTATTAATTTTATGTAAAATTTTAATATAAAATGTTTTATTGTGTTAAGAGCTTCTTCTGGGAAATTAAAAACACCTTTATAGTTATAAAATAATCTCATGTTATTAGTAACAGCTGTTAATTATATTGTATAAAACTGAAATAAACTTTAATATATTTCTTGTGAAACTAATTTGCGACTATTTCACAAACCCGCCCCTGCCGAGCCTCGTTAACAATCGTCACACTTATTTTAGCATCACAACTTTTGCTTAGGATCGAAAATTATTAATGTGATTGTGTTAACAGTTGACATAAGAAAATAAATATAGTCAATCCTTTTCTTATGCGGAATATTCGTTGCACATTTATCGCATAAAAAGAGATTAATTTAGAAAACTAAAACGACGGAAAAAAAACATTTTTTCTCTTTGTTACAGTAGTTTTTTTAGTTTCAGTATCGTCACTTTATGACAATGTTGGGTGCAATTTGCGATATGGCTCGAAATCATTCTCGTCTTTGGAAGAAATATTATAGCATGCACATCAATTTAAAAAGACGATGGTTCTTTGGACAACAAATAGAATTTGTTTCAACTTCTCTATCGTTCTGTGTTTTTTTTTTCTTACAAAGAAATTAGTGATCAAAATTTGTGCAAGTATTTTGATGATCAACTGTTTATACAGCTCGTTATACCCAGAAATACAATTTTATACTCTGTTCGAAACTTAAATGCGCGTTCAGAATTTGAATCATTTAGAATGTGATGATTTTCCCAATTTACTGCAAAACTAGAGACCTTCTTGGATTATTTTCGCAGTGAGAGGAACTGGAATTTATTCCGATTCGAAAACTTTTTCTGACTGATGAAAAAAACGATTTTCTGTAGTAATTTATAAATCGTAAAAATAGATGCAATGTAACACGGTGGGAAAGTAGCAATGTATTTTAGTTCTACAATTTTTTTAAATAAAATATAGTGATAGCTATTTCGGCTCACACCATCGTCATCACTGTGAGCCGAAATAGCTATCAACTATAATATATCTTATATAAAAAAATTGTAGAACTAAAATACATTGCTATTTTTTCACCGTGTTATAATGGAGTTCTACCAAGTAAATGCCAATTCAATTAATAGATGCGATGTACTTTGAAATGCAAAACTAAAAAAGTAAATTAGATAAGTTAATGTTTGGGTGGTCATTCAAATAATAATAACTATGATTGTATCTTTATCGTCTCTATTTTTCGATAGCATTTAATCTATGGTTTTTATTTATGACGACATTCATCTGATGTTATTTTGTGTGATTCAGTTTGAAGATGATTTGCAAAATTATTGACAATTTTTTTTTTTACCGGAAGCACGATATCTCTTGATTGTTAATCACTAGATCTAGTCACAACGCCGGATGTTACATGCTTACGTTATTCAAGTCCAATTGAACCTGATAAAATATAATTTCTAGAAGGTCCAACTTTATTTTTTATTGAGTCGCTATTGATGAAGTAATATCTCAATTTATTGATGACGAAATTGCAAATCCAAGATATCCATAACCTGACCAAAGTCTGTTTGAAAAAAATATTGATAAACATATAAAAAACATCACAATTAATGTTACTTATAATTCGGAAGTGAAAAATGATAAGATAAAAATGATAAGAGACATGCTTATCATCAGATACCAAAGTTTGACCGATGATGGTTATTAAAAAATATTTTCGTCAACAAAATACTAGCAGAGAGTATACTCACAACTTGTATTGAATAAAAAGATTTATCTACCAAAACCGGTCAATCGGGATAATATTTGAAACGGGTCTATAATATTTAGACGATAGATCAAGGTAATCGGTAAAACGGGGAACGGTTAATGTGGGATTACTTTACATTGTGTTTATGGGTGTTTGACGGGACTATTAAATATGAACGGTTTATCCGGGAAAACGTATTATGCGAGAACGTTTGATCGTTCCTTTATACACCCGATTCTTCTTATTCACGGCTTTTCGCACATTTTCGAAATAAATTACACATGTTTTTTTTTTACTTTTGCACGATTAAAAAAATGCGTATGAATGCACGCAAATGTATGAATTAATGAGTGCTAGACTTCAGCAACATTAAAGTGTTAAACGGTGCGACATGTGATATTTTTTTACATTTAGTCCTATCTTGACTAGCGGTTGGTCAATTGTAATGTATTGTAACCTACAAATTTTTAAGTATATGTTTTCTGAAGAATATATTTGTCTCATGAGAATACTTACAACCTAAATTGAAGCTTTATAAAGTGTATACATAAGTGTATTTTTTGTTATAAAAACACTGAAATGTAAAAGGTAGATCATTTTTGTATTGTTAAATAAAATTGACATAAAAACATTTTTTCTGCAATAATTAATCGACGGAGAAATTCTTCACAATAAAAGAAATTTTTTTGAAGTGCAGAAATATAATATTAAGAAGTCTTCAGTATTTTTTATTAGCACAATAGTAGACCTTTGAAAATTGATTTATCCATAAATCTCATTAGCCGTGACACTTGTCAGCTCGACTCTTAATTAGGGCATAGTAAAATTTCATTCAATAGAATCGGGCCGCGGCGGTTAAGGGGCACGAACGCCGAGGCCTCCCCCGCGAAGGGATAACTTTACCGCCCACTTGGGAATCGCTGATCACTCTCTTTTCGAGTACACTCGACTCGTCCGACGGGACAAACACTATCCTCTCTTCACGGGACTTCTCGAACCCCGTCGCTCCCTTAAATCCGAGAGTTTTGAGCAAACGATAGGTCACGTACCTTAAATTCAACAGTGACGGAACATAAAAAAGAGCAAATATCTTTTTGAGAAATATCTGTAAAAAATAACAACACAAAGTGATTTGATTTGATGTGAGTGACTGAGATTATATAGTTTATAGGTTTTAAATTTTTTTTTATGTAAAATATACAAAATTTTAACTATTTTACTTCATTTAAATATATTTTTTATTATAACCCAATAATTATTTCTAATTCTTCAATCATTCATTGAAAACTTAAAATTTTGTATGAATATCGTTGATTAATTATTTGTGATTATTTCAAATTATTATATATCGACTATCCGGGTTTCGCCTTTTAGAATTGAGACGTCGAAAGGCGAAAGCCTGCCCGAGAGTGATAAAACATATGAAATTGTAAAAAGTTTCCATTATTAATATATGATTCTTGTTTTAAATTGATTAGTATCATTTATGATATCGACTGAAGGTGCTTGATGAAATTTCAATTTCAAATTTGAATTGTTACAACTTTCTGCGATTCCACATGTTTTTTAACTGGCGTTTCGTCTTTCGGCAACTTCAGGCATTCTATCACACAGATGCAACAGAAATGACTCCGTTCTCCGTGTGATAGAAGGCATGAAGATGCCGAAAGGCGAAACCCGGGTCGTTGAATGAATAAATAATAGAATTGCGAAAATAGTATTAAACATTATGCTTTTACATTTGTTTATAATGCCTTTTCACGGAAGTGACAGTCAATACATTAATATTGGTTAATTTCATTGATAGCGTATAGCTTTTTTTTTCAATAAAATACGTCTTTTTTCTAATATTAATATTTACGTTATGTTGCGTAACACCACTGGACTTCGTTTAAAAGAGTATCCTCGACGGGATTGTTTTCAAGAACGCGATCTCTTCTCAAAAACCAAATAGTACATAATGAACATCAGCAGTATTGCCAATCAATCCGTCGTTTCAAATAATAAACTTGCTACATTTCAAGTCGAGTCCTTGAAAAAAACGAAGACGCTTCAATAGATGGAATAATATATATGAATGTAGATTAAGCCGAACGAAAAAATCAACTCATTCTGACATTCGAATCATTCACAAATTCCAAGTGTTTTGCCACTCACCACTCGGGACTTCCCGAAAAACCTCTCGACAGCTACGACGTTAGCAGTCAGCATGTTAAATAACTATATTTTGTATCCAAACACAGTGAAATGTCGACTTAACGTTTTTAAAGGACAACGAAAAATTCGGGAAGGCTTCAAATAAATATATTTTTAATTAATTATCACTTCATGATATTATCAAGAAGAAAAGTCCTGTATCCATAAAATGTTTTACTTTTAACGGTGGAAATACATTTTATCTAAATAAATTTAACACAATTAGTCGGTTGTTAATACTCGCGATAAGCGAAACCGGTCATGTTTAAATTGTGGAAATATTTCTAATTTTATTTAAAAAAAATATATCAAATTCGCATACTTTTAAAAACACTTTTATTGTGTTGACTGTCACTTCATGATGGAAAGCCACGATAGTTCTGATGATGACGTTAGCTGAAATAGCTATCAACTATATATATATATATATATATATATCATAAAAAATTGTAGAATTAAAATACATTGTTATTTTAAATAATAAAAATATATAATTTTAAACAGTTTTCACAATATATTTTTAGATCACGACCGGTTTCGCTCATCACGAGAATTATCAACTGCACAAGTTTCCAAGTCTTTACCATAAAATATATCGTAGAAATAGTAACAAAAAATGTGCTTTTGTTTTTTTTTAATTCGAAAATACTGATTAAAAATGATTTAAATTTTTTGCTGACCAATAACGCCTCTCCAATTGACACAAACATGAAATCCATGTTTAACATTTAAAGAGTCAAAAGCGACATCTTTTTTTACTCATAATTTACTTGTGTTTGAATTTTATCTGTGTGAAATAATATATGTACGTTTAATTTATGTGTTTGTCCCTAATTACCCGACAATCACAGATATTATTCAGTCGACAGCGCCTGTCAAACTATTTTAGTGAATATCAATAGATATTTCATGAATAGATTCATTATTATTGTTTTTTTAGTGCTTTATCTCATTTGCCAAACATATTGGTATAATTCTCATTGGCAAACATATTTTCTTCGAGTGAAATAGGCAGATCCGTCATCATCAAATTTATCAAACGAACAAAATTCCGCTTACGCATTGAGTCGCATTTCAACCCTCTTCAATAGATGAAGGGGTCGCCCATCTTTGCTTTGAGAGCTGAAATGTTTTAAGGTGAATATTCTACTTCAAGTCTATTCTAAATCATGAAAGAATATAAAAGCTCAACGCCATAAAAAACCGAAAATTAAATCACGTTTTGTGTTTCACACTTCAATTATTAGTTTCCATCTGAGTCCCGTTTCAGATTTTTCGCCTCCCCGTGAAAAAATTACCGTAGCTGCCTTTCGTACGTCACAGTTTAATTTTAAAACATTATTCTTTGAGCGTACTATAAGAAGGAGAAAGGTAAAAATAGATTTTGCAAGCTGTGTTTCTTTTTTCACAAAAAAAGTGTCCAACGCTTTTGCATTGAAGCGACTCGCCGGACTAAAGTAAACATTTCTGACAAAGACTTATTATTAACTAATTATTAACAGAGTTGCATAATGAATAAAGAGGTATTCAGATGTGCGCCGGAAATTGCCGTTGGATATTGCATGATTTGGTATAATTTCAAGTAATTATTTTGTTAAGTCACTGTGGAGTTTTGATAACGTTTGACATATTCACGTCTTATTTTTTTTGTATGTATTATATTATATCTCCTAAAATATATCGTTACAGTCAAATGTCACGCCTACCGTCTCCTACATATGAACTTAATATCCAGATTACTTTTCTGTCATCCAAGTTATTCCCATTATATAGCAACACCTTCAATCAATTTCAGTAAATATTCCAGATAAAGAAATATCGATAAATTCATGCGCTAAAAAGAAACGACTAAATTATTTTTTTTACGATGTTTGGAACAAGATTATGCATCTCGGTAGTGAAAGGTTTAAAATAAAATCACGCTAAAAGTCCACAAGGTTCGAAATTGGGAGATTACAGGTCTATGAGATTCGAAAGCTTGGCATCAATAAGTGTCATCGGTATTATAAATGTAGTTGATAGTTATTTGTAATATTAAAAAAATACACATCCATTTTAGCAGTATCAAAACTCTCTCGTATAATTTGATTGATGTGTTTAAATACACCCAGTCCTTTTTTTACGCGATCAATGGTTCCAGAAAACGGCGCGTAAAAAAATCACAACTTTCATATAATTTGACAATTTGGTTCCAAAAATTGAAATATCGCGAGAAAAAGTCCCAAAAACGTATGAAAAACTGCCGTCCAAAAAATCGCGTATAATCGAATTCGCGTAAAAAAAGGACTGGGTGTATAACCCAATCTGTCTTGTTGATTATCATAAGTTTTTTAACACCAACACTTCTGATTTAACGGGTTAAAGAACATTAAAAAGTTATATTGTTTCTGACAAATTCGGAGCAAAAAATAAAATACCTCTAAACAAGAAAAAGTGACTTACACAGCACCCTATTTTGTTATTGTTCGTGGGAATATTTCTTTACAGGGGAGATTAAAAATTCGTCAGCTGAACGTAAAAATGAGAAAAGTATTTTTTTACATCTTGCCTACGATAAAGGAAGTATTAAAGGACTGATTGTGCGTTGATAAAGATGTATGGCTTTTGCAGTATGGCTCTGATTACGATATGTTTTCGATACCTTCTTTGCCTCGCACTTAGTAAATATTTGCTATGTTGCCATGCGTGATTTTTCCTGAGAGTAATTGAACGAGTCTAGCGGTTTTATTGTAGGTAGGGTAAAATATTCCAAGTATATAAAATAATATTGACATATTGAATCAGGGCACACGTGGCAGCTACAGATAATGATTTTTGGCATATCTTATCGACAATACACGTAGAAATAAAGGATCTTTTCAATATGCAGATGATAAATAAGTAATTTTTTTTTTTCTTTAGGCTCGTGCTTTGTTAGCTTGTATATGTTACAGCGAAAGTAAACTTCAATTGAAAACGTATTTTCACTAGTGAAAGCATGCTTTACCAATCTATACCGCTAAAACGTTGTAAACCTTTCAACGATTGTATCGTAATGCTGTGAATTCTTTCTTTAATGCTATTTTTGGGTAGCAATCTGTGACATGTGTCTTACGTTTTGTATACGTAAAAATAAATCGACATTTTTTAACTATTTACTGTCAGATATTCACTCGTCGAACGCGTTAAAATATCGCATCAAACCAAGTGAGATGAGAACTTAAACCATTTTATCAAAAAATTTTAGAAAAAAAACACGGTACAATTAAACTATCAACCAATTTTGAATGAGCAATTAATCATATGCATTTCTACCTTGTTATATGACCTGATGTTTTATCTCTCTTAAGCCCACCCAACACTCATGAAACAACGATTATACAAAAAATAAGTCTAAACATAAAAGATGAAGAAGACCTGAAGAGCTTTGATACATCAATTTGATATCACAACAAAAAAACCAAACACATAAATAAACATTGTTCACTGACTCTCATTGAATGTGTTAACTGTCACTTCTTGGAGGAAAGGCCTGAACAATAACAAAAGTTTGACTCGTAACGTTTTCGAATAACACGATTCAATTATAAATTTCGTATTATATATTCATTTATTTTTCCTAGCACAGTGAAAAAAAAGCAATGCATTTTAGTTCTACAAAATTTATAAGATATAAATTTGATAGCTGTTTCGGCTCAAGCCATCGTCGGAACTATGTTTAAACGCACATTTGCTTATCTATATATAGCTGTGTAGAAAAGCTACACAATACATCCTCTCTTCCGTTTTAACAACCTAGCTTATATCGTGCTACCAAAAAACTAAAATTTTAATTTGAATTCAACTAAACAGGCAGTACCTTCAGTAAGCTTAAATACTGGTCGGAGATTATTTATTTCAGAAATGCATTAGCCCCTCGCAACGGTCTGAGAATCGGCGTGAGACTTATATTTGTCTGATCGTTCAAAATTTCATGTGACAATTGGTATCTGTTTATTTCCAGCTGTTACAAAGCCGTCATCTTGCGACCTTTATTAAAAATATATAAAAACGCAGGCAGTGAGTTAAAATTTAAAAGGGATTTGCAAATTGCAAATCTGTTTTTTTTATTATTAAATGATCGTTAATACTCCTTAGCTCGAATCGATATACTCCTGCCTGTATATTTTTCCTAAGCCTTGTGTAATAAACAATTAATATGCACTGTTACGTACAATGTTCAGATAACGTGATAACATTACATAAGGTCATAATACAATCTAATTTTACGTTGGCGTTGTTATTGATTGCGGGATAGGCTGTTTGATAACCAGCAAAATATTGGATTTCTTACCGCACTGTGATAAATTGATATATGTAAGTAATAATGAATAACGTAACACTTCTCACATTGTGTGTGACGTTACTAAGATTCGTTCTTAGTGAATTTCGAATCATTATTTTAAAGAAAAAACTCAATTTACACGTAGAGTAACAGATGCAGTCGTCGGCCACCTACTCAGCAGTAAAACACAATAAATATGTATTTATCTGCTTGAAAAATATGTATGGCTGTACTCGTACGGTGATGTAGATGGATAGAGGAAGAAGAAGGATATTTATGCAAAATTTTATTAATTAATGATATTTTGAGATATTTGATGGTTAAAGGGTTTCCTATACATGTTTTTAATTTTGTTAGTTCTTTGTCTTTATCAGGGCTGTGAAGTTGTTGAAAAACACGACTCCGATATTGACCAACAACATGGCTCTGTTGAGTTTTCAAGTGTCACTTTTTGATGTAAGGCATGATATTAAAAATAATAAAAACATTTTTTAGTATTTATACTAGGGCTCTTAATGGATTATGGATTTGCTTTAATTTTGTTTGAAAATTTTTTAATAAGTGATTGTGAACATTTCGTTTTAAGCTAATTTACATTATTTGTAATTAATATTGAATGATTTTCTATAAATTGTTTCTTAGTCCTTGAAGCCATGGTTTTTTATACCTGCTACCTCTAACTCAAATATTTGGTATAAATAGAGTTGCTTGTTAATTGTACTCTATCAGTTGATAAAACTGGCGATGAGCGAAACCAGTCCTGATTAAAAAATATTGTAGAAACAAAAACTTAATACGTGTGTTTTTATTATTTTAAATAAAAAACAAAATTTTGAGTTTATGATCATCAATTTTGTATTTTATAAATTGATTATGCTCGTGATAAACGAAACCGATAGGGTAAGGATTTTTACTCTTTGAAGAGTAGGGTCGTATCGTTTTGTTTCATCTATCATATTAATGTCAATATATGGCTTTTCAGGATTCTCTCGTTTTATTTCCTTCAAATGATAGAAAAAGGTTTATATTTGCAATTAGTTCGGTATTCATACAATATTGAGCAAAAAAGTCATTTCGACTAACACTCATTTCTTAGAATCATTATCATAATAAAGACACACGTGCAAGCGAACAAAATAAAGTCCAAGCCAAAACAAAAAATACACATTTCTTGATACAATAAATAATAGTCTTCCTAGTACAACTATATTTATTTTTTTAAATATTGTTGTGTGTTGCTTAAAAAAGTAATTTATCTATAAAAAAAAAACTTTATTTACAATATAATAACTTTTTAGTTAAACGGCCAAATCGTAATTTCTAGATATTTCGTCTTACACGTAACCTGCAGCAGTATATATTGTATTTTAATTCTAGCACATCATTTTCTGTATGTATGACAGCATTGATCATGTTACTTTAGAATCCACGAATCACTCGTGAATCATTTTTTTTTTATCTCAATGGTGAGGTCGAATAGTATTAAACCATTGACTGCAAACATCTCAACTGCTTAGACCAGTGTGTTGATAAAATAACCCATTAAATTATTAAGGAATCAAAATGTCTAAACTTACGTGTGTGCACAAGGACAATCACTGCAAGTGTATGGACTAGATTTGGATAATTCGCGATTGTGTCATGAACAGCTTTACGTGGCCGGCTCACGCGTCGGAAAACCTTCCGATTTATTCGTGTACGCAACAGACGGAAAAACCAATGTATCGTGTTTCCACAAGCACTAAAATAAATAAAAAGAATTGAAACGAAACGTCATTATGGCAATCCTGGCTGTCTTTATACTGATCCCGCCATTCGATTTGATATGCATAATTACCTACCACCCTGGCGCATTTTAAATTCCGGTATTAAAATTCTGTCGGTGATATTTTTAAGTGCGGTTTTCCCGCCAAATCAACCGCAGAATGGCGGTAACAAAAAGAACTTTGGTCATTAAACGAGAGACAATCGTCGAGTTTCCGGAATATTTTGGTACTTTCAGTCTAGACTGGAACCATTCCGATGCAACGGAACGTTCGTGTTTTTATCGCCTCATAAATGGAGCTTTTATTTGATCTCGTTATCGTGTGCTTTTTTGCCACGATAGCAGAATATTTTATTCCTAATATTGCACGTCAGATTTGATGCACTGTTAAATTAATTTTTCGTTTTCTAGTTGTATATATTTTATAAACTCACAATGTACGCAAGTCTAGATATATCATATTAATATTTAAAATTTCTTAACCATTAAAAGCCAGACACGTCTTTACTTCATACTTGGAACTATACAAAGTTTTCTCCAACTAACTTTCTATTACAAAAGCTCACTTAGTATAAAATTTGAATTGTTACAACTCTGTACGATTCCACATGTTTTGTCACTTTCAACACCTTTCGGTATCTTCAGGTATTCTATCACACGGATGCAACAGAACTGACGTACAATAGACAGTTAGTATCGTCTATATACCAAAGGTATTAAATACAGGAAAATATATATCCCAAGGCAAGAAGCAAATGGGAGCTAAAACAAATTAGTCTAATAATTTTTAACACAGTTGCCCATGATAATTTTCTTTAACGCTATTGTTAAACTGTCATTAAAATATCATTCGGATTTTATAATTTTTCATAATTTTTTTATTGAAATTCCATCAAGCACCTTCAGTCGATGTCATAAATTATATCACTTAGTATAGTTTAAAAAGCTGAAGAGAAATTTTCATTCATACAAATTTGTACGATTCCACATGCTTTGTCACTATGTGATTCCATATGTTTTGTACGTAAGTTCTGTTGCATCCGTGTGATAGAATCCCTGAAGATGCCGAAAGGCAAAACCTGGGTCGTTAGTGAGAAAACATGTGGAATCGTACAAAATTGTAACAATTCAAATTTAAACGTCAAAAAAATTTATATGCACATTGATTATTTTTAAAAATCTGAGTGTGCGATTAACTAAATAATGGACTATATGCATTAAACATTAACCCCCTTGATTGGCAGATACCTATGATATCCGTATAATTGTCTATTAAAAGTGTCAACATGTAATAAAGTTGATCATTTAACCCATTTAAAGCCGTATGCTGATAGTTTTAATGAAGGTTGATAACTTCCCACGCGGGTGGCGTGAACTAAAACTAAATATAACTTTCAAACACCTGCTGAAAAATTTAAAAAGGAATACGTTTCCAGTAATTCAGTCTTCCCGCAGGATAATTTTCATATCGCCAAAATGAAAATTACCGATCGAATTTAATATCTCTTCTTATAGATGAAATGTGACACCTTTTTATGAAATTGATATCATATTTTTCGCACTGAAACAATGTAGGATGTCCCAATATTGCAAAAGATCGTATATCAAGAAAAGAGGTTATAAAGTTAACAATTTTCATCACAAAATAAAATGAGTAATTAATATACATACAGAAATAGTTGGCTGAAATTCTGACGACATTACATATTATATAACTGGAGATCATTTAAACTCAAACAACAATCGTTATTCATTTCTGGCGCACGCAATAAAAAATGACAAAGGTTTGTAACTCAAGTTCGACGTGTTTTTAAAATGGACGTATTTAAAATTATTCGACGTTTTTTTAAGAAACTATCGGTCAGCGTGCCATTATTATGAAAATCTACATTCTATTTTGACAAAGTTTTTTTTCGTATTTTTTAAGATACCTAAAAAGAAGTCGACATAAAAGATAAACAAAACAGTGAAACCCCGATTTTACGTTTATTAAAACGGTATATGCGGGAAAACGTCGATTCGGGCTAGAATTTTTTTTAATATGGGTATAAATAGAAAAATTTGTAATAATATACAAAAAAATTTTTTAGATAGTCTCGCAAGTCGATTTGGTACATCTTTCTGTACTAGTTTACAGCTTTTCCAATCTTATCAATCGATAAAAAAATTCGTTGTATTTTTTCAGTGCCGGTAGAGTAACTTTTAAGTTCTTGAATGATTTGTCTCTGTATCTTCATTAGTTGGAATTTAATGAATTAAACTTACATCTGTTCCACCAGATTAATTTCTTCGATTTTCGTGGATGTGACTGTCCATATGTCATCGATATCCATAACTTAAAGTGTGTTTTTTTTTTTTTTAATTTCCTGTTAAAAACTCTTCCCAACCATTGATAGCATCGTGCGTATCGTCTAATACCCTTACAAATTGATTTCAATATCAAATATTTAAAACATAAATTGTGGGAAATATAATCGTAAGAGCGGGCAATAAATGCACTAAAATAAAACCAGGTTTCAAAAATCGAACGTAAATTGCGGGAAAATGTTAGCTCTGGGCATGCAAAAACGGGGTTTGATTGTCGTTTATCATGGACTGTTAAGAAATAAACATTTATTGTTGTAGAACAAAGTCAAATATTTTGACCAAAACATTATTCACTTTTAAGGTGTTAACTGTCACTTCTTGATGGAAAGGCATGATATTTTAAATAATAAAAACACATTTTTTAGTACTTATTTCCACAATATATTTTTTGATCAGAACCGGTTTCGCTCATCGCGAGCACTATCAACTGATCAGTTGATAGTGCGAAATAATAAAAACACATTCAAAAAATGTGTTTTTATTATTTAAAACATTATTGTCAGTTCTAATGACTTCGATAATTTATTCCAAATTTCTGACGAATTGTCCCTCGAGTTTTACGTGATAGAAATACTTTTTACGTAGAGCCACAAAACGTTTTTTTAACCTTCTAAAATTAGCTCTTCCGCATAATTCACGGACGCCTACGGTTCGGATGTACCCTAAAGTTGGATAATTATTTATGTAAATATAAGGGATGAAAACAAAAACGGCATTTATAAAAATAAAAATAAGCCAACGTGGGACTTCAAAAAAATATTTTACTGAAGAAAGTCGCATAATTTTTGGCAAGAATAAATAAGTCACGTTGTGTTATGTATGAATGTCGTATAGAGATTTTTCAGTAGGCGAAATTATGTATTATTGATACCATGTTGGAAAAACCTTTTTGTGTTCTAAGAAACATTCTTTCAAAAAGCCTTTCTCAGAATCTTCAGCCTTCCAGTTATAAAGGTATAAATATGCGCAATAACGCAGTCACCAAAAGATATTTTTAATACCGAGAATATTCGCAACAGATGAGAGTTGTATATCAATTTTTGCGATGTTTCTACGCTTCAGTGTTGCAATAGGGATTTATAAAATCACTATTAACCACTTGTATGCAAACATCTCAATTATTTAAACATTAGACTGAAGCATTCTGACCAAAGCTGTGGAGTTGTTAAATAAACACGACTGCGATTTCTAAATTGATTAACAACAAAACTCTGACTAAAACCCATTTATTAACAATTATTTTACGTAATCATTATTAAATACAGCTGACAGCTGTTTTATCAACTTGCATAAAATCCAATAATTATTCAATTTTATCAATTTTTTTTAAACATCTATAAACACAATAATATTGTCTATCTCTTCTTCAACTGTAGGTGAAGATTTATTTAATTTAAGTTTAATCACAGCTCTGACGATAGCGGAAGCCGAAATACATATCAAAAACTATATATATGTATATATATATAAATTTGTAGAACTAAATATATTGTTATTATTATCATCGAAGTATTGACTATTGAATTCAAAGCACTTCAATTGAAAAATATTATTTTATCACTTTTAAGGTGTTAACTGTCACTTCTTGATGGAAAGGCATGATATTTTAAATAATAAAAACACATTTTTTAGTACTTGTTTCCACAATATATTTTTTTATAAGGACCGGTTTCGCTAATTACGAGCATTACAGTGACAGTTAACACCTTAAAAGTGATATTTCCTTATAATAAACACGTTTTAAAGTACTATTCTCTCAATAAATTAATTACCGGTTTCGCTTATCGCGAGCATTATCAGCTGACACAATACAAATTACAAACAAGGCTTTGTATACAAAATTTTGATTAATTATTATCAGATATATAAAACCAACAGATAAAGAACTGAGACACCAATTTACAGGCAAATAAAATTCATATTGACATGTAATCTTTTTTTTATTTACTATTTCTACGTAGTACTAAAATATGTGTTTTATCATTCAACTGCAACATAACTTAGTACGTATATTGATTGAATTAGCATTTACTAGGTAGAACTTCATTATAACACGGTGAAAAAATAGCAATTTAATTTAGTTCTACAATTTTTATATAAGATATAATTGATAGCTATTTAGGCTCACGCCATCGTCAGAACTATGTTTAAACGTACGTTTGCTTATCTACTGTATACAACTTTGAAAAAAGGTACACAATACATCTTCTCTTCGGTTTTAACAGCCTAGCTTATATCATGCTAGCAAAAAACTAAATGTAATCAAAATTAACAGGCGGCGATTTCAATAAGCTTAAATATTGGAAGTAGGTGGTTTATTACGAAAAGGCAATAGCCCTTCGCAATGGTATGAGGAGCGGCGAAAGACTTATATTTGTCTGTTCGTTTAAAATTATGTGTGACAATTGATATCTATTGATTTCCAGCTGCTCCAAAGCCATCATTAATATCAATTTATGAATAAAATACATTGCTATTTTTTCAACGTGTCAATACGTTTACCTTTCCGTTGCAATTCCTTCTATATTTCACCCTAAGAATAAAGTGAATAGCTTTTCGTTGGCTTCCAAATCCCTTAAGCGTTTTGGGTTCTAACATTATTATTCCTGTGAAAGCGTCGCGGAACTTTTTCAATAAGGCGAAAAGTTGTTTTTTTTTACAGTAGGGTGAAATTTTCTTCATCGCGACAACGATATTAAAAGGTTGTGAATAAACTCTCATACAAGAAGTTTTTGACATCTGAATTTAACTGCGAACTTCATATTTTCAAAGCGATATGAAATTCGTTTCGTTTTACATCTTATCGTATTTTAATGACGCACTTTGATTTTTTAAATTAAAAATTAAACAATGCAATATTAGGGCTATTGAACTTACTGAATATACCACTTTTAATGTGTCACTTCTTAAGGGAAAGGCATGATATTATAAATAATAAAAACATATTTTTTATGTGCTTATTTCCACAATATATTTGTTGATCAGGACCGGTTTTGATCATCATTTTGCATCATGCTCATTTACTCATAAAAATTAATATATTAATTCATTTTGTTCCGTTAAGTATTTAAGTGCGGACTATTTTCTTCATTAAAATTGTCCCTCTACTTACTTCCTTAATGAGATTCAAATATCTTTATGCATCTCACTATATGTATATGTTTAAAGCAGCACACAGAAAATCTGTCTCTGACATGCTGTGTATGTGCAGGTAAAACGAGTTAGAATGTGTTGTTAAAATTGTTTATTTGAGTAATAAATCACAATGCATATTAAAATTTTTAAAAAGCATGTTATTTAATCATGACCACTTATTGCACATATCGCCAGAAATTTCAACTGAACCTTGGCGAAGCAAGTCCTGCTCTTCATTATATAAAATTTTACAATTAACAGTAAATACAGTAACTACAGGTATTATTTACAGTAACCGTAATTTATAGTTTTAATACCTTTGGTATATATACGTTGCTAACTGTTTTTGTACGTTAGTTTTCTTGCATCCGTGTGATGGAATGCCTGAAGATGCCGAAAGGCGAAACCCAGGTCGTCATTGACAAATATGTGGAATCGTACAAATCAGTAACAATTAAAATTTGATATTGAAATTCCATCAAGCGCTTTCAGGCGATATCAAAAATTATTAAGTCTTATTTTAATTTGTATTGTATCTGTTGATAATATATGCTGACAAGAATAAAACAAATGTGGAAATTCATTAAATATTGTGTTTTATTACATAAATTTATTACCTTTACGTTAAAAAATACACGAACAGTTAACACATTAAAAATGATACACATAAAACGTCAAAAAGCCCTGTTATCCGATTAAAAAACGTTGTATCGACCACAAAGGTTTTATTTAATTATTACTGTCTCGTACCAATTCAAGTTAATGGCATATTTTTAACCGCGTTCCTGCCGAAAGCTTCGTTACATTTTCTTATGGGATGCGTAATTGAATTTTCTCAGTAAGGAGAGTTGACAGTTTCTAGACAATCTACGTGCCTATGTTAACAAGTAGAAATTATCCTTTCTTGAATTTTTTTAGGGTGACCACAAAATATCAATTTTGTTAGTCGCAATTTACATAAAGGTTTACGTAAATTTTAAATTATAGGGACAAAAGAAATCCATGGTGCCGGCGAAAAACATTTTTGAAATAATTGTACTAGTTTTACAGTTAACCTTGTTAGTAAGTTTGTCAAGGAATTGTTAAAGTTTTTTACCAACATTCTCAGTCATTTGTGGAAATATACTAAACTGATATATATATATATTATAAAGTTTTTGGATTAATACTACGAGCTAAGTTGTTTCTTTACAGTTTGACAATTCATTTTAAAAACTCGCTTTTTATTCTAACAAATCAATCTTCTGTGAATGACAACACAATTGGGAAAAAAACGATCAAATACGACAATATTAATAAAGGAATCGAATATTTTATGCTATAAGGAAATCGACTAATCATAGAGCTATGTTTGAGGGATTATTTAACAGGACTATATAAAATGACTAAGACAAGCGAGAAGACGATACATTTCATCTCCTGTTTTAACACCTAGCTTGATTTTTGCTCGCAATAAAACTAAAAAGGCGGAAATATCAACAAGTTTACATATGGCACGGAAATGGTCTATTACGGAAACAAAATAGCCCCCCGCAGAGGGTTATGCAATGGCGATCGACATATACTAGTTTGTTCTTTAAGAATCCTTTGTGAACGAGGAGAAGCATTCATCGATTCGACAAGATTCGTGGTCACCTCACTATCATCAATAATTCTTTCTTGTCGATTGTCTTGGGCTTTAACGAGAAAAGTTCACTGATACAAATAGCTTATACTGTTTATTTCGGTAAAGTAAAGCTAAAACTTCAAAAAAACTTTTTGAAGCAAGCGAAAAGCGTACTGAATCAAAACTCGTAGTTTTAAGCACAAATGAACAATACCGTGTAATTTTACTGATTTTAGTTGTGATAATTAGTTTCTATTTTTGATGGATTGGTTAAGACAACAATTGAAGTGTTTCAAAGCTCTAAAAGTGTCACATTTGTAAATATTTAAATGTAAAGAGAATACAATATTTTTAATAGTACCAATCAAATGTCGCAATTGATCGTTGACTGGTGGCTACAATTATGCATTATTTTCTTGGATTAAAAAATAAAATCGTTGTAAAAAAATAATCTAGTAATTTATTTATTTTTTAGTTTTAAAGATACACCTCAAATACGCATTGGATTTATTACAGTAACAAAACCTGTGACGTAACAAAGCTGTAAATTTGTATTTTATTACTTTTAAAAAATAGTAAAATAACGTTTTTTATAATTAGGATTTTAGAAATTTTTTGATGAAAATACAATATTAAGTCACGTGATATATTAACCCTTTATTCAATCAGTATTTTTGTCTGTGGCACTTTTTAATTTTTTCGATTGTCATAGATGGCGAAACTTTTTTAAGCTGTATCAAAAAAAAATCATTAGCACCAATATGCATCAAATGTTTGTGTTTCTTCAGATTTTTAATTTAAAAAAGCATTAATATATCGGGAAATTAATTAAACACTTATGAATGGCAAAATAAACGGATCAACCTTTACAAGTGAGATTTTATTTGTTGGATTCTAAATGACAAACGTTTTATACCGGGTTTATAGTTGGTAGCTTTAAACAGAATACAAGAAATGCTACTTTCGTCTGTTAGTGTACTTTTGATGTCTGATTAAATAAAGTTCATTAAATAAAATAATGATTCACAGGAAAAAGTCGATGAAAAAATTCTTAAAATGCCTATTGCTCATTTTCTAAGACAAGAAAAAAAATACTTTAATTTATTTCTCTGTCTAATAAAACATTCGCGTGTCATGCAGTATCATCTCGCGAGCTAGCATAAGTTCGCCATCCCTGGGTTATGTTATTGATCAGCTGTTTGACTAATCTTTTTTATTGTTTCAGATGAAGAATACGGTCAGAAGAATGTCTCAGTATTACTTGATGGTCAAGAAACCGAATTGGAAGTTATTGATCATCCAGCATCTGAAATGTCGGTACGTATTTTATGTTATATATAACAACACTATCAAAAAACAATAATATTACAAAACCCCTGAAGTATGTTCACCTGCCCCCAACAACTAACCAAGTGTAAAGCGTTTGACATTCACGAGTGAAATGCGATTTGGCGGGAAAATGGAATGCAGCCATTTTGTAACAATATTACGACGCCATTTTTATTACCGTTCGCCATTTTGATATCAGAGGTCATGTGTGCGGGGTTATTTACGTCACCGCTGAGCGGCCGTTAGAGATTGCGTTTTGACATTAACGAATAATGACAAATCCGTTAGAATACTGTAGTGTTACTTTGTTTGAAATGCTGCCGGCGTGCAAAACAAAACCGTTCGATATGTTAAAATAATTGACACGTGCCCTCGTTTCGTAGACGTACGGATATCGAAAAACGAATAATATTACATGAATTTTTTTAAGTGATCACTTTTGTTGCCGTAACATTCCCATGTTTATTAGTGTCTTGACGCAACTAGAATCCAAGTACTTAATGCACGATATCCTTAGGTTTTTCTTAGCTGACATGTTCTGAACCTTAATTTCTATCAGCGCATGAATATATATAGTATTTATCTCAACGTACATGATGATACACTGGAACGCCCATTGGAGAAAACCTCGTGGTATCCTGACGAAAGAGGGCAGCATGGTTATATCTCAAAAAGACATCAACCACCAAACTCTAAGAACATTTAGTGGTTATAACACGGTGAAAAAAATAGCAATGTATTTTAGTTCTACAAAATTATTTTTTAAAAATATCGTCGATAGCTATTTTGGCTCACACCATCGTCAGAACTACGCTTAAACTAACATTTGCTTATCTATATATAGCTTTGTATAAAAGGTACACAATAGATCTTCTCTCCTGTTTTAACGACCTAACTTGTTTCCTGTTCGAAATAAAATTAACAATTATTAAATGAAACTAAAAAGGCAGCTATATCAATAAGTTTACATATGGCACGGAAATGGTCCATTACCGAAACAAATATACATCAGTCAGCGGAGTCAATAATGGTGACAGGCATATATTAGTTTGTTCGTTAAGAATCCTTTGTGATAGTTGATATCTATTGATCTGCAACTGTTCCAAAGCCGTCATTCTGCGACCCTTACTACAGAGATGCAAACACAAATACATTGCCATTTTTTTCACCGTGTTATAATGGAGTTCTACCAAGTGAATGCCAATTCAATCAATAAATTTAGTGGTTCAGTATTTTTCCATTAATTGCATTAATGAAGGCTGTGTAGTCAGGGTTGAAGTCTTGAAAAACGAACGACTCGGAATACTTTTTCGATAAGACGATTTCGAAGAATAGCTCAATGAAAAATTTTCCGGATTGGTAGGTTAATCTTTAATTCAATGCAAATAAATAGGAAAGGTAGGAAAAAACTTTTTTAAGTCGGAGGGACAAAACAAATAGAAGACAAATTTGTGCTGGTATCCCAAGCAATAAGAAATTTATTGCAGCTCTTCTTTTGACCTCTGAAACATGTAAACTAAACATGTAAACACCTTGTTAACTAATCTTTTATATTACAATATTAAGTGAAGAATAATTAAGACTTGATCAAATATGGCATATTGAATTATGTTTTATTAGTTACACAAAGGCATTGTGTGGGCAGCCGATAGTTGACAAGATTGATTAAATTTCCAAGTTTTATGCTTGCTTTGTGAAAACGCTAACTTTTTAAAAGACTTGTCTCAAAACAATAATGTTGCATCAATTCAAGCGTTCTATACAAAATTTCTCATAGCTACGACAGCAATTAAGTGTTCATTGACGTTTGTCTTGTGCGAAATTTCAATAAAACATTGTCTTTCATGATATCGTCCTATATAACAACACTACGTATGTATTTGAACGATACACACATGTTTTTTGATGTGATCATCATTTATTTCAATTTTGATTACAAATGATTTTTATATTTTACGATTTGACTGAGGGATTTGAATTTGAATTTAAAATTCAAATAGTTGAAACTTTTTTTTATAATTAAAACCAATTTTCATTGACAAATCGATAAGCCATATTATCATTAGTGAAAATAATTTTTACTTAAATGTAAATATGTATGCATATATATCGCTTTTCAAGTATTTGTCTGTCTCTCATTGGTTGAAAAGCATGATATTTTAAATAGTAACGGTACATTTTTTCCACAATATAATTTATGATCACGACCGGTTTCGCTCATCGCGAGCATTATCAACTGACGCAATACAGATTACAAATAAATTCAATTATAAGCAGGTATACAAAACCAAAAGTTAAAGAAATGAGAAAGCAATTTACAGGCAATCATAAAAGTCATATTGAAATAGAATTTGATTTCCAAACTGTTTTTTTATCATAGTACTTATAAATGTATTTTAAATAATAAAAACACATTTTTAGTACTTATGTCCACAATATTCTTTTTGATCATGACCGGTTTCGCTCGTCGCTAGCATTATCAACTGATAGAATACAATTTACAAGCAAATCTATTAATACAAAATATTTGAGTTAAAGGTAGCCGGCATACAAAACCATGGGCTTAAGAATTTAAAGGAAATCATACAATATTAATACAAATAATTTAAATTAGTTTAAAAATGAAATGTTGTTCACAATCACCTATTAAAAATTTTCAAACAAAATAAAGTCCATTAAGAGCTCTAATATAAGTTCTAAAAAATGTGTTTTTATTATTTAAAATATCGTGCCTTTCCATCAAGAAGTGGCCATCGTGTTGTTAGTTAATGTCGGGGTTGTGTTGTTTTAACAACTTCACAGCCCTGATAAAGAAAAAGAACTACCAAGATTAAAAACATGTATAGGAAACCCTCAAACCATACCGCTCGGCCTAAAGGAATCGATATTTTATCAGAGTTCTGTACATAGTTAGTCTATAATAAACACGGGAATATTACCTCAGAGATTGATAATAATTAATTAGAAATATTGCACCGCCAGTAGCATGTCATGAAGCCTGTGTGTGCTGCCATCTGTCAGCGATGTATCGCCTAATTAACAGCGGCGTTATGCGTTGTATTAAAATGAGCTTTGCGAGGCATAATCCCTCCACAAAATGGCCGCTATCTTTTACATGTGTTTACGCGCCATATGCGACTATATTAATTAACTAATTATTTTTCATAAATCCATTCAAAGTGATTTAGTTATTTTTGAAATGCTGGGACTACGCCGTAGAATACTTTATCACGAGTACAAATATAAAACTGTTAATGTTAATTACGAAAATTCATCTAATGAAATTTACAAGAGTAAAAAAAACATAAAATACATTTTACAATCTTACTGCTTTTACAAACAACAAACGATTTTTTGGTGGTTGGCAAAGAAGACAATCGAGTTAACCTAATAGTATTCATATAATTTATTATATCGACTGAAGGTGCTTGAAAAAATGTCCTGTAGCTCATGTTTATCCGTTTATATCGGACAGACAAGTAGAAGTATATGCACTCAAGCTAAGGAACATGTAAGATCATTCAACACTAAAAAAACAGATTCACAATTCGCTAATCACGTTATAAAGGAATCGCATAATATAAATTCAAACTCAACGCCTAAGTGTTCGCATCTTTGTAATAAAGGTCGCAAGATGATGGCTTTAGAACAGCTGGAAATCAATAGATATCAACTGTCACAAAGGCTTCTTAACGAACATACTAATATATGTTGATCGCCATTGCTCAACCCTCTACAGGGGTCTGTTTTTTTCCGTAATATACCATTTCCGTGCCATATGTAAACTTATTAATATAGCCGTCTTTTGAGTTTCATTTACAAATTTTTGTTTTATTGCGAGCAAGAAACAAGCTAGGTCATTAAAACAGGAGAGGGTATGTATTGTGTACCTTTTCTACACAGCTATATATATATGTAAGCAAATGTTCATTTAAGCTTAGTTCTGACGATGGCGTGAGCCGAAATAGTTATCAACTATAGCTTACAAAAAAAAATTGTAGAACTAAATTACATTGCTATTTTTTTCACCGTGTTATAATGGAGTTCTACCAAGTGAATGCCAATTCAATAAATAAAATGCTTAGTGAAATTTTAATAACAAATTTGAATTGTTGAAACTTTGAATGATTTCACATCAATTTAAAAGTATTTAATCTTATAATTATAATAAAACTTATCACTGGCAATTGATTGAAATAAGTAGCAAATCAATAGTATTGAAAGCTATTTCAGTTGTATTTTTGGATCCCTACCTTAGAAACTGTGTTTTTCCTTTGTAATTAATTACTTCTTGTGTATAAATGTTGCTTTTGTGTGTCAGTTCTATTGCAACCGTGTAATTAAATGCCTGGGTCGTTAGTGATAAAACATATGGAATCGTACAAAGTTTCAATAATTAAAATTTTATACACTACTACGTTATTTGTTCACTGAATTACTTGAAATGGAAAATGTTACGCGTATTATTTTCTATAATGTATAAGTTTGCTCTTCGTGTGGAAAATATTACCTCGTGACGGAGATATTTAAATATTAACGCTTACCCAATTCATCTTTTAAAAAAACAGAGAGTTGGGACAGGGAAGAGATACGGTTAGAAAAAGACTGTATATGTGTATATTTCATTGATTTAATTGGCATTCACTTGGTAGAACTGCATTATAACACGGTGAAAAAATAGCAATGTATTTTAGTTCTACAAAATTATTTTTTAAAATGTAGTTGATAGTTATTTCGGATCACGCCATCGTCAGAACTATGCTTATCGCGTTATAAAGGAGTCACATAATATAAATTCAAACTCAGCGCCTAAGTGTTCTTTGTAGTAAGAGTCGCAGGATGACGGCTTTGGAACAGCTGGAAATCAATAGATATCAACTATCACAAAGGATTCACCATTATTGACTCCTCTGACTGATGTATCTGTGTTTCTGTAATGGACCATTTCCGTGCCATATGTAAACTTATTGATGTAGTTTTTGGTTTCATTTACAATTGTTAGTTTTATTGCGAACAGGAAACAAGCTAGATCGTTAAAACAGGAGAGAAGATGTATTGCGTATCTTTTCTACACAGCTATATATAGATAAGCAAATGTTCGTTTAAGCATAGTTCTGACAATGGCGTGAGCCAAAATAGCTATCAACTATATTTAAAAAAATAATTTTGTAGAACTAAAAAACATAGCTATTTTTTTCACCATGTTGTATATTTCATATTTGATTTCAATTGCAGGTGGAGAGCTTTTGCGCAACTTACAACGCTGATGTCTTTGTGGTGGTATACTCCGTGGAAGACAGGTCGTCGCTGAAGGCTGCTGAAGAGATATTACTCTATTTGTGGAAAGGTGACTACATGTCCAAGTGTGGTGTCATTCTGGTGGCCAACAAAGCTGATCTGGAGAGGAAACGGGAGGTTCCGATGGTTGGTGAGTATCCCGTTAGGAATTCATACTTCATCAACTACTTATCATCAAGACAATATATTGGTTTTTATAGACCCCGAATTTTCTTTTCTGCCACCCTGGGATAAAATAAATCTTCCACCCTTCATATATAAAAACATAGAAAATAGTTCCGACGATGGCGTGAGCCGAAATAGCTATCAACTATATCTTATAAAATTAATTGTAGAACTAAAATTTATCGCTATTTTTTCATCGTATTATAATTGAGTTCATAAATGCCAATTCAATCGATAATACTGTTGAGAATTTTTGTAGTCTAACCAATGGCATCACAAACAATTATTCTCATAATTTATTAAAATTATCTGGAACATACTGTATGACATTATCGAGGATAGTATAATTCTGATTATGGCCTTGTATACGCTGAAGGAATTATATGGCCTTGTAAATTTACAGCAATAATAACAAACCAAATAATGCTCAGTACTTTTATGAAATATTTGTAGAACTTTCTTTTCTTTCCACGTGAAACTTTCATTTCTCTCTCAAAAAGCTTCCTGGCTGAAGGCTCTTTGTAAAGTTTCATTCAAAGCTATCTGTAGAGTTTTTAATGGAACGGTGTACAAGTAGACGAAGTTAGGGAACTATAATGTAATTTAATTCTACTCATATTTATTATATATTATTTCGAAATAATGTGTTATTTCCACACTTAACATTTCACACTTTTTAGTCAAATAAAAAATTTCACCATTTCACATTTCCTCCGGCTTAATCACTTCGCTTTTAGTTATATTCAGGCAATCAATATTTTGTTTAATTTATATAATATAATACCGAATTTAAGTTAAGTTTCTTTACTGGTATTTGAATTAGTTTTGATAAATAAAAAAATTGAATATGTTGTAAAAAGAAAATTATTGCTCTTACACGTTTATATTTGAATTAATATGATTTTCAGTATTATCTACTAGTGATATTAATTATAGTTTTTGTGGTGCAGTGGTCAACGTAATTGGCTTTCGTTTTTTGTAATGTTTATCAATTTTCTCCCAACCATTATTCTTTACTTTAAAAAAGGAACGCTACAAGAGCGCTTATCAAACCGTTAGTTTTATCCTAGCTATTATACATTATTTTATGATATCGACTGAAGGTGCTTAATGGAATTTCAACATCAAATTTGAATTGTTTTTTTTTGTTTGAATTTGAATTTCGACATCTTCAGGCATTCCATCACACGAATGCAACAGATTTGAGGCTCAATAAACAGTATAATAAAAGTATCGTCTATGCCTGAAGATGTCAAAGGTGAAACCCGCATCGTTAATGACAAAACATGTGGAATCTTACAAAGTTTTAACAATTAAAATTTATTATTTGATATGCAATGAAGAAATAACAATGTATTTTTTTTCTACAAAATTTTTATAAGATATAGTTGATAGCTATTTCGGCTCACGCCATCGTCAGAACTATGATGTATTATTTTACTGTCTATCTTACAGAGGATTTTTTAGCATCCAAATAAAAAAGCTTCTGCTCAAACTTCTATTATGAGGACAAATGTATTCTATTTTCTTTTCTTTTTAGTTGGACGTCGCCTTGCCAACAATTGCGGCTGCAAGTTCATAGAAGCCTCCAGTGGGATAGCCCACAACGTGGACGAGCTCCTCGTCGGCATACTGGCGCAAGTCCAGCTGAATCCGAAGAGGGCGGCCAGCAGAGCGCGAAGAGGTCCCAGCGGAAGGCGTCCGCCCTCCAGACTCTTCGCCAGGCTCCTGGGGCTTCGGAGACGCGCCAGATCCTGCGAGAACCTGTTCGTTATATGAAATTCGAGGTCTTATTACGCTAAGGACTTTCAATAGATTTCTTAGTGAGATCGCACTAGTGCCATGATATAGACGATTTCCGATAAAAATGGTTATTATAATCAGGGACTGCAATACCGGTATTGATGATATAATAAACCCGGTATTTTCGCTGTTTTTTCTATGGCTGTGGAGTCGTTAAAAATACCCCTCGAACTCCAATTTTATTAATCAACACCAAAACTCTAACTAAAAAAAAAGTTTAATTTTGTCAGGTTTTTTTTCTAACTTTTCTTTTTTTAATCAACCAACCAATCTGGCGAATTATTCATTGTAATATTTTGACATGTATGAAGATGAAGTATCTTTCACATATTTTAGTAATACAATACCGGTGTTGAAATACACGTATTTATCCAATATTACTATCCCTTATTATAATTTCCTATGAGGAGTGAAATTCAAGAAATACAAGACGAGTGGTCTTTTTGTTCGTACATATGTTTGTTAATATTAGTTATTGATAAAAAAAGTGTTAATCCAAATATAAAACGAGATTATTTATAATATCAGAGTTACGCATAAACGCAGCAGACATTTACATGCATCGGTAATTTGTAAAAGCGTGGATATAATGGCTAACATAACCAAGGGCGATAACTCGTGCGGCACCTATCCCGTTGGACTAAATAACATGAAACAATGGTCTTTTTTCATCCGATTTTGTTAAACTGTTTGATAAAAATATTCATTGTGGATAGCTTTTATCGGTGGGTTATAGAGGTCTATTATATGATCGACCTAGCCATTCATCGAATGTCTTTTAAAGCTCTATTTATATTCAATTTACGCTAAAATATTCTCGTCTTTTATTCGGGTGAATACAGTGGTAAGTGAATAGTATGATTGGTGATAAAAAGGCCTTCAGAAGCCTTTTACTGCGTTTTTATACTAACGGCTATTGGCGAAATGTGGAATTCGATACTAATGATTATAGATTAAATACCTATGAAGATTATAGAATTAAAGATAATATGACTAATTTGAATTCAAGTACTGTCTCACTATCTGGATTGTTTTAGAAATTTAAGGAATTAATAAATAACTTTTTTTTTTTAATTTTAGGTTTTGACGAAATATATAAGTTATTGATACATAAAATTAATAAATAAATTGTTTGACGTACAACAAAATGACGTTAGCCATGAATACTGTGATTAAATGAAATAATTTTTTCTTTATGTAAAATGTTTATGTAAGTGTTGCTTCAATAACCCTAATAACGCCCCTAACAACCCTAAAGGGCGTTAATGACGAATCGTTAACCTAAAGAAAAGAATTTATTACAATGTATATATATTGAAAGACATTATAAAGAAACGAAATTGTTCACATTACCGCTATATTTTTTAACTCTTTTTGCTTTCCTGAATACTTGGTGATTTTTGACTAACACCCTTTTGGCTTGAAATGGTTGATATTTAAAACAGTAAAAAGGCTGGAACAATAGCGAGATTATATTTATATCTATACCTTTAATTTTTGTGTATAGAAAGACTGAAAGTATAAACAGGAACTAGTGATCAACTGTTATAAGTTGGCTCTTTAAGGAGGGCGCTAGTGTCACTTGCCGAATGTTTTTTTACTGTCATGGCCGCCACTGGGTCCAAAGCGTTATTTATTGATAATACAACCGATACTGTCATCGTTATACAACCAACAAACTCTTCAAATAAGCTACTGTGAAATGCCATAAATTAAAAAGAAAACAACTTTTATGACAGCCGTCGGCCACGATATAATCGTTGTATCTAACTATTTATTATAATTCCATATTCTGCATAATAATTAATAACCTATTATCAATACTACACCCAACGCCATTGAAAACATTAACGTATATCATTTAATTAATTAATATTTTTTAAGCTACAACAATGGATTGGTAGTCAAAAAACGTGGTAATATATTAGTAGTAAATAAACACTGCTTATATTAACACGGTGAAAAAAATAGCAACGTATTTTAGTTCTACGAAATCGTATTTTTTTAATTTTGTGGAACTAAAATACATTGCTATTTTTTTCAACGTGTTATAACAGAGTTCTACCAAGTGAATGCCAATTCAATCAATAAACTGTTTATATTCTTTATCTTTTCTTTCGTGTCTCTTGAACGGCAGAAGATGGCTACTTTTTTATTGATTACAATATTTTGTTGTACGTCAAACGAAAAACGTTGTTTCGTTTTTTATTCCAGTTCAAATATATAATATATGTGTTTATATAGTCATACATGCAGCACATAGTTTAAAAAATCACCAATATTTATATATATAATCCTATATTGTAAATTAATATTATAACATGAAATGTGTTCATAGAAATTAATCAAATATAATCCACAATTTTGCGAGCGTAGATTTTGTAATAAAAATGTTTCTTAATAAAGACCAACTGAAGGAAATTATTTATCAAAGTGTTGTATAGGTGCAATGATCTCCGTATTGAACCTAAGGTTAATCAATATATAACTGTGTGAAATATTACTATGAAAATCTGTATATTTTCTCTCAAAATTTACCTTCTTAAAATGAAGATTTTATTTAAAATATATGTATTAAAAAAATCCATTTAATTGGGGCCCAAAATCTTGAGCTTGTAAAGGTTATAAAATTTATTCGTCAATAAACAGAGGTTACACTTTACAGTGATTGGCTGATCTTAAAATCTAAACATAGTTAAAACCCCTACATTTCCATCCATATGCTTCACATTATGAGTGGTAGTGGTTTGGAATGTTTAAAACAACAAATATTTACAATATTTCTGTAATATCACGAAAAAATTATAATGTATTTTAGTTCTACAAAAAATATTTAGTTGATAACTATTTTGGCTTACGCCCTCGTCAGAACTAAAATACATTGCACAATTAATATGTATTATTCAAATTGACCAATATTGCAATATTTATTTTATTTAACCTTTTAACCGCTGGTGGTAGGTTATGAGTTATTTGTTGTTTGCGTGAGTACCCTGTACACAAGCTGGTATGTCATGATATTTTTTCATATAAATATTTATTTGCGTGTCGTAGTACAGATAAAAAGTCTTTAAAATTTATTCATTACTGAGTATTTGTAGTCTATCACAAAACGTCAATTTATTCAATGTCATTTCAGTCAGGAAATGCTTCTCAAAGTATATCTCAACCAAAGTCGAGAATGTTACTACAATACATAAAAGGAAAACAGGTTATCCCTATTATTTTATCACTTTTCAAGACTTTTAAAATGTAGGAAATCAATTTCATTGAAGTATTACAAATCATCAGCTTTATTTTAAGGCTTGAATAATATAATACGAAACAGAGATGAAAAATCGCTACCGCCTGAAAAATATTGTTTATGCATAAAATTCTTTGACATTAGTCGTTAAAAGGTTAAAAATTAATATGCTTTTATTAAACTGTAAATATTTATTGCTTATATTTTAATTAATTGTTAATTTCAACCGACTGTATGTTAATAAAAAAATGAAGAGCTTTTGTAATGTATAACATAAAAACTAACATTATTGAGTCAAATATAATTTATTTACAATATCGTTCAGATTTAGTACGAATGATACATAGTAAATGAAACAAAAATACTGAATGACTTTGTATTTATATGTATAAATACTGATTGAAACCGTTTTATCAGAAAAAAACTGCCACAATTTTTAATTTATACATATTTTCAATTAAGAAAAATGTAACCGTACAACATTAATATTTATCTGAATTGTGTAATTTTGATTAAACTGTGCTGTCTCTTCAATATTGAATAGAAAAATAAAACCAAAACTGACACATTTCAAAGAAAATATGTGTGTTTTCAAATGAGAAAAATGTAAGTGTACATCAATAAAATGTATTTAAATTCTGTGATTTGAATTGAATTATGCTTTCTTTTCAATATTGAGTAGAAAAAAAAACAGACCAAAACTGTCATAATTCCAAACTGTTTTTATATTTTTTTGAATAAGAAAAGTGTTACCATACATCATAAATAATACATCACAATATATTTAAATTCTCTAATTTGAAGTTAATTGTATTTTTTTTCAATATCATTTATTTATTATGCCAGGTCAAACCAGATTTTAACACTACCAAAATTAAAACCGGATAATGAATTATTACAACGTTCATTATTTGTTCGAAATAAAAATATGCTAGTTTAGACGTTTTTTGAGTTAGAATAATTTTATATAAAATTATATTTGTAGGCATTTCACACGTACCGAAAAAATAGCACGTATTTACATTATAAATTAACTGGAATTCGATTACTTAATATATTGAATATGGCTTGTATATTGTATTATAGAATTAAATTGTATTCTAATGGATTTATAACGACTGAAATTGTATGTTTAGTTTTATTAAAAGAATTGTATTCTTGTATTGTATTAAACTATAATAGTATCACTGTAACCTTTATATAATACACTGCTTTGGAATCTCTTATTTCTGAATCTTCAAAACATTATTTTGTTTAACATCTTTTATGATATCGGCATACTTGTTTGTTTTTTTTTTTATAATTCCAACACGTATGTTATTAATAATGTATTATGCTATATCTTTCGATTTATTTTCTTTTAAAAAAGTACTTAAGCAACACTGCCCTAATACGGATCAATAAAAATGCACGTTTATACTAGTGATATACCGAGGTTCTGCTCTGTAAACCAGAGTAGCATTTTAAACACTCTTTTGTCTTGCGACTGACAAAAGTTTTTTTCACATTTCACTAGATAATTTATTTTATCTCTACAAAAATGTAATCCGAATTTGATATGAAATGACTGCATCGTTTAAACAAAAATATTGTGGTGGCGTAGTGGTCAACGTCGTTGACTCCAACGATTGAAGTCGTGGGTTCGATTCACAAAAGCAGCATTGTTTTCATGATCGTCTTATCGATTCGTGAATGTTTGTATTGTCTAAAAAATTCTTCCCATCTATTCGTTCTTTATACAGTGGGTGATCGGTCAACGAATATAATCTGTTGATTGAATTGGCATTCACTTGGTAGAACTCCATTAAAACACGGTGAAAAAAATAGCAATGTATTTTAGTTCTACAAAACACATTGCTATTTTTTCCATCGTGTAATATAATCTGTTCTAAGACTATGTTTGCTATCCGAACTGTTCGTTAGCCGAACAACCGAGTTTTAAATGTAGAATATGTGGATTAGAAAGATCGTTTTAGTTCGTTATCCGAACATGAAATTCTTTTATGATAGTGTTCGTTGTCCGATTTGCTCGAAGTCCGAACTGCTCGTTAACCGATCACCCACAGTATTTTTCTTTCATCTTGACCATAGTCACTACGTGAAAAGGGAGATTGAGCAGCTGCTGTTTAGACACTACCTTCAAAAGAGAGATACCAAGTCCACACTTTGTTTGCTTGTAAATCTATTGTTGACCCGATTAGTCCGAATCAATTCAAATTCACATTTAATTATCAAGACTAGAAGTAAGCAACCAAAAAAACTCGTATATTCTGAACAGGAAAAAAAAATTATCGCAATCGTAAAAACGTCATTCACTGCAACGGAACGGTTTGCTTTTAAACATCATATATACATTACACAGAGAACTGTAATGTGTTTAATAAATTATTAAATGAACGCTTTGAATTCCAATCGGTTGATTTGACTTTAATCATTTGAATTAAAATTGACACTTTTTTTAATAAAGTTCCTCTGAGCTTTTTCCAATACAATCGACTTTGTAAGCTTCATCTGAAATATCCTAGATAGGTTGTTTCCTGAATCGACGAGTGTAAATGACAAGGCGGACATATAAAAGCACTTTAAAATGAAATCTTGCCGTCACTGCGAATATACTGCAAATAACATACTTCGCTTACATCTCGAATGTCAATGAGGCTCAGATTTTTCTTTAAGCTTAGAATTTTAAATGTCATCGAAGGACGTGTACAGTTAATGCTGAAAATAAATTAATACATGTAATTTTGCTATTCAGATTGGAGTTAAAAGGTGATGAGTACTGGATAAAGTTATCAATTACTAATATAAACAATTCAAAAAATACAAACAGTCAAGTAACAATTAGCATAATAAAACACAGTTTATGTGTACCAGAATACAAAAACGCTTGAAACCGGCGAAAGAACGAAACTCGGGTCGTGAAAATTTTAAAATATATTATTTTTCCCAGTTCTGCTTTCTGAGTCATTTCCTAATTTGAATCGTTAAAACATTGTACAATTCTACATATTTTTTCACTAACGACCAGGGTTTTCGCCTTTTGGCATCGTCAGGCATTCTATAACACGAATGCAACAGAAATGATTAAATTTGATATTGAAAATCCACCAAGCACCTTTAGAAGTTATCATAAATTATATCGTTTTTTCTCTTTAACTGTTTTTGTAAAAAAAATATCCACATCCACTCCCAAAATAGAGCACATGCATATCAGTGGAATTTTCTACAAGGATTGGCTTTTACTGTATTGCTCAACTTCTCATAATATAATACGGTGAAAAAATAGCAATGTATTTTAGTTATACAAAATTATTTTTAACAAATATAGTTGATACCTATTTCGGCTCACGCCATCGTCAGAACTAAAAAATCAAATAGATAATCATTTCGTACTAGATTCGAACCTTACGACGTTAACCATTGCGCCACGGAGTCTACAGATTTTAGCAGAAACAATTGCTTCATAAGTAAAAATGTTGCCTTGTTCAGATCATAGTTTCTCAACTTGTGGTCCGCGAAGTTTTTTGGATGAGCCGAAACAATCGAATTCTTAGTTGTATTTCATAGATTTTTTAAGTATATATTTTTGTTACTGTCTGCTTTAATATACTTCAATATTATAATTAGAGCATATAGTGTTGCAAAATTAAATGTTTTGAATAAAAAATCTATTATATAAATATTTATTATTTTATACCAATGTTAATGGTCCGCAAAACATTTTTGGACTTTTTGGTGGTCCGAGGATGTAAAAAAGTTGAGAAAATATGGCCCAGAATTTAATAAGTTACTATTTTTTCACCGTGTTATAATGAAGTTCTACCAATTAAACGCCGATTTAATCAATACATTCAATAAAATGGATTAATTTAATTGACTGTATACTTTTTTATGCTTTATGAAAAATATTGGCACTTGAAGACCAAATAAATCATTTAAAAAGTAATTAGTAAATAAAATACTGTATTTAAATATGATTAGCTTCAACATATATTTATATGTATATTCTTGTAGATATATTTCCATAAATTAGTTTATTTTAAATAATTAAGAATTAAAACACGATATAAAATTTTACTCCAGTACATAATAAAAATATGCCTAATTTTTATATTAATGTTTATTCGTGTAATATGCTCGTAAAGATTTTCAATTAAATATATAATTTATTTACTATAATAAGTTAAATACTAAAAACTATATTGCTTACATATTTAACGACCATATTATATGCACAATGTTTTTTATGAATTATTTCTGTGTGTGTAGTTTTTGTTTAGTAAAAGAGTATATATTTTTTATTTGTGCTGTGTTTTTGAAAATAAATAGTGTCCATATTTGTCTAGTGAAATAATCGTTTTTTTTATTACTCCATAAATATAAAACCCGTGACATACTTCAATTCCTGTCGATAATTTCTACAATAATGAATGAATGTGGCATTTTTAAAAACAGACATAGTTAAGAAAATATGAACATCTAATAATGATGTAGGAAAACTTTTTCATTGTTGGATGTGAGATTTTGTTACTTTGTAAATTAAATAACACAGGAAAACAAATTGCTTATTAGTAAGAAAGTAACTATCGGTAATAAGGATGTTCCAAGGTAGCATCTACAGTATCTAAGTACTCGTTCATTGGTAACTATATCGGTAGGTACTTTAAGAGAGCGAAGTCGATAATTACATTGGACAATATCTAACGCAATGCATGGAAGGGAATGAAGAACTTCGTTAATATCTATTGATTATAATCAATCTTCACACAGTTGATACGTTAGTAATCAAGGTTAAGCTATATTCATAAATATTTCCATCGATTACTTATGAACAACTTTCAATGTGTTCCTTCTGTCACTGTCACTTCTTGATGAAAAGGTATGATATTTTAAATATTAACAGCATATTTTTACTATATTTACAATATATTTTACTATATTCACAATATTTTTGATGATATGCACCGGTTTCGCTCATTGCGAGCATTATCTACTGATGTGCTATAAATTAAAAGCAAGGCTGTTTATATATTTTAAAAAAAAAATTTTGCAGGTATACAAAACCAAAGGAGAAAGAACTAAAAAAACATTGTACTGGAAATTGAACAATATATGTATAAATCAAAAAAAAATATTTAAAAATAAAATGTTTATAACCTCGTTGTTATAATATGCAAACAAAATAATGAAAAATCGATAAAAATATGTACATTTATTAGTAATCAAAAAACATCAAATTCATTTACAATAATTATCAATTAAATTTTGTCCATTTTTATAATACCAGTAAATCTTAATACAACAGATTTCGGGTTAACAACCTGTGGGTCGCGATGGATATGTTCATGGGTCGCCAACTTATACAGTTAACTTATTATAAATTACTTTTTCAATTGCATAGGGGTCGCAGGTCACATAACTTATATAAAAAGGGGTCACTACCGAAATAAGTTTGGACCCTATGCAATATATGTTATTGTATTATACGTGTAGGCAGGAGTTTTATTTCAGTGGCTATTCATATTTTTTCAATGCAGTGTTACAGGTTTTTGGAACTTTACAATTTACCCAAATATTCAAAAGAAATTTCGAACGAGTATTTGAATACGTATTATGAATGCAAGCCAACATCTCTATTCTTTTGTTGCGTCACTACAAAGACAAACTGAATGAAGGGAGCTCGCAGTGTCTAATATTAAACTACTCTGAACTTTGTTAATTTTACAAATAATTGAAAGTTCACCAAATAATTACAAGTTTGTAACAAATTTATCTTCTAATTATTAACTATTGTGAACGTAGTGTTTACAAACCTCGTTATTAAAACAATATTGACAATTATTCAAAGGAATATTAACATTACCGTAGTGTGACATTTTAGGCCCCAGAATAAAAATCAACACGCTAAAACTGTCTTGTTTTTTTGCCATTGTACCAATTATACAATTTCAAACTGTTTATTCCACATACGATGATTATGATTGTTTGGCTATCTGTAACAAAAACTCATTTGATAAAATGAACCAGATAAAGATAATTTTATAATAAACTGTAATTAAAGCCTAAAACTGAGAAGTATGTATTTTTTTTAAATGTCCCGGTTTGGTAGGAAAAAAAAACTTGACAGAAGCGGTATTTATAAAATGTTCTGTGGCTCATGTTTATCCGTTTATATCGGATAGAGAGGTAGAAGTATATACACTCGAGATAAGGATCATGTAAAATCATTCAACAGTAAAAAAACATATTCACAATTCGCTAATCACGTTGTAAAGAAATCACATAATATAATTTCAAACTCAGTGCCTAAGTGTTTACATCTTTGTAGTAAGGGTCGCAGGACAACGGCTTTGGAACAGCTGGAGATCAATAGATATCAACTATCACAAAGGATTCTTAACGAACAAACTAATATATGTCGGTCACCATTACTGACTCCTCTGACTGATGTATCTTTGTTTCTGTAATGGACGATTTCCGTGCCATATGTGAACTTATTGATATAGCCGCTTTTTTAATTTCATTTACAATTGTAAGTTTTATTGCAAACAGGAAACAAGCTAGGTCGTTAAAACAGGAGAGAAGATGTATTGTGTACCTTTTCTACACAGCTATATATAGATAAGCAAATGTTATTTTAAGCATAGTTCTGACGATGGCGTGAGCCGAAATAGCTATCAAATATGTTTTTAAAAAATAATTTGTAGAACTAAAATACATTGCCATTTTTTTCACCGTATTATAATGGAGTTCTACCAAGTGAATACCAATTCAATCAATAAATATAAATGGTCACATTAAGTATGACTATCGTAAACAATATATTTATTGAAAAGCCAAATATCCAACACATATTTGACTTCAATGTTTGAGATATTTACCGGAGTCTTACAAATGAACAGTATCCTTTCCATCGAATTATTAACTGGCTATTTTGTTGTATTCATTAAACGCCATTGTATTTCACTTCTGTATTGCGTCTGAAATTTTCTTTTGTGTTATCATAAATAACAATATTCGAATTAAACATTTTAAATCAATCGAGGCTTATTAAGAATAGATAAGCCTTTCCCTTAAAATTAATAGGCTTAAATAAATATATTTCGAATAGACTCAAAAGAATCAAATGTCTATTCGAAAAAAATAAGCTTACGTTTTATGAGAAATTTGGTGCCCTCTAACCTTTTACAGAATAAACTATGGAGGATTCTCAATTTTAATAAAAACAAATATAATGTTGACCATTAAAAAACAGATATCAGTTTCTTAGTAAGGTGTACAACGAAATAACTAAAATCTAGACCATACAATTTCATTTATGATATTCACTGAACTTGATGGAATTTCAATATAAAATGTTAATTACTAAAACTTTGTACTTTTCCGCATGATTTGTCACTGAAATCGGCATCGGCAAAAATGTCTCATTAACAGTCTTAATCGTTAATGAGACTTATCACACTTACATGAATGTGTTAATTATTATTAGATCAATATTATTGAATTTGTTTAAGCTGTCATTTAGTTCTTGCCTTGGTGTCTATGCTTTTCTTCAATTAATACCTTTGGTATATAGACGATACTAACTGTTTATTGTGCGTCAGTTCTGTTGCATCGGGGTGATGGAATGCCTGAAGTTGCCGAAAGGCGAAACTCGGGACGTTAGTGACAAAACATGTTGAATCGTACAAAGTTTTAATAATTCAAAAAAAATTAATTTTCACACTACTTTTACTTCGAAAAATCAAAGATAGATATTTAAAATTAAAATTAATATTTTTAATTGTAGAGACGTTGACTCTAAACGAGCTATGCACAACAAAGAATATCTAAACGTAACAAATAAAACTGCCTCGATTTTAATATAAACTGATTGTTTGCGTTACATTTTATAAATTATTAATATAAATATGATAGTACATTAATAATAAAAAAAAAGTTGAAAAGGTATAACGTAGTGTCACAGAAAAAAAATGTTTATCATGACTGTTTTACCCTAGTACAGGGACGAGCAATCTTCTCATTTATCAGTGCCGCATTCATTTACCAAATATCAAAATATCGCCGCTGTCGGGAAAATAGAACACTTTTGCCCTCCTAATATAAATATTTTTAATTCACAATATGAATTAGTCAAGACGCATCTTTTTAATCTTAAAACTTCAAAATATTTAAGCTTTTCACTGATGTCAAGAAATATAAAAAGGCCATTGGTTTTACATCCCTGACTTCATTCATACTACTATCTTTTAATAAATTTGTTTATTTTGTATGCATATATATATATATCATATATAACATAAATATTATATTGTATATATATGCATTATAAAAAAAAAAAAAGGTCATGTAACGACATCTATACAAAATATTTACAATCTTTTTATTGACTTATTTAAATGGTTGGTTGAAAACGAGAAAAATTGGTTTAAAACACTGCTAAAATATAGTTATTAACATTTATCAACAGAGCTCTCCATTATTACTGTATAAGATAAAAGTGAATGAAACAAAGACAACCTTTTGTAAAATATTTCCTATTTATTATAACTAACGATGACTTAATTCAAATGATTATAAAAACGGAACATCTGATTTAATAATTGGTATACTAGATTTTGGGTAGCTGTTATCATACATACATTTTAGCTTATTCCACCCATTCCATAACGAAGGGTTGCGAGAGCAATTAGATTAGCTTACAATCAGTCGGATACTGAACATATCCTTTTTCTTGTGCAGTCTTCAAAATAATTGAGCTTAAAATTTAGCCAGCATCCTAATCCTGCATCCGTGCAACTTTATTTGAACCACACATTTAAATTATAGTTTTTACTTTTGCTTCATGTACGCAAAGCATAGATGTCATTTGGGTTTCCAGGAAGGCCTTGATGACCCCTACTCATTCTGAATTTATATATAAGTATGGAGTAATTATAACTTTCAATCCGCAAATATTTTTGGTCACAACGTTAATTGTACGGGAAAATAGTGCATCAAAGAACTGTTGAGTTGTGTTTCACATTATTTTATACCTGCAAATTTCTTTCGACATTAAAATTAATGAAGTCAATTTTAATTTCAACATAATTTCAAAAAATCAACCCACGTCTTTGAGATGATTCAGTACGCTGTATCGAAAATAATATTTCTTCATACAGTGCAAGATCTCATCAAAAAATGAATTCACATTTCGGCCCACACAATCGATTATTTAACACGTTGCATAACGTTGCCACACTTTTGGCGATCGATCAATAACTGGTTTATTTTTTTTAGTCACAACATATAACTTATATTTCATTCTCAATAACAACCAATACATCGAATTTATTAATATTGACTAACCATTTCGCGTACGGAAGTATTACAAGCCTTTCTCACGAAATAAAAACTTTTTTATGCATAATAAATCGTTTAAATATATTTTACAATATAATAAGTTGCTCTATTTATCATTTCCTTTGCAGATGCAAATTTAAACCGTTTTAAAAAAAATATTATATTAATCTTAGTTAGTTTTGTTTCAAACAAAAAAAACTTTATAACTAAAATGTAGGTAGGAAATCGCCCTTAGCAACGTCACGCCTGATGTATGACAGTTCTGAGTTATAGCGAACGTTCCTTTCGCCTGAAAATCTAATTCAGGTAGTAAAAATGTACTAATCATTATAACAACTGTCGAAAAATGAAAATGAAAGAAGCTTAAACATATTTTACCTCGCCTGAGACGATTGTTCAGTGCCAGTAATGTTTTCATTGTTTTGTCTGAAAGTATAGCAGAATATGTTTTTAGTCCGATACGAAGTAAGATTTCTTTTGAAATCCGGGACAGCGCGTACGCAGTCCCGACTACCAAAAATTACGCGCCCGAGTTATCCGCATTAGGGATAATCGCAAGGGTCAGCCCAACCGAAGTGCAATGGAAGAGCCTCACCCTGGGGGTACCGCCTTTGTGATCACGGTGTCCCCTACGCCAGGTAAGTATGCTTACTTCAGGAACATTCTAACAATATAATACTTCTTGTATATGTTATCAATACGAGTTTTATGCTCAGGACAAAATACCATCTAGCGGATTTTTTTAACACTATTTCATCCGCCCGTGTCGATAAAAAGTATTTTCTTTGTGAAGAATATTCACGTGCTTATAAAGAATAAACCACATTTATGAGCTGTATTTATTTCTAAAAGATATATATGTTATGAGAAGATATGTTGTTTGTGAATGGTTACACATAAATTTATACTTTTAATTTAAAGATAAATATTTTACGGAATTTTTTGATTTAATGAAAGCGTAAAAAATTATTGTTAAGATCATTTGAAATTGTATTTTCTTTGTGGAGAATATTGGTGCTAAATAAGTGCTTGTAAAATGTTTAAGATGTTTTTATGAACTGTTTTATTTCTGATAGGAATTTGTCATTAATGATTATCAATAAATGTATTTAAATATTTTTATACATCACTTAAATTACAACGACATTTAATAATTTTATGTATGCGATTAACTTTTACTACCGTGTTAATTTAAAAATAATTAATCAATCATTTTTATGTCAATTTAATCAGAGTCTAGAAACATTGAAGTTATTATACTATATTTCATATCATTGTTTCAGTTGTTTCTGTTAGCTTATATGTATTATATATTTGTAAGTCCCAGATTAAGAACCCTATGAAAAACAATAAACACCTTTGTCTTAACAATGCTTATTAAACAAATAATTTATTACAAGCAACTTTTTTAATTTCGTATCTACTGTAAGCTAATATAATTCTTAAAATATATAACACTAAACGCTAATTTCATCGTTTAAAAAATATAAAGTAAAATTTTTAAAAAGTTTTTTTTTTTCATCTTTCACATTCAAATTTTTTGATATAATCTTTCTGGTGGAGTAATGCAGAAGGAATCTTTAAAAGTTATAAAATACACAAAACAATGACCATCAAAAAAACAATCATTCTTCAATAGAAGAATTCGAAATCGCTCTGCGCAATGAAAATGCAGCATTATTAATATATATTTTATTTAATTTTTGTATGAAAATAAAGTTTTAAATATGTAAATAATTATTTAACAAGAGTTTATAGTCCTAGTGTTCTTTCAGAAGAGCGATACTCATCCTGTGGCTCGAATAGCTTTTATGGGTGACCCAAAACGATCATTGACATCAGATACGTTCACAACCGTTTCATATTTTATTCATAGCTTTAGTTTGCAATCATCCAGTCAACACGCGTTGGCTTCCTTAACGAAGGTTCAACACCCAGTCAAACAATATTTTTTCAATCGATTTCTGTTCTGAAGGCATTGATAATATATATGTCTTATAATTTCTTCAAGCCTTCTAAGTCTAAAATAGGGGAAGCGTGACGAAAGTAACCACTGTCTTGTCTGGACCCTATATTTTCTTTTCGTATTCATTTCGAGCTATCATAATTGATTCACAATATTTGTAATTGGAATTTGGTGGCGACTTGCTATTAATATGTAGTGGCTTACACAACTTTAGAAAAAAATTGTTAAGTTAGTCTGCTTTAAAGAATACTTAGTATCAAATGACACTTTATTTAAATTTTAATTTACTGAATCAAACTACGATGTGTTCTATTACATTTACACGGATTTTGGTAGAACATAACTACTATATAAAAAACGTGTTTGATATATGTATACTTAAATATTTTCAAGTATCAAAAACCATACAGTAAACCCCACATTTACACTAATGTCGGGACCGTGTAATTGGGAGTCATGTAACTGGGAGAGTGAATTTCATACAAAATTAGGGATTGTGTTTTTTTTTAGTCGAAAACTGTAAAACTATGACTATTCTTAAATATATTGAAAAAATATTTAATTACTTATACATAAATAGACAGTCGCCCGGATGAGCGTGTGTAGCTTGATATGTGATATACAGAAGCTAGCCAAGATTTGACTATATGCATCGCCCTATATTATAATATTATAATATTTCAAGCCAGCGCACAGTTCGAAATAGTGTAATTTGGGGATTCCTTTAGAATTCGCTGAAATACAATTTATTTTTCGTCCTAAAACCACACAATTGGGCACAATTACTTTCGTCAAGTCGAGCTTATTTAACATAAATTGCCGCTTATTAATAAAACACGATTATTTTGTTTATAAAAACGCAAAAGTTTATACCGGCCCTGATTTAAAGCGAGATAATATTCGTGCAAGTTGTCATCTCCAGTCATGAGGTCACGACAAAGGAAAATAACAATAACGAACTTGTTGCAGTCTATGTATAGTGTAAGTGAAAGTAATGATCGTATAAGTATCATTTTCTAATGCACTATTGCCGTGATCTAAATACCTGCATTTAAGGTGAAGTGTATCGCATACATTCTCAAATATACAATATATTGTCAAGGCTGTGAAGTCGTAAAAAAAGCGACTTTAACTATCGGCTCGGACGTTGACCAACAACACGATTCCAGCTAAAAAAAGTTTAGTGATGACAGGTTTTTCCTAACTTTCCTATTTATGTGAATTAAATTAAAGATCGACCAGCAAATCCGGCAAATTGTTCATTGAGATATTTTTAAAAATCGTTTGATCGAGAAAGTAGTCGGAGTTGCTCCATTTTTACAACTCCGGACCGTGACTTCAAAACTCCGAATCCGACTCCAGAGTCCTGATTTTTCAACAGAGTATTCCCGATCCTGTGTTCCCACGTATTTCCTCGTCAATATGTTCTGGATCATGCACCCGTAAAAACAAAGTATGTTAATTCTTAACGAAAAAACTAATATATGTCACTCACCATTATTGAATCTTCTGGAGGGGGTCTCTTTGATTCTGTAATGGACCATTCCCTTGCCATATGTAAACTTATTGATATAGCCGCCTTTTTAGTTTCATTTACAATTGTTAGTTTTATTGCGAACAGGAAACAAGCTAGGTCGTTGAAACAGGAGCGAATATGTATTGTCTACCTTTTCTACATATATACATATATATATATATAGATAAGCAAATGTTAGTTTAAACATAGTTCTGACGATGGGGTGAGCCGAAATAGCTATCAACTATATTTAAAAAAATAATTTTGTAGAACTAAAATACGTTGCTATTTTTTTCATCGTGTTATAATGGAGTTCTACCAAGTGAATGCCAATTCAATCAATACAGTAGAATAATCTTGCATTTATTGTTCTTCGATTCATTACTTTCCTTGATCTATCGTTTGAATATTTTGATCGAACTGTTAGCCAACGTCTCAACTATTGCCATACATCGTACAAAAGTGTTGACACTCTTAATTTTTTTTTATTCAATCTAAAATAAATGTCTGATAATGCCGAAGAGAGAAACCTAGATCATTAGTGACAAAATATGTGGAATCGTACAAAGATTCATCAATTCAAATTTGTAACACCTTCAGTAGATATCATAAATTATATTTACGTTTATTATCAAGATAAATCAAGTTGTTTCAATCATTTTTTTTTGCATTCGATTTTATTTGTGTTAAAGTAAAACAAATAAAATTTTCAACGTTTTTGTGCGTTGGAAACGTGGCTAATTATGTTTCGCTTTTAATGTATATATGAAAATACATTATTCGGTTTTGTTGACTTCTTACCCACCCCTGTAATAAAACGCAATTTTAGCTGCCCTCTTCAATTGGCCGCCCGTATAAATTGCCCAACTCTCACATATAAACCAGTATCGAACCAGTAATATGCTCCTAATTGACAAGTTCATATTTTTACATAACATTTGCGTGTAACATACCTTTCATTGATTCAAAATAAAATATATAACATATCAATTAAAATAAATTCACTACTCTTTATTATCTTAAAATGAATTGAGTGTTTTTTTTAGTCTTTTCAAAGTAGGGCATCGCAAAATTTCGCGTTTACTTCCTAGTGACAGACATCAGAATATTGCAAACGTGTCTAAGAAAGTATGAATGATGTCATATCTTTTTCTTTATATTATGTTTGTGAATATATTTGACAGCAATAAAACAATAATATAAGGGTACATGTGTTCTTCTTACATAATTACTGTTATGATATCAAAGATACACAATTACTCTAAAGACAGGAGAAGTCAATCTTTATTTAAGTAATACTACAATACTACAAAGAAAAAGAAATGACACATCGAATACGTTTTTGTGTAAAAAAAATTGTCGTCTGGAAAGAGTTAACGCTTTTACTGCTAATATAAAATCCCGTGTAAAAGTGTCGTGCTGAATATATTTGAATTATTAAAATGTATTGCAAATTATTAATAATATGCATTATTTCAATGACAATACATGCGAGTGCCGGTAACTACAAATAACTCGGCGTCGGTATTTTTGCGTCTCATATTACACTGATAAATCAGCGGCAAGTTCATACTGTAATGGTTGTTCCACGCGTGTATTTATATTCAAATATATTTTGATTCATGATTGTAAATAGATCAGATCTATCAACAATATCTTTTAGAACTAAAATACATTGTTATTTTTTCACTGTTATAAATTCAACAAATTATGAATGTTAGCGCCTGTCTTAAATCTTTGAAACCACTGCATGCAATAAACAGTGTGACCCGAAAAGCGAATTGCTGTGATAGCAGTATTGCGAATGATGTATGATATCTTTTTAATTGCCAGTTAGTTCAGTTATAAACATTATTTTTTTAATAGTAACTTACCTTTTGACAGGATATGAATTGCCGGTACCCAGTGGGTTATTTACCGCTACAAAATGCTTTGAAAAGGTTCTACAACGAATTTCGTTTTTCTATTTATATGTACGTCAGTAAAAGTATATTTCAATTAATTTTTTTTTTTTTATTTGGTACAAACAAGTCTACAAAATTACTAAACATAATCTCGTTGCTTAAGCAATGTCAAAATATTGAAAAATAGATGAAAATTGAATGAACAATTATTAATATAACTTTTTTACCATTTTTCTCAAAAGGTCGCTGATTAATGGTCTAGAGCATAGGTTCCTAACCTTTTTCAGGTGGCGATCCCTTTTCATAAAATCCATGTGTCCCGCGACCCCTCATACAATCCAAAAGAACACAAAAAAGAAATATTTTTTTAGTTGACCGTATAATTTGGCGACACCCCAAAAACACTTCGTGATCCCCAGGTTCATAGTCTATGGTTTAGAGCATAGCACCGGTGGTCCGTGGAGATTTTTGGGTGGTCCACGAAGATTTTTTGGATGAGCCAAAACAATTGAATTTCATGTGTTATTTTTAAATAAAAAAAATTTGTTGCTCTTTTTAATATACTTAAATATTATTATAACAGCATATGCTGTTGTAAAATTGATTGGTTTGAATAAAAAATCAATTCAATATTTTTTTTTTATTTCAATTTTGATGGTTCGCAAAACATTTTTGGATTTTGGTGGTCCATGGATGTAGAAAGGTTGAGAAACTGTGGTCTAGAGAATGCGCGGTATCCCTCAGTTTTTGTCTATAACTGTAGTAATATGTGCAATACTTATAACAAAATGTATATATAATATATATTTTCACGTGATATATTGACGTGACAACGTCTTATAAATCGATGAACGCCCGCTGCACGCACGAAAAAACATGACTCATTGTCCCGTTTGTCGCGTTACGCCGAAGGCAAGCGTGCGAGCGAGAGCGCGGATAAGCGATAGAGAGGCACGATCGGCCTACCGTTCGGATTGTGCCGCATCTATCTCTCTTCCACTCGATTGGTCGATGCGTCTGAGTAGAAAAGAGACGGCGGCAGCACACAACTTATACACCTACAGTACCTACACGTGATCTGTTTACAACTGTTTATAAAGTGAAGTGAAATGTTAATGTGGTTTTCATTGTTTATATTACAACAACAATTGCGGCAATAAAGGTAATTAATTCTTGCATATTAAAAATCTGATTAACGTATAACAAATATACTTTTAACAATAAATGATAATTCAATAAAAATGATTCCATTTTATTCATAAAAGTATGCAATCATTTCATCAATGTTTTCTTATGACGTTGTCACGTTAAACTATCGTCCGTAAACCGACCTTACAGACAACCATTTTTTTTTTAAATATATAACTCTGTTAAAGTAACCGAATTGTAAACAATAGACATAATTTTGTAAAGTAAGGAACTTTATTGACATGTGTCAGTTTTTAGGCCGACGTTTCTCCAGCAGGTAAGCAATTACATGCCCGTCGCACACATATAATGACTTTAAATATGTCAAAACGAATTAAAAATTTCACAACATTTTTTCGCACATGAATGTATGCCGTTGATATTATAAATTAGATGAACAGATATTTTTTTATTCATATAGAAAAATTACAAATCTACATTGTAAAAAAAATATACATTTTTAAATATTTAAAGGAATCATTGAAATTGTCATCCGTAAAAAGGCCGCACTAGAATAACCAAAAGGCCGCAGGTTCACCACGCCTGCGCTATACAATCAACCATCTCAACAATTGAGAAGTTAGCAGTATTAGTTAAGAATGATATCTATTTTTGTGAAATTCGAGCAATATACAGTGAAACCTCGATTTTACGTTTTCCAAGGGACCCTGGAAAAATAACGGTAAATGCGGGAAAGCTTTATATAATAATAAACAAGTAAAATCGTATAAAATATTTATTTATTAGTTACTTGTACATACTATATTTAAAATTTATTTTTTAAAAAGTCCTTTATGTTCGTTTGCTTCTTTGTTATTTGGCACTTTAATCGGAACAAAGACTTGTTACTAAACTTGTGACTAAAAGTTTGTATGTACAGGAATCATTATCACCATGAATTTTAAACAACTTACATTTGCATCATAAACAATAATACGCGTGTGGTGGATTTCAACTCAAAAAATCAAACAAAATTTGCTTGCCGAGATACGGAGAAATATGCAATAAAAACGGTCAATCGGGATAATATTTGTGACGGGACCAAAATATTTAGACGGTTAATCGAGGAAATCGGGGAATCGGGAAACGGTCAATGCGGGATTATTTAACATTGTTCTTATGGGAGTTTGACGGGACTAAAAAAAATAAGCGTTCCATCCGGGAAAACGTATTATGCGAGAACGGTTGATCGAGGTTCCACTGTATTTCATTTTATCTGAGCTGATATCAATTCCGGTTACATAATACAAACATAGGACTATGACTCGGTCACAATAATAGATAAATTCTTTTCGATAAAATGGACAATAAACTTTTTATTTTCCTTATTGGGTAATCAACAAATTCTGTTTTCTGTTGTATGATCTTTACAGTACCAACATGGCCGGCAAAAATTTTAATAACAATTACACAATATCGTCAAAGACACAGCGTGCCAAGTGTATTTGCGAATAAGGCTGTATGATTGGGCAATATCCCTCACTTCCGGTTTATTTATTCTCAATGTTTGTAGAATCAAGTGAAATCGCGGAGTGTCATGGATTACAACACTCGCTCAAGTTACATTGGATAACTTTTCGTTTACGGAACAAATAATCTAGTTAATTTTTACGTCAATGGTTTTGTAGTATTTTGGTTTTGCTCTTTCCAACACTGCCAGTGTCTGTCAAACTGTTTTAACCCGTTCCCCGCTGGGTCACATAAAGGATACTCCACCATAGAAATAAAAAAATAATAGTTAAGTGGTGCGGGCGTTAAACAACATTTAGACGATTATCAGAATACACATTTTTATACAAAAATCAGCTTTTACGCATAAAATTTGAATTGTTACAACTTTGTACAATTCCACATGTTTTGTCACTAACGACCCGGGTTTCGACTTTCGGCATCTTCAGGCATTATATCACACGGACGCAACAGAACTGACAGAAACCCGGGTCGTTGGTAACAAAACATGTCGAATCGTACAATGTTGTAGCAATTCAAATTTGATATTGAAATTCCATCAAGCACCTTCAGTCGATATCATAAATGTTACACATAAGTTTTTACGTTAAGTTAACACTCTTATATTTTAATTTTCGACCTATCAACACGCTGCGACGAGCCGTCTCGACATTTAATACATTGGCAACCAAAGGGTTAAACTATATTTATAAACTTTCTCATTAATAATTGATTGGCGTTTAAAATGTTAGCTGTCACTTCTTGGTGGAAAATTTTTTAGTGCTATATCCACAATATATTACGGGAACAGGACCGGTTTCGCTCATCACGAGCATAATCAATTGATAACATTAACTTAATTTCTATATTAATTTACTTGTTGTATGACTTCTTGTAAATTATTTTATTAATTCTTGAACCTTCAGTTCTATATACCTGCTTTACCATCAATACAAAATTGTTGATAAATATGCTAGTTTGTTATTTGTATCATATCTACAAATTTATTATAAGATACAGTTGATAGCTATTTCGGCTCACGCCGTCGTCAGAACTATCTGTAGAACTAAAATACATTGCTTTTTTTTCACTTTGTCATCCTAATTTATACTGATAATGTGTTCACGTTTAGTTAACAACGACACTTATATTAACTCGTGAAATACTCCGTACGGGAATATTTTTATGTGGCTTGCAGTGAACGGGTTAAAGAATTGATAAAGCACTGAGGTTCAAACTGAATTGAATCATTAAATGGGCTTGGCTAATGAACATCGGATATGCTCTAATTTACGAGCGGATGCATGAAAATGTTTGTATTTTTTTTATAAATTTCTTGTTTGAATTGCTGATAATCATTTTATTTATTGATTAATTAATCAGAACTCGTTGCAAGAAAGCATTTTTCCGGTTTTTTAACAATACGTAACATGTAATATAATATTTATTTATGCCGGAAAAGGGTTTGGTTACAAAGATTTACGAAATGACGACAGCTTAATTTACGATATCGGCTGAAGGTGTTTTGATGGGATTTCAATATAAAATTTGAATTGTTCAAAAACATAAACGAATTCTCAAACACTCTCGCTAACGAATTAGGTTTTGCCTTTCGGTATCTTCGAGCCGTCTATCAAACGGATGCGAAACTGACACAAAGCAAACGGTTAAATACTGGGGGAATTATACAAATATACCACAAGACTAAAAGTCAAATATATATTTGAAATAATTTCAATAAAATTCAATGTAGCACACGTCAGGGGTATAAAATTAAAAATATACCAATGTTCGTTTAATAAAGGCAAAGAACACGATGAAAAAAATGAATGAAATGAAATGATAGAAATGTATTTTAGTTCTTTAATTTTTTTATAAGATATAGTTGATAGATATTTCGGTTCACGCCATCGTCGGAGCTATTCGTATATCTTAGTTCCGACAATGGCGTGAGCCGAAATAGCTATAAACTTCATCTTGTAAAAATTTCGTAGAACTAAAATACATTGCTATTTTTCACCTATGTTAATGGAGTTCTTCCAAGTAAATGCCAATTCAATCAATAAAGGCAAATCACTCAACTGGACTGGTTTACTTCCTATTTATTTTATAATTATCTGATAAAAAAGAAATTTATTAATAACATATCTTTCTATTCTTTTTAATGTACAAGCAAGTGAAATAAGAAAAATGTTTTTGGGACCCATACATAATAAAATTAAATAAATGTAAATTTGAAGCGAATTTTTAATTGACTTTTTTCCAAAACCATCCAAAGTCTCAAAAAAAAATTAATAGTGACTAACTAGCAACCAGTTCTCGTATTTTAAAAAACTGTCAATAAATATTTGTAAATAATCTATATGCTCGATATTTGTTGTAAGAATGATTGAAAAATATGAATGTTTGTAATACATTGAGGACCGGTTTCGCTTACCGTGAACATAATCAACTGAGTTTAAATTGTTTAAAAAAAGGATAATGTTATGCTGGTCTAAGGTCAGCATAGAAAAATTTGTCCATAAGACATGAATGAACGAAACCGGTCATTAGCATGAATATTAGTTTTGTGGAAATTGTGTTAAAAAATTTACATTTTTTAAATATTAATATTTACGAATTATGTTTTATATGTTGGCATCACTTATATCAGTTCTTACCTAACTATGTATTTGTTTATTGGTGCCGTGATGTAACCATATCCCTTCTCGGCTAAGCGTATTATTAACTTTTGTTTATTTAAGTGGATACGAGGTTCAAATGCATTCAGATTGGCAAAACAAAGCGGTAATACCACGAATCATATATACAATCAAAGCACAAATTACTAAAGATACAATTTATTCGAAAAAGTTATACAATAGTGTCCCAAAATATTGCATATGTAATTTTGATTGATTTTTTTTGCCTTTTCTCAACAAAATTTAAGTTTCATATAAACGTCCAAATTCTATCAAATGTTTTTAATAATAAAACATTTTATTGATTGAATTGGCATTCACTTGGTAGAACTCCATTATAACACGGTGAAAAAATAGCAATGTATTTTAGTTCTACAAAATTATTTTTAACAAATATAGTTGATAGCTATTTCGGCTCACGCCATCGTCAGAACTATGCTTAAACTAACATTTGCTTATCTATATATAGCTGTGCAGAAAAGGCACACAACCCATCCTCTCTCCTTTTCCAACGGCCTAGCTTGTTATTTAAACACAATGACACTAAATTTTCAAAATTCTAAATGAAACAATAGGTGTCTATGACAATAAGATTATGTGTGGGACGGAAGTGGTCCTTCTGGAAGCAAATTAGACCACCCCTTTGTGCAACGGCTGGACAAGTGGCGATATTATTATGTTCGTTTGCTCGTTAAGAATCCTTTGTGATAATTGGTGTCTATTGATTTCCAGCTGTTCCAAAGCCGTCATTCTCCGACCCTTACTACAAAGATGCAAACACTTAGGGGCTGAGTTTGAATTTATATTATGTGATTCATTAATAACGTGATTAGCGGATTGTGAATCTGACGATGGCGTGAGCCGAAATAGCTATCAACTATATTTGTTAAAAATAATTTTGTAGAACTAAAATTCATTGCTATTTTTTCAACGTGTTATAAAACATTTTTATAATCGTCCTTCTTTAATAATTCAATATATTATTTATAATCTGAACAGGTTTCACTTATCACGAACATTATCAAACGATAATGCAGTACAAATTACAGGTAAGGCCATTTATATATTATTTTATTCAAACATTACATATATACAAAACAAATGGTTTAAGATCTTAGATATATACAATATATATCTAAATAAGTAAAATTGTTGACTTCTTCGTAATAATTTGTAATCAAAATAAAGTAAAATCAAAAATCTAACATGATTTCAGAAACAATTATTTAAAAAATTGCTAATAAGTGGAAAATTTTTGCAATCAAAATATCCTGCAATTAATTTTTCTGTTTGGTGAACCCTAGAGAAAAAAAATATAGGGATAGCAAGAAAGTCAACCAAGCAAATTCATGTAAAATCTACTTTAATATATTAAAATATGGAATTCGTCTAAACTCACTCTCATTACATTAAATACGCAGACTTAATAATACTAACTGTAAATAGTTTTATTAATTTATAAGAAATCGATTCGTTTTTAACTTACCATGAAGCGAACACGTCACACCTACAATAGTATGACAACAAGTAGAACAACGTCATCAAACTTTAATTTTACAAAATTTTCATAACGTTCTTATCAGTTATTACTTTAAATGCAATATTGACCGCAACAATCAATTTCAGTGGTGTAAAATTATTTTTTATTGAGTAATATATATTTTATGTAATTAATTCAGTTATTAATGAAAAGTTATGTCATTACTGACCGCCTTGCTTAACCCATTATGTCTCGTAATATGTAATTGGTATCCGTAGTTTTTAATAATTTAATTTTCTCTATAAATCTGGACTAAAAATCTAGAGGTATTCCTGCATTTAACATAGATTTACGCATCGAATTATTTACTATAATTGATAATAACTGAAATTCTGACGATATCAGGGAAATAAATTAATTGTATGTATTTGACGTATATCCTCAATACTAAGATAACATTAAGCGATGTTTTTATATAATATGTAGTCATATACATATATATTATAATATTGTCTATATGTATGTTTTATATCACGTATGTTTGTATTTTTTCAGCGTGGTCAGTTAGATGGAAATCCCAAGTTGCTAATCACATCCTTTGAGATTGTCCGGATATGAATGAAGAACAGGAGAATTCGGATCTGTGGAACCCGTCTGTCATGCCGATTTGGTTGCATTTTTGACAAATTATAATTCATTCAAATAATTCACTTCTTCTTATCATTACCAACTATATAATATTATAACTTAATTCTAAAAATATAATCATTAAAAAAATATAATATGATTATTTTACTATTTATTTGAATTTTCTGCACATTTAAATGAAATGACTTGAGTGCATGCAATTAAGTCTTCAGGATTCCTGGCAAAAAATTGAAACACGCATTACGTTGGAATACACACTGTAAGAGGAGTGTGAAACCGTAGAAGATGGTGGAGGTGACAATGCTGAGTGTTAGTGGGAATTGCATTGTTTGTTTTATGTTGTAACGCGTAAACAACACCGGAGACCGCGTTTTAATGGCACATTAAGACAAATTCATTTTTTTTTTTAATTTTCAGAAAACATCTTAGTAATTATTTATTTATTACTGTCTAGACCAATAATTCCCATGTGCGGCCACCAACATTTTTATGACAACTGTATACTGTGAAAGATCATTCAGTGTAATACACTTTATAAAAAATAAATATAGAAACCAGTCAGAATATAAAAGTTAGGAACTTGCATTGGAAGAGAGAACTGATGAACAATTTCCATTTGTATTGTTTTTAAATAAATTAATATCAAAATGTTCAAATAATGTATTTTATTGAATATAAACTTATAAGTTAATACATTTTTTTAGTAACTGAAACTGCTATTTTTATCACATTTGGTGCGGCCATGAGACATTTCCATAGGGCGCTGATGTGAATAATGTGGTCACAGTCAAATTTCACGTGAGAAACACTGGTCTAGACCAGTGGTTCTCATTAGCGGCCACCAGAGGATTTTCCTGCGGAACAATTTTATAGTAAATATTGATATTTAAAAAAATGTGTTTTTACAAACGAATTTGTCAAATTATTATTATTTTAAAATTCATTGAATAAACCTGACTTATCCAGCATTTACTCGAGTTTAATTAAAGGACCGTTTTAATAATAAACCTGTTCAAAAATTTTAGTCGAAGTTATACGTTGACCATGAATCAAGTAAATATAATATAAATAATTGACAACAATTGCTTTATTATTTTTTTCGATTTTATCTACAACTGTATATTGTGAAAGATCATTCAGTGTAATGTACTAAAATATATAAAAAAAATATCGAAACTATTTTTATCGCATTTGGTGCGGCCACGAGACATTTCCATAGGACACCTGATGTTTATAATGAGGCCACAGTCTAGACTCTATTGGTGTCCGGTCGCTAGTAAAGTTGTACATACAACCGTTGATACTAATGATGATTTCAAATTACTAAAATATTGAATAATCTAAGTTAGTTCTTGCAGACAGCCACTGTGTGATGACTGCATGATACATAATGATGATTGTCATTAAAACCGTATTTTTCAATCTGATAAGAAAAATTGATATGTTAAGTGTTACGAGGTATTTATTGTTAGAAGGAGTTCGGTACACCATTCGCTATTTTGCAATAATCGTTTGCAGTGTGATTTTTATCAAAAATATTCAAACAGTGGGGACCGATATCTCAGCCGCTGTCGTACATTCTCACACGGGTGACTCGTGATGTAATTATACAGTAAATTGTCAAATTAAATCTTTTTAAAAATAATTTAAATGCGGGAAAGCGTCAAAAAATATTTTTATTTTCATTTCATAAAATCATTTAAAAAAAAAGATCTTTTTTAATATGTGACCCACTGTCACTTTTTGATGAAAAGATATTATAGTTCTGACGAAGGCGTGAGCCGTAATAACTATCAACTATGTATATATATCTTACAAAAGTTTGTAGAACTAAAATACATTTTTATTTTTAGCTATTTTTATCACCGTGTAATAAAATAATATGTTTGAGTTGAACGACTTCAATTTTACGTTTTTCAAAGAACCAAAAAAACGAAAATGCAGGAAACGAAGAATGTGGGAAAGGTTAACCATGATATAACCATGAAGGTTTTGTAAAAGTTGAATTAATTCAAATTGAATTGCTAAATCTTTGTACGATTCCATCCGTGTGGAATAGAATGCCTGAAGAGGCCGAAAGGCGAAACCCGAGCCGTTAGTGACAAAACATGTGGAATGGAATAAAATTTTAACAATTCGATTTTGATATGAAATTTCATCAAGCACCTCCAGTCGATATCATTAATTATTAAATTAATTAAATCTTAAAGAAAATCTCAAGATATTTGATCGAACTATATATTGTGTTTCATCATTAATTTCATTGGTTAATATATACAATTAAATATGTTAAAACTTACAAATTGTGTTGAATAAAATGTTTGGGATAATATTTGAGACGGGACCATAGTAAATATTTAGACGATCGATTGAGGAAATGTGATAATAGTACTAAGCATTATATTTTATTATTTCAAGTCAATATTTAAAAAAAAAACTGTATCGGTGATTTCATTAGAGTGTCACTGTGAATTTGAAGAACCTAATCCGTAAACCTTTTTAGCGTTAGCTTCTATTTATAAATGAAACAACACGAGACGTCACTGAGTAAATTTCCCTCCAGTGCAATGCCTTAAGGCTGCAGAGAGGAGGGAGTGTTGACGCGTTGACTCTTTCGTGTTAATAGTAATAAGCCAGCCAGTGCGGTGGCGAGACTCGCGTAAACTGACGCACGAACGTGTTAGTCGCGATCGAAAAAAAAAAAACAAAAATCAACTCGACAAGTTACATTTTAGACGCTCGGTACGTTGAGGATTTTTTTTAAATACGGTCTTCGGTTTTGTTCAATATTTCTAATAATAAATCTTCTTAAGAAATAATGTGTTAATTTTTTAAAAATATTCAAATATATTTCGACGTTATTTTGTATATTATATGAACAAAATAATGTCCAGTTTTTAATCATTATAATTTACCAGTGATGGGGAAACTTTTAAAAACTTTGCGTTGCAAATATTAGGAAAATATTAATAAAAAAACTAGCGAAAATATTCTATTCAATATATATATATATTTTCAATTTTTTTACAAATCTTGTATTATTCGGATTGTGGCCGGTTTCGCTGATTTGATAATGCTCATTATAAGCAAAGTCAGTTCTTATCAAAATAATATAACATTGTGAAAAATTACTAATTATTGTATTTTCTCTTCACCAAAAAGTGACAGTTAATAATATCAAATAAAACTGAAGATATAGAAAGACCAGTGTTTGTTAAACATCTTTTGAATTCTTTGTGGCAATTTTATTAAAAATATAAATAACATACATTTTATCGCTTCTTATCTTTGCTATATATATACAATTTATTTTTCACTAAAATATTCAAACGCCAGACACGATTTACATATGTATGGCACAATAAAATGTCAACAGTATTATTAGCACATTAAGCATAGAAAACATGCCAATATATTTTCCTTTTTTCGTATAGATTTCAGTGCACGAGTGAACTCTCGCGATAAGTGAAACCGGTTCTGACCACGAATTAAATACTGGATCAAATACAAGTGTTTTATTCTCGATTAACAGTATAATAACTCAAAAAGTGATAATTTTGATTGTATAGCCAACGATGCACTCGTTTTACAAGTATACAAATATACCTTTATCAAATTTCATTCACACTTAGTAAAAGTTCTATTCAAAGTCGTTTAAATCCGTTGCAGTGAATCAGATAGAGTGAGTACACATACGGTGACGTCATTTTGTTCAAAAAAGGCATATCTCCACTATTATATTTTTTTTTATAAATATAATAAATTTATATCAGAGCTCCAAATATGGCTTAAAAAGTTTATTTTGCTAGTTTATTTTCTACCTTTACTGTTTATGTGCATTAAATAAAATATCAACCAACCAATACGGAAAATTGTTCATTGAGGTATTCTTCAAAAACGTCATATAAAACCGCGATTCCACAGTTCCTGATTAATATCCACATGAGATCTTTACCAAATCCTAATCATAAATAAAACAAAATGATATTAAATAATTAACAAATACGTTTCAACTTTTAAAAAAATATTGTATTTTAAAACTGCAACCTTACTGAATGATATGTTAGTAACTTCCATGATAAAACGAATACAAATCTATATTAATTTATGACTAACATTGCTTAAAATATTTCTGTTAAATATAAATTATAATTTATTTAGTTATTGTGTCCAAAAACGGTTTCAATTCATTGACCTTTCCGGTTTCAGTGTCCTTTTTGTGAACCCTTATTGACCAAAAATAGTATGGTCGTTACTAAGTCATGTTTATACATTTGGTTAATATGTGTGCCATATATTTTACATGACAAGAGATCGTTTGATTATTTTGAACATTCCCACATCGCTGCATTTATTGAATATTTATTTAAACGAGATTCTCTCAAAACATTATTTAAAGGTCACATCTTAGACTGAGTTATGGACGCTCATAAATAGAATTTCTTTGTAAATTTATAATAAAATAAACACAACTGATATTTAAAAAATGATAGTCCACGAAATTAAAACATTATCAAATAATAATTGTTCTTTTTTTTATTAATAATATTTTCGTGATATATTTTATGTACGTGTTCACTTTTATGCAGTCATAAATCATAAATGTGCAGCAAAAATGCGTATTTTCATAGATAATTGTGACACATATCGAAATCGTATTGGATGTTGCATATTTTCATGTATTTTTTTAATACCGAGTGGTCATAAAATAACTGCACTCGAAATATTTACACCAAATCTTTTTTTACGCGAAATATTCATGGTTCATGGATATTGTTTCAGAAAGCGTAACACTTTCATATGATTTGATTAATTGATTTCAGAAATTAAAATATCGTGTAAAAAAGTCTCAAAAATATTTTTTTTATATAAATTTAGTTTCTTTATCGATTCTAAAAAAAATAAGAAACAGTTGCATAATTGTATTCACCTGAGTTATTCGCTGCTGTCGGTGTCGGTTTGCAAATATAGTCGTTTGCAATTTTTTAAGGGTATTGTAAACGTATTGAATTTAAAAAGAACGTCACATAAAAAATGTAACGGTTCGGCTGAAAACTCGCTTAAAATCAAAATCGCACAATAACAACGTGTGTAACAATTGTGTTCGAAATTCAATGTTAAACAGATCGCGGGAAATAATTTTAAGTAAAAAATATTGTGTTAATCTCACATAGATATGCATCTAGTGTGGAGTAAATTTGAAAATTTGAAAGGCGGCACATGAGCAAGAACGCGTTGCAAATTTTCAGCACTCCACAGGTAACAGATAGTTGGACAACCTTTTGAAGACACTGACCTTAAAATAAAACAATAACCGACAATCATTTCCGCCGCACATCTTAATGCATATTTGTCTTAAATCCAAAATACGTTTTTTCTTCTTAAGTGTTAAACTAATAGTTTTGGTATTTTTTGTAAAATTAATTCTCATCGACGGGTAGTTGTTAAATCCTACTGAGAGGGTATATACCCTCTTATAATACTTATAAAAAAAACTTTAGTAAACTTCGTTAGCCCTTTACTTGTTTATCTGCTTAAAATTGGCATTAACAATAATTTTTGACTACGGTTGTGAAAAAACTTGTTGGGACTTTATTCTGAACTATGATTATAATCACTTCGAGTAATAAATGCACATTAATTTTCAACAAAACTAACGCATTGTATGAAATTTAATCATTTAAAAATAGTCTCCTAAGTTATGTAACGACACACGTTAGTATGATGCTTATTCATCTATGTTCCAAGCCGGTATTTAGGCCTTCCGGGGTCAAACAGTAGAATCATTATTCTCATATTACACTCTGTTTCTGTCTTCACAATTAACATAACTCACTCTGCCTAACTCTCTAGAAGACATAACAATTTTTGCGTCATTAAAATGGTGACACAAAACGAAGTCATTCCCGTTTCTATTAATATAAACTACCTTTACTGAACCGACAACTCAAACAAATCATCATTTCTTTTTTATTATTATTGTTACCAGGGCTGGCATAAAAATATGCGGGCCCGGACTCAAAAATATTTCAGGATCTTCCCGACTTTTTCTCTACTCTATTACTATTCTCTCTATTTGAATAATAAATAAGAACTTTTAACACGATCTCCATATTTGAATTGTTACAACTTTGTACGATTCCACATGTTTTGTCACTTGTGACCCGGGTTTCGCCTTTAGGCATCTTCAGGCATTTGATCACACATATGCAACAAAACTGACTATGAAGATGCCGAAAGGCTATACCCGGGTCGTTAGTGACAAAACATGAGGAATCGTTCAAAGTTGTAACAAATCAAATTTGATATTGAAATTCCATCAAGCACCTTTAGTTGATATCATGAATTGCAATCTCCATAATTTTTCTGTTTTAAGATTAAGACCGGTTTCTCTATCGTCAGCATTATATGCTGATCAGTTCAAGACCCTATACGGTCAGAATCTTAATTATAAAAAAATATAAAAACAGTACTCAAAATTGTGTTAAAATTTGTACACTTTACAGTTAATACCATAAAAGTGATGTACGCCCAGTCCTTTTTTTACGCGATACATTGGTTCCAGAAAAAGGCGCGTAAAAAAAATCGCGTAAAAAATATTTTCACGCAATTGCATTATATTTCTTTTCATACCCTAAAACATAAATTCGCATAATATCCGATACACTTGTCAACATTTGGCAATTGTATGTGTATTTAAAAAAAATGGAATGCCTTACAAAATTAAGTTTTAAAAACACACAAATTTTTTTTATTTAAAAAAAAAATGAAACGTACATGCCCAGCATCATATATAAATGTCTTCTTTAAAGCAAATTTGGAGAAAAAAACGCGTATAATCGAATTCGTGTAAAAAAAGGACTGGGTGTATACAGTCTTTTTGTATGAATTTTAATTTGCCAATTTAAAACCTCAAAAGAATTTCCCACTTCATACTCTAGGATGGGCTTGATTTTAAAATGCATTTTAGCAAAATATTTTCCGACAAAACTGCCATAGCAACATAACGTTATTAACTGTTTAACAACTAATGTTTCAACTAGGGCTTTGGAGTCCGACTAAAAAAAAGTTTAATTTTGTCAGGTTTATTCCTACATTATCAATTAATGTGCATTAAAATAGAGATCAACCAACCAAACAATCCGCCAAATAGACAAATTTTACTATATTATGACTCAAACGAAGGTTTTTTCTTCTTCATTGTAACATTTTCGTAATCGTCATATCAAAAAGTATTTAAAATCGCTCGTTTTTCACGACCCCTACTCCGACTTTACAGCCCTGGTTGCAACTGAGGAAATAGCTGATTATTATCTATTAATAGTTGACACTTTATAATTGAATTAACAGTTTTAAATTTATGATATCGAATGAAGGTGCTTGATGGAATTTCAATATCAAATTTGAATTGTTACAACTTTCTACGATTCCACATGTTTTTTCACTAACAACCCGGGTTTCGCCTTTCGGCAACTTCAGCCATCCTATCACACGGATGCAACAGAACTAAAGCACAACAAAAAGTAAGCGTCGTTTATATACCAAAGGTATTAATTACAGGAAAACACGGATCTCAAGCAAGAATTAAATGGCTCCTTAAATCAATTCAATAATATTAATATAATCATAGCATGTGATAGAATGCCTGAAGATGTCGAAAGGCGAAACCTGGGTCGTTAGTGACAAAACATGTGAAATCGTGCAAAGTTGTAACAATTCAAATAAGATCATTTTTTACCGAAATATAAGTCCTGACAGTCTCTCTCTGTGATACATATAGCGCATGCGTTCGTATGCGATCCAACAGCGGTAAAAAATGCGACTGCCTAATTAACAAGAACCGAAAATTGTACAATTTTTCATTAGCCTCAAATATTATCTCAATTTGAATTTCGCTCTCGCGTTATGATAATACTATCAGCACACATATTGCACAACGGTTTTGCTAGCGAACGTGAATTTCTTTTGCGACAGCATATTAAAGTTTATATTAAAAAAATATTATGTACAAATTTTCAGCATCGTACACACTGACCCAGAAATTCCGTAACGCATAATTAAAAATCAAATACTACGTTTGCTGGGCATCTTAATCCGATTATCACTCGAAATGTTTATCGTTAAGTAATCATTTTTTGTAACATGTGTATTTTGAAACTATCATTTTCCGTTGTTGACCCACTGCCGAATTGAGTTCAATGTGATTCACGACAAATTGTTATCCAACATCTTTTTGTGGCTCCGTTGAACAACTCCATCGACCAAACGAAGTTATTCATCCAACTCCGTTAACTCATTCCCTATTGAGCCGTTTAAAGGATATTCCAATACCCAGACTTCAAAAATTTATTGAATAATATTAATTTGAAACACTCTTATTGAGTTTATCAGGACAAATCAAGCAATGTATTAACTCAGAGATTAGTGAGTACAAGAAGGTTTTAACCACTGTTAATCCATATGCTTTTATGAATCAACTATCAACACAGAAAAATCAGCCGTCTCAATAGTTGCTGTTTTTTGTGTTGCAATTTACATTTACAGGCCCATTGGATCCGTATGAGAACGAACACACACCAAAGAGCTCCTTTCGTTTGGCTTTCAATATTAAATAATTTGATAAACAAATTTCAATGACTTATTTTCAAAGCAATGACAGTCAAGTTATCGTGAAAAAATCAATGCGTTCTCTATGACTGCATTTGAGTGCAAACGGTTAAGTACTTTTCGATGACTTAGCGTTATTTGATTCAATTTAACGTAACAAATTTAAAACAAAGACAGTTCTGACGCGTTGTATTGTTGAATTCAAACATAATGTTCAATTTAATTTTCTAAAACAATTGAAAAAAAGTGCGAATGTAAGCGACAAATAAATGGTGAATTTGTAAAAAAAATATTAATTAATAAACGTTTTTTTTCGGGGTTCATGGACGTTTTACCATTGTTTTATTTTTAATTATTTTAAATGAAGTAGATTAGTAATAATTTCCGACATTATAATTGATTTAATTAACGCTTAACCAGTGTTTCGCTGAACGCTCTTTTAATTACAAAAAATGTTCATTGCTTTAAACTATTACATGAATATTTTACATAATTAATATTATTAGTATCGTTTAAGAAAATCTTATTCAGAAACATATGAAAAAAATACGAATAAAATTAAGAAGTAATTTGTATAGAACAACATAAATCACGGTTGTAGTATTAAAAGTTTTACTCCTCTTAATTTTTTTGTAAAATTTTATAACTATGTGTAGTCACACACTCTTTGAACACACAGGCTTTATAGACATATGAGATAAAGTGACATTTGGGGAGGATATCCCTTCCATTCGGTACGGGAAATTAAGTGGACATATTGGTTTTTGCTTTTGAACGCCTTTAATACACAATATTATAAACTAAGTACTTCTTACGCAACTCTTGTGGCATTTCGACATCATATGATACATTGAAGCCCAAAAATAAGTTACTTTAAGGCCTATGTCAGTTTTGCTTAATTTAGACAATGTACTGAACCATAGGTGGAAAACCTTTTTGAACCTGAGCGCCATTTTTTTTTTCAAATAATAATATGTCGTTGTGCCACATGCCATCGAAATAAAAAAAGCATCAAATCTGTGGTTTTTAATCTAAAAATAGCTTTAATATTTGACAAATTAAATAAATTACTTATTAATGGTGAAATAAAATAAATTAAAAAAGATAGAGAAAAATATATACAACCCTCAAATCTTCGTGATAAGTGAGTTTTTTAGTGTTGAATGCTAGATGCCAAATGTTTTATATCTGGTCCATAGTTGGTAACTTTTAATAGAATACAAGAATTACTATTTTTGCCTGTTTAGTTTTCTACTTTTTATGTCTGATTTAATACATTTCATCGAAGAAAATAATAATTTTCAAGAATAAATATACAAATTGCCCATTTTTCACACATTTTTTAATGTATTTTTTCTCTTCATAATAAAACATTCGCATGATGCTGTGGCACGGGTGCCATAGGTTCGCCATCCCTACTACATCCATACTAAGCAAATTTAACCCGGATGTTACAGCAATTTGCACACCCATTCTGCAAACTCTAGGTCACACTTTGTAAAGACAATCGTTACATAATTAAACGCAAATAAAATTTATTTTATTTTCTTTTCAGTTGTTGATAACCACGTTTGACAAAATCGCCAATCTCCACATACAAAAGCGCGTATGTGCCAGGCAAACAGAGGCTTCCCAATCTGCAGTGAAACATAACACCGCCAATACCAATAATGAACAAATGTCAATGAAATGAATTCGTTTCATCGTAAAATGTTTTCTTGAGCATCTATGACATGTCAACGGCTGATCTGTCATTCGTTGAAAGGTTAAACGTTATGTCATTAAGTGAAATATCTTCATGTTAGTGCGTTTATGAAAAAAATTGTGCTGTGTTTTGGTTGCCTTTGTGTTGTGTAACTATTTTTCTTCTTGGAGGCATCGCATAGTAAAATACTATACCACTGGATAAATTTGCAGGTAAATATTAAATACGATTTTTAATTCATTATAAACTTAGTTTTTAAATTACTAATTGAATTGACGTTTACTTTGTAGAACAGCATTATAAATCGGTGGAAAAATAGTAATGTATTTTATTATAGTTATATTTTTTCGCCGTGTTAGTGTTAAGTGATTTGAAACATTTAAATTACCGTAGAATCAATTTTTCTAATACATTATTTAAAAAAAACATTGTTTAATTTTAATAATAATTTTTGCATCAATTTTGCTACAAAGTGATTAAAAAACTGTTGTTAAAATTCCGTCAATTACTAAAAACTTTGCCTAGCATCCTATCCAGGGTTGTCTGTCGTTAAAAAAACACAACTCCGACTCCGAAATTGACCAACAACACGACTCGAAAAACTCTAATTTTGTCAGGTTTTTTTCCTATATTTCCTATATATGTGCATTAAATTAAAGATCAACCAACCATTTAGATATTTTTCAAAGTCGGAATCGCTCGTTTTTCACGACTCCGACTCCGGATTTAACACCGCGACTACACAGCCCTGATTTTTGCCTTAGTAATGTACAACCTTACAACAATATTAGTCGGAAAATACTTTAGAAAGATGCGAAACACGTGCAAGTCTCTCACTAGTTAGGTCAGACGTAGTAACTGATCACGTCTCATAGCAAAGTTATCAATTATATTGATTGAATTGACATTTACTTGGTAGAACTTCATTATAACACAGTGAAAAAATAGCTATGTATTTTAGTTCTGCAAAATTTACAATTGATAGCTATTTCGGCTTACGACTTCGTCAGAACTACAAATTTTGTGAAACTAAATACGTTGCTATTTTTTCACCATGTTATCAAATATAATTTATATTGTAACGTAAGATGTTATTAAAATAATTCTGACGATTCGTTTAGCCCTAAAAAACTTATGAATATTTAACGATAAAATTTTGTTATTTGACATAAAAGAATGTTACACGTTATTTTAGGTCAGGGCAATATTTTTTTTTTTTACTACACCGAAGCGTAAAATTGTAAGAAAAAATAATTTATTGTTACTATGAAATCAAATTTCAACATAGCAGTGACAGATTGTAAATATTACAATCGATGTAAATTTTTGTTTTTTTAATAACCGGCGGCCTTTGGAACATGCTGCCAATTAGCGAGAAAATATTAACGTCGCTTATACATTGTGCTCCGAAGTTTTTACGGTTCGGCAAGAAAACGGCATAAGAAACCGTCGCCGTTGATATCCAAAGTTCTATGACTCGAAACCCAATATGTTGAAACGGCACAAGAGCATATTTGGCGAAATTCATAACGAGACTTAAATGCTACTGTCAAAATAAAAAAAAAATATTGATTAAATGCGCATTTACTTGGTAGAACTCCATTATAAATGGTTCAAGAACTAAGAAAATAGTAACAACGTATTTTTAATAATTTATGAACTATAATAATACCAAATTAATAGACCATTAATAGGCTTGAAATAAATATAATACCCTCATTAGCAAGAGTTCATAATTTCGCATTAGGAGTGGACATGGCTATAAACAAATTTTAATTTACACCCAATTTTTTTTATGCAATACATTGGTTCCAGAAATAAGCGCGTATAAAAAAATCGTTGAAAAAACCTTATTTTATTTAATTTGATAAATTGATTCCAAAAATTAATATATCGCATAAAAATAATATTAAATATATTTAAAAAAAAAAAAATCTTTTTCGGATTTGTGCAGATTTTTTTTTCACATCTAAAATTTTTATTATTTGTTGATAATAAAAATATATTGAGAAAAAGATAATCGTATTCATTCATAGGAATTATTCGCTTCCATCACTGCCTGTTTGCAACTATAATCGTTCTAGATTTTTTGAACCAACATATTGAATTTAGCTTGAACTCGTTTGATGAAATGCTTTTTTGCCTAAATTCTTAAAGCGAGTCAATTATTTTATTTATCTGAGTCACTCTTTTTTCTGTACAAAAATCAAATAAAAAAAAAATCGCGTAACAACGAATCAATCGCATAAAAAAAGTAACGTTGCATCCCAAAAATCGCACAAAAAATGTTCTGGGTTTATTCATATTTAGAACGAAGATTACGTATAACATATATGAAGCAATTATTTCCGTATATATGATTAATAACAAATCTTTCCTTACAAAAGATAAAAGAACACTTTTTACAATCATATCAAAATAATTAACACATATATACGCCTTCATTAGAATCACAATAACAAACTTCTGTGTTAAATTTACATATTGATTTTTATCTATCGGCCATTCACTAATTTATTGACAAAGAAATTTCATCTGTCTCGAAGAAATCAAAAAACTCTTGCAATAAAATCACTTCAAAAATAATTCGGATAAAGCAGAAAGTGTCTGTCAATTCAATAATTATAATAGCGACGGGCAATGTACAGAATCTAGGTATTCTGCTTTATAACCATAGTTCAATTATGAATGTTTAATTTTATTAATTATTGGTATTAATGTCATAAAGTAACTACTAAATTTTATCAAGCATGCACAGTTGATCTTAAATCAAATTATAACGGCAACAAAGTGTGTACTTTATTATAATTTTCTATAGCAGTGCTGCCCAAACTGGGTGCCGCAGGTTTTTTTTTCAAGGGGGCTGACGGCTTTTTTCGGAAAGGAAGATTGAGAAATACTTACTTTGTACCACCCACCACTCGCTACGACTTCACACTCCTCTAACACGGTGTTTTTAACAACGCGACAACGTTATACGTATTTCAATTAAAAACGGAAAAAAATCTTAATCCTTCACTGGGAAAAGAGTGCATAAAATTGATATAACAAAAAAAATAAAGAAACGCTTAAAATTACAAAAATAATTACAATATTAAAGCGTTTATAAAAGAGCTTTTGGAAATTAAGCTTCACTTGCTTTCCATAGGACAACACGAACTTTTTGAGTTCCTTGTATTTTTTTTTTATTTACAGCCAAGGGATAATTCTACAGTCCTCTCGTCTTCAACTTCCTCATTCGTTGTTCATACCCGGACATTCCCAAAGGTGTAATTAACATCATGAATCATATTGTTGCATTTACATATTTGACTATGAACTCATCGGCCAAGTTAGAATAGATTAGCAGCGAAATAACCACAGACAATTATAAGTTGATTAGTCATAAACAAAATTCAAAACTTTGGTTATCTACATACCTCAATTTCATTCAACACATACAAACAAAATATTTTACTAACATTAAAATAATCGTAACTAAAAAATAGTGTTTGTCATTAAATACTGTTTTCAATTCCTCATCAATGATAATATATTATTATTTTAATTAACGCTCCAGTGACAGTAAAAAATAAAGTTAATTAGTAGGGCGCCACCCAATGAAAAAACTTTTGCAAGGAGTGGAATAATGTCTGATAATAGTGGGTTATAGAGATAGTAAAATGCAGCGACAAAAAACACAAATACATTTATGATCAATTTCAGTTGCACTAAAGGTGTGTCGCACTATAGACATGCAATGTCTAAAGTGCGACACACAAGCCCTTGGCTTTAATATCGATGACACCGTTACTATTTGTGCCCGGATCCCATAACATAACCCTGCTTTTTTGCGACCATAGCTTCGCAAATTCAACTCTGTGTAATTTCGTGTTTTTTACTTCTTTACTTTGCTGCCTTTTGCAAAGGTTTAAGAACTGAGAAAACAATTTACATGCAATCATACAATATGCATTCAATGAAAGTAAATTAATTTACAAAAAAGTGTTTTTATTACTTAAAATATAATGCCCTTCTAACATAAAGTGACAGCTAACATCCAATATTACTATTTTATTAATTTGAATTGTTACAACTTTGTACGATTCCATATGTCGTATTACAAACGACCCGGGTTTCGCCCTTCGACATCTTCAGGTATTCCATCGCACGGATGCAACAGAACTGACGTAAAACAAACAGTTAGCATCGTATATATAATATATTAAAATTATTATTAACAGGAATCTACTTACCAATCGGCAAGCAAAAGATTGCAGCTGAAAAGAATGTAACAATATTAATCCAATAATAATTAGCTATAACAACTTTCATTAACGATCTTGCTAATGAGTTGTCGTTATTGAAATGGGGTTTTCAACAAATTTTAATCAAGTAATCAAATTATAAATGTGTCTTCTTTTATTTAAAGGATATCTAATATCAAACATTTAGTGATGAGACATAAGAATTATCATCATGAGATTGTCGATTCATTGAACCGATCTCACGTAAAGGGTACAACAAGGGGGAGTTGGGAAGATTGAGTTGATCGTTAAGAATGAAGTTTGAATTTAATAACTGGCCTCAATTATTATTTTCTTCTTTATTGCATTTCACAGTAAAACCCCCAATTACACTACTTTGAATTACGCACTGGCTTGAAATATTCGCCACAAATCCCCCAATTGCACGATCTCTTGGCTGCGCACACACAGCCAGACGGCCGTCTTTGCGGTGAATACAATCAAATGTTGGCTATCGTACGTGTTTTTAACATATGCCAGACTACACAGCCGGGCACAGACACAGCACAGACACACAGCCGGGCGACTGTATGTGTGCTTTTTGCGAGTGCTATGCATATAGTCAATAAATATTTCGTCCATATTTTTTTTTTTAAATCTAAGAGTGATCTTAGTTTTGCATATTTCGCGGAAGAAAATAAATTCCCTAATTTTGTATGAGATTCACTCCTCCAATTACTATAGTGTAAATGGGGGTTTTACTGCATATATATTATTTAACTATACATATATTGTTTTTAAGCGCGAATACAATATTCCTTGCGCCACCGTTAAACCAATAAGAATTATGATGATAAAAATATGAAAAATAATCCAATACTATTTATTAGAAATATGATAATAATAAATAATCAGCAATCTTCTCAACATGCTCGTAACATATAATTATAAAATCAATGTAACGTGTTACTTAATTTTGACAGTAATTATAAATTATTAACCGGTTTTATCAAACGACATTAAATTTGACGGTGTTGCAACCTTATCTTTCTTGCCGACGAACATTGTCGGTGAAATTTCTTCAAATTTTAAAAACGGTTTTGCAAAATTAATGACTAACCATTCAAATATTAAACTATAATTAGGTTATGCAAAATCGATCCGTTGGCATATCAATTAAGAGAGAAAAATCAATTGACGATATGCTTGCATGAGCGAAATCGGTGGTTGTTCTAAATAACACATTCGCGACGGGGTAAATATGGGTATATAAAATGAATATTATTTTAATTAATAAAAACACAAAAAAATATTTCCACAATATATTTTATCATCATGTGGTAGTTCGCGATGAACGAAACGGGTCCTGATCATAAATAAATTGTGAAAATAAATACTAAAAAAAAATATTGATTGAATTGCATTTACTTGGTAGAACTCCATAGTAAAATGGTGAAAATATTGCAATGTATTTCAGTTCTACAAAATGTTTGAGATTTTGTAGATCTAAAATAGATTGATATTTTGTAACAGTGACTAAAAAAATATGTTTTTATTATTTAAAATATCATGCCTTTCCAAGAAGCGACAGTTAATACCCTAAAAGGGATAAATATTAACACGGTGAAAAAATAGCAATGTATTTAAGTTCTACAATTTTTTTTTTAATATAGTTGATAGCTATTTCGGCTCACACCGTCGTCAGAACTACGCTTAAACTTACATTTGCTTATCTATATATAGCTGTTTAGAAAAGGTACACAATACATCTTCTCTCCTGTTCTAACGACCTAGCTTGTTTCCAGTTCGCAATAAAACTAACAATTGTAAATGAAACTAAAAAGGCGGCTATATCAGTAAGTTTACATATGGCACGGAAGTGGTCCATTCCAGAAACAAAGAGACGCCAGTCAGAGGAGTCAGTAATGGTGACCGACATATATTAGTTTGTTCGTTAAGAATCCTTTGTGATAATTAAATAGTAAATTATTTAAATTGCATAAAAAATCATCAAAGCTTTTTCTCTGTTGGGAAATATTTGTTGAAAATTTTTAAAATTGTTTGCCTATCGTGGTAAAATGTTTTTTAATTTCTGTTTATTACAAACTATTAAAACAATCACTTTACTTGTTAATAAAGATGTTATAAAATGAAGATAGCTATTTACGTATAGACACTGCAGTTTGAATGTCCGATTGTTTTCCATACCAATTTGTTTTGTTTTGTAATCATTCAGTGTTTGGGATAAGCCTCAAAACATCACATAACTTAAATGGTTTTACTTCATTATATTTCATAATTGGACAGGTTGCCATCCAAAAATAAATAAGTGCATTATTATTGCATGTCGTGCGAGTAATCAGTACCTCAAATTGAAACTTTAAAAAAATCATTCAAAGTGCTATTAGCGATTAATGTCGACCACATCGAATGACGTAGAATCCGCGTCCCATCGTGTTTGCGTGATAATAAGCATTGATTGAATTGGCGTTTACTTGGTAGAACTCCATTGTGATATGGTGAAAAAAGCAATGTGTTTTAGTTCTAAATTTTCTAAGTTGTATAGTTGATAGCTATTTCTGCTCACGCATCAGAACTACTTCTAAACTAAAATACATTGTTATTTTTTCACCGTGTGATAATATACAATTAAGGAAATGTAGGGTAACATAAAACGTTGTGTGATATTATTTAAATATAATTCTATTCCACCAAGGAGTGACAATTAATCCTTAAAATATCACCTGGATATACACCTGGGCCTCGTATAACACGGTTATATGGTTCCAAAAAAACCTCGTGTAATACAAATCCGTGTTATACAACGTTTTAAGCTCATACTAAATTAAGGTTTGCGTTCCAAAAAAAATCGAAGATAGTTTATATACATATGTACTTTATTTTTTTAAATAAAAATAAACAACATTCACCTATGAATTGAAAGAAACTTTAATAACATAATATACCATTAATTCATCGTCGCTATCACTTAGAGTTCTATAAATTTTACTCTTTTTCCAGATCGGTTGTGAATTTTCATCATTGGAGGACTCTGAATTTTTTTGTGATTTTAGGCTTATAAAGTCGTCAATAAGCGACTGTTTGGTTTAAGCGTGTAAATCTCTACGTAATTCCTTATAAGGTTCCAAAATATTTGGTAATTCCCTCTTAAATTTCGAACTGCTTTCCATTATAGGATCAATAAAAAAAAATCTAATTTATTAGCCAATTCCAAGCCGTCATGTCCCTTAAACCGTGTTATATAAAACGTTTTTTGTATAGAAACATGTCACCATTTACACATCCGTGTTGTATAAAACCGTGTTATATGAGGCCTAGGTGTATTTCAAAACCTTCTAATCGAAAAAATAGCCGATGTCATTAGTAATAAAGCACATTTCTAAATATTATTCATCCAAACATTGCCTCTACTGATAAATGATCCCTTGAATGGTGACATCAGTACTACGAAAGTTCGATACTGGAGAAATAACATAATTAAATACCGTAATTTAAATTAATGGTGCGGGCGAAAACTGGTTTAGAACTGATGTGAAAGAGAAATTAACTTTTATAGTTTTATTGTTAGAAAAAATATTAGTGTTTTTTTTTGTTATATTTGCATTCATTCCGGTTTCAAGTTTAATGCTACAAGCTTAGAAAATATTTATGTATCGTAAAAATGTTATATAGTTGTACTTTTTAACGATCCTATCAGAATTAGACTAAGTTTTAACGTTAGTTGTTTATGAGGTGTGAAATGTTTGATATTAAATTTTAATCCGACTTGCGCGGTCTTTTTATTATCAGTCTTCTGACGTCCAGGTGAAAATAAATTGTTTATGCATTTTTATAGTATACGGATGTACTCAAACTTTTTTTATTATTATAAATTAGTTTTTTTTTACAATGCTCGTATGATGGAAAGTAGTTCGAAATTCAAGAGGGAATTACAAAATATTTTGGAATATCTTATAAGGAAATACGTAAAGATTTATACGCTAAAAGCAGACAATCGCTTATTAACGAATTTTTAAGGCTAAAACCACAAAAAATTCAAAATCGTCCGATGATGAAAACTCATTACCGAACTCGAAAAAATAGTAAAAAATATAGAATTCTAAGTGATAGCAATGATGAATGAATGGTATATTAAGTTATTAAAGTTTCTTTCAATTAATATGTAAATGTTTATTTAAAAAAAAATTAGTAAAAATGTATATAAAAACTATCATCGATTTTTTTTTTGAGCGCAAGCTTTAATTTTGTATGAACTTCAAATCTTGTATAACACGGATTTGTATTACACCAGGTTTTTGTGGAACCATAAAACCGTGTTATACGAGGCCAAAGTGTACTTGTTTAAAAAAAGAATTTGCCAAACGTTTGTTAGAAGTTAAAACTTCCATGTTGTCTAATTGTCATAACAAGTAACACTGCTCTATAATTCATTAGGATTTATCTATTAGTTAATTTAACAAAATTGGTATTTAATCATATATTTTCTACCCATTAATAGTATAATTAATGAAATTTTATCATTAAACCGGACTTAATTGAAGTTTATTCTCATACTGATTTCAATTTCATGATATTAATCGGTTTTGGAATATTTTATACAAAATGGAAGTTGCATAGTTTATGCCAAATTACATTGAACAGTGTTACTAGCACTGTACATATTAACTATGAAAATTAACACAAATATTGTTTCTTTCAACATTTACTTTTTGATAAATAATATGACATAACTCTTCAGAATTATGAAGATAGATCAGTGGTTCTCATGTGAGGCCACCATCAATTCATAGTTAATATTGATATTTAAAAACAGTATTTTTACAAAGTATTTGTAAAGTTATTTATGTACTATAATTAAATTGATCGAATACACATTACTCGTTTTTGATCCATTTTTTTAGTAAAATCAATTGTTATTTTTCACACGGCTTTTGTGTGGCTAATGTTTACAATTCGGCCACAGTATGTTTTTTTTACATCAAAGTCACTGAGGAGAGCGACTTATAATTTGCTGTGTTTTTGAGATCATTAGTATTTTGAAATTAATGCTGTCTTAAAAAAAACGACTCCGACAGCTGGAGATGGTTTTGAAACGTATACAAAATATTGATTGAATTGGCATTTACTTGGTAGAACTCCATTATAATACGGTGAAAAAATACCAATGTATTTTAGTTCTATATTTTTTTTATAAGATGTAGTTGATAGCTATTTCGGCTCACGCATCGTAAGAACTAATTCTGACGTTGGCGTGAGCCGAAATAGCTATTAAAAATATCGTATAAAAAAAATTGTAGAACTCAAATACATTGCTTTTTTTTCACCGTGGTACACGGCCACGACCGTACCATGTTGAAGGCACCGGCTCTCGTGCGATCACCGGAGTTAAAAGCAGCATTGGACGCGGATAGTGCTTGGATGGGTGACCGCTCGGGAGCACCGCGTGCCGTGTTCTCTTGGCTATGGGAAGGAAAACCCAGACAGAAACCCGAACACCAACCCGCCTGGGCAGCAGCGTGGTGTTGCTATGTCCAAACAACCCCCATGAAAAAAAAAACGGGGAGGCCTTCATCCAGTAGTGGATCGACCCCGGCTGATGATGATAATACAATGTATTTTACATATTGACTGAGGATGTTTGTCGTAATTAAAATCGCTCAAAATATGTACGAGTTTTGTCAGTCAGAACCCAAATTCGCCTTTCGGGAACTTCATGCATTCTATCCAGGGCTTTTGAGTCGTTTAAAAAAACAAGATTCCGATTACGACATTGACCAACATAACGGCAAATTGTTCATTAGTATTTCTTTAAAGTCGCAGTCGCTCCTCTTTCATGACTCCGACTCTACTACAGCCTTGGTCAAACTCATTATTTAGATATTCGAATAGTTGATAAATTATTAAAATATTTTTCTATAGAAGCACTGGTTACTTATAAAGACACGTGTTGATATGTACAATAGTATCCGTTAGTTGTACTAAATACTTGTTGCCATGAACACGAAAAAAATAATGAATACTTTTCGAATATTAAGATTCAATATTTGGAAATTCTCGTCTCATTCCATATCTGTATAATATATGTGAATCAAAGCCAGAGAAAAATTATTTATTACAAGATATTGTACATACTAATTGAAATCAAAATCATTACAAAATATAAATTACGTCATAGAGTTGCAATAAAAAAAACAAATATCATATTATTTGACATGAATAAATTGGCTTAAAATTACATTGCGAATGTAATACTACACATTTTATGAAAAAACTATTTTTTAAAATTTTATTGTTTATTGGATGGTACTCCCAAATATCAATAAAGTATCTCGCCTTTCCACCAAGATGTGACAGTTAACACCTTAAAGTAACCAAGGAATATATTCGTCTATTTATATTATAAAGTTTGAATTATAACAACTTTGTATGTTTTGTCATTAACGACCCGGGTTTCGCCTTTCGGCATCTTCAGGCATTCTATCGCACGGATGCATATAACGCATATAACGATATGCATTTAACGACAGGTGGCTAAACAATAAAAGTTGCGTAATCACCACTTCCGTCCCACATGTAAACTTATTGTCATAGCCTCCTTTTGTTTCATTTACAATTTTTGAAAATTTTGTTTTATTGTGAGAAAGTAACAAGCTAGACCGTTAAAACAGGAGAGAAGATGTATTGTGTACCTTTTCTGCACAGCTATATATAGATAAACAAATGTTAGTTTAAGCATAGTTATGACGATGGCGTGAACCAAAATAGCTATCAACTATATTTTCTAAAAATAATTTTGTACAACTAAAATACATTGATATTTTTTTCACCGTGAAATGACTAGACGTCAAGCGAAAATTTATAAAAGTCACAAAAGTGAAACGCACAGAATAACGATAATATATATATAGAATACAATATTATATTATAGATTTACCTTGTACATTTTTTTCAATTAAAAAAAAATAATTTAAGAAAAATTAACGGTTGAAAACAGAACCTAAACTAACATCGTATTGGCCGTCATTTCATTTATAATCTATCAGTGAGTTTATACACTTACGAATTAATCCATACATGCCTCAGTTGCATATGAATTGTAACGATGTACATATGAATTGAAAAATATAATATACCGGTCCAAACGCAAAAAATGTTTGAGAAGCCTAGATATAAAACACTACACTTTAAAAATGGATGCTGGAGAAATTTGAATATAAAAAAATACAAAAAAATATTTCTTTTTTATTGCACATGATAATTTTTTGCACCAAAAGAAAGTTTGTATATCAAACGTAATGGCGTATTTTTATTCATCTTATCCTTGAATAAATAATTAATTCTCAAATTACAAAAAACTCTCTCTTTTCTATAAAACTGATGAAATCTGATTATCGACAGTAATATGTCAAAATCTTCGGTTTGTAAATTATTCGAATATCGATCAATAAATTGTTCGAATATTCGAATGCATTTGAATATTTTAAAATTTTTTTTTAAAACAAAGGAAATAGAAAAATATAACAAATTATGTAGCATTAAAAGTGTAAATTTGTTCAGCTTGAAAAATATTTTTTACTTAATATATATACTTAATATATTAAACTCGAATTACGCTGCAGGAATATATAAGATTAGGTTGAGGGTAGCATATTATATTCAATATGTCAAAATAGACTTAAATAATTTTTGAGAGTCCACTTAAAAAAAAAATTATATTGAGCCTGTTAAACGAAACCGCACAAAAAAGTACCGCGTTAATCGGGGGGACTAATCTACTTAACAGTAAACAAATCTATATTTAAACATATGTAGGTCTGACGACGTCGTAAGCCGAAATAGCTATCAGCAAACGTGCATAAAAGTTTGTGGTACCTTATGTGTAATTTGTTATTTTTACTTTATTATGTGAAACAATCGCGTTATTTCATCAATCGAAGCGAATATTCATAAAAAAATATACTGTATTTATAATGTGTGTGGACAAAATCACATGAAGAAATATTATTTATTTAATATAAATGCAAAAACGTTAAAGTCAATAAAGTGTATTTATGATCAAAATAAACATTTTTGACTTCTTTATGATATTATTCGACGTCGTTCAAATAAATATGCTGCCTTCATTGGGTAATAATACGTTAAATCAATATTTAATATCAGCGAATTTCTCGATCGAACGTCGTTTTTTTCATTTCTGGGAAAATCCGGTGTGTTGACATTTTTGACCGCGTGATTGGCTACAAGCAAGTATGGCGCTTTGCTAACCAGCCTAAGTGTCAAATTATTATTAGATCATATTTCACCATTTTAACGTGATAATTTTTCGATGTAATGCTTCCAAAACTTTTTCATGCCATGGACCACTGAATAAAAAATATGTAATTTAAAAAATTTGCGCCCCCCATTTTGGGAAGCACAGATTTTTTCTATTAGAACTGTTTTTAACAGATTAGGTCTAGAATGAGGCTAATTTAATGATTCGATAGCAAATTCATGTCCATGTCCGCTCTCAGTGTGAAGCATATAGCCTCCTAATGAGGTATTGCTCTATACTAAATTATTTAACTTCTTTCAATGAGAGTAAATATGGAAATTTTGTGGCTAGCAAAGGGTGGGGAACCAACGGCTTTTTGGCTACTCTGGTGCAACCATTTGACTGATTCCAAAAATTATCTAAAATATTATACGTCAGTGTAATTTAAGAAGTTGGTGTTAACGTTTTCTCGACTGCGGTCTTATGTTGAAATATGATAAATGAATCCGGCCTTCATAAATAAATGGGAAGGTTGATTACCTCTGGACTAGGATAATAATGGCATAGTAATTAGCTAGCATCTCGTTAATTATGATCGTATAGGGTGTGTAGAAAGGAATATTATGACATCACAAACATCCAAGCCTTCGAACAGAATCGTTAAGTCGATCCAAAAATTGTTTCCCCTACTAGGTTTCGAACTCGTGAAATCCGTCACAAAAGCCAATGACGTCGACCTCTGCTCCACAGATGCGTGCAACCAATTTATAAAATATTCCTCAATTATAAAATAAAAAGATCTAAAAAAAATCCGTCGAAAAGGGATTGTGTTTTATTTATTTAAATATAATGCCTTTTCACCAGAAATCGCAGTCGACTGTTTGAAGCAAAAACGCATTACAGCATTTCACATTTTTTATGGTATTTTTAAAAAGGTTTAATTGGGGTTTAATAGTACATTAACCACTTATTTGTCAGAAAAAATCCCCCAGTGTTGATAGATCTACTTCGACGTCAATGCCATCAAATTCCAACAAGGTCAATGATTTCATGCGTGTTGATTGTTTAAGTGCCTAAATTTGATGTATGATTTGAATTAAAAATTGTCTTATAATTTCAATAATGCAATTCTACAAGAGGAGTTAAAAATAATGCCAATAATCTTAACAAACTGTCAATAATCCCTAAATCAATCCCATTTCTAAAAAAATGTAATGTAAAATAATATTCAAAATACATCAATTTGTTTTAGTAACTTCATGTAAACACGTTGAATCTGTTAATAACTCTTTTGGTTATTCTCTCCCCTTAATTTGAAAACTCTCAGACTTAGCGATAACATACTAATAAAATTACATGACTATTTTTTCGATTCGCGAATTTTTATCTTAAGTTGCAGAATCCCCGGAGAGGTGCCGTATAGCCACGGGGTTCAGCGAAACACAGCTTGAAGACCACTGATATAAACGATCAATTCTTCAATAATCTAGTAGTTTTAAATTGTAAAGATTTTTCATTCGACTTACATTATATTGAGCATATCTGTCTTGTTTTCGAACTCAAATTGGACCATTAAAATGAACGGTATATCAAATTTGATTACAATTCAAATTTTATACTGAAATTCCATCAAGCACCTTCAGTCAATATCATAAACATAAACTGTGTATGTTTTTTTTTATTAAAATGTTCGACTTCAGATGTTATTGAAATTCGAATCGGTAAGAAACTACTTTTTTCTATGTGCTTCGACAGAAAAAAATACATTGTTGTATACAATATCTGCTTTTGTGTATAACTAAAAAAATAACATCTGGCAGAACTGAAAAAAGGAGCGTATAAATGGTTCTTCATCGATGATTACGATAGAGATGATAATTCTGAAAGTAATCGAATTTTGCATGACTTATTATCGACAACGAATCTCATAACAGTTCGATTATTGCACATCTTCTGTCAGCTCTATTGACGGCATCTATTATAATAGTAATCAATGACAAACAAAGGTGGCGAACTTCCGGTTATAAATGAAATTACCATCACACTTGAGAGCGTTAATTATTTTCGCTTCTCAGGTACATTTTAAATGAAATAATACGCCTGTCATGCCGGTACGTGAGACAAACATGGAAAAAAGAAAGATAATAAAGAATTCTTGATCGTTTCCCACATTATTTCCGTCTCGCAACAAACAATAAATCAAAGAGATTTGATATTATAATGGTAAACAGTTACTTTCTGACATAATCAGTATTATCAATAATTAATCACGTTCCACCAAAAATACAGTCTTAAAAAATTGTTTTGCTAGTTACTTCATGAATTATTCTGGGATGCATCTTTCATTTTGTTTAATCCCGTCAAACATCCGTAAGAACAATGTTTAATAATCACGCATTAAGCGTTCCCCGATTTATCGATTTCCTCGATTTATCGTCTAGATATTATAATCTCGTCTCAAATATAATCCCGATTGACCCATTTTGGTTGATAAATCTTTCTATCCAATACAATTTATGAGTTTGAACACATTAAATCTTATATATCTATCAAAGAAATGAAAGATGACATACATATAGTTGGCTCAAATTACTTGAGATTTTCTCGGTTAATAATTTCACAAGAAGAAGTTTAAAACACTATTCAATTATTTCATTGAATAAGATTTCATTTAAAGAAACCCTCCTTTATTTAACAATTTTTATAAAACCCAACTTTAGAACAGCTGGAAATCAATAGATATCAATTTTTACACGAAATTTTAATCGAGCATACAAAAATAAGTCTTTCGCCACTCCTCAGACAATTGCGAGGGGCTAAAGCGTTTCGGTAATAAATCATCTCCGGGTAATAGTTAAGCTTATTGAAAGTGCCGCCTGTTTGCCTATTTTAAATCTTGATTTAGTTAATTTTTTTGCTAACATGATATTAGCTTGGTTGTAAAACAGAAGAGAAGATGTATTTCGTACCTTGTCTACACATCTATATATAGATAAGCAAATATGTGATTAAACATAGTTCTGACGATGGTAACCCGAAATAGCTATCAATCAAATACATTGGTATTTTTTCACCATGTTATAACACCCAATTGTTTTTGAATTAAAGGTTGAGGGGGATTTTATATTTCTTTTATTGTTATTTTAAGCTTTCCCGCATTCCCCGTTTACCGCGTTAGGGTCCCTTGAAAAACGTGGAATCGAGGTATCACTGTACACGGATGCACTCAAACTGACAGTCAGTCAGAAACGGCATTGATTTTTGTTTTATAAATCAAGTGTAACACCATTAAGGCGCTAAATCATTTAAACGTATTTATATCAAGACATTATTTTATTAAACCTTTAATGAATGTCACACTTATCAAATCAATCGTCCAGGGCAGACATGGGGAACCTGCGGCCTTTTGACCGATAAAACGTAAATAAAGTCAAATTGAACCAAATATTCAAATGCTTTCTAACAAAAAGCTACTTTACTCAAGCCATTGGAAGGGGTTTTCCGTAATAAACCATTTCCGTGCAATACGTAAGCTTATTAATATAGCCGCCTTTTAAGTTTCATTTACAAATTTTAAAAATTTGTAGTTTTATTGCTGTCAAGAAAGCTAGGTCGTTAAAACAGGAGAGAAGATGTACTGTGTACCTTCTCTACACAGCTATATATACAATAGATAGGCAAATATTCGTACGATGTGAGCCGAAATAGCTATCAACTATATCTTATAAAAAAATTGTAGAGCTAAAATACATTGCTATTTTTTCACCGTGTTAAAAAGCAGAAGCAAATGAGCAATTAAAGGTTGGTAAACTGTAACATTAACAAATATGTTTAATGATGTACGTACTTTATTATGTATTATGTTTCTTATAGATACGCAGTTTGATGATTGATAATTAGTAAAAAAAAAAAATTTAACATCAATTATAATAGATCTCAACAAAAAATAATATATAATGTAATATGATTCCTTTATATACATAAATGTGTATAACATTTTTTTGACAATATACAGTATAATAAATTAGATTTTGAAATGTGTATTTTTCTTGTCAGATTTTTTTAAAATTGCGTTTTGACTAATTTATATTGTGAATTAAAATAACGTCGACGTTTCCAGAATCCGGTTGAACCATATAAGTGAATGTGGCCTTTTGAAACGAAAAGGTTCCCCTCCCCTACAGGGTTTCAGCACTTTTGGAGTTACTAAAAAAACAAGACTTCGAATAAAACATACTTGATTTTGTCAGATTTCTTCCTAACATTACTGTGTATGTGCATTAAATTAAAGATCGTACAACCGATCCAGCAAATAGCCAAATTGTTCATATTATACATGTTATACGAATAAATAAAATTAAACCAATTTCAATCTTTATTTATTTTAATTCATTCTTTAAAATAACATCTAATCCTATTCAAATCAGAATTGACGATTTTAAGAGCGGAGTAATCACTATATGGACAGTTGGGTTGGAGGTAATACTGTAACGGTGAATGTATTATATAATAGAATCATTTATGATTTTTTTTTTTTAAATTTTTAATAATAAAAACACATTTTTTAGTACTTATTTCCACAATATATTTTTTGATCAGGACCGGTTTCGCTCATCGCGAGCATTATCAATCATCAGTTGATAATGCTCGCGATGAGCGAAACCGCTCCTGATCAAAAAATATATTGTGGAAATAAGTACTAAAAAATGTGTTTTTATTATATAAAATATAATGCCTTTCCATCAAGAAGTGACAGTTAACACCTTAAAAAAGGCATTTATGATTTCTGGAGACCGTTGTGTTATCAAGATTTAAATTATAGGCTCGGTCAATTTTTTCCACTATTTTCAATGCATCGAAAAATTCATTTTCGAATAGAATCTCCTTCGCCTGCTATATTGGGACTCAAACGAGGAAGATTTGTTTCCTTTTGTTTTTTAAGATGTTTTTCAAAATAGTCGGATTCGCCCATTTTTCATGACTGAACAACCGTCTAAATCTCATAATATAATATATATATATATATTCTAATTCTTTTACGCCATGAAGTTATATTTCAAATTCTTTAGAGTCTAACAACATACCAACTATCAGGTTTTTTCATACAAGGCATTGTATATTATTTTTTTTACGCTGTTCAGCGGGGAACGGGTCAAATTATAATTGATGTATCTTGACAAAAAACACGTTTAATTACTTAATTACCTACTGTCTGGTATTCACAAAAACCAATCTTTACCATAAATGACAACGCAAAAACTTTCACAAGAAGTAACAAACGACTCACAAAAAGTGCCCACGGCCATTATTGCTTTGTAATCATTATTTAATCTTTACAAACATTACTCACTTTGTACGTTCAACACTAGGTGGCATTTCTTTCGGGCGGTCATACGCGCGATTAAGTTCTATTCATGCTTTAAATTCGCTTAAAAACGAGACCTTAGACCAGCCATACTCAACCTTTTTTTTCTCGGGACAGCATTCCGATTTTTGCTTCTCTACCTGGATAGCAACATATTTATGGATTGAATTGACATTTACTTGGTAGAACTCCATTATAACACGTTGAAAAAATAGCAATGTATTTTAGTTCTACAATTTTTCATAAGGTATAGTTAATAGCTATTTCAGCTTACGCCATCGTTAGAACTATGCCTAAGCGAACATTTGCTTATCTATATAAAGCTGTGTAGAAATGTACTCAATACATCTTCTCTCCTGTTTTAAAAACCTAGCTTATTTCCTGCTAGCAATAAAACAAAACAAAAAATTGTAAATGAAACTAAAAAGGCGGCTATATCAATAAGCATACATATTGCACGGAAATCGTTTATTGGATGGGGATGGTTTATTACGGAACCGAATCAGCTCTTTGCAATGGCTTGAGGAGCGGCGACTAATCGCAATCATTATGAACTGATCAGTTGTCATCTTAAAAACATGTGTAAATGTAAATAGCACTTAAAATATTGTAGAAATGACACGGAGAAAAAAAAGCAACGTATTTTGGTTCTACAATATTTATATAGTATGTAGTTAATAGCCATTTCGGCTCTGATGATGACGTAAAAGTAAATTTGTAGAATTAAAATACATTGTTATTTTTTAGCTCTACCAATTCATTGTCAATTCAATCGATACAATAGAACATTATATTAAAATAATAAAAACTGAATGTTCACTATCTACTATTATCACAATTTTATATTTAGTGTTATCAAACAATCTGTTGATAATGCTTGCGATGAGCGTAACCGCTCCAAATTGAAATATTAAAAGATAAATTTTGCAATGAAATATAGCCGGATTTTCCCCGATAATAACCGTGTGTAAATTATTTGATGTTTCAATATGCTTTACATGAATCATCAGAGGGCGGGTTAAGCATACCCTTTCTCGTTTTATAGCACAAAAACCTCTCGATCGCGCGTTGAAACTATAGTATCTAAATTCGGATATTTTTTTGGCTTAAAAACTAAATTGCATCATATTATCTATCTAATGAATAGATTATATTAAATCTTAAAAAAAAAAACAATTTCCGTCGGTGTGTCGTAACGAAATTTTAGAACAAACCAATTATCCCACGATTTTTTTACATTCGTAATAGTTACAAATTCAATGACAGTGCACTTTCCAATGAAATCATTTTGCTAAATATTATCTTATATAATATTTCTCAATTGAACAAAACATAATGAATCACATGACATAAAGTTATTCGAGCTCAACTCAAAAAGAAGAGATATTAAAAACACCCATTACATTATTCGAAACATCAAAATTTAATGTTAGTCTCGTCAAAATATGAAGCTAGACTCATTTGCGTTCCTATTTTAAAACTCATTTGAGTCCAGATAGTAATAATCGACACATTAACGTAAGGATTTTTGAAATTTATTTAATTACGAAAGTTTTATTGCCCGTGACTCGACTTTCACCTATCGGCATCTTTAGGCATTCTATTACACGGATGAAAAAGAACTGACACACAATATAAAGTTATCATCGGTTATATACATAAAAGAATTGATTTCAAAAGAAAAAAACAAGACCTAAGGCCGACATCCAAAGATACAAATAAAATAACTTTTATTCATGGAGTTCTACAAAGTAAATGCCAATTCAATCAATAAATCCACATATTTTGTCACTAAAGACCTACCATTCGTCTATATGCATTTTAAAATGTAGTCAGTTACATTGCCCTCATATTATAGAATGCTTGATGCTGAAAGGGTCGTGAATGACAAAAAATGTGGAATTGTACATAGTTTCAATAATTCAAATAGTAATCTTGATTTAGATATTGGTTATTGGTTATTGGTTTGATTTGGTATTCCATATTAAGAAATAGATGTCTAAAGCTGAAAAATACGCACATAGATTAACGTAATATTTTATTAAAGAAAAGTAACTTGCAAACCCGACAAAAGAATATACACTTGAACATAGTTTTTTTACATCCGCGGACCACCAAAAAATCCAAAAATGTTTTTGCGGACCATCAATATTGAAATAAAATAATAAATATTAAAACAATTGATTAATTGTTAAAGAAAATAATTTTGCAACACCATATACTAATATAACAAAATTTTAGTAACGTATATTAAAACAGACACTAACAAAAAATATTATTAAAAAATCCATAAAATGCAACATTTAATTTGATTGTTTATCAAAATAATATCACATCGCGGACCTTTAAAAAATCTACGCGAACCACCGGTTGAGAAACTAGGCACTAAAACTCTTTTGGTGACCTATGCAAAACAAGGTATATTTAGTATTTTTAAATTCACTTTTTAAATGTTGACTGTTACACCTGAATGTGAAAGAACTACATTTATATAAAAAACCACAGTGTTAATCAATATTTCAATATTTTTAATATTCAAATTAGGATAATTATCGCTAGATCAGTTGATAATGTTCGCGATGAGCGAAACCGGTTTTGATCTTAATAATAAACAATAATGGAAAGTGTACTTAACATTGTGTCTTATTATACAAATTTAATAGTTACAATCAAATGGAGATATGTCACATCGAGCTTCTCTTGTCTTCATTAAAATTCGCAGTTAAATGTCTAGTAAAAATATGCATAATTTTCTGTACTATACTATCGTTAAAATAATGTTTTATATATTCTCGAGATTGATAAATACTTTTTTGAAAGTCTTATTTTAAGTACTGACGAACCAATTAGATTCTCAATTTTGTTGCAGGTATTATTGTGAAGGATCAGTTCCTATAAAAAATATTTGATTGTATATAATTTAAGCTAATAATAGAATTGCATAGTGTTTCAACATTTTATATTCGACTGGCCGGTCCGTGATTGCCACATTAAGTAAACTGAATGAATTCTACTACATATATGAATATATTTTTTAAATTAATTAAATATAGTATGCTCCTAATTGACGTAAGCTTGAAGAATGAATAATTGACACACCTCTTCTATAAATCGTTAATAGTTCTTATTCACAAAGCGGGGCATTACTTATTTATTTATTCACTTTTAATGTGTTAACTGTCACTTCTTCGTGGAAAGGTATGATATTCTAAATAATTAAAACACATTTTTTTTAACATTACTTCCATAATATATTTCAATATCACAACCGGTTTCGCGCAACACGGGCATCATTAAATAATAGCATAAAAATGCAAACAAGCCTATTTATACAAAATTTTGAATCGATTATTATCAAATTTGAATTGTTGCAACTTTGTACGATTCCACATGTTTTGTCACTAACCCGGGTCGTTAGTGACAAAACATGTGTAATTGTACAATGCTGTATCAATTCAAATTTGATATTGAAATTCCATCAAGCACCTTCAGTCGATATCATAAATTATATCAATAAAAAGCATTTTTTTAACTACAGGTTATTTTAACAATCGAAAAAATTTTCACTCGTTATTTTTGCGAATGAGTTTTTCACGATTGTTTCTGAACTCTTTCTGAATTGGCATTTACTTTGGCTGCTGCATTGGTAGAACTCCATTATAACACTGAAAAAATAGTAATGTATTTAAGTTATAAAAAAAGTATACAGTTGATTTCTATTTCGGCTTTCGCCTCATCAGAATTAACTTAGTTCTGTGAAATATTTCTATCAATTGTATATCTCAGGAGTTCCCAAACTTTTTCAGTCTCCAGCGCCCTTAAAATATCAAAACTTTTTTGCGGGGCCCCGAATCAAAACATTGATTATCTCATTGCAAACCTTATGTAACCTTACATTTTATAAAGTAATATTAATAATCGGGGGGGAGTCTTTAACCCCTAGAGAGCGTGTCCCCAGGTGGCGGATAGGGGAACACTCTTCAGGCATTGAAGGGTAGGAGAGAAATTAAGTATCTCCCGCGAACCAACAGATCTGGCCCTCCAGGTTGGGGGTTGGGCAAAGGGCTAACCACCCTCTCCCATAAAAACACAAACTTGTTACGAACACCGTACAACGCCTCGGACACAGATACCCGTTAATGAAAACCACCGGTGGCGCATTCGTACGAATGCTAAGCTCTTCGACCGATACAAATCAAGAATCATTAATGTCTTGAGATCGAGAAGGCTCAGATGGGCGGGTCACGTTGTAGGATCTGAGAAGTCTAGAGCTCTCCATAAAACTTATGAAGGAACACCAGCTGGCACTCGACCTCTCGGTCGCCTTCGACGGAGATGGGCGGATAACATTCAAAAGGATGTTGAGAGGCTGGGGATAGTCAACTGGAGAGAGAGAGCGCTCGACAGAGATGCCTGGAGAGAGGTTGTGCAGTCGGCCATGGACCTGAACGGCCCCTAGCGCCATTTTATAATAATAATAAAATATTAATAATATTTTATGTAGGAAAATTTTCCCGACTGTCCATAGTCAATATATGATATATTTATATATATATGTATATATCATATAATAGAACAGCCACGGCGCACAGTTTGGGTAACTCTGGTATATCTTATATTTTTTTTAGAATTAAAATACGTTGTTATTTCTCCATCGTGTAGCAAACGTTGTTTTTTTATATTTATTTACGTACAATGTCTACTAATATAAGTGATAGTTAACACTTTAAAAGCGATAATGTTTTAACATTGATAGTAGGCTAATTTTTGAATCATTATTATTCCCAGCGTATCGCAATTGCACGTGCTCCATCGAAATACGTGTGAGCAATACATTTGAAATGCAAACATGTCAAAATATTCGCAATGACGTGCCTTATCGTCCTCATAAGATATTCATCAAGCATCTTCGATGCAATCCCACACACCAACTGAAAACATGACATGCCATGTGAAAAAAAACGATATTGCAGCCGCAGAATGCCAAATTTTTGGCCTTTAATCAAGGATTGATGACCATCGTCTATTGGCAGTCAAATAACACCTTATTCTGTTGTAATTCGGGTATTTAGACATGGTCGAACGATGACAATGTAGGACTTACTATCGGATTTCAATCTATCACAATGTTAAATTTCAAGAACGGGCGACTATCACAGAAATTTCCGGGAAAGCGATCAAAATAATAAAGTATATAAAAAATACATTTGACCCACGACCCCCCCCCCCCCCATACAAATACATATGAAAATCTTCAAACTTCAAGAGATCATTAAAAATAAAAATTGCATATTCGCGACCCCCAGGTTAGGAGCCTATGCTATAAAGTTTCTCAACCTGTGGTCTGCGAAGTTTTTTGGGTGAGCCGAAACAATCGAATTGTATCTTGTATATTATGGATTTTTTAATTACATTTTTTTGTTACTGTTTATTTTAACCTTTAACCGCCCAAGCATTTTTTTGTAAAATATTCGCGCGACCCGCAGTTGTTCTAAAAATAATTATATCTCTAAATCTATTCATTATATTTAGGTATAATAAGAAACATTATCAAAATAAAAGATTGTTTATAATTTATTAAAGCTTTTTACGTAATTTTTCACATTTCATATAATTACGCGTTAAAGTTATATAGTGTAGATTAAGTTGATTTATTATGGTTCGCCTAAAATAACAACGCACGTACCAAGAGCCAATATTGTAACACAGATGTTTATATAATTCACGATAAAAATATTTTTTGGAACCGAAAATAAAATTATTGAACGGTATCTCAAAGACATTATTTATATAAGCTAATATTCATAATTTGAATACTATTTTCATAACTCAGTGTAACTCTATAGCGAAATGCACCATAATCACCGGTCCCGTACGGGACCGCTGGGCGTTTAAAGGTCAATATACTTAAATATTATAGGGAGTTGCAAAATTAAATATTTTTAGTAAAAAATCCATTACATAAACATTTATATTTTATTCCAATGTTGATGACCCGCAAAACATTTTTGGACTTTTTGGTGATCCGCGGATGTAAATAGGTTGAGATACTATGATCTATGGTAGTCAGGGCTTGATGCTTAGTTATAAAGCAGTGAACACTGATGAATTATGTTACATAATATTAAACATGACAGCGTTTGTGCTGTAACCCAATCTATCTCTATTAGAAAGCAATCAACTATATCTTATAAAATTTTAGTAGAAATAAAATACATTGCTACCTTTTCACCGTGTTAATACATAATGGAGTTCTACCAAGTAAATGACAATTCAATCAGTAAAGTAAATAAATACTTTTTAGAAATGATAAAATGTTGGCTTTCACTTATTTCTTATAATGTTTGATTATTATAATTTGTATTTCAAGAAAATCTTTCCATGTATGGATTGTTTTACTTTTAGAGGGTGTTCTGGCGTCAGCGTGTTATGCGGTGCTCGAAGGAGGGGAGGCATGCAGGGATGGGCAGGGGCGGGAGTAGGTGCGGGAGAGGAGAGACCCCCTACTCTTACCAGGTAATGATAATAATGGACCCGTACTTAATCTATATAAAAATATATACATATATCTAAAAGAAACATATTTTTTTTTTTTAATTATAAATACCTTATGCATTTCTTACAGACATTTCGAGATTACACGCTATTGCGTGGATTTGTAAAAAATTGTTAGTATTATTTTTTGTCGCTAGATGACCCAAATAAAGCGCCGTACGGTTAACGGCGTTACAAAGTGATATAACCACTAGATGCCCCCGTAGATGTTACTCTGGTTTCCTTTCAAAACGTATAAATCTTTCGCCTTTTACTAAAGATTTCCGTGGAAGGGAGCACTCAAATGAGTCTATAACCAATTTTTCAATCCCTGCCTTGTGCAGGGAACAAAAACTACGGCTTACTTCGGTCACTAGTCCCCTACCGTATTACATTATAGTGCCCGCTCTCACGGGAATTTTCCTGTGGAACTAACTATAGTTGAACCATAGGCTCTCAATCTGGGCGTCGCCGACTTATACGAAAAACCATGAAAACATGATTGCTATTAGAAATTATGCGGGTCAAAGGAAAAAGGGCGCCACCCGAAAATGTTGGGAACCTCTGGATTGGACCAGCGATATTCAAACTGCAGCCCAAAATAGTCATAGTCACCATATATTCATAAACAGTCTAATCATTAGACTGACTGATTTCGGGAGATCAGCGGTCAATCAAAGAACCCGGGTGGTATCCTTCAATTAAGGTACAGATCGGAACCTCGTCGTAGATCTCAGGTTGTAATTAAGACTATTTAAACTTAGTTCGATTCTTGTTATTCCATTTTTATAAGAATGGTACCGAAAGAAAGAAATATTGACGTGTTTTGAATTAATTTCTCTTATAAATGATTTATCAATTATTTATTAAAACAAATCATTATCTATAAAAATCCAACTAACGTAATCAAGACAGAATCGTTACAATGCTCATTATTCAAATTTACACAATTTTTGTCAGTCTCAACACATTTTGTCGAAAAATTCATTGGCAATTTTTGATTATTATTACATCGCTAACTTTCAAAGACCTAAAAATTTTGTCAGTCGTATGGATTATAATTTCAATGGACTTTTTATTCTAACGTCAATCGAGTGCTAAACCAACCAAATAATGAAATAACAATATCAAACACGTGGAGCTACATATATGACTCATAATTGAAATATAATAAATAAAGAATGAAATCAATTATGTACGTTTTATGAGATGAATTGGTATGAACAAAAACCATCGTTTTTTGAAATGAAATCAATAATGGCCTCAGCGATTTGTTTTTATATATTATCAACTTTATTTGGTATCGTTTTCTTTTACAAGAATTACCTATTAAAAATAATGTTCATAGTTTTTTTTGTACCTCACTAGATAATAAAACTTTTTTTTTGTTATTTGTGTCATTTTAATCTTTGAGTAATGCTCCTAATGTTTTCCTTTTCAATGTGGATAGTCAGTTGGTAAATTATTTGTAATGCTTTCAATTATGATTAAAAATATCCTTTAACAGACATTTACTACTAAACACTGATAACGTATATTTAATTATTATCCAAATTAAGTAAGTTATTTGACGGATGTTTGACTGTTTGAACTAATTGCGACCATGTTTCTTGGTTGCTTTTTAATTAATCAAATTAACATATAAATGTTTAATGATATAAAACTTAAGAAAATAGCTTCACTAATCCTTTTAGTGTTCGTTTATACTTCGTTTCTTATATCTTAAATGAGTTTATTGACTTCTAAAAACTAAATTAATGGAAATAGTTGTGTATATTTATACCATAAATATATTTTTTATTTAAGTTTTGACAATGCGTTGTACATACAATACATAGCTTTACTCAGTGTTCCCACATATTTATACACATGTGGACCGGTAGAAAAGGAAAAAAACGCGAAACATTTTTTTGTATTATATTTTTAGCCTTATATTATGACAGATGGACATAACTTTAACCAACAAGTATATATATAACAGTCTGGTACTTGTCAAATTTAACAAAAACAATGTGTTTTTTCAACAAACTAATGCGAAACCAGCTGTTGCATTTTTGCTTAATATATTGAATATTCTTTACTTCAGTGCTGTATTTGATAGTTTTTATTAAGTTATTTGTTGTCGCATTATTCTACTAAATATTATTATTCAACAATAACTAAATGTGCAGGCGAAAAATTCTGTATTTAATATTTTTTGGCGGCCAATTTCTTGAAATTTGGCATATCGTTTTCAACCCGGCCGAAAGGTGGACCACCGATTGGAGAACGTTGGTCTAATTCGCAATACTATATGTGTTATCCATGTCAAAGGCATTGTATAGAGTATTATTTTATATATTATAAATTATTTGAAATTTTTAGATAGGTACATCACAATAAGGGTCCAGTATTAATGTGTACTTCTAACATATTTGCTTGAAGAGCGAAAAGCGTATATAGGTAGGTAGGTAGGTGCTTCGTCCTTCAACCATTCAATAAATATATCCCTACTATAAAATGGAAACGTTCCAAGCCACATATCGAGTAGGAAATACAAGCTATATTCAGTTTATGTTTATGAAACAGTAAAAAAAAAGAAATTTTTGTTGCATTGTTCATATTTTTTTTGAAAATCAGATTTAAAATTTGTTAAACACAATTTAAAATTATCCTTCAAATCATTAAATTTCGTAAAAATATTTAACTTCAAAGTAAAATAAATATTTATGTGTATCCATTTACAAACAATATATCTTCTCATAACACATATATCTACTAGGAATAAATACAGCTCATAAATGTGGTTTATTTTTTTATAAGCACTTAAATATTCTCCACTAAGAAAATAATTTGTATCGAGACAGGCGGATAAAATAGTGTTAAAAAAATCCGCTAGATGGTATTTTTTTCTGAGCATAAACTCGTATCGATAACATATACAAGAAGTATTATATTGTTAGAATGTTCCTGAGATAAGCATACTTACCTGGCGTAGGGGACACCGTGATCACAAAGGCGGTACCCCCAGGGTGAGGCTCTTCCATTGCACTTCGGTTGGGCTGACCCTTGCGATTATCCCTAATGCGGATAACTCGGGCGCGTAATTTTTGGTAGTCGGGACTGCGTACGCGCTGTCCCGGATCATACAATCACTTACATCGATAAATATTATCCATGAGGTTTGGTCTATCAAAGGTCAACGCATTTTTCCGTCGTTAAGTAATCGGTAACAATCATGTTCACTGTATGGAGGTTACTCTATATGCACTTTTCCATGATCATTTATATGACAACGCCGGCCTTTGACTATATAGAAGGGGCCGAGATAAAATTGAGGTTCTATGTTTAAACAATATACTATACATTACAGAACGTGCCAGCCATTAACATATTTAGAAGAGCGAGTTTATTATTTGACAATTTTGTGACTGTTTCTATTATATTTGTGTATAGCGATTAGAAGAAAGATCTTAAAGTAATTAAAACACATCAAATATACACACAAATGCCTATACATTGTATAGCAAGTTATAATTGAACGGAACACACTGACACTCGAAAAGTGAGTCCATACTTCTTTAAATGTTTTGTTATTTAAAATATCATACCATTTCACCAAGAAGTGACAGTTAATAATTAAATTACAAATTTTAAGTTATACATACAAAAAGCTTACGATTGTTTTCTATATACAAATACATAAATCACGTCTGCGACCCATTAGCTATTATTTTAAATAAAAACTCATGAAATTGTAATGTAGTAATTACAGAAAGAATAATATTGAGTTACTGTTTAGATATTCTTTATATTATATTTGTTTAAGATATATAAGAGATAGTCGAATTTTTGTTTCACGGCTTTAAATATATGTATTAAAAATCACACAGAAATTGTCGCGATCGTGACCGATGTTTCTTGCCAAGATTGCGTTTCTCAACAATTGTCGTCATTTGAGTTATTTATTTTATTACACATTGAGTCATTAAAGAACACGACTCCGACTCCGGAGTTGACCAACAACACGACTCTGACTAAAATAAGTTTAATCATTTTTTTTCCTACCTTTCCTATTTATGTATACCACATTAAATTAAAAGACCAACAAACCATTCCGGCAAATTATTCATTGAGATATTTTTCAAAATCGTATAATCAAAAAAATAATCGAGTTGCTCGTTTTTAACGATTCCGACTCTGGCCAAAACAACGCTACTCCACGACACCGATTGTGACTTGACATCCCTGGATGTAACAACACAAAATAATATTTTAAATAATAAAAACACATTTTTTTTATAGTACTTATTTCCACAATATATTTTTTGATCAGGACCGGTTTCGCTCATCGCGAGCATTATCAACTGATAGAATACAATTTACAAACAAGTCTATTTATACAAAACAAAAAAATTAATTTGAGTTAATGGTAGCAGGTGTACAAAACCATGGGTACAAGAACTAGGAAACGATTTACATAAAATCATACAATATTGATACAAATAAAGTAAATTAGTATAAAAATTAAATGTTCACAATCACTTATTAAGAATTAAAATTACAATTATGGTAAATCAATAATCCATTAGGAGCTCTAAACAATCAATAAGAAAGTAAGGAGTGGGAAATTTTTAATGACAAAAATAACCCACAATCACTACTTAATGGAACAAAATAAATTAATACATGAGAAGTCGATTAAAGATAAATCGATGAGATGGGAAGATATGGTCAGTCAGGGGCGTTCCAATATTTTCTGTAAAAAATTTAAGTAAAAGGAGGCAATATCATTTTTCAAAAAAAAAAAAAAGGGAAACAAATAAAAATAATAATATTTATTTGAAATATATATTTATTAATCTAATTTAATGAGTATAACAATGGTGACGACGCAAAAGTAGTTTGTTCATTTATAAGGTTAGAATTAGGCAAAAATTTATATCGATTAATTTCAAGGATTTCTTGTTTATCTAATTTCAGTGATTTGTTATTGAAATGCAGGATTTTGTAGTTTATAGTAAAATCACATGAATGTTTATTTTGAAACAAATGGTTTCCAAAAGTAGAAATCTCATCGCCTTTTTTGGCACAAGCTAAATGTTCCTTAAATCTAGTATGAAAGGATCTTCCTGTTTGACCAATATACCTAGCCTCACAGGAATCACATTTTAGAAGATAAATACCACTTTGGCTTAAAATATTAATTTTGTCTTTCGTGTTAACTAACATTCGACTAAGATTATGATTGTTATAAAAAGATACATTAAAAAGTTTTTTGTCTAACTTCTTGGATATGTTTTCAGAAATTCGGCCTAAATAACTTAGTTTTACCCAACGTTTTTCAACGGAGGGAACATCAATCATCAAGCTCGAGGTTACATTTAATAAAGCTAATTTTTTAGTTTTTTTAAAGACAAGTCGATCAATCAACTTTGCATCGTATCAATTGTTAAGTGCGATCTGTTTAATGGTGTTTAATTCTAAATTGAAATTTGATTCTGTCATAGGAATCGTCAACAAGCGATGAATAAAAGAATGAAAAGTTGACAACTTATGTGAAATGTGGTGTCTAGACGAGCTACTTATGATATTGTCACTAAAAGTCTCTTTTCTGTAAATACTGAAACTATGACGATTATTAATTAGTTCAACGGTTAAATCTAAAAAGTTTATTTTATGCATACCCAATTCCATTGTGAATTTTTTACAGAAAATATTGGAACGCCCCTGACTGACCATATCTTCCCATCTCATCGATTTATCTTTAATCGACTTCTCATGTATTAATTTATTTTGTTCCATTAAGTAGTGATTGTGGGTTATTTTTGTCATTAAAAATTTCCCACTCCTTACTTCCTTATTGATTGTTTAGAGCTCCTAATGGATTATTGATTTACCATAATTGTAATTTTAATTCTTAATAAGTGATTGTGAACATTTAATTTTTATACTAATTTACTTTATTTGTATCAATATTGTATGATTTTATGTAAATTGTTTCCTAGTTCTTGTACCCATGGTTTTGTACACCTGCTACCATTAACTCAAATTAATTTTTGTTTTGTATAAATAGACTTGTTTGTAAATTGTATTCTATCAGTTGATAATGCTCGCGATGAGCGAAACCGGTCCTGATCAAAAAATATATTGTGGAAATAAGTACTATAGAAAAAATGTGTTTTTATTATTTAAAATATAATGCCTTTCCATCAAGAAGTGACAGTTAACACCTTAAAAGTGACAAAATAATATCATGAAAAAAAAATATTTTATTAAACATCTCTTATTTGTGTAGGTACGCTACGGTCCACTATTTTTTGAGAACTGATATATGTGATATAATTAAAAAGCGATGGATTGATATACAATATCAATAAAATGTTACATTTAAATAATTTTAAGAATTATTTCAATTTTTTTTTAAATCACGACCGGTTTCGCTCATCACGAGCATTGTTAACTGAGCACAATGAGCGATGTAACGATTTCATTTAAACGACTTCAGCCATGTTTTAAGCGCAAAAATCTAAATTAAGATAATGTTATGTTCACTGAGACGCATAAGGTCCAAAATTTTTGTTTGTTAATAGCTTTTGAACCGGTTTTGCTCATTGTTAGATATTATCTATGTGTTTTATTTATTGATTGAATTGACATTTACTTGGCAGAACTCCATTATAACACGATGAAAAAATAGCAATGTATTATAGTTATAGAAAATTTTAAAGATATAGTTGATAGCTATTTCGGCTCACGCCATCGTCAGAAATATGTTTAAACGTACATTTGCTTATCTATATATAGCTGTATAGAAAAGATACGCAATACATCTTCTCTTTTGTTTTAACACCCTATGTTTTATTTATTTAAATATAATGTCTTTCCACCAAAAGGTGACAGTTTTCACTATAAAAGTGAATGAAATGTTATTTGATTAGAGTGTTCATCATTTTTTTCAGAATAAATCCAATCTACTCCGAAGCGGAGGATGCTGTTGCTGGAAGGTCAAAAGCGTCGTCGTCAGGGTACGGAAGCCAGAGAGGTTCAGGCGGAGGTTCAGTCAGCATCCGCTCTCCTCCTTTACCAAGCATCACTGCACAGATTCGCCCAGACACCGACCTTCCTCCACCTGTCTGGCCATTCGACTTCAACGAAGATCCCTACGGAATTTATTCTACGTATCAGAAGAAATACTTCGCCAGATTCGGGAATAAATTACCAAACGATGGAAATGGCTTTAGGGCAGCCAGTGACAGACTTTCGTTTAAAAATGAGATACTCTTTGGCCACGACAATCTCTTGGGAAGAAGACTAAGTAATTCAAGCTCCAAAGATCAAGGATTCAATGATTATTATGTTTCATCAAGAGACAGTATTTATTCAGATGTTGACTACAACAATACAAGAAGAAGTGGAGTTGGACGACGAGGTGGAAGACGCGTCAGTAGGTTCCTTAGCAGAGAGAGATTGTACCAGCATGGTGGAAGCGTTCGTGGTTCTAGTTCTGTTCAACTTGTCAATGATTACTTCCTGACTAAACGAATTGGTCACCAGTACGATAACTACACCAGAAGAGATCTCAATAAAAGAACCCATGGAAATGATAACAATGGAGACCTGCAGACAAACTCTGACTATCAGAACATTAAAGATAAGAAAAATTTACCAAATATTCCAAAAATTGGCCGGAATTATCTCCAAAATAATGAAAGTATTAAAATCGGAAGTCGCGAAGTTAGCTTTGTCTCAAAAGAATTCGATTATCTAACGAAATACAGCGGAAGTTTAACCGACCAATATTTGACCAAAGATAAAAGCTATCTTTCAAAATCAAATAAAGAAAATTACAATCACAGTGTAAGTTCAGGTAGTTCACAAAATAAAGAAACGTCACAATTGATTGGAGAGAGTTATGCTAAGGGAGGACAGGTACATGAAATAATTGAGAGTAAACCCTCCAAACTCGAACAGACTATTAAAAATCCAAACAAAGGTTGCAGATCTAGCGGGAAGCAAACTGTTAATAACGATAATAGTTCCCAAAGGGAACCAGCGAATTTTTATGATTCTTTACAAGACGATCCGTTTTTATTGTATTCTCAATTCATAAAGCAAGAAGAAGATAAAACAAATACCATTACTTTAAAAGATGATTCAAAACAAAAGTTAAACAAGGATATCCGTGAATCGATTAAAAGTTCTAGTGAAAATAAGTACGAGCTTATATCAGAAGTAAGTGTTGGTAGGAAATGTGATAGTGTCAAATCAATTTCAACAATAACACAAAGTGCCAAAATTGACGAAAACAATATTGCATTAACAGAAAATGGAGTTTCTTATTCAACTATTGACGAAATACATACAAACACTAGTGTTAAAATTGAAAAAGAAACTAAAATCAGTGACGAAAAAACACAAAGTGACAATTCAGATGTTGTGCCAGAAGGCGTCAATTTGAGCCAAGAAAGAGAAGATTATCTTCGTTCGTTGCTCGAAGATGTGGCAGTGGCTTTGGAAGAAGCATTGACTAGAAAATATGGATCTCAAGGTGGAATACTCCAAGAAGCACGAGAACGGGTCGCTCTTGGGTTAGTGGCTTTAAGACGAGCTGGTCCTGCCGAACTACGTGCGCTGTCAGCTTCTCTATCTAGAGCTCCGGCGACTGCTAATATTCCACTCACTTTTCACCAGCCAGCCAGGGCGCCGAGTCCTCACTCCAGGAAGCCGAGTCTTTGGCAGCATTATTACATGCGAGCGCATTCAATTCACTCCCTGGACTCGATACAGTCACAGCAGGTAAGTTCTTTAGCAATCTGACTGATTATTATTGAAATCTTACATTTTTTTACACCACTTAACACCGAATACACTAACGCATTAAGACCATTTTTATTTATTTTACAATAAACTTAGACAAACGTCGGCAACCTTTTTTGACTGAGTGTCAATATGTGACAAATAATAAAACGGTTCGGGTCAATGGGAATTCATATTGGCGGTGTTATCTGTCACTGCTTGATGGAAAGATATGACATTTAAAATAATTAAAAAAAAATAGTTATACTAAACAAAAATATTTTATGATCACGACCGCTTTTAATTTGTGTCCTATTTGTTCAGTGGTCAGCAACCTTTTGAGAGACTGGTTAAAAAAAAAATTGTAAATTCGATTTGCTTAGCGAATGAAAGTAAAAAAATTGAGTTTTTGAAACAAATTTATTTTGATTAAATCGTATTTATATTAAAATAATACACAGTAAATAATCAGTTACTTACTTAAAAGTGATAAAAATCATTTTTTATTTTACATTTTCTGGTATTTTTTAATAAATAAATAAGTTAACAAAATATATAATTTGATAAAAAAAATATTATATTTCTTTGGCGGGTAATTCAAAATGTTGTAGTGGATAATTCAATTACCTACGGGTAATAGGTTGCCGACCACTGTATCATTGATAATGCTCGTGAAACCGGTTCTGATCATAACATCGGTCGGTATTTTTATTTTAAAATATACATTAGAAAAACTCGATTGAAAAATAACTGTCCGTTCTGAGATTGGAAGCTGCGACTGTCACAACAAACCTCGACGACTCGACCACGGATATAGTGTTTGTTATACGAAGTAAACTAACCAAATCGGACACATCTATTCTGCACGAATGAATTACAAAATACATACGTATACTTTTACCATTAGCGAGTAGTAATTTTGTAAGAAACATTTAAAAGTAAAAAAAAATAGTCGTAAATTGTGTTGTGACCTTCAGCCGAATAGAGTTGACGAAAGTCGTGTGCCGAGGATTAATTTTGTTTGAAAAGACTTGCGTAATATTTTATTTGTTGAAATGACTCGGTACTGGACTTTCTTTTTTCGCATTTTGTCTGTGCATTACTGCTTGCGGGCACTTGGGCTTTTTTGCCTCGTAACAAGTTGACACAGCAACGTTGTTAACTGATAATTTAATCATATCAACGTTTTGCTTTGCAAACCATAAATGCTTAACGACGTATTTGTATTTGTAAAATCATCTCAAAAATCAATCTATCGGATGTTGAATTTATCGTGACACTCAAGTGTACATATTTTTTTTTATAATAAGACGTGCGTCGACAACCTTTTTTTGGCTGTGAATCAAAATATGAATATTTATAAAATTGTTCGCTTCTAAGCGAAAAGTAAAGTCAATTTTACTGAGAAAATTAAAACAGTAGTATTGATTGAATTCGCATTTACTTGGTAGAAATCCATTATAATATGGTGAAAAAATAGCAATGTATTTTAGTTCTAAAAATTTTTAAAAGATATAGTTGATAGCTATTTCGGTTCACCGACCGTCAGAACTAGTTCTGACGTTCTGGTACATTGCTATTTTTTCACAGTGTAATATAATATTGTTTTAAGCCTACAAAAATAAGCGAGTTCTTCCTTATCCATGACTCACCTTATTCTGAAATTGTGACGTCAATTTAACATGACTCTGACATAAACTGAAAACATGACTTTGGCTGCTACTCCGGTCAAAAAACCTTGACTTCACGACTTCACAACTCCGACTCCAGAGCCCCGCAATCTACCCAAGTCTGGTCCATACTTAGTTATCTTAAGACCAATATAAGCGTGTGAATTTTCGGTATTTAATCTGCTTCCATTGTTACTTAAAATACATTTCGCGTCTGAACATATTTGCTCGCCTTAATAAGAAAAACCGAACGCGCGGACAAACATGAAACTATTATACATAGGAAGTGACGCTCAACACGATTGTATCATGAGAGATCACAATCTAAAAGGTGTATCTTATTATTTATACATTCTCAAAGAGTTTTGTTTTTTTTTTATCTTTAATAATTTATTTTTGTATATTTTTCTTTATTTCAAAAAACTCAAATGCGTCATTTGATGACCCGTGGGTCTAAGGTTGCCGACGCCTGCATTATAACAAGCTTTTTGGTATTTTTTTTAATAATTCATAAATTTATTCGATAATGTTACGGACAAAACATAAAAAAAAATTAGTTCTGTTTACAACCAAGATATAAATAATGGAAAATCTTCACGCACATTGACAATTGACAATTGACCCACGATAATGTTCGCTATGACCGTAAATCCATTGTCAATTGACCACATAAATACGGTCAAATATTTGCGCCCGTGTTTTTTGTATCATGGGGTTGAAAAAGAAATTATAGTATGCATTTTTATTTCATCAAAGCTTCACTTTTCATTTGATTTATTATTCAATAATTGAGTAACAGAGGCAGTGGTTGACTATGCTTCAACGATGTGCCCACTAGATATTAAAAGTTAAAAAATAAAAAAAATTGTGAGTATTGTTATATCCTGCATGACCCTGCAACAGCATATATTTCGATTCTAGTACATTATTTTCTACATTTATGACAGCAATAATTCTAACCCCTTAAAAATGCTGTAGATACTAGTATTTCTTTTAGGCATTTCCGTGCATTCTATCATACGGATGCCTGAAAATGACCAAAGGTGAAACCCAGTACGTGAGTGACAAAACATGTAGAAATGTGCATAGTTTCAACAATTATAATTTTATATTGAAATTTCATCAAACACCGTCAGTCGATTTCGTAAGTCATTTTATTATTGTTAGTACTATAATTTATGCAAAAAAATGCCTCCCCACTCTCTGAACAGTGGTTGATTATTTTCTCAATTTGGCGGATCACCAACTGGTATAGAAAAGCTGTTAATTTTAATCTATATTTAAATAAGACAATGTTTTAATAATACCTTACTAATTAGCTGTGTCGAATTAACCTAATAAACCCATACCTTCAACTAGGCGAGTACTGTATCTTTTACCCTATTCTATTCGCTGTGAGGCGGAAGGAAAACAATTTGTGTTGCGCATGTACCGCAAAACCGGAACTCAAAGATGGCTGACTGTTCTTAGCAAATTATTGTATTATATTGTCAGATTTATATTCCGGAGGCTCGATTTCAAATTCGTTACGCTGTTTTATTCATTAATGGGAAATATGGTTAACGCACGTATTTAAAGTTGCTTTTCAACCTATAATATAATAATATTATATTATATTAACCTGTTGAGTGGCATGTACGTACCGGTGCGTGGGCGAAAATCTTGTTCAAAACGAGCATGTACGTTTGATCGAGCTCTTTATAAATTGATATATTATTTTGAAAATAGGTAGGCTACTGTCATCTAGGGAATATTTAAAAATACTTTTACTCTTTATTTTACATAATTTATGTTATCGACTGAAGGTGCTTGATGGAATTTCAATTTCAAATTGGAATCGTTAAAACTTTGTACGATTTTTTAGCCTAAAGTAAAATTCAAATTTTTAACAGAACGTTTTAATCTTCTAGAACGAAATGTATAAAAATAGATTAAATAATTGCAATCACATTTATAACAATTAAAAATTAATTCATCAGGAATGCACTAGCCAAATATGTACTAAGTTAAATTTTGCTTGAAGGCTCTAACATTTTGACTTTTGGATAGTATATTTCATGCGAGGGGACTAGAAGTAAAGACACCAATAGCATATAAAGCTGAATAACCTAAAAGCAACATCAACAAAATTAATTACTCAAAAAAAATATGCCTTGTACAATTTAAAGCAGTGATGAAAACTCTTCGTAACATTAGGAGTTATTGAAATCGTTTTTTTATTTTTAAAACGCATTTGTTATGTACGTATTGTTATTTCAATAGCTTTGAGAACAATGGCGTCAGTGAAAAAAATTCTACAGTCACAGAATTTTAACAGAATTTAATGTAGTTATTCGGAAAATAAAGATATAAAAACACGTCGTTTCTGACAAAACACCACTTGTCAACAACAGTTTGTTAATAAAATCAATCATTGCCAAAGGGTGTCTGATAGAATTTCAATATCAAATTTGAATTGTGAAACATTATACATTTTAACATATTTTATCATTCTCGATATGAATTTGTTTGTATTATTTAAAAAAAAATTGTCCGTCAAAATGGCGTCTTCTCGGCAAAACTTTGTCAAATAATTATACCTATGTAAATGTTCTTTATCTTTTCTAAAAACCCCAAATGCGATTTTTTTAAGTGGATCGTACAAATCTCAATGACAAATATAAATTTCATTGTTTAAAATATACAATAAATGGAGTATCCAGAGGTTTTTTAGAACACATTCAACAGAATTTATTACAATGACGAAAATTTCACAATTGCCAAGTAAAACTTTTCTAAAATGCATCGTTGTTTGACATAAACGTTATAATTCAATCTGCACGAAAATTATATAAATAAAACCGATAAAATATACGAGGTGTCTAAAACCAAATTCGCACCGTATAAAGTTAATGCAAAAAAAAAAATATGTGATTGCACATCGTTTCGTAAACTTATATTTATTAGCGTTTGACTGCCTCATTGAGATGAGTATATTTCTTGATTACAAATAGAATAAAATGCCAAAAAAAAATTTTTAATTGTTATAATTTTGAATACAATTGATGATTGGTTAATGAATATAATCTGTTCTAAGACTATTTTCGCTATACTAATTTTTCGTTAACCGATGATTGTTTTCCTATAGATTTTTTGTTCTGGATATGACATACACAGATCTAGTCAAAAGCTCACCGTTTTCCAACGAAGTCCATCGAATGTAAAACGTCGATCAGGTTTGCAAATAGAATAAGTGGATTAGGAAGATCGTTTTACTTCGTTATCCGAATATGTGTTAGGACAATGAACACAAAAATCTTTCGTGATAGTGTTTGTTGTCCAATTTGTTCGCAGTCCGAACTGTTCGTTAACCGATCACCCACTCTACCACTCATAATAGTAATTAATTAAGACGAGTCAGACATGACTTTCTATTCAGTTTCTTTTATATCAGTTCTGAGAAAAGATTACTTAATTTTCATCAGATTTTTTCGATTAAAATCTTTATTTACTTTTCAAAAATCTTTTGTGATAGCGTTCGTTGTTCGATTTGTTTGCAGTCCGAAATATCAACCAAAAGCTACTTTGATAACGATGTTTCATCGTGTTAGATTCATACGCTTTTGCTTTTAGACGGCTCGAACGTACAACACGAAAACAAACAATTTGGAATGAATACGATGCTGCAATTACTCGGCTCGTTATATCGCATTATGTCGATGGATTATTTTGTTATTAGACATTCGACATTAATAGACGACTAGCATTTCTAAACTCGTTCTAAAGTTCAATATTAAATGCCCATCTTTGACTGGAGCAAGTTAGCGACCTGTACATGTACACGTTTCAAAGCGAAGACAAGACACTGAACGATTTAATGATTACTAACATATTTTTTTAAATAAAAATTATTTATATAAATGTATACAATTTTTTTTCGTCACGACTTATATATATTTTTTTATAATAATCGCAACCCTATACCCATGGTCATTATTAGCCAGACGCTTATATAACCCATGCAGGTAATGGTCGATATATTTAGACCAGTGGTTCTCGTGTGCGGCCACACAAGGATTTGGCTCCAGCTACCAACAGTTCCATGGTAAATATTAATATTTGAATAAAAAGATTTTTTTTCAAATTAATTTGTACCGATGCTGGTACGAAACATTTCCGATGTATATAATACGGCTACAGTTAAAGTTTACATGAGAACGTGTGATTTTTTTATTCCTTTATTCATATTTCTCATATTGGTAGTGTTTTCTTAAATTCGTGCTTCAATACACTTATATTTACTGTTGATTTCTTTTACTATAATCAATGATCCTATATATTCATGTTTATCGGTGTCTAACTAATAAACGTGTTAATATTGATATTAATGCTCAATATCTTTACATTGAGCGGTAAGATTTAGTTCATCGCGAGCATTATCAACTGTTTTCCTACTACCTAAACAACTTGTTTTATTTGCATGATAATTGTCTGGTATCTCAAAAATTGTGTACAAATAAAACAACATTGTTTTAATTTATTGATTGAATTGGCATTCACTTGGTAGAACTCCATTATAACACGGTGAAAAAATAGCAATGTATTTTAGTTCTACAAAATTATTTTTAACAAATATAGTTGATAGCTATTTCGGCTCGCGCCATCGTCAGAACTATTCTGATAGAATATGAAGATAGTTCTGACGATGGCGTGAGCCGAAATAGCTATCAACTATATTTGTTAAAAATAATTTTGTAGAACTAAAATACATTGCTTGTTTTAATTTGTTTTGTAGCAGTACTTAACATTGTGTTATATTATTTAAAATAAATTAATTTTCAGTCAATCTTTTTCATATTAAAAAATCTTACAATAGAGTGAGATTATACTTCTCTTCGAAACCAGAAATGGTAAAAAGCTGATGTTAAATTTGCGAGAATTTGATGACACTTAAATTATTTACGAGAGAAAGTTAGCAAGAATCGCGAACGCACGTTGGATTGGCATGGATGATATTTTCAATGCTTTGAAAACCCTATTCAGAAAGGGCTTTAAAACCTTCGCCATTTCATCAACAGTTGAACAAAAGAAGAGATTTTAACCAAATTTATTTTCATTAGCAAAAGCAAGTATTGCTCAAAATTTCTCACATAGTTTATGGTTTTTAAACAAGAATAGTTTAGAAAAACACAAAACACTTACAAATTATAATAGATATACTTTAGAATACGTTTTTGAATGTTAAACAACTTTAAATACCTATGTTAATGCATTAAAAGTCTAGATATTTCAATACATAACCAAGTTGTTTAAATTATTGAAAAATAAAGGGGAAGCGGTGGCAAGTGCGTACAGTGTTTCAATATATTTTTTATTATTATTGTAACAATGTTATAAGCGCAAGTCCTTTATCAGTTGGAGTAGGTCCTTAATTTCACTCTGGGATTTTCACATTTACATCACGGTGAAAAAATAGCATTGTATTTAAGTTCTACAAAATTTATAAGATATAGTTGATAGCTATTTTGGCTCACGCTTTCGTCAGAACTTTGCTTAAATGTACATTTACTTATCTTTATACAGCTGTGTAGAAAAGGTAGACAATACATCTTCTCTTCTGTTTTAACATCATAGCTTAAAATTCTGCTAATAAATGCCTAAGACATATTTTCTATAACTATTGACATCTCTCAAGTGACAGTTCGAACAATCGAAAAAATCGCGAAAAATCAATGTAGAAATTCTTTACAGAGATGGCAAAATGTTTTTGAACATTTCTTATATATATCAGTGTGTGTCCTGTCAAAGAATCATCTTAATAGAAGGCATATTTATAATATCATCTGAAGGTGCTTGATGGAATTTCAATATCAAATTTGAATTCTTACAACTTTGTACGATTCCACATGTTTTGATGCATCCATGTGAAAGAATGCCTGAAGATACCGAAAGGCGAAACCCGGGTCGTTAGTGACAAAACATGTGGAATTGTACAAAGTTGTAATAATTCAAATTTAGAAAGATTATTTTTGAAGGAAAATACGATTAAGATATTGACGAGATATCTCGCCTCAGGCATCCGGTTAATAACCTTACAGTGTGATTGATCTGAAGATGCGTCTAAAACAATTGCTACACCAATTAAAGTAAAAAATATCAATTGTAGTTAATATATCATGTAAAATTGCCAAAAGTGGTGACCTTTCAGTACCATGGTTATTTTAAAATCTGTGTAATTTTTTGAACAAAAAATTATCAAAAGTCACACTTCCCCTTTTAACAAATTCGCCCCTATTCACTCTGCTATAAAAACTGTGCAATGAATGCATGACGACATTGTTGCATGATGACGTGTACTCACCGCACCGAGAACCGGTTTCGCTCGGTTTACTTAAGGCCAGTGAAAACGCCGTAACTGCTAATAACAGATATTCACATCTCGTCGCAAGTTTACTATCTCTCGATTACCTTTGCCGCTCACAATTTCGTTATTTATTAACACTAACATTACAAATTAAATTTATTTAATGACAGCAATCTGCAAAATGTTTTTTTTTGTACGCGATTGTCATTTTATTAAACACTGCTTGGTAGCATTTTTTCCAGGGCTGTAGAGTCGGATACGCAATCGTGTTTTTGGTCAATGAATTGAAACGTTTTTGTTTAATAATAAAAACACATTTTTTAGTTTATTGATTGAGTAGGCATTTACTTGGTAAAACTCCATTATGACACGGTGAAAAAATAGCGATGTATTTTAGTTCTACAAGTTTTGGTACGAGATATTGTTTATAGCTATTTCGGCTATTGCCATCGTCAGAACTATGTTTCAACGTACATTTGCTTATCTATACATAGTTGTGTAGAAAACGTACACAATACATCTTCTCTTCTATTTTAACAACCTAGTTTATATCGTGCTAGCTAAAAAAACTAAATTAAATATAAAATAAACTTAACTAAAATAAACAGGCGGGGCTAATGCATTTCTGTAATAAATGTTCTCCGGCTAGTATTTAAGGTTATTGAAAATGCCGCCTGTTTATTTTAATTTAGTTTTTTTGCTAGCAGGATATAAGCTAGGTTTTAAAAACAGAATAGAAGATGTAATTTGTACCTATTCTACACAGCTGTATATAGAAAAGTAAATGTATGTTTAAACATAGTTCTGGCGATGGGTGAGCCGAAATAGCTATCAACTATATCTTATAAAAAACAACACGAAAAACAATTCTAAAACTAAGATACATTGGCATTTTTAGTACTTATTTCCACAATATATATTTTTTGATCAGGACCGTTTCGCTCATCGCGAGAATTGTCAACTGATAAAATATAATTTACAAACAAGTGCATTGCAATTGTGCATTCAATTGTTTCACATTTAAATGCAAACAAATGAGCGAGATTATATTTTCCGTTTGTCAAAAGCAGGACTGTGGAGTTTTTGTAAATGATTTTACTAGTCACTTTTAATGTGTTAGCTGTCATTTCTCGATGGAAACGCATGATATTTTAAATAATAAAAAGCACGTTTTTGTAGTGCTTATTTCCACAGTATATATTTTGATCAAGACCGGTTTCTCTCATCGCGTGCATTGTCAACTGATAGAATACAATTTAAAAGCAAGTTTATTTGCACAAAATATTTGAGTTATAGGTAGCAGGTTTACAAACCCATGGGTTCAAAAACTAAGAAAAAATTTACAGGAAATCATACAATATTAATACATATAATGTAAATTCGTTTAAAAATTAAATGTTCGAAACTGGTCCTGTTCAAAAAATATTTAGCTTGGCTGTAGTGTCTATGTTTTCCTCTATAATTAACTCCTCTCGTATATAACCGATGCTATTTGTTTATTGTGCGTTAGTTCTGTTGCATTAGTGTGATAGAATGACTGAAGATACCACGAGGCGAAACCCGGGTCATAAGTGACAAAGTATTTAGAATCGTTCAAAATTTCAACAATTCAAATTTGATATTGAATTTCCACCAACCATGTTCAGTAGACATCTTAAATTATATCGATAGGAGTTAAATATAATGTGAAATTATTTTAATAAATATTGGTTTGGCGGACTCACGTCTACGATAGTCGGTTGTTAATCATTTTTAATTTTTTTTTTGATTACTTTATCAATGTCAGCTGTTGAATAGCGATAGTAACTACAAATAAAAAAGAAATAAATGATTTATTTTCATTTACTAAAAAAAATATGAATTGAAGTAGCCAAATACCGAAACGGTTGACAATTATTGTAATCTAAAAGCGTCTCGAATAACAAAAGACTTGCTTCAAATTAACGCCATTAAAATTTGAATTACTGCAAAAGTGTTTTTATTCGTTTTTATAGATTTTTTTTTGAAATGGCACTGAACGTGAACGTCTCTGTTGGTTGAATAATCAAATTTAAGAATCAGGGCTGTGAAGTTCTTAAAAAAAACCGACATCGACCAAAAACACGTCTCAGACAAAAAAAAAATATGTTTGTCGGGCTTTTTCCTATCTTTCTTATTTATGTCCATTAAATTAAAGATCAATGAACTAAATCTGGAAAATTTTCCATTAAGAAATTTTCAAAATCGTCTGATTGAAAAAATAATCCGAAAATCGACTGAATTTCAATATCAAATTTGAATTGTTATCACTTTTTTCGATTCCACATGTTTTGTCACTAACGGCCTAATTCTATCACATGGCTTAATGGTATTTGATCATTATTTGTTGTAATACTCTTTCAAAAATGACTCGTTTGTGATAGTCTTATCTTAACAAACAAACAAATATATGTCGGTCACCATTATTGACTCGTCTGACTGGTGTCTCTTTGTTTCTGTAATGCACCATTACCGTGCCATATGTAAACTTATTGATATAGCCGCCTTTTTAGTTTCATTTACAACTGTTAGTTTTATTGCGAACAGGAAACAAGCTAGGTCGTTAAAACAGAAGTGAAGATGTATTGTGTACCTTTTCTACACAGCTATTTATAGATAAGGAAATGTTAGTTTAAGCATAGTTCTGTCGATGGCGTGAGACGAAATAGCTATCAACTATAAATTAAAAAATAATTTTGTAGAACTAAAATACATTGCTATTTTTTTCACCGTGTGAATCATACAATGTTTTAACAATTCAAATTTGATATTTATATTCCATCAAGCACTTTCAGTCGGCACCATAAATTATGTTAAATAAAGAGTACAAGTATTCTAAAACATTCCCTGGATGACAATAGCATACCTATTTTCAAAATAATATGTCAATTTACAAAAATGTACAAAAAATACATGCCCGTTTTGAACAAGATTTTCGCCCATGTACCCGTTACGTGCATGTATATTAAAATAATTAAATTCATAATTAAAATTGATTGTTCATATATCTTGAAATTATTCATCGACTGTATGTTAACAACCAATGAAAGTTAAAAAAAAGTAAAAGCAATATTAAAAATTTAATAGCGTTCTCAATATGTTTAGTAGGTCGTGTTTTTTCTCACCTTTTTTTTCATATCAAAATGATGCACTCTCTAGCATTTGAGAAACGCCGATTTACATTCCCACAATGTTCAGCATAATTCTTAGAATACAACTTACAATAAAAACCTGTTTCGTTGATTTATAATTATTATATTTTTTACTAAAATATTCAATGTCGCGCGTTGGCCATTTCGTATATAAAATTTATACATTTTTATATCCAATTTATGGGTGTGATATTATGATCTTAAGATGAATATATTTTTGCTTCTCGTATTATTTAGAAAAACTACTAAATTCACTTTCTATAAATATAAGCCTTGACATTCATTTGAACCAGTGTTTCTCAAAACTACGAATAAATTTATTTAAAAACAGATAAAAAAATTCTTTGTAATATAACACATTAACATAATTTTGTGCTCTCAATGGATAAAACGGTCCTGATTTCTCTATATAAATCAATGTATGTGTGTCTTTTGTCCTTTATGCATTACTACACTATTCATCCGATCGATACGAAACTTTAAAAATTTCTTTAGTACACTTCCGCGAATGTTTTTAGCATACCACTTCCTCCTCAATAGTAAAGAAATATAATTAAAACGACAATATTAACTATTAACTTGTTTGTTATCATAACAAATTTCCTTGAATTTCCTTACTCTTAGATTGTAAAATTGTTTAAATATAATGCCTTTCTGCCATGAAGTAAATAGTAAGGCCTTAATATTGATCGAATTTGAATCGTTAAAACTCTGAACACTTCCACTGCTTCGACATTCACAACCAGTTTCTTCTTTCGGCAACATCAGGCCTTATATTAGACATGTGCAATCTACAATAATTCAGTGCTACTCAAATGCCGTAAAAGGGCCGTGGGTGAGCTTTAGTCTATCCACGGCCGATCAAATAAATATTCAATACGGGTGAATTAAGCCTTTTATTAATTAAGGTCACTTAAATTTTGGTCTCAGGTTATTACTGAAATAAATCTTCTATTCCGCACCACAAAACTGTTGGAGAAGCACTGTTTTAATTTACTGATTATTCAAATTTCATCGAATATTTTTAGTCGATATCTTAAATTTGATTAACATTTCAAAGCATCCACTGAATTTTATATAAACGATTTTAACTGTTTTCTAACAGTCAGTAAGAATGCATACATGTACTAAAATTATTGAAGATGTTTAAAAGGCCATATATTTATATATATAGTTGATAGCTATGTCTGCTTACGCCCTCATCATAACTAGTTCTGTCGAAATGATTATCAACCATATACCTTATAATTTTTTTAGAACTGAAATATATTGCTATTTTTTCACCGTACTATGCTTACTGTTTACTTTTGGGCCTGTAGTGCAGTGGTCCATTTGGTTGGCTTCTTTGACGGATCTTACGGGTTCAAATTCCGGCATGAACAGGAATTCTGTTTGACGGCTAGGATATTGGTGATGTATTAAATACCGTCCCAATCATTCGACCCAAGGAAAAGTGCGAAAAGATCACGACTCCTATTCTACCACTATCCCTACTCTCACAGGTTGATCAACTGAGTAACAAGCAGTTCTCATAAGAAAAGCTCATGTTAAAATATTTCAATTATTGCGCTATGACTAACCTCTGGATCATAAAACAGTAGATATCGACTAAATGTGCTTGATGGGATTTCATTCATCAAATTTTATTTGTTGATATTTTGTACGATTCTACATGTTTTGTCTGACATAATTTGTGATATCAACTGAAGGTGCTTGATGGATTTTCAATAGAAAATTTGGATTGTTAAAACTTTGTACAATTCCACGTGTTTTGTCACTAACTGTCAGTGCAGTTGCATCCGTGTGACAGAATGCCTCAAGATGTCGAAAGGCGAATCCCGGATCGTTAGTGACAAAACTTATGGAATCGTACAAAGTTTTGACAATTCAATTTTGATATTGAAATTACATCAAGCACCTTCAGTCAAAATCATAAATTATTGATTTTAATAATACGTTTTTACAAACGTACTGTTTATTACACAGTGAAAATTTGCATTCTATTAAGTTTATAACCATTTTTGCTTACGCCCTTATTAGAATCTATGTTTGAACATACACTTACTTATCTTTATATAGAGGTGTAGAAAATGTACACAAAAATCTTCTCTTCTATTCTAAAATCCTTGTGTTATATTCAAATTTTTAATTGTGGCAATTTAAATTTTATGTGTTTTACCAAATGAATTATGTTTTATTTTTTGTCGTGTTTTGTCTACGAAACAACTTAGTCACTCGTTTTCTTCCATACTGCAATTCAATGTGTTTCGAGGTTAATTTTGGTGCAAGCCACTTCTCGAATGATTTATTCGATCCAGTTCATATACACAAAAAAACATGATAACGCATAAAAATGACGGTTGCATAATAAAAATAAATGTAAATATAGACAAGACGTGGCGGGCGCAAAAGTGTTGACGCCATGATCACTGGGTCAGTAATCTGAAATTGCCCAACACCTTAACGTCCTTGTAAGGCCGACGGGTTTTATAATGCAATATTTTTTTTTATTAACGCGTGCCTTACCTGCAGAGGCAGTAAATTATTGCTTAATTATGCTTTTTTTTGTTATTATTGCTCTGAAAAATTTCATCGACTCGAGTCAATAATAAATAATTGTTGATATTTTCAATGACTCGTTCGGTCGAGTCACTGATTCGATCGTGCGTTGTTGTTGTGATTCGTTTCATACAAAAGAATCGATCATGCTTCTTACAGCACTGATCATATTATGCAATTCAACATTCGATTGAAATCAATATCATTCCGTTGTTAAATTATTAAGAAATAAATTAAATGAATAATTCTTATTTAAATATTCTATAATTTAATTGATTGAATTGGCATTTACTTGATGGAAATTCGTTATAACACGGTGAAAAATAGCTAATATATTTTAGTTAGATAGAACTAAGAAATAGCTATCAACTATTTACCTTATAAATTTTTTAGAACTAAAATGCATTGCTATTTAAATGTATATATATTATTTAAAATATGCCTTTCCATCAAGAAGTGGCAGTTAACACATTGAAAGTTATAATTTCATATTTTAGTCATTAGAGTTGACTTAAGCCCGGGTCGTGAATAACAAAACATGTAGAATTGATTTTATTTAATTTATGATATCGACCGAAGGTGCTCGATAGAATTTAAAGATCAAAGTTTCAACAAAAAAAAATTAAATTTTTAAATTTTTAAAGTTTTCTATAGCTGCTAATTATAAATTGAAAATTTTGCATAAATATTCCTGTATTGTTGAAACATTTCACGATTCCCCATGCTTTGTCACTATCGATCCGGGCTTCGCCTTTCGGCATATTCAGGCATTCTATTACACAAATGCAACACAACTGACAAAACATGTGTAATCGTACAAACTTTCAACAATTTAATTTTGATATTGAAATTCTTCCAAGCACGTTCGGTCAATATCATAAATTTGTAGAAAAATCAGTGAACATTGTGATTTATCATTTAAATAATAAATTATATCTATCAAGTTTACCAGTCTCAGTGTTAAATGCTCTCGGTGGGCAAAATTACGCTACCGCAATTCGCATATTGCTCTCGAACCCTGAAATAAAAGTAAGTTATTCAAAAGCGCATTATCGAATTGCTCTGCTCGTTTTTGCAATGATCATTAAATGAGATTACATGCTTATTAATGTTGCTGGCAGAGAAACACATTCTTGATGCTTGAAAATAACCGTGGTTAATAATTACTTACTTACCGCCCCGTCACCGCAGGGTTAAAAATAAAAATACAACGATTTCAACATAGTTAACTCATGTTAACTCATACACATCTCATATTGATTTTATTGTAACTAAATATTTTACCGGTATATGTGCCTACACCGGTATTCTAAAACTCAATTTCTTAACCTTAATGTATATATTATATTTTTCTCTTCATTTTGTAACATAAATAAAAGCGATGTAAACTGTTTACTGACTGTCGGTTATATTGCATACGTTTTGTGCTTAGATTGTCTAAAGGCAACACTAATGGATTGAATTTGAGTTTTTAAAACTTTGTACGATTCCATATGTTTTATCACTAACGACCCGGGTTTCGGCTATCGGCATCTTCAGATATTTTATCAGACGGATGCAACAATTGATATTGAAATTCATCAAGCACCTTCAGTAAATATCAGAAACTAATGAAATTGTTCATAGATAATCTAACATTATGTTCGTAGCCTTAGTGTAAATATTTTTTAATTTCCTTTGTTATAGAAGCAATGCAAACGGACTGTCGGTTATATTGCAAAAGTGTGATAACATGCCTTTAAGCGCAACCTGAGTTGTGAGTGACAAAACTCTTGGAATAGCACATAGATAATATTATAAATAGCTCCTAGACTTAGTGTAAATATTTTTTCTAATTCCTCTTGTATATAAGCGATACAAACGGTTTACTGATTGTCAGAAATATTGCAAGTGTGTGATAGAATGCCTGAGTATACTGTTAGGCGCTACCTAGGTTGTTAATGACAAACTAATCTAATTAAACATACATTATCTAACATTTAACTTCTAACATTAGTCTAAATAATTTAATTTTTTAATATCTAATGGATGTAAATTGTTAAATTACTGTCGATTATATTACACCCGTATAGTAGAATACCTAAAAATACCGAAAAGAAAAACCCGGTTAGTAAGTGACAATGCTTATGGAATTATGCATAGATAGTGTTGCATTAAGCTTACAGTTTCGGTATAATTTGTTAAGTAAATTCTCTTTAAATATTCACATATATTTGCGATGAAAACTGCTTACTGACAGTCGATAGTCGTAGCATCAAACGATTGATAAAACGCGTGAAAATTTACATAGTTTCAACCAGGACTGTGGAGTCGTTAAAGAAAACACGACTCCGGCTCCGACATTAACCAACGACATGACTCCGACTAAAAAAGTTTAATTTTGTCAGTTTTTCTTATCTTTCTTATTTATGCGCATTTAATTAAAGATCAACTAACCAATCCGGCAAATTGTTCATTGAAATATTTTTCGAAACCGTCTAATCGAATCAATCGAAAATCAATTCAATAATCTATTCACTTTTCAGTTATACCGGTATTGCTGTTCTTTCTGATATAATACGTTTTAACGAACATTTTGACATTTTAAATAATAAAAACACATTTTTTAGTACTTATTTCCACAACATACTTTTTTATCAGGACCGGGTTCGCTCATCACGAGCATTATCAACTGATACAATGCAATTTACGAGCAAGACGATTTCTTATTATCCTATTTTACTACCATTAAAGCGTAATATATTAATGTTCCATTGCGTATTTAAGTGCTGGTTATTTTGTTTATAAAAATGTACCACTCGTTATTGCTCCTAATGAGCTCTTTTTGATTGTTCAGAGCTATTAATGGATTATAGATTTATCTTAATTTTGTTTGAAAATTGTTAATAAATGACTGCTAACATTTTATTTTTAAATTAATTTACATTATTTGTAATAATATTATTGCATGATTTCGTGTAAATTGTTTTTAGAGGTTTTTTCTTGAACCGATGGTTTTGTATACCTGCTACTTTTAAATCAAAAAAATTGTATTAATAGACTTGCTTTTAAAGTGTATTCTATCAGTTGATAATGCTCGTGATGAGCGAAACCGGTCCTGATCATAAAATATATTGTGGAAATTAGTACTAATGAAATGTATTTATATTATTTAAAATAACACACCTTTCCATCGAAAAGTGACAGTTAAAAGTGCACATTTTGATCTTGTTTCACGTTTTGTACGTTTTAATTCCCGTACGTAAAAAGAGAAATGATTTGAAATTGTCCTTGTCTAGATTCAATCTAGACATTGTAAACAACCGCCGTGTTATCGAATATCAACAATTAGGTCATTGGAACTACTAAAAAATGTATCGTTTATAAGTGTTGTTTCTTGTTATTGTTAAAAAGTCTAGTCGGAGTTATGTGATATTGCCATATGTAATTCATCTTGTTATTAAGTGCAGAATTTTGACCTGCTTTACGATTTCGACATGTTATGAGATACGATACCGCAGGCAGGTAACGTCAACAGTCAATTAGGTTAAAATAACACGTATTTAACGTTTAAGGTTAAAAAACTTTTCAGTATCGTCTGATTTGTTAATCCACGAACTTACTTTTTACTATCTCAATGCCTTAAGGCCCGTGTTACACCCACCAGCAACCTAAAATCCATTTTTCATTACATATGTTATATACATATTTTTTTAAAAATATTTCCAAGGATACTCAACGTTAAACTCACAAAAATTCGTTACGGCTTCAAAGTCTTGGTATAAACTCCGTAGTGTAACAAAGTTCCTACAGATATAATACATTACAAAAATGGCGTATTATGTATTTATTGCTTTAGTATCGTGATTTTTTTTAACAATAAGTTAAAAGGAAAATTAGTTCGATACAAGTAAGTATCAGTGATTTTTACAATAACCAGTGCACCCAGTCCTTTTTTTACGCGACTTTTTTTTTACGCGAATTCGATTATACGCGATTTTTTTGAAAGAAATTTTTATATGATGCTAGGCATGTACGTTTCAATATTTTTTTAAACAAAAAAAAAATATATTTATTTATAAAACTTAATTTTGTAAAGCCATTTTTTTAAATACACCCAGTCCTCTTTTTACGCGATTTCTTTTTACGCGAATTCGATTATACGCGATTATTTGGACGGCACCGTTACATTTTTTACGCGCTTCGCTCGTTTTTACGCGATTTTTTCCCCAAATTTGTTTTACAGAAGAAATTTATATATGATGCTAGGCATGTACATTTCATTATTTTTTTAAATAAAAAAAAAATATATGTATTTTTACAACTTAATTTTGTAAAGTATTCCATTTTTTTAAATACACATACAATTGCCAAATGTCGACAAGTGTATCGGATATTATGCGAATTTTTGTTTTAGGGTGTGTAAAGAAATATAATGGAATTGCGTAAAATCATGGGATGTATGTAAACTTGTTTAAACACAATTCATTTATTAAATTCGTTGAATAGCACCTTTCTCGGCCTCTAATAATTCATATAAGTGTATATAAGATCATAAAACATATAATTTTTTTTTGCACGAATTTCAAAGAGCAAATTTTGGTTTTTCATACGTTTCTGGTACTTTTTTACGCGATACTTTAATTTTTGGAACCAATTTATCAAATTATATGAAAGTTATGATTTTTTTACGCGATTTTTTGTACGCGCCATTTTCTGGAACCAATGTATTGCGTAAAAAAAGGACTGGGTGTACACATACAATTGCCAAATGTTGACATGTGTATCAGATATTATGCGAATTTTTAAAGAGCAAATTTTGGTTTTTCATATGTTTCTGGGACTTTTTCACGCGATATTTTAATTTTTGGAACCAAATTGTCAAATTATATGAAAATTGTGATTTTTTACGCGATTTCTTTTACGTGCCGTTTTCTGGAACCAATGTATCACGTAAAAAAAGGACTGGGTGTATTTAAAAAAAATCAGGCTTTTTCAATCTAAGACAATACATTTGGTCAGTATAAGTCACGACTGGTATTATTATTTTATAATTTATAATATCGACTGAAGTTGCTTGATGGAATTTCAATATCAAATTTGAATTGTTGAAACTTTGTACCATTCCACACGTTTTTGACAGAACTTGTTCTGTTACAACCGTGTGATAGAATGCCTTGAAGATGCCAAAAGACGAAACTCAGGTCGTCGGTGACAAAACACGTTTTTCGTGATTATTTTTGTACATAAGCGATGTAAACTGTTTACTGACTGAAAGCTTGAGTACATCCGTATAATTTATGATTTCTACTGAAGTTGCTTGATGGAATTTCAATATCAAATTTGAATTTTTACTACCTTTTACGTAATAATTCAAATTTGATATTGAAATTTCATCAAGCACCTTCAGTCGATATCATGAATTAATTCAAATTTGAATGTGATATTGAGTATTGAGTTAGGTCTGAAAATCCTGTCTTGGACTTGGTAATTTTATCAAATTTTGGCACGTGCAAACGTCTAACAGGGTGTTACAAAATTCACGGGTGCTGGAAAAAAGTCGAGGACTGATGGAAAATGAGGTATAAATATGACTTCACTTTTTAAGCACGAATTGTAATTAAATATTGCAGCCCGCGGCCCACTGCTTGGCTTCATCAGTCACCTTTGATATTCTGTTGGCTATAAAGAATGCATGTTGTGCAATTCTTGGCAATATTTTGATTTTTTTTGTTGTTTTTTTTTGCAATGTTGTTGACCAGACTCATTCAATCACGAGGAAATTTTTTAAAATTCTGACGACCTCTATCATTTTAAGATATTCGAATAAATTAAATGGCACGTCATTGGCTGTTTATTAGTCACAGTTAATAGAAATGTTTACCATTCCGTATATGTTACTAGCAAAACATGAATCAGTGTAAATCAAAACTGGGCAGAATTGCTACACGTAAAACACATAACACGGAATACTCGGGTCAATCTTTTTGTATGTCTGTCGGTCCGTTACGAGAACTCGTCCGAAACGGTGAACAGAAAGAGCGTGAAATTTGCAAATATGTTATATGGTCTAAAATTGACAATTCGCATTGTGTTTTTGCAAATATACTCTTGCGTCTTGATTTGTGTTTTTTTATGAATAAACAATTCTCTCTCCGACTACATTTTCGATCAGACGATTTTAAAAATATTTTAATGAAAATTTTCTGGATTGGTTGTTTGATCATTAATATTATGCGTATAAACAGAAAAGGTAGGAAAATGCCTGACAAAATCAAACATTTTTTAGGCGGAGCCGTGTTTTTTTTTAATGAATACACAGCCCTGTATACTGTAGATGACTTTCTATTAGGCATGTTCTCTTTCAATAGTTTGCTATAAATTGAAATAACCGATATTTCTTTCAACTTATACAAAGCCAAAATGTGAATCCTGTGATAATATTTTTTGTGTTTTTCTGATAATTTTTAAAGTAGTCGTAGACAAGATTTTTTTTGCTCCTTTAAACCATAGATTCCCAAAGTAGGCACCATCTAGGGGGGCCATGTGAAGCAAAAAGGGGTCCACGACGTCCCAATATTTACAACCTTTTAAGAATATTTTTTGATGAAATTTTATTGTTAGTAAATGACTACGCAATATGAAAATATTGGTGACACACATCTAGTTCGTCATTTTTATTATGATATTTTAATTAATATTAATTTCCCAACAAATTAAATAGCGGGATATATATATTGAAAAATAAGTTCGACACATTTTTCTGTTTTATTTATTTAAAAAAAGGTAAATTTCCAAAGGGGCATGGGAAAAATATGCCTGGGAATCTATGATTTAAACTGAGAATCAGCCTGCCATTGGTTTAAGCTTTAACAATGTTCAAAAGTATTGCTTCGAATGTTTAAATATTTCCGCAACTAGTGAAAGCGTTACAACGACCATACAGCTTTTTACAAACAGCAAATATAATATAATTATTGCTTGAATTGGCATTCACTTGGTAGAACTCCATTATAACACGGTGAAAAAATAGCAATGTATTTTAGTTCTACAAAACTATTTTCAACAAATATAGTTGATAGCTATTTCGGCTCACCATCGTCAGAACTATTCGAGCCGAAATAGCTATCAACTATATTTGTTGAAAATAATTTTGTAGAACTAAAATACATTGCTATTTTTTCACCGTGTTATAATCTCAATTATTTGTCTGCATTTATTATTTAGTTATTTTCGGGAAAAAATTCATCGGGAGATTAAAAACTCAATAAACGTAGCTTTCAAGGTCAACAATAACTTAGGCAGACATCTTAAAAATAGCAAAGATAAAATCAATAAACTGGACAGAAGCGGTATTTATAAAATGTCCTGTGGCTCATGTTTATCCGTTTATATCGGACAGACAGGTAGAAGTATATCTACTCGAGCTAAGGAACATGTAAGATCATTCAATAATAAAAAAACAGATTCACAATTCGCTTATGCACGTTATTAATGAGTCACATAATGTAAATTCGAACTCAGCTCCTAAATGTTTGCATCTTTGTAGTAAGGGTCGAAGAATGACGGCTTTAGAACAGCTGGAGATCAATAGACACCAATTGTCACAAAGGATTCTTAACGATCAAACTAACATAATAATATCGCCACTTGTCAAGCCGTTGCACAAAGGGGTGGTCTAATTTGCTGCCTGATGGACGACTTCCGTCCCACACACATAATCTTATTGTCATAGACACCTATTGTTTCATTTGGAATTTTGAAAGTTTAGTGTCATTGTTGTTAAATAACAAGCTATACCATTGGAAAAGGAGAGAGGAGATGTTGTGTACCTTTTCTGCACAGCTATATATAGATAAGCAAATGTTAGTTTAAGCATAGTTCTGACGATGGCGTGAGCCGAAATAGCTATCAACTATATTTGTTAAAAATAATTTTGTAGAACTAAAATACATTGCTATTTTTTCACCGTGTTATAATGGAGTTCTACCAAGTGAATGCCAATTCAATCAATGAATAAATAACCATGTTCCATCGCAAAATCAATATAGCAGTTGCATTTAACAACTTCAAAAACAATCAAAATCTCATCAATATAAAATAATTTTAGTCCCTTTTTACTCATTTTGTGTTTTGCGGTTAGTTAGCAGTCGATAACATTACGACAGATTGTTTATCAGAGTGAAGTATTTTAGCCATGCGATTTCTACTCATTTAAAATTCACGGAAATTAACCTCGAAATATGGCAGTTATCTTTTTATCATATTATTTGATGCACTTTCTTCGATTTTTACTCTCAAGCGTTCATTGTCAAACATACCCTGGGAATTATTGAGGTCGCCTCTTGCATGCTAATATGTTTTAGTGAACGAAATTGAATAGATGTACTTGTGGAGACTATTATTTGTAAACACAGTTAAAAGCAATACTCCAAAGATGTTAAGAAATTCGGTTTAGTAGGTACATAATGTACACAAAACATGCATTGAATATATATTAACAACATAAAATGTTAAGTCTTTGTTTGAGTACTTATTGATGAACGCAAGAGTTCGACATACTGTATCCCACGAACCCATTGCTTTGATGAAATAGTGGGTGTTTAAGCAAATGTCAATATCTCTACTTTTGCCCAAATTGAAGTTAAACTTTCTTTTGCTTTTTTCATAGCAAATTGATGGATCGTTAACCCTATCAATGCCAACGTATTAACTGCAACACAGAATCATATATTATTATCTTGCAATGATTACATGATTTTATATAATATTAATCTTTTTACCAGGGTTGTAGATTTGAAGTCGTAGTGTTATGGCAAGAAAAACGAGCGAATTTTGATTATTTTTCGAAATGAGAATATAAATTGTCCTCGTTTTAGTACCAATATAATAAACAAAGGAGACTCTATTTCAAAATTTTAAAATGAATTTTACGATGCATTAAAAATTGTGGTTACAGAAATGCTACCAATCCATGTTAATCAATTTTAAAATCCTTAATTCTGATTTGAATAGAAGCAATGTTATTTTAAAGAATTAATTCAAACAACTTGAAAAATTTGGATATTTGCCGGATTGATTGATTGATCTTTGATTTAATGCACATAAATAGAAAACGTAGGAAAATAAACTGACAATTTTTTTTTTTTTTTAGTCTGAGTCGTGTTGTTAGTCAATGTCGGAGTTGGAATCAAAATCGTGCTTTTTTAACGACTTTACATCCCTGCTTTTTGCTGACCAAAACAAATGTTATTCCAATTTTTGTGACACGGATTTCACTTTTAACGTGTTAACTGTCACTTCTTGATGAATAGGCATGATATTTTAATTAACAAAAACACATTCTTAGTACTTGTTTCCACAACATATTTTTACACCCTGAGTAACATCCTCTTTAATAACAAACGAAAATTCGCTTGAAAAAATTAAGAATATTTTTTCTCGTTTTAAAGCACACACATCTTAATCACGCGTTGAATCGCATGCGTGTAAAACTGGACATTGTGGCAATAAGTAAAACATCAATGTACACTTCTCAAAGACAATCTACCATTTTTTATAATGTCTCAATCATGATAGGATTTTTTGTGAGACTTTCCATTATTATTTTAAAAGCGTTCTCCAGATGACTTAGAAACTATTTAATTATCTGCAACACGCAAGACGAGGCGATTATTTACTTAAAAATATCGAGCACAAATATCTGTCTTAAAAAAGTTTTTACGAGTCATTTAAAAAGATTCAAACCGTTCCAATCGTGAATGTTGTTAGATCGACTCATTGAATCATTCATTCAATTTTATCAGAGACTAAACTCGTCATAATAGAATTGACTATCGTCGTAAAACAATTACGAGATCTTATCTCATTTATCGACATTTTTATCAAGTAATTAAAGATTTTCTTCATTGGGGTTCATAGTCGGCTTTAGTTTCAAAAGTTCTCGCGCGCAATTAGGTAGTTTTTATGCTTTAAAATGGCAACTTACTTAAAAACGAGAAGGTCTAGCGCTCCTTTTCACGTTATAAAGCACACAAACTATCCGACCGCGCGTGGAATCCGTTGCATGTAAAGCCGGCTAATGATGTCATATATATAGATTTCTACTGTCACTTCTTGATAAAGAGGCATAATATTTTTAATATTGATAACTGATTTTTAGTAATTTATGATATCAACTGAAGGTTCTTGATGGAATTTCAATATCAAATTTGAATTGTTACAACTTTTTACAATTCCATATATTTTGTCACTAACGATCCGGGTTTCGCCTTTCGGTATCAGTTCTGTTGCGTCCATGTGATAGAATGCCTGAAGATGCCGAAAGGCGAAACCAGGTTCGTTAGTGATAAAACATGTCGATTCGTACAAATTTGTAACAACTCAAATTTGACATTTTTAGTACTTATTTCCATAATAGATTTTATGATCAGAATATTTTTTTTTTAATTCCTACTGTAGTATTAATCAGAACTTGTTATAAATCACGACATAATACATAAAACGTAGCACTCATTGAATGAATGTTGACAGGTGGCACCTCTGCTGGGTGATATATATATAAATGCATTATATATATATATATATATATACATATATTGACCATGTCCGATCGTAGCGTGAAAAAAGCTATACTTTGACGAATATTTTTTCATTCCCAACCATTTTTTCACCTTCTGGCATCTTCAGGAAATCAGTTCTAGTTATACTGTGAATTAAAATGATATTGGAGGTAACACAATAAAATGTGCAATTCGTTAATGTTTTCTTAATCAAAAATTCTATATTGAAAGCAACTCGATAGTAAATGAGCCAGATGGAAACCCCAGACCTCCTGATTGGAAGGTATTTCATGAAATTACGACACCAGCTCGTTTATATCATGTTACGAATACTTGAATTAATTTCGTCTGGAACTTTCCCTGTCGAGCAGCAGCTGGACACCAGTGACATAAGCTGTGACGTCACATTTGTACTCCAGACGGCATCAAGACTTCATCCTGGTTATCAGCGTAAGGAACCGGTTCCTCCTCGCCCACTCGATTTTACTGTCAACCATAGAGAGTGGTATGCTGATGCATTTAAAGCGCACAGTGGCAGACTTATAATTAATAAAATATTACATGTGTATAATTAATTTAAATGTTATATTATTACCCAAAACACTACCGCGCAGTGCTCCAAAGACACAAATTATGCTAGTTTGACATTTTTGGTCGCAGTGAAGCCTTAGCTCAAATTATTCAAAGAACAACTTGATTTTCCGAATATTGACGAAGATTATGATATGGACAGTTTATAAATCAAATGCAGATGGGCTCGGATACACTACCGCATACAAATGAACGCAATCTTTTCACAAATCTTGACAAGTATGTCAGGTTACATTATCGCAATACACCTGATCGAATTTCATCAGCGGTCCTCAAATGCTTAAAATTTTAAAATATCTCCTTAAAGAAACACTGTTATAGGATTGCCATTTGGAAGCTCAATAGATAATCAACGTTATTTTCCGGAGAAGTTTAAAATAAAATATTTTGAGATAGATATACATTAATTGTTAGCTTATCATTATTCCTACGCCCGCTTAAGAGATTTTAATGGGTGGGAAGAGAACACTAAAAAAATCACATTTTCTGACTTGAGCTATATTTGTTATTTTTAAATAAAATTTTAGAGGTGAAATTTTGTATCAAGTTAAAATAAAACAATTGTATGAAATGATATAGAATCTCGTCTTGTTTCGTGTTAACCAATATGTATCATTAAGCTTTTTCGTATTAAACATTTTCGACTATAGTCAATATTTGAGAATCGTTCACATACAAAATAATAATAAAGTTATTACGTGTGTTATATCGGCGTATTTCATTTAATCGTGAGATAACACAGTCTTGCAAGAATTACAACTTTAATAATATTGACAGTGGACCTAGCACGCCACTGCAATTATCACATTTCCCGCGAATTCCGATTTCACTTCCTGCCGTTTATGACCTGAGACGGGTAATGTCACATACCACGTGCAAAATTCTCTCTCATTATCAAAATTATCCAATATGTTTTAATGTCGTTATTATCCAAATACGGAAACGAACAATTTGGTAACTAAATGTATACTCTATCGTTAACCTGTTGACTGCTGGGCCAGGTAAAAAACATTTCATCTTTAATAATTAAAAAAAAAAAGATTCAGAAGTTATGGCGTTGAGTCTACTTATTCGATTCGACTGCAAATAAAAAATCTGACTATATTTTAATAAAACATAAATCTTCACCAGAACTGTACAGTCGAAAAAAAAACTTGACCCCTACTAAAACAATTTACAAACCAATCAGGCAAATTGTTCATTAAGATATTTATAAAAAAACGATGATTTTTATGTAATTTCACGACAAAGTATTTTATATTTAAGTATTAAATAAGACACCTGTATATTAGCAGAAACACCACACGGGTTGTCAATTTTATACCATATAACTTAAGTGTAAATTTCACGTTCCTCCTGTTTATCGTTTGGGAAGAGTTCTTGTAACGGACCGACAGACAGACGAAGAGATAAACCCACGTATTCTGTGCTATGAATTTTTTATGTAGCAAATCTGTCCAGAGTTAATTTACACCGATTCATGTGATATAATGGAGTTCTAATAAGTAAATGCCAATTCAATCAATATACAATATACCCAGACTGATTTCGCTCATCTCGAACATTATCAACTGATGATTCAGTAATTATTCTATAACATAGTTTCTCGACCTTTGTATATCTGCGGACCACCAAAAAATCCATAAACTTATTGCGGAACATCAACATTGGAATAAAATAACAAATATGTATATAATTGATTTTTTATTCAAAACAATTAATTTTGCAGCACCGTATGCTGATATAATTTAAGTATATTAACAAAGACAGAAACAAAAAAATATAATTTAAAAATCCATAAAATTCGATTTTTTATCGAAATAATATCACATCGCGAACCACCGATTGAGAAATTATCTTCATAACTCCCTTTTACGTTCTCTCTAACTATTACGATCATTGTAGTTTTTATAAAGCAAAACTATGATATACAGTATTAAGCATAATAAATGAGAAAGGCAATTAAAACGATAAAAGCTTTTGCTAAGAAAATTCCTTTTCAAGAATTGTTACTTCTAAAAAGGTATTCAAATAAACAAGGCACGTCGTTCATCGAAATATTTACAAAACCGACTTGTAATGCAACATAAATAATTATTTTTCTTAGTCCATACATTATTAAACCGCAACAATTTTTCCTAATGACCACAGTTAATGATCGTAGGTTCTTGCAAAATTTTACATTTCGTTTCGAATGATATGATCAAATCACTGACAAAGTAAAAAGAACTTTTCGTAATAATTGTTTATTTTATTCACGCAGTGTTGTAAACGCATATACGGCAGGGGTCGCAAAACAGTGGTGTATTGGATGATTACAAGTAAGGATTGCAATTTACCGTCGAATTTCAATAACCGGTAAGCGGTAAATAGTTCCACCTCTTACCGGTAAATGAAAAAAATAAAAAGACGTGGATTATCATCATTAAAGAATAACTGTTCGTGGCTACTTTCACTGAAAATGGTATCCTGGATTGAAACATAAATAATTAAAAATACATTTCAGGTGAATAGTAATGTTATAAAATTTACTTTAAATATGTTTCAGGTGAATATATGTATGTTTAAATGTACTTTTTTAAGTAAATCAGATAATTTATTATTTGCCACACAAAGATTGATTAATTTCAATTACAACTATGAAATATTTGGTTTACCTGCCTGTAAGAAGTTCATACGCTCAACTATTGGGTTATCCATTAACTTATTGATGTAGTATATATATATTTTATACTTGTATGCATAATTTGTACATATGAATATAAATTCATAATTAAAATAAATTAAAAAAACAATGTTTTGGATTATAGAGTATGTTAATAAATAGTTATTTGCTTTGGTATAATCTAGTAAAACCTAGTAAAACTAGAATCAGTTGCTGCCTGCAGTGGGCATCACGGTAACCGCGATTGCGATGACAGATGACACCAGTGTGACGAGTAAAAAACTTTTTATTCCTCATGCATATATCGTAATAAAAATTCGTTATAATATGCCTGTATCTGGCATTAATTCGAGATAAAAACATTTCCGGTAAAAACCGGTAAATTTTTCATTTACCGGTAATTACCGTTGGTGCATTTTGGGCCATTTACCGGTTAACCGGTAAACCAATCCCTAATTACAAGTGACGTATTGCATACTTGCGCCTACTTAGGGCTTTGAAATAGGTCCCATAATCTGGGCTGTAGTGTGTTATTTAAAGATCGTAAATTAAGGATCCATCAATCGATTCAGCACTTTCTTTCTTGCAGATTCTTATCGAAAAATTTGTCTGAGACGATCGGTTTTCACGACTTCGACTCTTGCCAAAACACCGCAACTCACTGACCATAGTTGAAGCCATCTTCATATTTTCAGCACCTGAATTCTCACAGTTCAATTCATATCGCTTTTAAATTGTTAAAACTTTATACGGTCCCACGTCTTTTGTCACTAACGACTCGGGTTCCGCCTTTCGGTATCTTCAGGCATTCTATCACAGGGATACGACAGAGCTGACAGTAGAATTTATTGATTGAATTAACGTTTACTTGGTAAAACTCCATTATAACACGGTGAAAAAAATAGCAATGTATTTCAGTTCTACAAAATTATTTTTTAAAGTATAGTTGATAGCTAGTTCGGCTCACGCCATCATCAGAACTATGTTTAAACGAACAATTGCTTATCTATATATAGCTGTGTAAGAAAGGTACCCAATACATCTTCTCTTCTGTATTAACGACCTAGCTTATTTTCTGCTAGCAATAAAACTAAAAAATTATAAAATGTAAATGAAACTAAACAGGCGGCAATTTCAATAAGCTTAAATCTTTTATAATGGAGTTCTACCAAGTAAATTCCACTTCAATAAATAAATATTAATTACATTTCAATGGCTTGACTCCACTGTGGTGGCACTCGGGTTATAAAAGAAAATTCAACGCTACCTTAATGGTGAAATTAGAGTGCTAAAGGTTAATCAAACGTATTCAATAAAGCCTCACGTGTCTTGCTTATTTTGAACCGGTGCAAATTATTAAATTTATTTACTGGACTGAGTCATTCCAGTAAATAAACTATTGTCCAACACGAGCTGTGTACGTAAGAAAGTAAAAACAAATATTCTCAAGTTGTATTGTCCATCTGAACTCGTCTAAGAAAAAAATGGCGCTCTGTATGCTAAAGGTTGGCTATCGACGGTTATTTTTAATTATATATAAACACGTGAATGATGTACACAAAGTTGCCCAAATACATTACATTTAACATTACTATTTACAAAAAATGTCTATTAGAAGATAGATTAGAGATTTTTGATATATCGTTTACATATTCGTTTACCTTCGTGCTTTTTTTTTTTTTTTTAAATATATAAATAATTTGACATAAAATCATTACACATAAATGATGCTAGCAAATGGAATAATTTAAAATAAAACCAATAAATTGGTTTACTAGATATTTTTCAAATAACAAAACACAATTTTTTAACTATAGTATAAGATGAAATTTCTCTCATGACGAGAATTATCTACTGATACATGGCTATATATAAAAATAGTAATAGAGTTATTAATTACTAAGTATACAAAAAAAAATAGTTCAAGATCTAAGAAAATTACCAGTTTTTTTTAAATTCATTTAAGTTCTACATAAAAAGTATAATGCCTTCGAATGGTGGTACGTTAACAATATTTTTTCTACGTAAATTGATTGGTATAATGTTGCCCAGAAGGGACGGACAGTAGAACCAAGACAGTAACAAATAATTGGCTAACTGCCGTACCGATCTGTTTTAAGATCAGATGGATTTTTAAACAACACAAACTAAATAGAAAAATAACGCTGTTTTTTACTGAGGTTCAAATCCAGTGTCTTTGACCATTGCACCATAGGCTCAACAATAATTCAGTATCCCATTACAATTTGTGGTATGAAAATGCTATATATTGTTCATTAAGCTTCCGGTCTGTCCTATATACAGCGAATCACAAATGCCACATGACAATTTTTGACGCTGCTTATTTAGTATGTATTTTTAAGTTTATAATAATCCATATATTATCAGTTTTCTTAACCCACTGAATACTAGCGTCTCAACCGTTGAGGAAATTCGAAAATACAAGAGTGTTAACAATGGAAAACATTTCGAGTATCACCAAATATATTTTTACAACCTTCAATAAATTTATTTATTAGCATCATCATTTATTTATTTTATTTTTACAGTGGAACGCCCAATTACGGGCTGGTTTGATAATATTCGCCGCAAATCCTCCAATTGCACGATCGCTTGAATACAAACACGCAATCAGACGGACGTGTCTGCGGTGCATATAGTGAAATGTTGGCGTATTTCGTCCATATATTTTTTTTTTGCAAAACTAAGAATAATCATAATTTTGCATTTTTCACGGAAAAAACCAAATTCCTAATTTTGTACGAGATTCATCCCCCAATTACACTACGCCAAATTACACGGTCCCAACTTGAGTGTAAATGGACGGTTTACGGTATTTGGTTTTGAAATATCTTTGTATCGGCTCAGCAGAAAGGGCTGACATTTTTTGCTCTCGTCTATTTATTTTCTCTGATCGTCAAAACACACAATCATATTATATGTCTGTATTCAATAATAAAATAAACAATTTAGTATCGTAAGGAATCAAGTAAGGCAGAATTTATTTCACACAGCAAACGCCGTAAACAGACATTTAGCAATAGTTAATTTTTCGTGCCGGTTGATTTTTCTATGCAGTGTAGAACTGTGGCGAAATTTTTCGCCTCGAGCGATTGTTTGCCGGTCGCCACATTCAGATTGCGAGCAAGATTTTTAGCCGGGCCCAAGGCGAAAATTCTGTTGAAACGCCGTGTTAGCTGCATTAGAAATAGTGCAATTATTGCATTTTCTGTAATAGGAGTGAGAAAAACGGGGTCACATGTGTGAATGTTTGGCATAAGGATACGTGAGTGCATTTTACTATTAGAGTGTGCGAAGTAAACTGCATTCGTGAAACATGTTGCGATTTTTATCCGAGCGTAAGTAGAACGATAATATACTGAGAACACAAAGATCAAATACACCAGATAACTCATTTCACGTAACATAATTAATATAACACGGTGAAAAAATAGCGATGTATTTTATTTCTACATAATTTGAAAGGTATATAGTTGATAGCTATTTCGGCTCACGCCTTCGTTAGAACTATGTTTAAGCGTACATTTACTTTTCTATACATAGCTGTGTAGAAAAGGTACACAATACATCTTCTCTTCTGTTTTAACACCATAGATTCATATTGTGCTAATAAATGCCTAAAATGCGGCACTTGATTTTATGGATTTATTTTATATATGGAAAACCAATAATGTAGAATTTAATGAGTGTAAAATAAGATTAAACCTTTTTTGTGAAAATATCCTGTTAAGCCAAAACTTTGAATAAAAAATCACGTTATTAAGGAATCACATAATATAAATTCCAACTCAGCGCCTAAGTTTTTGCATCTTTGTAGTAAGGGTCGCAGAATGATGGCTTTGGAACAGCTGGAAATCAATAGACACCAAATATCACAAAGGATTTTTAACGAACAAACTAATATATTATTGTCCCCATTAGTTCAACCTATTCCCGGGGAGTGGTCTGATTTGCTTCCGTAATGACCACTTCCGTGCCACATGTAAACTTATTGTCATAGCCACCTATTGCTTCATTTAGAATTTTTGAAAATTTAGTGTTATTGTGTGAAAGTAACAAGCTAGGCCGTTGGAACAGGAGAGAGGATGTGTTGTGTACCTTTTCTGCACAGCTATATATAGATAAGCGAATGTTAGTTTAAGCATAGTTCTGACGATGGCGTGAGCCGAAATAGCTTTCAACTATATTTGTTAAAAATAATTTTGTAGAACTAAAATACATTGCTATTTCTTTCACCGTGTTATAATGGAGTTCTACCAAGTGAATGCCAATTCAATCAATGAATAAAAAATATTTGTAATACGTTTTGAGTTATGTTTAGCACTAGCAGAAAAATCGTGTATAGAGCATCAACAATTATTAAGTTCGACGTGAAGGTGTAGTTGACAAACTTGTTAATCTGAAAATATCACCACCGACTTAAACAACACAATTTTACATTGAAATAAATATAGGTTTTAAGGTGTTAACTGCCACTTTTTGATGGAAAGGGGTGATATGTTAAATAATAAAAACACATTTTTAGTACTTATTTACACAATATATTTTTTGACCAGGACCGGTTTCCCTAATGGTAATGGCTCGGTAATGCTCGCGATGAGCGAAACCGTCCTGATCACAAAATATACTGTGGAAATAAGTACTAAAAAATGTGTTTTCATTATATGAAATATATAGCCTAGTTTTAATTGATATTTTATGAGTTGATAATGCTCACGATGAGCGAAATCGGTCCTGATCTGATATAATATTGTGGAAATAGTACTAAGTCTTCTCATTGAAGCAGTTATATGAAGTCGTTAAAAAAACACGACTGCGACTAAAAAAGTTTATGTTTGTCAGTTTTTTTCCTACCTATTCTATTTATCTGCATTAAGGTAAACATCCATCAACCATTCCGGGAAATTTTTCATCGAGATATTCTTCAAAATCGTCTAATCGATATAGTATTCGAAGTCGTTCATTTTTCACGAATCTGACTTCACCGCCCTGCCCTGCATTTAAGTATAACACCTTTCCACTAATAAGCGCCAATTTAAGACATAAAAGTGAAAATACTGCTCTTTGATGCTTGGGTCATCTATAAAAAAAACCGACCTCAATTTCGCGAAAATCAAAACCGCGGAAGGCGTGTTCGATATTATTCAATTGGCTCCGTTATCACACCACGAAAGAAGCGCATTTCGCAAAACATCTCACCAGCAATCTGACTAAATGTATCTTGCGCGTCTAAAACATGTCCTCGGGCGAGTGGCGTTTCGAATATCTTCTGGATATGTTATGAGCTGATATGAATTTTGCAATTCGATTTTATTGAGAGCAAATGTGTGCCAATATCGTGAGCAGTAAGTAGGTACTACCGCAAACTGAGTTATTTTACTGGACCGAGCTACAATCAAGCATGGACCATTTTGTTCCGCGTTCTTTCATTGCACACGACTGACCTCAATTAAAAAAAATATATATCTTTTCATATTAATAACTTACTCTCAATCATTTACGCCAAAGATAACAGTCATACACTTCTGGCTCAAAAAAAGGACAGACTATTTTCACTTACTCAGATATATGGCAACTTTGAATGCCGTGTTACATAATTGCACAGATTTTGCAAAATTTGTCCAGTGACATAAAAGTTCTTTTATTATTCATAAAATAATATAGTTTAGAATATAGTTTAAAATAATAATATAGCTTAGTTAAATATCTACATTTTTATATTATTAAGGTTAGGACCGGTTGAATCGCAGGTTTTAAAGTTATCTTTAATTCAAAATATTGTGTATATAATTTTCTGGCTAAAATACTTTATTGATTGAATTGGCATTCACTTGGTAGAACTCCATTATATCACGGTGAAAAAAAAATTGCAATGTATCTTAGTTCAAAATTTTATTTTAAAGATATACTTGATAGCTATTTCGGCTCACGCCATAGCTCTGACGATGGCGTTAACCGAAATAGTTATCAACTATATCTTTAAAAAAATGTAGAACTAAAATACATTGCTTTTTTTTTCACCGTGCTTAAATATTTTTTTTCCACTTTCAAGGTGACAAGTGATACTTCTAGTGGATGTGCTTATTTTTTAATAATTGAAAAAAAAATATTAGAGAAATCCCGGCTTCTCTCATCGTGAGAATTATCAACTGATTCAATACAAATTAAAAAAGTAGAAATTGTCAAAAGATAAAATTATATTCAATAAATAGATTATATTTCTCAACTTTTTGAAGCCGTTCTTTATCACAGTGAATGATTCGTTTTGAAAGTCCCTAAGTAAAAATGAAATTTCACAACACAATTATTTATTTTTTAAATAATAAAAACACATTTTTTTAGTACTTATTTCCACAATATATTTTTTGATCAGGACCGGTTTCGCTCATCGCGAGCATTATCAACTGATGATAATGTCATCATGATAATTATCATCAGTTGATAATGCTCGCGATGAGCGAAACCGGTCCTGATCAAAAAATATATTGTGGAAATAAGTACTAAAAAAATGTGTTTTTATTATTTAAAATATAATGCCTTTCCATCAAGAAGTGACAGTTAACACCTTAAAAGTGACAATTATTTATAATAATTTATTAAATGTAATGTATTTCTTGAGATATTTATGTCAATTTTTAATAATATTTCTCTATGTAGAATAACTCGGAAACATTTACGTAAAGAAATTAATTTATTATATTATTTACAGAGGTGATTTATCCGGGATCACATCGTTAATAGAACATTTCAATTATCTTTCATTATTAACAGAAAGCTTAATAGTTTTCTATTTTTAATGTTTTTTTTATATATGTATTTCAAATCATAAATTGATATAATTCTAGTGACGTGTGTTCTATTTTATTTTTTAATTTAATACAGTGGAGCCTAACCAAGACTCTTAATTAATAAAGTGGTGGATGTGCCTCAAAATTTGAGAAATTATTTTACCGGAAGCACATATGTTATCAATCAATTAACGGAAGGTAGTACTTAAAATTTTGTTTATTTAATTGTACAAAAATATGTAAAATCAACTTGACGTTAATGGTACTCAAACATATTCGTTTCCTATGACGAAATAAAAAAAAAACATTTGAGAGTTTGCTTGGTTAGGCAGCGGTTGCCAACGGATAGTTCGCAGTTCCATAGTAATCAATTAGCTATTCTATAACACAATAAAATAAAATTTACAATTATTAATTTAAATTTTGGCAGCTGAATATTTTTAATGTATAAGCAGTGGCACTCTCATTAGAAGTCCGAGAGAGTATATTTCTCAAAAAAATATCAGGAATTCTTATTTTGGCCTAGAATAAGTCGAAAGAATTATGTCACCATGTGCATTTTTCTTCGATATGAATTAATTTAGTAAAGTCATTAAATTTTCATCTATTTCTCCAGAGTCAATAATTTGAGCCCAGCAATCCTATGTCATTAATTTGAGCCTAGCTATCTTGTCACCAATTTGAGTCTATCTCCTAAATATTCGCATAATAGTGGTGTAAAAGTAGATTTTTAATAAAAATAAACTTTTAGAGATCCATTATTTTTTAAGTATCTATGAATATTTGTTCATTACTTATTAGAAATCAGTGAAAAGATCATTAGAGGTCAATTTTTTTCATTGAAATAATATTGTGAAGTACTTCCTCAGTAAATTCTAATTAACATATAATGAAAATATTATTAAATACTTACTCAATATCATGTATAATTATTGATATTGGGCGAATAACGCACGTGAATACATAACACGCCATTATTTAGATATCTCCATTGCGTAACCTTAAATCATTATATTTCAAAATCGTCCAGTCATGATATGATTTATTTTTATTCGTCACATGTTAACAGTGTGATACGTCTTGCGTAACAAATATTATTAACGAAATATTACTTCACATGAATAATTGAATTCGTTATAGTTATTAACCATTTGTTGTTTATTCATCTTTCTTCTACGAGAGTATTATTACTCTATACGTTAGATCAGTGCTCCGCAACCTTTTGACTTCTACGGCACACCGATGTTTCTTCATCAAAATTTCGCGGCACACGCGTTTATATTTACAAAAATGGGAACGATTAATTACGCATTCTTTCTTTATTGTTTAGTTTGTTTCAGGGATGTGAAGTCGTTAAAAAAACACGAGTTCGACTAAAAAATGTTTAATTTTGTCAGCTTTTTTTCGACATTTTCTTTTCATGTGTATTAACTCATTCCCTGCTGAGCCGTTTTAAGGATATTCCAACACCAAAATTTTATTGAATAATATTAGTTTGAAACAATCTTATAGAGTTTGTCAGGAGACAAATCAAGCAATGCATTAACTCAAAAATTAGCGAGTGCAAGAAGGTTTTTACCACTGTTAATTCATATATTTTTGGGTATCAATTATCAATACAGTAAACCCCCCAATAATGAGCTCCCCGCTAATGAAACCCCCAATAACATTTGCGGCAGGTTTTCCAATAATGAGTTAAATCCCCCGAATAATGAAAAAAATAAAACTCCTAATTAGAATTTCATAAAGATAGTTCATACAAATCTGTATTTAAAATACTGTCGCGCATTGTCTCGTGTCTCTAAATTCACATGTCTTGATAATGTGCACGACTTAAATAATTTTGAATACGTACATGCTTAAGTAATATACATATTTATGATCAATTAATTAATTAAAAAATAATATGTAAATCCGCATTTCAAATAAAAAAAAATCAATTGGAAATCTTAACCCCCCAATAATGAGCCCCCCAGTAATGATCCCCCTATCTCTTCATTATTTAAATTATTAAACATTTGGCAATTGTATGTGTATTTAAAAAAATGGAATGCTATACAAAATCAAGTTTTAAAAATACACGTTTTTTTTTAAAAAAATAATGAAACGCCTAGCATCGTATATAAATGTCTTCTTTACAACAAATTTGGGTAAAAAATTGCTTAAGAACGAGTGAAGCACTTAAAAAAATGTAGCGCTGCCGTCCAAAAAAATCGCGTATAATCGAATTCGCGTAAAAAAAGGACTGGGTGTATTATTAATTCCATGGTGAAAACATAGCAATGTATTTTAGTTCTACAATTTTTTTATTAGATATAGTTGATAGCTATTTCGGATCACGCCATTATAATAACTATGTTTAATGGTACATTTGCTTATCTATATACAGCTATGTAGACAAGGTACGCAATACAACTTCTCTTCTGTTTTAACAACCTAGCTTATATCAATGCTAGCAAAAAAAAAACTAAATTTAAAATTAAATAAACTACAAAAAAGGGGCACTTTCAATAACCCTAAATACTGGCCGGAGATGATTTATTATCGAAACGCTTTAGCCCCTCGCAATGGTCTGAGGAGATGCGGAAGACTTATATTTGTCTGTTCGTTTAAAATTTCGTGTGACAATTGATATCTAAAGTAATTGCCAATTCAATCAATAAATTATTAATTCCAATCGCCTATCATCATCTTACGCATACCTTCCCAAATATGGGGCTACCGGCTTATCTCTGCAAAAAAAATCATTTTAAAAACGTTTTTTGTTCAGCCCGTGTAACAACAAGTAGAAAGGAAATATATTTGAATTCAACAATGCATAACGTTTCCTTGCTTGTAAGCTCTACCCACTAATGAAAGTGTAATAATTATGCCATTACACAATATTAATTGTTACTTAGGAAATTTTGAATTCGTTATAATTATTAGTGGCCATGGACTATTTGGTTCCAATGTTCTTAAAAAGCTCACTTAGTGTCTAGTTCCATGAATTCATATACGAGGGACGAACATTTGTGTTGTTTTCTTACATTCTTTCCCACTATTTTCGATCTTGAAAATGGGTTTAGAAAGGAATTATCATCTAACTTAAAATATCTTCGGTGAACCTTGATAAAATCATTGCACTCACCTTAAAAATTATTTAGCTCTACTATTTTTTTTCATTTATGGCTGTTGATAGCTATTTCGGCTTCCGCCATCTTCAGAACGATAATCATACTAAATTCCTGCTAAGCTTAATTTAATGTTTAAGAAGAGATATATTATACAATACAACGTCTCATTTATTGTGCAATCAATTTTTTATTTTATTGAGTTTAAAGCTTATAAAACCCAACTTAAATATTATTTCATGAAAAAGCTTATGGAAATAAAATAATTAAGAGTAATTGAGTACGTTCCTTGTAATTTTTCAAGCAGAAATAATGTATCAATAAATTTTTGACCATAGCGAGCGCTATCATATGTGCAAGCGCATACTTACGTCGTTTAATGTTGCCAGATTTTATATATATAATGAATTTATTGGCGACGTAACTGGCCACGTATTTTTAAAAAACTTTCATTTCAGATCACTGTAAGAACAAAAATCGTACCACCAATATTTAAAAAAATATATTTAAAAAATATAAAGTGACATATGGGGAAGTATGTCTCTGCCATTGGGCATGGGAAAGTTAAGTGCACCTGAGACGCTCGTGGCGATTAATTTTGAAGCGATTGATATAACTATATTAGGAGGTATGTCCAGTAGAACTGTTGCAAATCTGTAGTGAGTACAGCACTGCGTATCCCGAAGAGATAGTTCTGTTTAATTTCATAACAGTAGTTGAGACTGCCGATAATGTCTGAAATTTACTTCGCAAGCCAATGGACTGTTAAACAGACTGTGGTTTAGATATGCGCCAGTCTATAATCTTTATGAGCAACATGCCTGACTTGTGATATAATTATTTATATGGCTTTGCAAAATCTATTCAAACAAACGATTAAATAATATTGGTTTGTATTTTAGAAATAACTTTTGACATTAACACATTCGCGACTGGTGAATGTACCCAAAGTACGTATAAATTTTGAATTGATACAATTGGAAGGTCTTACTGAAATCATCATAGTTTTTTCACAATTGAGAAATATTTATTAAAACAATCACTTTAGGACGTTAATGTTTTTATATAACCAAAGAATTTACGAATCAACAGACACTGGAGTTCGATTGTTTTCCATACCAATGTTTTTTATTTTGGAATGATTCAGTGTTTGGGATAAGCCTCGAAATATCACATTACGAAAAGTAAAACTTGACCAGTTTACGTCTCAAAAAAAAAAATTCTCTTTCAATAAATATCTCTTTATAGTAACACAAAATGATTAATATATAAATCAATGTTTTATTATATATATAATCTGGCAACATTAAACGACGTAAATATGCGCTTCCACACGTGAGAGCGCTCGCGATGATTTGTGGGCTGGATTTCATTATTCACAAATTGATGTTTTAGCTGATATGTTTTATGACTTTTTACGTACGTATATATGATTATTTACTAATAATATAAAAAAATTAGTATAAAATATATTAGAGCCACACCAATCATTTCTTAATTGTAACATGAGTAAAAACACTATTTTTCTTGGGGTCTGGCAAATCTCCCAGTTGCCTAACAGACTACTTTTTGATTACAGTCATTCAACAGTTAATAATTAGTACGCTTGTTTTAACATTTCATTTTTTAATTAATTTACTTTATTTGAATGTATATTGTACAACATCTTGTAAACTATTTTTTTAGTTCTTGAACCATTGGGTTTGTATGTCTGCTAACTTTGAACTGAAAAATTTGGTGTTAATTTTCGCGATGAGCGACACCGGTCTTGATCATAAAATATATTGTAGATATATTACTAAAATTTTGTTTTTATTTTATAAAATTTGTAGATTTTTTTTTTAATTTCCCCAGCTTGAGGCTTTTAGTGTGTCTATGTATATTAAAATACTACTTAATTAAAACCATAACTGAATTAAAAATAGAACTAAAATATTTTCAATAATTATTTCTTCAGTCATTTGCGACGCCACTGGTGTGTCGCTCGTCACAAGCTAGTATTGTATTTTACTATTGAATGAAACAAATGCATACACTATCATTATGAAATGTATATTTTACATTCATTTACATGAATAAATAATCTTCGGTGACAGTTGACGGCAGAGATGAGATAAGTCAACTTTGCAATTCAGAATATGGTAATTAGAAAGTGGCCATCTTTCTACCGAACAAACTTTATTGCAAAACATTGTTCAAATATTAACATCTGCAACATTTGAATAGTGTTGTAATTAAAATCGATAAAAAATTAAAAACGTTACGCATATATTTTTATTTTATCGTGTAATAAATATTTATATATAATAGATGTCAAGCATTATCAGTGCTACGTAGCAACATTTATTTAATAAGTCGATTGAGAAACAGAGTGTTGTTAACGTTGATATTTCAAACAACAAAAATATGATCACGCACACATACTCACACACTCTCCCTCTGCGCATGCGCTGACAAAAATGAAAATTTACAGATTATGTGTGTTCTGCGTTACGGATCAAAATAATCTTAAAATCATATATGTTACAGCGAATGTATATTTAAGTGAAAATACATTTTTACTGACGTATTCAGTGAAATTCAGTACTTTCTCCAATTATTATTAAAATATATTTCTACGCCAGTGAAAAAAATACATTATTACTTGAAATAACCTTCTACGCGTGAAGATATGTCAATCTCCAGTGATATTATATTCGTGTCTGAACTTTCAAATTAACAGGTTAAGTACATTTTCGCTGTCTGAATTGATAAATTATATTTCCACTAGATCAAATATATTTCATTGTTATCACATTCGTTTCAGAACTTCTATTATAACCATAGACAATATTATTACACTATTATTAATTGGCTTATTATATTTTCGCTACCTCAATTTGGTACGCCATATTTCCACAAGGAAAAATATATTTTTGTTCCGCTTTGACATATAGGTCGACTTTCGACATCAGTATGATTGACAAAACATGTGCAAACATATAAAAAAATCAACAATTCAGTTTTTGATATCGACTGAATGTGTTTCAATATCAAATTTGAATTGTTTAAAATGTGTACAATCCCAGATGTTTCGTCGCAAACGAACTGTCAGTTCCATTGCATTCGTGTGATATAATACCTCAAGATGCCGAAATGCGAAACCCGAGTCGTCAGTGACAAAATATGTGGAACCGTACAAAGTTTTAACAATTCAAATTTGAGTTGATTGAAAAATTGCAAACATGTAATAGATTGCACAATCCTATTTTAAGTGCATTGTGCTGTAAAGATCATAGACAATAACCGTGTCAAATCACTTGAGAAAAATTAAGAGTACCAGATTGTTGCCATCCTTTATAGTGTTGCAAGCACTCAATTCGAATGATTACATCACAGAAAATACGCACTCATTGATTTCTAATAATAATCAAGTAACATTACGCAAGAAATATTTAACATGGCAACACATATTAACATTATAATTGTATATAATATTTGACTTACTTTGCGAACCTTCCGTGTCCAATTTTTAAGATCTCTCTCTATCGTAATAATTTCGTCTAACTAAAAAAATGTCTTGCATTTTTTATTATTTCAATTTGCAGCTATCTTCAGAACAAAATCGAGTTGAAGATTTTCACGTATTTAATGAAGGAATTCAATTTTTTCATTACTACATTTTAAATAATAAAATCATCTCGACCGGTTTTGCTCATCTCCAGAATTATCAACCGATATAATACAAATGTAGATTTTTGATGTCGATTGAAGATGCGTGATGGAATTTCAATATCAAATTTGAATTGTTATGACTTTGTACGATTCCATATGTTTTGTCAGTTCTGTTGCGTCCCTGTGATAGAATGCCTGAAGATGCCGAAAGGCGAAGCCAGGGTGGACTCATATAAAGTTTTAACAGTACAAATAAAGATATTTATACAAAAAATTGTCTTTGTTTTTACCATGAATACAAAACTAAATGTTTTTTAGTGAACATGCACATTGCACATCTGCTAATTTTTAGCTCAAAATTCTGTATAAATAGCCTTTTTTATAGTTTGATTTGTATTAATTGATAATGCTCGCAATGAGTAAAATCGGTCCTGTTCTGAATAATTTTATTTAAGTTTTTTTGAATCGAATATAATAAATCGGTCAACAAATTGAAGCAATTGTATTTTAGTTCTACAAAATAGACTATAGACTCTGTTCTGATGAAGGCTGAGCCGAAATAGCTGTCAACTATGTATCTTATTAATTTTGTAGAACTATAATACATTGCTATTTTTACACCGTATCATAATGGAGTTCTAACTAGTAAATGCCAATTCATTCATTAAACATAATAACTTTTTTTTTAAATAACAAAAACACATTTTGAGTCATTTTTTTACATTATATTTCATCATTTGATAAGGCTCGATGAGCGACACCGGTCCTGATCATAAAATATATTGCGGAAATATTATTAAAAATATGTTTTAATATTTAAAATATCATAAATTTCCACCGAAAAGTGACAGGTAACACCTTAAAAATGTTATCCCTTTAACTCGTCCCTACTGAACCACGTAACAAATATTCTGATCTTGAACATTTCAAAAATCAATTTTGCAGTAAGCCATTGATGAAACTTATTTATGTATTAAACACATAAAAAAATTCTAACAAGAAAGTTTTAAAACTGTTATCTCTTTTGAATTTTTGAATGTCAATTTGTCTGAAATATCTTTAAATATTAAATGTTCGTTGGTCGTTATATTGAAATTTGTATCTGTATCTAGTAAATCGATATGAATCGCAATTGCTTGCATGATAATGAAATATTTTTCTTTTTTTTTCAGGGAAACCCTCTTCGTCCGGAAGCACAATTTACGTTGGGAGCAGCTGGTGAACAACGTCTTGCAGCTCGGCTGGCCACATCAAGGCGTGCAAGGCGCGCTTGTCATTTGGCAGCAACTGCATTAGCGTTGCTATTTTTCCTGCTGGCCCTTGTAGCTTGTTCGCTCCTGCTTACCAACGGACGAGCCACGTTTGGCTCTATGATGTAAACCGAAATGCGCTTAAATTGAAATACGCTCACCCCCGATTTACACGGCAGATACGCGTAAAAATAAACCGCATAAAAAAAGACAAATCACTCATACAAAATAAAAAGATAGGTTCCACTTTATGAAAAAAACTACGTGGTTGAATACATTGATTTCACAGTCAATATAAAGATGCGTTAAGAAATGTCCGCATAAAAAAGATTCACAGTTCGTTGTATTAAAAACATTTATTCTAAAATATATTTTCTAAATCGTAGTAGGTGCATGTAGCAATGATTCATTTTCTGTGCATTTAAAAAAATGCAAATTTCTTAACCGCATTAAAGTGAAACCGCACAAAAAAGTACCGCGTAAATCGGGGGTTGGATGAATATTTTTTTGTGAAACATAATGCATTCTTTGAACGTTTGATTGAAAAAAAAATATCACAATATTTACTACTATTTCCACAATATTATAATGTAATTATTATGACCGGTTTTTTTCATCTCAAACATTAACTAATACCTTTTAAGGTGTTAACTGTCACTTCTTGATGGAAAGGCATGATATTTTAAATAATACAATGTTCATTAGTAAGACTATTAATATATATTGAAATTCGTTAATGTTTATTTATGTTTTTCTTTTTTAAGTGTTAACTGTCACTTCGTAGTGAAAATGCATTGTATTTCAATAATAAATTGACCATCACGAGTAATATCTATCGATTTTTAAAACAAATTGATTTAATTTCAAGCTGTTTGCTGAAGATATAATTCATAAATTTGCAAACGGATCCCCAATATTATTAAACTATATTCGATTGTAAAACTCTCCCATTTTTTATGTTCATGAATATATGTTAGATTTATTTCTTTCTGTTTTGCTATCTTTAATTTATGATAAAAATTTTAGTGACCCTTGACATTTAATTTGAAAAAAAATTACAATATATTTGGTTAGTTGTTGAACCGTTTGTTTTGTATACCTGTTATTGTTTGATAATACTTATGATGAGCAAAACCGTTCTTGACTTTAATACGAAAACAATTGTGAAAAAAGTATTATACTTTGTATTTTATTATTTAAATCAATAGACAACAATTTATCAGCGAAATGAAAACAAAGTAATTTCTAATTTTGTTTTGCGTACTCGAAGTAACCCTTTTTTGTCTTTTTTCTAAATGCACTATTAAAATTGCGATATGACATCAAATATGTTAATTCTCTTCGACATTATGTTACAGTTCTCAATTGTGCGTACTTTCATTTCATTAAGAAATGCACCAGTTTTAAGTAATGTTTAAAACGGATTGAAAACGAGATTTCGAGGTTCAAATCAAAGTGATGTGAATTAAATATTCTTAATCGGACATTCAAACCCACCTTGGCATTTTCGCTTAGTGGATATTATGCCGAATATAATTGGACATAAAAATCAAAATTAAATCAACTCGTATCAAATTTCAAAAAACCACACATATTTTATGAACATAATATGTGCGTTAATGATTTTACAATCTCATGCTGCAACAGATGTTCAAAAATTCTCAATTTTTTTTAACCATTTTGCTCAAAGATATGCCAACACCAATTACAGTGGGTGATCGGTAAACGAACATAATGTCTAATAAATACCTACTTATTTCAAGTTGGCCAGTGACGATAAGTATAAAACATCAGGTGGCGCTAAATAACGAATGTCTGAATATGCCAAAAGGCGGAACCCGGGTTTTAAGAATTCAAATTCAATATCATAAAAAAACAGAAGATATCTTAAACTAAACTGTCAATACTCTTACATTTTTAGTTTTTTATTATCAGCACACTGCAACCAGAAGTCTCAACGATTGAAACCTTCCGAGTCAAATAAAGCATCAACACATTCTTTACTTGTTTTGTGTTATAATGTGATTGCGTTCATAATTGATTGAAAATCCAACATCCTGTTAAAGAACGATAAAGTTGCCAAAACAAAAAATATTATATTATTTTTTGATAAACGATTTCTGAAGTTAGCAACACCGAAGCCCTGCTACAATTGTTTAGGTACTTGTCAGAGATTTTGTTTTGATTTATACCACCATAACTTTGTATCGAATATACCATAAAACGTGAATCAAACATTTCATATATTATGAGATATATATTGAAAGTGCAAAAAATAAGTCATATACATGAGAAAAACAGTTTGCTCATAAACTTGCATTATATTATATAATATATGGTTATACAAGCGTGGGTGCAACATGGTGGAACGTAATATTTATTATTCGTACGAACAAGCGCTGTAACGGAATCACGCATAACGAACTGTGAGGTAATTAATATAACAAGTGCATTAAGTTTTGCATTATGTTGGATTACTATGCCACTCAAATGACTTAAGTATGTTTTAAGCGCAGAATCCTAAATCAAAATCAAGATTTTTTTTTTGTTTTGGCTGATTTTTAATTTTTATAATTTATGATATCGACTGAAGGTGCTTGATGGAACTTCAATATCAAATTTGAATTGTTGCAACTTTGTACGATTCCACGTGTCTAGTCACAAGCGACCCGGGTTTCGCCCTTCGGCATCTTCAGGTATTCCATCACACGGATGCAACAGAACTGTGACAAGACATGTGGAATCGTACAAAGTTGCAACAATTCAAATTTTTATTTTTATTATTTATTCATTTTCTGCGAAAGAATTATTGTTCAGTCTTATGAAAAAAACAGTTTATTGATTGAATTTGCATTTATTTAGTAGAACTCCGTTAGAAAACGATGAAAAATAGTGATTTATTTTAGTTTTACAAAAAATATTAGGTATATAATTGATAGCAATTTCGGCTTACCCTTCATTAGAACTAGGGTGAAACGTACATTTACATATAATAATAAATTTACGTTTAAACATAGTACTAATGAGGGCGTAAGTCGAAATAGATATCAGCTATATACTTTATGACTAAAACAGTTGCTCTCAAAAATTGGTTCCCATAAAAAATTTGTTGAAAAAATGATATGCATCAATTATTCTATTACTTTGAATTATACCCATTTGCTCCTTGTAGAGAATATTTGAACCCAATTTACACATATTTTGAAACAAATAATATTCTTTTTATTGCTTCAATAAAGAAACATTGTTAAGTAAACAAGTGTTATACATTATTTTCACAATTTTGTAATGTAAAAATTCAAAGCTAATGTCGCTCACCGTGAGCTTCGTCAGTTAATTAATCAAAAAACATTGTGGGAATAGTATTTAAATTATGTTTTATTATTTAAATTTAACACTTTTCCACCAATAAACTAACACATTAAAGGTACTTGCCATCACTTGTACATGTAAATTTTTTTATTTAAAAATTTCGTCCGACATATCATATTAAAAGTGCTTTTATTTCGAATGATTATATTGATGGTTAACAAAGTGATTTTAGCTGAAGGTAGAGAAGGAAGGAACACAGAAGAAACGAATTTAACGAAACGATCTTTTTACTGAACACGAATCACTCGTTCCCTTTTATATAAATACAAGAAACTTCTTCGATCAGTTGCTAAGCTGAAACAAGCGAACGACTCGACTGAATGAATCGAAGACAGTGATCGAATCAAAATATTACAATTTATCCTAGGTGACATATTTTCGATTCCAATTCAAACCTTTCGTGAACCATAACCGTTCTCGTGTTTCACGATATTCAATCGTAAGGACTTTCCTTTTGAGTATATTATAACATATTTATCAATACTTTTTCCGCCATTCTATATGTTCCTCATTTTTTAGAAGTCGTGGGCATGAGTTTCTTTTTCTGATCAAATTAAGAACCAGCCTGCCAATAGGGATGTCTTCGGGGAAAGCCTTAACAGAGTTCAACGATTTACTTCGGATTTTTAGTATTTTCAGGTAAACGCGAGACCTCATTCAAATATTATATTCATTATGTTATAGAGGTTTTGTATTCTTTTGACTTCACAACTTCTTTCTATCAGGAAGTAATAGTTAACACCCCATACATGAAACAATTTTACAAAGAAAAACATGTATTATCCGAAGCTTACCCGTATTTTTGATTTTTGGGGTTTATTTTAAATCGCAGAATCGGGGTTTCACTATAAATTAAAATTTTAAATAATATCATGAAGTAGTAGTAAACATGCAATTATTATTTGAAGCTTTCCCGCATTTTTCGTTTTTTTTCAAGCTCCCTTGAAAAATGTAGAATCAGGGTTTTATTGTTTTTAAATGAATGTAAAATTACCCGAGGAAAACGCTGCTAATTTTATGAGTTACTTTTACATTTTAATACAACAATATATATATATATATACATATAAAAATACCAATTAATGAATATATTGTATGTGTCAAGAGACATTCGGTATTAAATATATAATATTTGAGCATTCTTCTATAGATATTTCATCAATTCAATGTAAACGAAGAAATATATTTGTTATGTGAAAAGATGGGGACTTATTGCTATTGTCTGTTTATTTTCCGCTGTATTTACTTTGATATAAAAATATTTTGACATACAATAGATTTAAGCATTGTATAGAAACTTTATTGAAATACCTGAAGTATTTGATTTTTAAAATATTTATACGAATATTGTTGACCGTCTTTGAAATAACAAAAATGTAATTTGACAATCCATTCTAATAGCCATTATTCAATAGCAATGAGGTTAAACTGTATTTTTATTATTTATTATATAAACAATGTTTTTTTATTTAAATATATGCTTCATTATATACTTACTCCAACGCCTTTTTTAACTCAATTATAACAATTTTGAAAAATTGAATATCGTATGTGTTAGAACTAGGGTTGCCAACTGCCCCGCAATGAAAGTTGCTCTCCAAAATACCGGTTTCAATATTTAACTCAACCGAAATTTTAAAGAGTTCCGTACCATAATCGATATAAAGGATTAGACCTGTACAATTAATATTTAAACAAAGTATTTTTTCTACTTAGCAAAATTCCTTGAAAACTTGAAGTTTTTGATGAAGAATATTATAAAATTACACAGTTATTTATTTAATTACTTTTAAGGTGTTAACTGTCACTTCTTGATGGAAAGGCATTATATTTTAAATAATAAAAACACATTTTTTAGTACTTATTTCCACAATATATTTTTTGATCAGGACCGGTTTCGCTCATCGCGAGCATTATCAACTGATAGTTCAATCATCAGTTGATAATGCTCGCGATGAGCGAAACCGGTCCTGATCAAAAAATATATTGTAGAAATAAGTACTAAAAAATGTGTTTTTATTATTTAAAATATTTATTTAATATTAGGCCATGTTTCATACTGAAGTTAATTCATAAAAGTTGTCAACCCTTATTCTTATCAACTCCATTTCTTTCAATGTTATCTATAGTCGATTTTTCGCCTCACATAACACTAAAAAAATCTCGATTCATAACTTAAAACAATGTAATGCATAAAAATTCTAATGATGTTGATTGTTGTATTTGAAAAAATACATTAATCACAAATATTATTTTACATAATGCTACTAATTATAATTCATTTGTAAATTATCAAAAAAAGTAGCTTTCGATATTGAGCTTAATGTTCTGTGATTTTTAGAATTTAAGTTTTTATTATTATTTTACTAAATAGTTATAAGTAAAAATTTAGTAATAAAATATTTTAGTAAAATGTGGAATCAGTTGCCATTTATATAGTTTTACAAATAATCAATCTTTCTTTTTTTAGATTTTTATCATTAGTATTTTGAAAATATTCACAGGTTTCGATAAAAATTCATTTTAATTACTGCCAAATCATGAATCAAAAAATATTACCTTATAAAAACGGTTGTTTTAATAAAAGTGTTACTTAATATATGAAAAGCTCTCAGTTATTAATTTAATTATTAATCACTCAGCTACACTGCCATTAGCTATAATTAAATATTTTGTAAATAATGCCCCATTAAAAAAAACATTTTGAGAACTACTGGTATCCAATGTAAAAATACCAGCTCATAGTTACATATTTATGTTTTTCTTGTATAAAGAAAAAAAATACACTGAAGTTAATTATTAGGGCGTGCTTGCATATATTTTAAATGCAAAATCTATCTTTCTTCTTTCTAGATCATGTAAAAGTCCGATGAGATATACTTGTTTGGGAAACGCTGATCTACAAATATAAAAAAATTGGTACCACGATGGTAAAGAGTTAATATATATATATATATTTTAATATCTTCAAAAAAAAATCCAAAATATATCATTGTTTCAACAATACAACATCAATATTATTGAAAGAAAAATATAAAAACTGTACTGAGGTTCTTATGAAGTTTTGATATTTAACCAGTACAGTTCCTCACACGCACTGGTCGTGAGCAACATAGAAGTGCTATACGACGGGACATATAATATTTTTTCACAAACGTTTAGTCCCATCTTAAGTCTACTCTAACCTTTTTTTATAATACCATAATATTTATGACATTTTCGATGTTTAGTAATTGTAACCAACTTAGTAATTGAAATAGTTTTATGACTTAGGCACTGAAAAAGTTAAAAATATCTTTAATTACAACTGAATGTCAACTTTAGAAACTGACTTCATATATATATATATATATATATATATATATATATTTGTTTTCTCACAATTAACATAGTGTCAACTGCAGATATAACAATGTTGCCATTGTAATACCGATTTTTTAATTAAGTTTATTGCCACATAAAACCATGTTAGATCAGCAAGGAAATATAAGTAAAACGTGTATAAATAATAGTTTCTTCGCTATAATATTATGCTAATTTGACATGTTCATTATAAACACCCTGTAATTATATTTAATTGTAATATCGATTATTCACATTCTCATAATACTGTAGCCAGTCTATCTAATGTTATATGTTTAAATGCTACATGTCCATTATTCAATAACAATTGTACAGTTACCTTAAGACGTTCATGTAGAATGATTTGTGTAAAAAAAAATTGGTAATATACTGTGAATTAGAAGAATTGGTTTGTTTTATTTATTGATAATAATATAACAATTGATCCCAACCACCTGAACTCCACTGACTATACGACAATATGATTTTTAAGTATTAACCAAGAACTAAAAGAGTTCAATTTTGTCAGGTTTTCTTTCCTACCTTTTCTATTGTGTGCATTAAAATAAAGATCGGCTAACCAATCCGGCAAATACCAAATTTTAATACGCTAGGAGGTCGATTTATTTTTTCTGGTCATAACGGTTAACATATCTGGTCATAATGGTTAACATATTTTTCAAGGTCGACTAATCGAAAAAGTAGTCAGTGTCGCTCGTTTTTCACCACTCTGGTAGTAACCATTTGAAAGCCACAATTTTTAATGAAACTCCAACGATACAAGGGATAAAAATGACAACAACAGAAGTTTATTTCTGTAAAGTTGCCACACAAAAATAAAAGTACAGTGGATGATAGGTTAACGAATAGTTTGGACTGCCAACAAACCGGATAACGAATATTATCATGAAATAATTTTGTGTCCGAACGACGAATACATATTCAGATAACGAACAAACAAGATCTTTCTCATCCGCTTACTCTATTTGTAATATAATAATTATCGGTTAACGAACTATTCGGCTATCGAACATAGTCTTGGTACAGATTATGCTCGTTAACTGATCACCCACTCTATATAATTTGAAACTGGAAACAATAACGATTTTTGTATCTTTGTTTTTATTATATAAAATTTTCAATGTAATCACAAAAAGTACATAAATTAACATTGGCACAACCCTGTGAGAGATGTTCTCAAATGTGAAAAACATGACAATGATTAAAAATTTTCAAATTCTAGAAATCGGAAAAAATTTTATATATGATTCTTATTTCAACTTATTTAATCATCATCATCATCAGCCGGGGTCGATCCACTGCTGGATGAAGGCCTCCCCCTGCCTTTTTTTCCAGGGGGTTTGTTTGGACATAGCAACACCACACTACACTGCCCAGGCGGGTTGGTGTTCGGTTTTCTGTTTGGGTTTTCCTTCCCATAGCCAAGAGAACAGGGCACGCGGTGTTCCCGAGCGGTCACCGATCCAAGCACTATCCGCGTCCAAAGCTGCTTAACTTTCGTGATCGTACGAGAGCCGGTGCTTTCAACGTGGTATGGTCGTTGGCTATATGGTCGTTATATATATATATATAAACAGTGGGTGATCGATTAACAAACGTCATCTGTTCCATGACTATGTTCGCTATCCGAATTCTTCGTTAACTGATCAACCGATTGTCACTGTCAAAATAAGTAGATGTGTCATTTTAGTTCGTTATCCGAATATTTGTTCGTTGTCTGAAAACAAAAATATTTCTTGATAGTATTCGCTGTCCGATTCGTTCTCAATCTGAGTTGTCCATTTACCGATCACCCACTGTATATCCATAATATATTAGTTATTAAGTAAAACGAGTCAAAAACAGGATATTTTTATTATGTCTACTAACAATTTATCTACAAATCGATGTTCAGAAAAGATAACTTTTAATTTTTGTCAGGTTTTTAACGATTAATATCTTATTTACCTTTCAATGTTTGATAAGATTCGGGGAAGATGTTTCTGATGATAAAATCTTCAATTGATTATCATGGATCGATAAAATCGTCAACGTAAACAATTCAGTTGCAGCTATTATCGAAGGGCGTGTTGAAGCACTTGATATGTATAATTAAATAATCAATATGAAAGATTTTCACGATCAAAACTCTGTTGTTTACGTGTCTATTGATTCTTGTACTTGCATTCTGTTTTGGGGAACTCGTTACTATTTCTATGTTTTTTTTAATAAATATATCACCTTAGTTTCTGTTTAAATATATTTATTTACAAATAATTTTGAATCATTCCGGCTGATAAATCAATTGATCAACTACATAGTCTAACTCTCCGCATGGGATCTCATCGAAGATCTGCTGGCGATAGGCAATCGCCAAAGAAGCAGGGGGAGGAGAATCTTCTGGACGAGGAAGGTCCTTCAAAGCGAACAGGAATCTATCGTAATATCCTCGACCGTGGCCCATTCTCTGTTTTTGCTTGGTGAATGCCACGCCTGGTACTATCACCAAGTCCACGCCACCTGATAAACAAAATGTTTTTTTATTGATTGAATCGGCATTTACTTGCTAGAACTCCATTATAGCACGGTGAAAAAATTTGCATCCGTGTGATAGAATGCCTGAAGGTGCCGAAAGGCGAGACCGGGGTCGTTAGTGGCAAAACATGTGGAATCGTACAAAGCTTTTTTCCGAAAATATTATATTTTCTATACATGATTGAAATGAAAATAATTCACAAGAATTCCCGAAGCTTTTTAAATGTTATGTCTCGAGTCCCGGGAATCAAAAACTCCGAGATTACAAAATCTCTATTCCGCACTATTAAAGTTATTCTCATTAATATCGATCCTTTTAAGTGTTTCTTTTTGGAATATCCGGCATAAACAGTTATAAGGAAATATATCAACATATTCAAATTAATGTTAAAAGGAAAATGGTCTAATGACATGCTTTCACACAAACAGTATCTATGTCCTTTCTAGTCGAATGCGAATTGGGTTAATGAAAATAAAAGACATTTTGCCTTTTACGCTTATGTTAGAAAAAAGTTTCAACAAAAAAATAAGCCACTTCTGATGATGCAAGACTCATACCGGTTTCCATGGCATCTTCCCGTCCTGCAGCTGGTTTAGGCTCTCTGATCCCCCAAGAGTTTGCCGGAAGATTATGAAGATCTTCGACATCTCTAAGTCGCAGCATTCTCATGCTGCTTCCTTTGCAGAGGGGTGCAAAGCACGTCTTCCCTTGTCGGAAAGCTTCAATGATTACAGCCTCTGTCTGAGCTTCATCAGGGAGTGATATGTAGAAGGCAATTCTTTTGGAACTGGCCCATTCGGGAGAATTAACCAACTGGAAAAAATAAGCTAACTAGAGCAAGTAACAAATATGTATTTTATTAAATAAGCAAAAGACTTATACCTTATTTTAAATTATTAAATATTGCCTACTCCTTAAATAAATCACGAAAGGAAAAGCAGAACATAGTTTAACACTTTAGATAAACCTTAAATAGAGACGGCTAAAAACTTTAAATAAAGGCCAGTTATTAAATTCAAACTTCATTCTCAATGATCAACTCCCCCTTGTACCCTTTACGTGAGATCGGTTCAATGAATCGACAATATCATGACGTAAATTCTTATGTCTCATCTCTAGATGTTTGATTGTAGGTTTTCTCTATCAGAGAAAAAGAAAAAAATGCCATTAATATTTTAATGTTACTTGATTGAATTGGCATTCACTTGGTAGAATTCCATTATAACATGGTGAAAAAAATAGCAATGTATTTTAGTTCTACAAAATTATTTTTTTAAATACAGTTCATAGCTATTTCGGCTCACGCCATCGTCAGAACTTTGCTTAAACTAACATTCGCTTATCTATTTATAGATATGTAGAAAAGGCACACAATAAATCTTCTCTTCTGTTTTAACGACTTAGCTTGTTTCCTGTTCGCAATAAAACTAACAATTGTAAATAAAAATAAAAAGGCGGCTATATCAATAAGTTTACATATGGCACGGAAATGGTCCATTACAGAAACAAAGATACATCAGTCAGAGGAGTCGATAATGGTGACGGACATATATTAGTTTGTTCGTTAAGAATCCTTTGTGATAGTTGATATCTATTGATCTCCAGCTGTTCAAAACAGATTTATAACTTGTTATAAATTGTTTAATTTTGCCTACACCTTATAAATAAATCACGAAAGGGAAAGCAGAACATAGTTTAACACTTTAAATTAACATTTATGAACAAATTTCAACAAACGCTTATATTTTTTTTTGTGTTTTAACTCTTATGGATGTAGAGGGAAATATGTTTGAATAATAAAACACAATGTTTAGTACTATTTTAACAATTTTTTATCACCAAGATCATGGTAGGTTTCGCTTATCGTCAGCATTATTAACAGATACAATACAAAATAAAACAAGGCTCTATATGCTTAATAATATCGACTGAAGGCATTTAATGGAATTTCAATATCAAATTGGAATTGTTGAAACTTTTGACGATTCCGCATGTCTTGTCAATAAAAAACGGGTTTCGCCTTTCGACATCTTCAGACATTCTTTTGCACGAATGTAACATAACCGTCAGTTCAAAAAATGTGGAATCGTAAAAAGTTTCAGCAATTCAAACTTTTAGACTCCAATATAAAATATAATTTGAAATGTTCAAGTCGCTCGTTTGTGACGACTTCGTCTCCGGACTCTGCCTTCGATATATATTTTGGCAGAAAATTTTTTATTTAGAAGGTGATAAAAAAAAAATGATTTACCTTGCTGTATATGTATGAAGATTGTCTGTTTCTATCTTCGACTGACATTTGTTTCAAAACTTCAGCCACTTTCTTCCTTAGGGCCGTCTTCGCAGCGGTAAGTGCCGAAGCCATTATTAAAGTATGTCGAACACTCTCTACCAAGGAAAAAATACACATTATTAAGTATTTTGGAATCATCTAAGTTATGAGAATATGAGCTTGGTAGTGTTAACGAACAAACGCTTATAACGATACAACGAAAGGATATGTGTCCATGATTAGATCAAGTGCTTGCATAATTATAATTATGCCGAACATTCACTTCAAACCATTTTAAAATACTGTTGAGAAAAGACTATGTTGGATTCTAGGCCTGATTTTGAGACACATTGCAATAATTGGTCATCAGGGCTGTGAAATAATGATATAATATATACCTGCTACCTTTAACTCAAATATTTTGTATAAATATACTTGTTTGTTAATTGTATTCTACCAGTTGATGATTCTCGCGATGAGCGGAACCGGTCCTGATCAAAAATTATACTGTGCAAACAAGTACTTTAAAAAATGTGCTTTTATTATTTAAAATATCATGAATTTCCATCAAGAAGTGACAGTTAATACATTAAAAGTGACTAATAACTTCCTTGAGTTCGTTTAACCCGATCAGCGCGATAGTTTTTTATACAAACTAAATCTATCCGCGTTGCTATTTTTCAAAATGTTCTCTTTCCACATAGAGCTATAAATACACCAATAAAAAATAATTGGGTTGGCTTTTACGGAAGCCAGATGTATTAGGAATGTTTCACAACATTAAAAAACACAAAGAAATGTCCTATGTTGTCACAATCACCTTAACAAATATATCCCTAACAAATAACTCACTCGTAAATCGTCATTACCATGACGTAACGAAGCCACCGATCAAACTCAAATGAACAAGTGTCATTACTGTCACGTGTCATTGAGTGTCACATTGCAATACCGCGAGATTGGTGCAAAGTTCAGTGCGAAGTTAGACGCGAGTTTAGCACGCAGTTTCAAACAGATATGTTACTTTGGCGGGGTCGGAATAAATTTGAAGGGTTCGAAAAATCGATCTTTTAAGCATTTAAACCTAATACTTTTGACAAGTTTGTGGAGGTAGTAGTATTAGGAGAAATTAGGCAATATTTCAATACCAAAATCAGTCATATGTGCAAAAGATTGCCTGCGTTACCGACGTTTGAATGTTGGCGTCCCAACGCCTGGGGCTCTCGCGTACAGGCCTTGCACATTGCCGTCCCATACGTTAGGGCGTTAGCGTAGAAAAGACGTAAAGAACACTTAAACAACTGTATTATTTTTGTAAAGTATTTCGTGTTAGAATATGTTTTGTGCACTCGGCAGAGGACAGGTTAAATCGGCAGATTTTTTAAGTGATAGTAAAGCCCTCGCGCTTACTCATGTTGACCGTATTTTCAAGCTAATCTATGATCTGCGTCTTTTGATTTCGCACGATTTGCTTATATTTTGCAATGAAATGCCACTTTCGGTAAGCAGGTTAGATATTTAATGGCTCGTTGCAATCTCAGGCGAGCCAAAAGATGTTGCCAGGCGAGCGAAGTCATTTAAAATGCAAACTGCAGTACATGGAGTATTTTTTTAAATAAAAAACCATCGACAAAATCACGAAAGGTGACACGTGCTGTTATCGGCCGGTCGATGATTCATTGACTTTGTCTCGTTATAGTTTCTTTATATTAAAGTTTTTTGAAGTCTCAAAATAGGATAGTACGGATAAATAATTTATATTTTCATTTGGTGATACAAACTTCATTATTAAGATTCATTCATGTTTATTACTGCTTATAAAGTTGAAGAGCGAAATTTCTAAATATTCCTAAATATTCTAAATATATTTCTAATAAAAAATACCCCCTTTCAGTAAGCCATTAACTGGTCACACAAGTCCCAATGAAACAGATTTTTTTCCCAATAGATTTATCGATTACTGATCCAAGGAATAGGTAATTAAGATGTCTTATAATCTTCTCTCATCTTATCAATCCTAAAATAAGGAGGCGACGTGAAAGCGATACGCCAAAACGCTAGTTCTGTCGGTTTATTGTATCTTTTCTATCCCGATTATCTTCGAAAAAACTTCGGTTGAACTATTAAGGAACAAGCACTTCTCTAGTCGTATAAAAACTCTAATTTAAATATTAAAAATACATGTTTGATAATATTATTTTCACAATTTAATATATTATATTTATGATCAGGGCTGGGTTATTTCATTGCATGAATTATCTTTTTATTTTTTAAACAATAAAAACACACTTTTTCGTACTTATTTCCACAATATATTTTTTGATCAGGACCGGTTTCGCTCATCCCGAGCATTATCAACTGATAAATAATAATATCACACCTTTCCATCAAGAAGTAACAGTTTATACCTTAAAAGCATGAATTATCATTATCATTAAAGCGAAACAGGTCCTGAGTATATCAAAATACAATTTTGGAAGTTGTTCCGAAAAACGAGGTATTTTTTCTTAATTTCAAATATAATACTTTTCCACTGAGAAGTGAGAAAAAATTCTGCTGACATACTTTTTTATGATATCATATACTCCACAAAGAGAGAGGACATGAATTTAAAAAAATATAATTAAGGTTATAGTGTAATGATGAATTGCGTTTGATATTATACAACGTTAAAGATTTAATATGTTACCCTCCTGCAGGATAAACAAGTCTGACCTAGAAGCTAATTATCATTACGTGGCCAATAGCTATACGTTTCACCCTATTGCGAATTAACTCTTTCCATTGATATTATCTATTAGTTTGCTGAATTTAATTTGGCTTGCACTCAGACATGGGCACATCATTTTTGCAACGTTTATTTTATATTATGAAAACAAAAATATTTAGGGTGTAACATTCTCAATCAAGATTCGGAATTTTAACCACAACGTTTGGGGCAAATTAATTATTTAATTTGTCGAATTTCAATGTAATAAAAAATAATTAAAATGTACATTTTTTATATATGGTGTTTGATTTATTCGACGCTTAAGCTGTTCGGCGTCAGCTACCATTGAAACTATGGTTAAACTAAAATAAAACTTATACTTATATACAATTTAAGACGAAATATACAATATATTGTCTCACTAATCAAAAAACGGTAACATTTTGGTATATATAATCAGAAATTTTGAATGTGCCTTTATGTTAATAAAGGTTCAGAACAAATTTTTGAGATTTCATTACTTGAGGGCATACGGATACTATCCGTGGCTTTATCCGACTGACTTTCTTTTAGATATGCTCGCTTTTAATAGTTTGAAAATTCGAAGATAAAATTGCCTTACCATATATTTCTTTCGACTTATACGAGGCCAAAATGAGAATCCTGCAATCCTTGATAATATTAAATTGTATGCTCAGGATATTTTTTTGAGAGATCGCGAACAATTTTAAGAGCATTAACAATGTTCAACAATGTATTCCACGTGGACGAGAGTGAGTTCAGACGAATGCATTTTTTTAAAATATATTAAAATAGATTTTGCACGAGCTTGCTATGTTGAATTTATTTCTATTCTATGTTTCTCTTGTTATTTTTTCCTTTAATTTTATAACATTACAGATTTATTTTATGATATCGATTGAAGGTGCTTGATGGAATTTCAATATCAAATATTAATTATTGCAACTTTGTATGATACCACATGTTTTGTCATTAACGACCCGGGTTTCGAAAACTGACAGTTCTGTTGCATCCGTGTGATAGAATGCCTCAAGATGTCGAAAGGCGAAATCCGGATCGTAAGTGACAAAACATGTGGAATCGCACGAAGTCGGAACAATTCAAATTAAATATTTAATTATCATTATTTGAGCGGCTCCTTTAAGTAAGCCGCCCGAGTGCACTGCATAAATTGAACATAAGGTAAGACTGGGTCTATTTGTTGCACTGTATTGTAATAAATGGTCGAAAAAAACCGTTGATCAGGTATGAAATGTAATCAAACTATAAAATAATTAAATAATAGCGTTGAAAAAATTGTGAGGCAAATTGCTTATAATCTCTAAGCGGAAATTAATTTTATTATTGTAATGTAATGTACACCAAAAAATAATTATTAATTATAATTATAAGCATTAAATTGAATTTCTTTCTTTTGCCTTTAAATACAGTTTTTTTATTAATCGATTAAAACATCAAAAATTATTATTATTATTATTCAAACGTGAAAAAAAGTCTTGAAAATATATGATTAAAAAATATTAAACTAAATGTACAAAATATTATTTTATTTGCTTATTTCCCCGTTTTCACTCGGTCCTTGTGTATTGTTCACGACTCTGCTACGAAATTTATAAATATTAAACTAATTAATAAGCTAAATAATTTATAATGAAATCTGTATACAAAAACATGAGTTTAAATTCACGTCAAATATGGAAATAATCGATGTTTGTGTCAACATTTCAAAGTAACTTATACTCTCAACTAATCAAATACTATAAAACTCAATTTTTTGTTAATAATAATATCATTTAATTTAATTATTGATTTTACAAAAGCTACAGTACTTCTCGTTTAGTTGCGTCATTATGTTTCAAAGACTCAAGAAAAAAAATTGTAAATTCAATTATAAAAATGTCTTGAAATCACTTGTTTACAATGTAAGAATTGAGAGATAACAGTCGTAAATACTTACATTTAATGAATCCAACTCGAATGTATTATATTATATTAACACGTATTTTTTTATTTTGAAATGCAGGGAAAGAATACTGTCAAAACTTAATTTATTTGTGATTGCGGAGCAGTAAATTCCCACCGATTGGTTTCAGTTCGAAGTTAATATCCTAACTGTGTACAAAATTTGTTTAATTGTACAAATTTATTTGCGAGCAGTGATTTTGTACCGTATTCAAATGAGATAACGAGAACACACTGATATCAAAAAGACTCGATATCTTGCAAGCGTATTATCATCACAAGTCAGGGTGTCGAGACGTTAGCGCGCAGCACTAATGTTTTTCTCAAAAACTATGTGCAAAAAATCAAACAAATAATTGAAAAAAAAACATAAAAAAACAATTTAAAAAGTCAAAATCAAACATTTTGAAAATGACATTGAAAAACCGACACATTAATTTGATACTTAATCTCAAAATAAAACTACAAACATACATAAATAAAAACAATTTTAAAACTACACATACTAATGTAAATATGTACTATTGATTGATACTCCATTATAACACGGTAAAAAAATAGCAATGTGATGTATTTCTTTAAAATTTATGAGGCATATAGTTGATAGTTATCTCGGTTTACGCGCTCTATAGAGCTGATGACGGCGTCAGCCGAAATAGCTATCAACTATATAAATTATATTTTTTTAGAACTAAAATATATTGAATTTGAATAGTTACAACTTTATACGATTCCACATGTTTTGTCAATAACGATCCGGGTTTCGCGTTTCGGCATCTGCAGTCATTCTATCACACGGATGCAACAGAACTGACAGGTCGTTAGTGTCAAAACATGTGGAATCGTACAAAGCTGTAAAAATTCAAATTTGATATTGAAATTCCATCAAGCGCTTTCAGTAAATATCATAAATTATAAAATATATTGCTTTTTTTATCGTGTTACAACGATTTTTATTCAAAATAGTATGATAAAACCATTTATTGGATAAATTTAATGAAAAATAAACTTAAATTCATCGGGTATTCTCTTTACGAGACGTGTGACATTGGAATTAATTCAATACAGTACAATAACGCGTGATCGAAAACTCGACACCCGTAACCAAAGGGTTAAATTTAAGGGATAAATAAGTTTCTCTAAATCTAGTCAGTCTCACAAAACGCTAAACAGAGAATTCGTTTGAAATATTCATGTAATAAATTTCCAAGACCGGTTTTGACCCGACGTTACTAAACTTTACAATACCTTGATGTTAATATTCAAATATTTGCAAAACCTTCTTCAAATGACGAGCAAGGTCGTTGAACGGCAATCGAAATTGACTCTGCAAAAGAAATCTTTAACTTGTTTTGCAATAAAATATGTATAAATTTATTACTTCGAGAAAGTGATGACCCTATTTTTAAACAGATTTGAAATCTTAATTACAGCAAAAAAATAAAAACGCAATCAAAGGATTTAGTGCCTACAGTTTACATCTCGGTATTAGTACTATGTTTCGTAGTTTATTTATTAAATTGACATTTTTTTTATAGAACTCCATTATTTAATGTGAAAATATTTAAGATTTAAGCATTAGTTTTTATATATGTAGTTATTGACAGCTATTTCGAATTTTTCCATCGTCAATTATGAATATGGTACGCTTTATATTAAGGCTGTGGAGTTGTTAAAAAAGTCTAAGTAAATCAAGTTTAATTTTTTCAGCATTTTTTCCCACCTTTCATATTAATGTGCATAAAATTAATAATCAACCAATCAATCCGGCAAATTTTTCATTGAGATATCCTCAAAAATCCTTAATCATCGAAAAAATGCAATTCTTGAGTGAAAATTTTATTTTTTAAATAATTGAAATCGATATTTGCTTGGAAATTCCGTTAGTTCAAGTCAAAGGTCATAAAAATGCATGACAACGACGATAAGGGAACCGTAAAAATAGTTTTTATTTGAAGACGAACAGTATAGACCAGTGGCTCTCATGTGCGGCCACCAGATGATTTTGATACGGCCACTAACAGTTTTAAAGTAAATACAGTGAAACCTCGATTTTACGTTTTCCAATGGACCCTGAAAAAATAACGGTAATTGCGGGAAACGGTTAATGCGGGAAAGCTTCAAATAATAATAAACAAGTAAAAAATATTTATTTATTAGTTACTTGTACATACTGTATATAATTTTTTTTTTTTTAATTCCTTTATGTTCGTTTGCTTCTTTGTTATTTGGCACTTTAATCGGAACAAAGACTTGTTACTAAACTTGTGACTAAAAGTTTGTATGTACAGGAATCATTATTACTATGAATTTTAAACAACTGCAAATGTATTTGCATCATAAACAATAATACGCGTGTGGTGGATTTCAACCTAAAAAATAGCACATGCATCCAATGCGTTACGTCTAACATGTACAGCGCATTCCAACGTGTCTAGACATAACACCTGCACTCGGCTGTGTCAAACTTGCTTGCCGAGATACGGAGAAATATGCAATAAAAACGGTCAATCGGGATAATATTTGTGACGGGACCAAAATATTTAGACGGTTTATCGAGGAAATCGGGGAATCGGGAAACGGTCAATGCGGGATTATTTAACATTGTTCTTATGGGAGTTTGACGGGACTATAAAAATAAGCGTTCCATCCGGGAAAACGTATTATGCGAGAACGGTTAATCGAGGTTCCACTGTATTGATATTCAAAAAAATGTGTTTTTACAAATGAATTTGTTAAATTATTATAATTTTAAAATTGATTGAATAAACTTGAGTTATCCAGCATTTAATCGAGTTTAAGTAAAGGACCGTTTAAATAATAAAATTGTTCAAAAATTTTGGTCGAAGTAATACGGCGACAACAGTTTGAAACAGCTTTTTAACGCACTGACCACTAGCGTCTGAGCTGTTAATGCAGTTGATTGCACAGTGATTCTATCATAACGTGAATTATCAACTGATAAAAAAAATTTACGAAACCGATCCTGATCATAAAAATACAAAACAATAATATTTTTTTTATTTAAATATAATGCCTTTCCACCAAGAAGGTCAACATATTGTATATGTTATGATTTTTCTTTTAATATTGTCTGACTTTTTCTAAGGCTCAGCAGGCAACAGGTTAAATTATTCAAATCTTACAATATACATAAGCGGCTTACAGTTACATCTATGGACAAAACCAGTAATTAATATTTTTAGTTAAATAAGTAACCTTAATTTTAAAATGAGTTGAAATAATCTGTTAACAAATGCGCAAATCTAGCGTATTATTTTTAAACTTAATCTGAGTCGTAAACCAAACAATTTTAAAATATTGACAGATAGACAAAAAATCGGGGTGTTGATGTAGTAATAGCTACCATTTGCTCAAGTTTCCTTTTTTAGATAAGAATGCGAAAAAAATATAAGCCATTTTGGATCGGCCATTTGCCTTTTGAAAACAAGGAAAAAATGAATACAATAAAAATAAATTCTAGAATTAAAATGTCCTATCCAAAGTATTATTTTTAGAAAGAAGTTTACCCGCATTATTTAAAAAGCTATCTTAGGACATTTACCTGAACACGGTTAGTAACTTTATTGAAGGATTTACTCATTAACCCACTGGTTACCTCAATCCGAAATATAACTTATTGTATTATTTAATATAATAACCGAAGACTGCTTCATTATTGAAAAAATTATCGGTAGGAATTCAATTGTATTTAATTATTAAAACCATTTGCATTTGACAAACAATAGTGCCTAATTTAGGATAATCACTTCGATAATTTTATTAAGAATAAAAAAATCGCCACCATGAAAAACAAATGTTAAGTAGAGTCTACTTACAATTGGTATCGAAAATAACAAATAATTAGAAATTAATGACTTGGCATTTGATTTATTAAATAGAATTGCCAGAATATTCATTTTATTTAATTTTAAAGTATTTTTAAGATTAGTATTAGTAAGTTAATGTGAGATTGATAATCTCTTTTGAAGTGTTAGCTGTCATTTCTTAAGTACCTGATAGAAAGGCATTGTAAATAAATGTACATAGACATATTGATAAAAAGTGGATAACAGTTAAATAATAATATTATTTAGTGCCATCTACATTTAAAAGCATCAACTAATGCCGAGATACGAAAATATCCGAGAAACAAACCGACTTCTTCAAATACTTTGTGATTTTTTTATCATTTATTAAATAATACTAATTTTTGTTTGTTTTTTTTCATAGATGTCGTTAACTGTAACTATGATAACAAATAACATTTCGGAGTTTATATTCATATGTGTAAATTCATAAAAAGCTAGGAGTAAAGAATGTATTTTGTAGATTACTGTACTTTTTCACAATTGTGAGAAAACAATAGAATTGCTGAAAATATGATCATCTTTCGTTTAAATTTTCGATCAATAAAAGTCGTTTTTAAATAATTGTATAAATAGTCTTTTGATCTGACGGGCAATTAATGTTAGTTGTAGAATTGACCGTCAAATATTATTGATTACTGCGAATGGACTCAATCAATCAATCATTATATTTATGATCACAGTACATCGCTAATATGACGAACAAAAGGGTTTTAAGAAAAATGGCGTCAAATTACTAAGGTCACATTCAATTCATGTTATTTTATTGAAAATAAAACTAAAAAAACTGTTTTTTATCAATACAAAAATGTATGATAAACGGTGCCACCATCGCGGTTTTTAACAGTAGTGGACACAAGGTTTACAAATAATATTGCGGTTGAAAAGCATATCATATATAAAATAACTATATAATAAATTAATTATGACTACATATGGGCATAAATATGATATGAACCATGCGAAACTCTTGCTAATTCTGAAAAAAAAACATAAATTTAACCGGTCCAGGATATTTCAGACCACAGACAATAAAAATATTTGTAAAAATTGTACGAGTCAAATTGAAAAAAATAAAACTTGTTTTGTCTGGCAGACACGCCTGCTTTAAATATTTGCAATATGGAATGAAAGTCATCATAAATTATTATTACAGCGACAGCCTATTCAACAAGCTAATTTCATGTGTCAAAAACATTGACAGTTCGTTTCCCGCGTTAGTAGCGGAACACATAACCTCGAAATCCAAAAGAAACATTTCAAACAATTTTACGCCATGAAACGATAAACGTCACTTACCACGTGTTGACGATGTTGCCAGCTCGAACGGGTAAATGCTGCATAGCGAATTCGGGGCTCAAATGTTGCCCGTAATGTACCTTTTTAGTAGGTGCCCCACACGACGAGGATATATCTCATTCACTAGCAAAGTATTTTTGTAAATATATATTTCATACAAACATAAATGCTAACATCTAGGGCTAAAGAGAAACACAAACGCCAGTTGAATTGAGATGATTTTAAATTTTTATCAAAATAATAAACGCACGCTTCTTAATATACTATTTATTATTGATTAACATTAGAAACGTAAATAAACTTAAATACTTTTATCCTGTATATTCCTTTTGCATTCAAAATTTATATCATTCTACCTTTACAAATATACCGGGTTATTTAATAGCTTCTCATTGCAAAATAGTGGGCTATCCAATTACATTTTAATGGTTTTTGATTATCGTCAAAATCCTAACATCAAAAAGTCATGAGACCGCACAGGTTGCAAAATTATCCATTCAAAAATGAATGTCATTATAATCGAATCAGTAGTTATTTGAATTATTTGGGATATATTTAAATTTCTTTTATAGTGTTAACTATTAATTCTTTTTAGAAAGGCACTTAATAGGAAAGAATATTTTTGTAGGAAGTATAGCTAAACATGATGTTTTATTGTTGAAATAAATTTATCTCTGAGCCTAATGGTATATATATTATATTATTTCTCTGGTATATCAATGATGCCAACTGTTAAGTGACTGCCAATTCTATTGCATCCACGCGAAAGAATGCCCGAAGATGCTGAAATGCGATACGCGATCTGTATGTGACAAAACACGAAGAATTTTTCAATGGAAGTATCACCAAACTCTGTCAGTCGATATCGTAAAAAATAAATTATTACAAAAAAAATGTTTGGATTCTGCTTTTAAAAGTGTGTTCTAACTGATGTAGACGATGCTAACTGTTTATTATGCTTCAGTTCTTGCTGCATCCGTGTGATAGAATGCCTAAAGATGCCGAAAGGCAGAATCCCGGGTCGTCAGTGCCAAAACATGAGGGATCGTACAAAGTTACAACTATTCAAAAATGGTTTGTATTTTTGAGGTATCAAGGATTCATATATATAAAATAAATGGATTAATTGAACACTATGGTATTTTAAAATAACCTTCGATCTGTCTCTAGTTCAATATTTGATAAAAATTCTGTTCAAATAAAGAAGTGTGAACTATAATTTTGAAAAATCTTTAAGCTGTAATTAATTTTCAAGAGGTTAAGATTCCAATATAACAACCATTATTCATACAAATTTATTCATTCCAACAAAAATAAAAATTTGAAGAATTTTTATAGAAATTTGTAAGACAATTGATTATTATTTTTATAATTGAATTTTTAGCAGGATCACTCTGTAGATAACGGCTGGTCATATTATCTTGCTTGGCGCTTTGCGATCAGCTGGTTTTAGCTGTCAAAAACCCGACGTTCATTACGAACTCTATCTCGCTCTAATGCACTTGCACCTTTCTCTCTCTAGACTACGTAAGCGAAGTTATTATCTTCAGTCATGAGAATTCAACTTTTTTACGCGATTTTATTACTTGATCTAACATTTTGAACAAATATGACATTACGATCATTTTCGTCATCGTGTCTTCGCAACATCTTACGAACAAACTGGTTTTTCGCCGATTGTATGACTTATGTTTAAACAGTTATGTATGCAAATTATCATTTCATTATCGTCAATAAAATGGAGATTCATGAATCATCGCTGCCGAGTGTAACGACATTCCAGAAATCATTAATGTTTATATTAAATATTACATAAATAATATTTGATAAAATAAGAATTATCTATGAACCTACTATATATTCTTAAAGAAAAAAACTATGTACAGTAACCCCCATTTACACTTAAGTCGGGACCGTGTAATTTGAAGTAGTGTAATTAGGGGAGTGATAACTAAAAACAAAGATTATTATTAATTTTGCAAAACAAATATATATGGACGAAAAATTTTGTAACCAACAAGGTGATAAAATGCATAGCGTTCGCAAAATCCAGAGCACAGACAGTTGCCAGGCTGTTCGTGTGTGGCCTGGTTCGGCATTTGACCGCACCACACCGCACAGACGGTCGTCTAGCTGTGTGTGTGTGCAGCTAAGGATTGGGGGATTTGCGGCGAATATTTGAAGCCAGCATGTAAATAGTAGTTCAATTGGGGGTTCCACTGTATTGTCAGTACTGATGTCAGTGCGTTGAATTCATTCCAATAACCTCCACCAGAAAGATAAATAGCTTTATATAAAGGTGATAAAATAAGTGATTGATTTTTAATTTATAATAATTACAATACATTTTTTGTACTATTTCCACGATATATTTGAAGATTAAGACCGTTTACTATGATAACTGACCGTTTACTATATATTACTACGATAATTCATTAACACATGATGAGCGAAAACAGTCCCGATCATCAAATACATTGTAGAAATAGTTCTAAATATGTGTTATTATAATTTAAAACTTGCGAGTATCCGGCAAGCGTTGCAATACCACCAATACAAAGTGATTGTATTTTAATTTTGTTAGCTGCAGAACTTTTAGAGGTACAATATATTTATTTTTCTGTCTGTTGCGTACACGAAAAAATGAGTCATTTTTACGACGCGTGAGCAGGCCACATATAGCTGTACATGCGAAAAGCATATCCACATAGTTCTATATATTAGTTTAACTATTAAACAGCAGGGCTGTGGAGTCGGAGTCGTGAAAAACGAACGACTCGAATGCTTTATCGATTAGACGATTTTAAAAAATATCTCAATGAACAATTTGCCGGATTGGTTGGTACATCTTTAATTAAATGCACATTATTAAGAAAGGTAGAACGAATACCTCACAATAGTGTTGTTAGTTAATATCGGATTCGGAGTCGTGGTTTTTTTTATCAGAAGAGACAGTTAACATCTAAAAAGTGCTTGTTAAATAGCGCGTATATTAGAATAATTCATATTACTAGTCCTGGAAGTTCTGGTTACTTATCCTGGAAGTTTTAAAATATATAAAATATGATTTGGAAGTCCCTGACGCGCAGCCGGTTTTGTGAACGTCTGTCGCAGCTTCACACGAAAATGTATAGCCAGACTGTCAATTAGCGCTATCTTACGGATAGTATACCATTTAAAGCTAAAAACAGCGTATAAATTCGATCTCGGGAATCACTTCCAGCGGTATAAAAAGTGCAGAAAAGTGGCATATTGTATTTCTGGATGAATATTTCGGTAGGCGAGTATCGCATTCGGCTGGCACACAACGCGTTAACCAGTGTTTGTTCTGCCGCGCCAGAGAGTAGGTGTGTGCTACATGTCACTCATTTCAATTATATCGCTCATGTCAAAAGCAAATCGCTCGTAATGCCTGCATTCTGACAAACATCAGTGGCAATTAGCGAAAAATTGAATTCTGCGTATTAAATAACCGCACACTTAACCCGGTCCACGCTAACCTCTTTTGAACCGACGTTTTAAAGTTTTTATTCGAAGTTTTGACGTGACCGTGGAGTGATAAGTTTAGAAATAGATCTCTACGTTGGCAAAAGTAAATTTTCGCCAAGTTTGTGCGATGGTTTGACACTGTTAAGTGTATACATTGTGACGTGTTTTGATTGTAGGTGTTTTTTTTGTGTATATTCTCAAATAGAGGTGAGATGTTATCAATTGTTATCAGGGGAATTGCACCGGGATCGGAAGGTAAACGTCTGTCGAGATTTCGAAACTCTTTCGTTTTAAAATTATCATTATACAATATTATGAATGCAAGCAGAAAATGCCAACCTTTAATAATAAGCACAGCGTTTTACCAACTCGCAATTACTACTTTAATACATTATTCGCCGGGAATTATGCATACAATTTATGATATCGACTGAAGGTGCTTGATGGAATTTCAATGTCAAATTTGAATTATAACAACTTTGTACGATTCCACATGTTTTGTCACTAACGACCCGGGTTTCGTTTACGGTTTGGTAAGTTCTGTTGCATCCGTGTGATAGAATGCCTGAATATGCTGAAAGGCAAAACCCGGGTCGTTAATGTCATAACATGTGTAATCGTACAGAGTTGTAATAATTCAAATTTAAATATGCATGCGATCACGGTATTGAATATTAATCGAGAATATCGAGAGAGTCTTCAACAAAAAAAATATATAGTACATATAACGTAGTCGTTGGAGAACCTCTTGTCTATTTTGTACTTTCAGGACAGGTTTCGCTTATTGCAAGATTTGTCCACTGATGAATTAGAATGTTCGCGATAAGTGAAACCGGCTATGATCAAAATACACACAGGAGAATCGGCGTAAATGTGTTTTACTGTACAGTAAAAATTCAATTCTATGTTTTTCCAAGGACAGTGAACAACAATGAAAATTGCAGAAAAGCTCCAAATAAAATTACTTGCTATTAAGATTTTGTAAACGAAGGGACAGGAAATGGTCAAAAGCGAAAATTTTTATGTGGAAACTAAAATATTTAGACGATTGATTTGAAGACATCAAGAAATTGAGAACGACAAATGCGGGATTATTTAGTATAATTCTTATGGGTCTACGGTTGGGACTATATAAAATAAACGAGACTTGCGGGAACGTAAGATCGGGGTTCACTTTATATAAATGATATATATCACAAGGCTGTAGAGTTGGTTAAAAAAAAACATTACTCCGATTAAAAAAAGGTTAATTTTGTGAGGTTTTTTTCATATTTATATACATTAAATCAAAGATCAACCATGAAATCCGGTAAATTGTTTTTTGAGATATTTTTCACAATCGTGTAATCGATAAATTGATCGGAGTCACTCGTTTTTCACGACTCCGGCAAAAACTCAATGACTCCGACTCCAAAGGCCCTGGAATATCACACACAAATCTTCGTCCGAAATGAGTACCTATGTATTAAAAAAATTACATTGGTTAAATGTCTGTCCCATTAAAAACCATCTTTAATATCACCAATAAATATTATTTGATTCTGTTAGCTGTCTGTCATACATACAAATACAATATATGTTACGAACCAATTGAAGAAAGAAATTTTAGTAGTAAACTGAACTTTATTTAATTGAAAGCAATCATTCCTGATTGTTTTACCAATGCATCTATAAAGTTTCAACAGTTGTAAAGACATTTTGTTCGATACACGAATAAAAACAAAAGAATTGGACATAGAATAGATTTTAAAGTAAATAATTATGCATTTTAGCATGCTATTATTTTGCATTACATGCTATATTTCTGTGTGAAGAAATACTTTATAACAGTGCTCCGTTACCGGTGTGCCGTGGCACGCCGATATGTCACCAGACGATGCTTGGTGTGCCGCATCACATTTTTGTAACTATATAATTCATATAATTCGTTCACACTATAAAATATTTTGTGAAACTGAGATCACATGAAAGCAGAAATAATCATTTTTGAGTACATAATTATTATACACACAATCTACAATATTTAACGTCAATTTATAAGAAACAAAATTGTACGTACATAAAGTAAACAATACAGAAGTAATGAATTGTTACAAATGTGTCGATGCTGTATATTCCGTTTATTTTAAATAAATATATACTTGTGGTGTTCCGCAAAATTTTGGAAAAAAGCGTTGGTGTGTCGTGGAAGACAAAAGGTTGCGAAGCACTGCTATGTAACACTAAAAAGCTTGACATGTTAAAGCGAATCCGTAATTTAAAAAATCGGTAATATAAAAGAATTATATTATAGCTTACAAAATGGTATGCGATGTTTGTGATACATTGTACATTGTAAAAACTGAAAGGTATAAATTCAAGTAGATTTAAAGAACATATAAAGGCTTATAACCTCTTACCTGCTGAGACGCATAAAGGATATTTCATCATATCGGACTAATCAGGATATATCTAAATACAAAAATGAGTTAGAAAAAAGTTTTGACACTGTTAACTATCAACAAACTTCAATTAGGTGTCTCAACAGTTGAAACATTAGCAGTCAGAGGTTAGTAACCAAATCATAATAGTAGAAATCAAACAATATTACTTCTGATTTTTTTAACGAATTTACAGCCCTGAAAAAAACCCTTTGATTGTTGCAAAACGTTGAATTCGTTAATAAATCGAACAACAAAACCTTTTTCTCCAGTTAAATTAAAATTAAATACTATTGTTATATTTTCATAAAGATCTAAGAATTGTTTTCCAGACCAGTCATTAGGGCGTTCTATCAAAATTAGACCTCTCTCGCTAATATGTATAATATAATATATATTTTGTTTGAAGCGACCAAACAATTCCTGCCTTTTCTTGCGGTTTTGATTAATTATAACAGTTTACTTTTGGTTAGCGAGTGTATAGTGAATTATTTATTACGTCTACGGCTAAAATATCTTGATTGTATAACACAGTGCTCTGCAACCTTTTGTCTTCCACGGCAGGTAAACACTTTTTCCAAAATTTCGCGGCACACTAAAAGTATAATATTAATAATAAAAAAAAAACAGAATATGCAACATCGATACATTTATTTAAACTCATTCTTTTTGCGTTGCTTAAATTATTTATGTACAATTTTATTTCTTATAAATTTACGTTTTTGATTGTAGATCTTGTGTATAATATTTATGCGCTTTTTAATTTTGACGAAAAAATAATTATTTCTGCTTTCATATGTTTATAGTTTCACAAAATATTTTATATTTTAGACGAATTATATGATTTTTCTTCTGTTAGAAAAATGCGCTGCGGCACACCAACCATCGTCTGACGGCACATCGATGTGCCGCGGCATACCGGTTTCCGAGCACTACTATAGGATATAACAAATAATTTTCGTAAGAAAAGTAACACTGTCCTTATTTCATTTTTTTCATTTAAAACAGAAACTTTTATTCTTTTATAAAAAATGTTTAAGAACCACTTAACCACTTTTACATGTTAACTGCTACTTCTTGGCGGAAAGACAGTATATTTAAAAAAATAAGAAAACTTTTTTAGTGTCAGTTTTAAAATATATTTTATGAGCCGGTTCCGCTTATCACGAGCATTGTCAACTAATATTTTTAAAACAAATTACAAACAAAGCTATTTTTACATAATTTTGCGTTAATAATTAGTAGGTATAAACAACAAATGGCTTAAGAACCGAAACAAGAAACAATATATAGAGAATCACACAATGCATATTTCAATGAAGTAAAATAAATTAAAAATAAAATATTGACGACCTTTTATCACAAATCCAGGAAACGGAATCGCTCAAGATGGTTATTTATTAAAAAAATATCAGATTTGAAATGTTGAAACATTGTACGATTTCACATGTTTCGTAACTAGCTTACAAACAGTCACTTCTGTTGCATCTGTTTGATAGAATGCCTGTGATTGTGAAGATTCCCAAGACGAAACCCGGGTTACTTGTAACAAAACATATGGAATTGTACAAAGTTTCAGCAAGTTAAATTTGATATTAAAATTCCATCAAACACCTTCAGTCAATTTCATAACAAAATATATCAGTTTGATTATTTTTTTCCTTTTACTGCTAACATCTCAACCGTTTTTAGTTTCTTTTAGTTTGTTGAAAATTCTCAAATAATACTCAAAATATTTCAAAGGATAACACTGTCAAAATCGTCTTGCAAGAGCTGATTTTTGTATTGACGTATATCCCGATTTGTCAAGATTATCGACACAAGTCTCGGTCCAAGTACTGTATATTAAGGTTTTTTTTCAATCAAATTCCTTTCTTATAGATTAACAGTTTGAGTGTAATGAAACTCTTATTAAGTTTTTCTTGCACGATTTTCTTATATAAAATATTTGGCGCATTGGTAACATCTCTAATAAATACTACAAATAATAAAAAAAATCCAGACAATATTTCTTTAGCGTGTATGTATTGAGTTTTTTTACTATAGCGTTTGTGGCTATCTTTTCGTATAGCGGTAAAAAGAGATATTAGAATTGTTCAATACCCCTGAAAAAAAATATAGATCAGTGGTTCTCATGTGTTTTGTAGTAAATATAGATATTTAAGAAAAAATGTGTTTTTACAAATGAATTTGTAAAATTATTATTATTTTAAAATTGATTAAATGCACCTGACTTATCCAGTCGAGTTAAAGTAAAGGACCGTTTTAATAATAAAACTGTTCAACAATTTTGGTCGGAGTTATACGTTGACCATTAATCAAGTATATATAAAGAATTAACAACAATTGCTTTATTAGTTTTGTTGATTTTACCAACAATTGTATACTGTGAAAGATCATTCAGTGCAATTCACTTTATAAAAAACTAATTCCCATAAAGACATTCCCATAAGACAATTGATATTTACAATGCGGCCACAGTGAAATTTCACGTGAGAACCACTGGTATAGATAATGCTATGAGACCGCTATACGAAAAGATCGCTAACGCTACAGAAAAAAACTCAATACAGCTGACGCTATAGAAGGGTTGATTGTATATTATAAGTTTTTCTCAGTAACCGATTGATTTATTGAATGCAAATAAATATATTCAAAATCAAGCCAAAACGAGTGTGTCAAAAAGTGATTTGTGAAAAGCTCTTGCAAAAAGTGGTGTCCAAAATTTGTGCTGGTGAATCAGGATTCCGGGAGATCTTGCCTATCGTGAAGACATGTAATGAGCTGCAGCAGACAATTGAAAGGGCGTTCAGCGCCACGTCGGCACCATGAGCAAACCGACGCCGAAACCACCAAATGAAGCCAAGGTATGTTTCAATTAAAGCTACTCCACTTTTACTATATTGACGATTGGCGGTCTTATGAGTATAAGTCCAAAAGGAGATTGTTCAGGAAAGTGAGAACAAGTGATTGTGTTAAATTCGAAAGGATTGTTTTCAGCATTTTTTCATTGACTATTTACTTAGTAAAACTCCATTATAATAATGTAAAAGTAACAAATAGTTTAGCTAAAAACTTTTATATTATTATATGCAGTTTTGATAGAGTTTTCTAAGCACCGTCAAAATGTGATTATGCAAACTAAAATTAAGCCTTTACATATACTGTTTGTAAAGCAATACATACAATAAATTTTCTTACGTTTTACTTACATCAACTTTTATTTATATAATATGTAATTGTGTTAATGGCTTCTCTGAGCAAATAAATGTACAGTTCTGAGGATGGCAGAAATCAAAATAGCTATCAGCAATAAAAGTAAATAAATATTTTGACACCGAAACTCTTTTAATATTTTTACCGTTATATAAAATCAAATAATATAACAACACTCATAAGTGTGCACACTTATACTTATAGGAACATAATTTTTCATATATATACTATAAGTTAGTCTAATTGACACATAAATTATTATATTATAAAGTATCTGCAATGTATACTGAAATCTTCCTTTGTTTGATTTTTCTCGTAATTAATATTAGATGAAAAAAGCGGAGTTATACTCATAAATACATCCATTGTAAATAATGACAGTCATTACTTTTTTACGAATGAATTTTTAGTCAGGTAAGTTTTTATTTTGCACTTATTTGACATATTATATTTCAATTTTTGATTTACATTCGTTTTGAACTGTTGCATAATTTTAGACACAACTACATTTGGTATGATAACAATATATAAACTGGCATAAAAGAAAATATGATAGTTGGCGTTCATATTGTCTTGTACATATTATATTCAATTTTTACACATTTTCATCAGTCAGTTTTAAACTGTTTTTCTCCAATTTTCTTTGTGTTTTTAAACTGCGTTGTCACTTATTCTAATTTATGCATAAGCAACACATATTAAATAACAATGCACATATTATCTTAGAACCTAATTCTTCAATAATTTTATCGATAAGGTGACTTATTTTGATAAATTTAAGCACATGCGAGTCGTCATAAAATTAAAAGTTATGTTTACTGGGGGTTATCGGATATAACGACGAAATTAAATTTTTGGTCGTTATAAACGGGTTTAAAATAAAGTTTTACCAGTGCATCTTAAACCCAAGGTGCGATAGAATTTTATAACGTTTAAATGTGTTGTAAACAGGGCTGTGGAATCGGAGTTGAGAAAAACCAGCGACTCTTGACCACTTTTTTGATTAAGCAATTTTTTAAAAATATCGTAATGAACGATTTCCCGGATTGGTTGATTAATCTTTAATTCAGTGCACATAAATAGGAAAGGTAGAAAACAAACTGACAAAATTAAACTTTTTTTAGTCATTGTCGTGTTTCTTTTAATAACTCCACAGTCCTAGTTATAAATAATTGAAATTTGCCTTTTTAATCCGTTTTCTGTCGAACCTCGTGACATATATCCAATCACCTAATATTTCATTAAAATTAATTCTGCAATGTTGGCGTTAAACAAATTAGTTATGCCATATTTTACAAAAACATTATTCTATAAAAGAGTTTTAATATCACCTATCAACACACTACAATTAGCCGTCTCAACCGTTGAAATGTCAACAGTCAGTAGGTAAAAAAAATATTAATTGAAAAACAGTATAAAATTCTGAGGTAAAACACGAAAATGGTGAGCCTAAAAAATCCTGAATGAAAATTTTGTTAATGTTTAATTTCGGACATATGGATAAGAACATGATGCAAACAATTTCTTTGGATTAAAACCAAAGCCAAAACTCGTCTAAGTACAAATGGTGATTTAAGTTTTGCTTTTCTAATATATACGTTTTCCACCAATGAACTTATCATTAAATAATTACCAATAATATCTGCAATAAGAAAAATCAAGTAATTAATTCAGAAGTGTTTGTTTTAAACAAAATTTTGGAGATTTCCACGACAAATAAGGCTATATTTCAATACGAAAAATATCTTATATTTATTACCACCTTGCATTTAGCTGTTTCAACGGTTCATACGACAGTCGTTATTGAGAACATTTTTTTTCAGAGTCAATCAAGACGGTGCCGATCACTAAAAATGTTAAGAATCATTGATATTACGTCTAAAAAATGAAACATCATATAATATAGATTAAATCACTCATATCTTTTCAAGTCAAACACTTGTTAGTATTTAAATATTCCATTAATTGGAATGTGGAATTGGTTAATGAAAGATTGTGGAATTGTATCAATAAACCAATTCCAATTGGAAGATTGTGACTTAAATTATTGTTGACATTTCGATTGATTGAAATTGTAATTAAGTTATACGTTAGAGCAGGGTTGTCAAATAAAATTCGAGATAAAAATCTTATCAAAGACAAAGAATAGAGATTAGAATTTGTACATTTCCACATGCCTTGTCACTGGGTGGTCAATCCTGGGTTTCACATTTGACATCTTTAGGCATTCTAGTTTACAGACATATTGAATCGTTTGTACACAAAACGAGATATAAAAAAATATTGACCCAAAATCTAGCAAATGAAGTGATATCTTAATTAATTTTAATGTCTACTGATTTGACAAAAATGACATTTAAATTTCGATAGCATTTTTATAGTCAATATAAAATCGCGACACGGTGAAAAAATAGCTATGTATTTTAGTTCTACAATATTTATAAGATATATATAAATATATATAGTTGATAGCTATTTCGGCTTACGTCGTCATCAGATCTATAGTATATTATAAATTTTGTATAACTAAAATACATTGCAATTTTTTCACTGTGTTGTAATGGAGTTCTACCAAGTAAATGCCAATTAAATCAATAAATATAAAATCGCGACTTTGCAATGAGATGTGTTTACGATAATTAACCATCACTAAAATAAAATTGGGTAATTTATTATCTTAGATGTATACAGATTTTTAATGGGTGGGTTTTGGTAGCAAAATATATCAGCATACATATAGTGGAAAGAATTACATTATTTTCAGATCGTAGACCAATTCAACTAACATCTCACATATAGGATATAAAAAGGGAAAATTAGAGTGGACTCAATTAGGAATTAGAAATCATGGATTATCCATCAAAAACTTTTAATATATACCTTAAATTAGAGATGAGCAACATTTTTGATTGCAAGAGCTACTTTAAATTCAACTTTATATGCCGACCTACTTCCAATCAGAATCGAACAAGAATTTTGTTTTCAATATGAAATCTTTATTAAAAATTTTGAAATGTCTTTTGATAAACGGAAAATAATGCAGTTTAATTATTTTCGTCTTCGTTAAAAATCTTTATGAATTTTAAGTATATATTTCCAAAATTGTCAATTGAAATTGGGATTCAATTTTTTGTCCATCCTTGTCTTTAATTATAATGCAAAGGATATCAAAAAAATATCACGGAATGCCATAAACAGAAATGTTATATATACTTGTATATGGTTAGCGATGGTTTCTATTAACTCATTGTTAATAAGTTCCGCCGTATTATAAATACTATATGAATAAACAGTGAAACGCTGAACGCAGAACCCTTTCAGTTTTAGTTTGCACCGGGTCTGATTGTCAATTAAACTTTCCTCATGAATCATTTTGCTAATTTATATTTTTAACCTTGGTAATACAGTACAACTACGACAAAATGAGACTGTTGTAGCTTAACAATAAATAATCACTTTAAAGGTGTTAACTGTCACTTCTTGGTGAAAAGCCATAATATTTAAAATAATGAAAAATAAAACATTTTTTTAACCCTCATTTCCACAATATACTTTATGATCATGACCGGTTTAGCCTAAAGTAAGCAACTAATGATAATATATGTAATCAATTGATAATGCTCGCGATGAGCGTAAACGGTATTGATAATAAAATATACTGTGGAAATAAGTAATAAAAATGTGTTTTTATTATTTCAAACAAATTATCACAAAACAAAATTTGTCAGCGAGCCGCCTTTTTGACAACCTGCGCTATTTCGTGGATTCGCGAGCTTAAGTAACAAGCGAAACGGTAATTGTTGTTTCTTTGTTTTATATTTAGATTTCGTTAATTCAGCATGCGATTCTGAACCGTTAATTCACATATTTGAACTTAAAATGTAATCACTATTCGAATTTTGAATTCGAACGGTTTAGTCTAAAGTGATTAACATTTTAAATTGTCACATAAGATAGGTTCTGAAATCCTATTATGTCACTTCTTGGTGGAAAATATTTAATAAAACATTGTCTTTATTCTTCTTAATGAGTTTTTCACAATTGTTATGAGCTTTTAATGGAATATTGACTTAACTAAATTTTGTTTGCAAATTACAATACCAAATTTGAATTTCTAGAACTTTGTACGATTCCGCATGTTTTGTCACTAACGACCTGGGTTTCGTATTTCGTATTTTTTGTATTCGAATAAAAATCTTTATTCACTAAAAATTTAAAAGATTTTAGTATAACACATATTACAGCCGTACCAATAATTTTTTAATAGCAGTATAATAAAATTTGACATTTAATTTATTCTTGAGGTCTGGCAAATCCCCCAATCGTCTCACGGTTTATTAGTCATTTAAAAGTTAATTATTTGTAAATTTGTGTTAACAATTCATTTTTAAATTGAATTAATTCATTTGATTGTGTATTCCATGACATCCTGTAAATTGTTTTCTTAGTTATTGAACCCATGGTTTTGTAAGCCTGCTAACTTTTATTAAAAAAAAATTATAACTAGAGTTGCTTATAATTTGTATCTAATAAGTTAATAATAAATAAAATATATTGTGTGTTGAATATCCAATATATTAATTAAATTTTAATCTAATCAAATTGTTATATGTTTATTTGTTAGTGAAAGTTAAGTCCATATGTCAAAATATTAATTTAAAAATATTACATGAAAAACCACTTTTATTTCAGTATCAATGGTCCGCGATTTTTTTTACTGTTTTAGCGGCCCGCAGGTGTAAAAAAGTTGGGGAACACTGATATAGACTATTATTTGGTACAGTATAAATTATTGAGAGTCGACGCTAATTACATGATAGTGCTGTGTTTCGTTGCCAATTTATCAAAATATATTTTATAACAGTTTATTGTAATACACAGAATTCGGCAAAAACACCGCGACTCTACGGAGCCTGCAAATAACTATTTATTAGTAATCGACAACAAAAACTTATTAACAGTCCATTATAAGTTAAGAAATTATAATGAAATTCTCATTAGCAAAAATAACCAATTTGAAAATTTTACAATCAAATTACGATCACTCAAATAGTTTTAGTATAGTAACTATGGAGGGTTCAACCTTTTTGTTATCGTTAAATATACAATAATCAGGTCACAATTCCTTGTTCCATAGAATGGAACATTCACAACTAAAAGCTTAATTAAGGTTTAGTCTTATCTACCGAAAGTAAACAAAGTTCGTCAATTGTGGTGATTATCTATAATATTTCTAATAATAACTACTAATGACTTAACTTTACAGTAACGCCAGTTTTGATGTCAATGGCGTAGCGTTAACAGTGTGAAATTAATGCGACAATTATTTATCTGATATTTTTGAAAAATTTTATTCCTCTGGATTTTAAGCTTTTCAAAATTCACTCAATAAAAAAAACTAATGTTGTACGTATCCTAGTTTCTCAACCGGTGGTCCGCGGTGTGACAATTTTTTCGATTAACAATCTAATTTGATGTTGTATTTTGTGGATTTAAAAATTATATTTTTTTTGTAACTGTTTGTTTTAATATACTTAAATATTGTTATTCAGCATGCTATGTTTAAAAATATTTTTTTCTAAATAAAAAATCAACTATTTAAATATGTATTATTTTATTCCGCCAACATTGGATAACCATAACAATTAACAATTCCGCATAACAATTTTGAATTTTTTGGTGGTCCGAGGATGTAAAAAGGTTGAGAAACTATGGTATAAATCAAATCAAAATATTCACTCAAATCAACTGAGTACTTTTAAGCTGTTTTTCTTATTAGAAAGGTCTTAATAATAATGTCCCATAATTAGTAGATACTGGTCGCAATGAACGAAATTGTTCTCGATCTTAACATTGTAATATTGTGGAAATAATAGTAAAATTCGTGTTTTACTATTTAAAAATTAGTTGAACACAATATTAAACCTTTTTACAACAAGTTTATAGAGATTATCACGATAATATGACATTGTTTGATGCAAATATTAATTAATTTATTATGTAAACTGAGAGTGCTTGATGGAATTTTACTATCAAATTTGTTGGATCCTATAAAGTTTCAACAATTGAAATTTCATAAATAGCCTTTTTTAATGATTTGCAATACCGATTAAGAGTACTTGTTGGAGTTTAAATATCAAATTTAAACTGTTAAATTTTACACGTTTCCACATGTTTTGTCACTAACGACCAGGGTTTCTCCTTTCGATATTGATGCAAGACGGCAAGATGCCGAAAGACAAAACCGGTTGTGCGTAAAAAAACATATGGAAACGTACAAAGCTTAAAATATTCAAATTAAATAAATAGCATTGTTTTAATTCGTATAGTAGCAGATGATAATACTCGCAATGAGCGAAACCGGTCTTGATCTCAATAATATAAAATTATGAAAATAGTTATAAGCATTGTGTTTTAGCCTAAAAGCTACAGTTAACACTTCAATAGGTATTAATATGCTTCAAATCTGTAAACTGACAGATACAATTTTTATACTTTTGACGAAATAATATATAATACATACTTTTTGAAGAAAATAGTTTAATATCACTGTCGTTATAAAATTGTCTCAAACAACAACATCATTTGATTCCCATACGAAGTAAAGTGCGTGAAACGACAAAATGGTTACACTTGTTTATGGAAGTTTTTAATTTAATCTTTTGAGTGCTAACTTCTCAACTGGTTAATACGGCTGATTGGAGAGTGTTAAAAGTTAACACTTAAAAATAAACGAAGGTTAAAAGTGTTCAAACTTTTGTGAACGAGCTAATTTTTGCGCTGAAAAAAGGCATGACAATCTCTATAAGTTTATTTTGCACCTCACTGTATATATTTTTATTATATTCTGAATATCTTTTACTCCAGTGTTTTTTTATCGTTTTTACATCCACGTACCGACTATATACGAATATTAAGTACAGTTTGTTCTTGACTTAAGACGGAGAATTCGTAAGTTAAAAATATTTAACTTAAGTAACTCAAATATATGTCAATATTGGACTCATGTATTTATTTTTAATGCTTACTATTGGTTTCATGTTTAAAAGTATTAAATACATTTTTCTTAATAATTATGCTCGAAATACGTTAAAATTTAAGTTAAACAAGTTATGTGACATATATTATTCATTTTTGAAAATATATATTACATTTCGACAGTATATTTTATGGCATTAAGTGTGGAGTATAATGTCATTCCAATGTCCGCCACGGGTTTGTTTGGTAGCAAATATTCAGGAGGTCCAATTTTCAATGACTTTGTCATATAAATCTGACTGAATTTGTTTGATGGCGTTTGTTATATTGACATTGAAGGCGTCAATTATTTGTGGCTTATTTGGAAAGACTTGCAATTAAAGATAGCCCAAAAGAAAGAAGTCTAAAGGCGCTAAATCGTACGATCTCGACTGCCAGTTCCATGCCTTCAAAGCTATAACCTTTCATGATGGTTTGTTAACCATACACTACTTAACAATTGACAACAAATTTGACAGAAGTCACTTTAACAACATGGCTGTTATAATCTAACATATGTTGAGTGTTATTAAAAGACTCCTCATTTTATTATTTGTATCAATCATATAAATCATATCAATTTCGTTCCCTTATTATTGAAATTAACAGATGGCCCCTTTTGCCGTCTGAATACTGAATGTTCATTCATGTGAACGAGGTGTCGTTGTTTTCGGACTTTTTGTCATGTTCTCGGAAGCCCTTCTTCAGCGCCGTCAGGAGTGTATTATTTTTCCTCGTCTCTTTACACCAGGGACGAATCAGGCCTTGATTCGTGTGCAATACAATAGCATATATGTCTGCGAAAATTTAATTCCGTGAGTGGCAGATATGTCAAAAGGATTTAACTACATACGTTTATTCACCAGTGGCGTATCTTTTATAGTTTATTATGTAAAATTATTTGTCTGACATAAGGGATATGAATAAAAATGAAGATTATTTATCAAAATACTGAATTGATATTAAATACTCAAATATTTAGCTTTCTATGGGTACATAGTTGTTATGATAATACATACAATACATCACACAAGTGCAATAGAACTGACTGTGAGTAGTTTTAAGAGAAATAAATACAACCCATTTGAGTTCATTGCCTTTTTCAAACGAGTAATTAAACCTTACTAATTCTCCCTTGCTATATCTGTTAGTGGAGACTAATTCAATTGGTCAACAATCTGAAAACAGATTAAAAATAAAAATTTGATTAAAAGGACATAATTGAGTTCATTGACTTTATTAAACGAGCAATTCAGCCTTACTAATTCTCCCTTGTTATATCCGTTATGTGAGACTATTTCAATTACTCAACAATCTGAAAACAGATTCAGCTATTCAAATTTGGTTAAAACTGACTCAGTTGAGTTCATTGACTTTATTAAACAAGCAATTAAACCTCTCTCAATCTCTCTTGACATATCCATTTCGTGAAAATAAGTCAGTAACTCAATGATCAGAAAATACATACAATAAATCGAATTTGGTTAAAACAGATCCAGTTAAGTTCATTGACTTTATTAAACGAGCAGCTGAACCTCACTTAATCTCTCTTGCCATATCCATTACGTGAAAATATATCAATAAGTCAACGATCTGAAAACACAAACAATAAATCAAATTTGGTTAAAACAGACCCAGTTGAGTTTATTGACTTTATTAAACGAGCAGTTGAATCTCATGTATTCTCCCTTGCTATACCCGTTTCGTTAGACTATTTTAAGTTATCAAGAATTCAAAAACAGTTTCAAGAATTCAAATTTAGCATCTCAAATTACTTTTTATTATTGCCTTGTCTTTTAGTTAACGAAATCGATTTTTTTTGTTTTTTTATTTTTGGCAGGAAATGCTTAAAATAATTTATATCTTACAAAAAATATGTATAAAAAAAATTGACGCGTGATTCAAATCACTCCGGTCTCTTGAAAACCGCAATTTCTAGGTCCGCCATATTGTGTCGAAATAATTATAGTGTAAATCGCTTGTAGAATATTGTTTTGTTAATACGTTCCTGTTTACATGCATCCGTTCTCTTGAACAAGTTTCGACTTGATCGGTTTCTCACAGTGTTGAATTATTAACGCCACATTTAGCGCGAGATGGCGATATAATATATACGTATTATATATTCATATAACATATTGTTTTAACCATGACTGCATTTAATAAAAATCATTTTAACCCGTTCCCTGCTGAGGCATATAAAGGATACTTGAACGACGAGTATTTCTAAAATTAATTCAGTAATGGCTATCGAGATAGAGTCAGAGTCGTGAAAGACGAGTGAATCCCACTTCTTTTGCGATTAGACGATTTTGAAAGATATGTCAATGTAAAATTTGCCGAATTGGTTGGTTGATCTTTAATTCAGTGCACACCAATAGAAACTGTAGGAAAAATACCCAAAAGAACTATTTTTTTAGTCAGAGACGTTAATATTGGTCAGTTCTGTATATTAGTATTAAATTATCTTTATAATCTTAAATCATGTTAAAATAATAAAACCACATTATAAAATAAACGCCATGTAACAGTGATTGATAATCAATTACAAACGATCAAAACAATAAATAAAATTAGGAAAGATGATGAATTAAACAATTAATATTGTCTATAGTCAGTACGAATTAAAAATCCAATGGAGAAATTAGCTATCGTGGTATCATTTTTAAGTAAAAAAAATGAAAAAAGTATTTAACGATGAAAATTGTATTATTTAGTAATTTATGATATCGACTGAAGGTGCTTGATAGAATTTCAATATCGAATTTAACTTGTTACAATTTTGTACGATTCCACATCCTTTGTCACTAACGACCCAGGTTTCGCCTTTCGGCATCCTCAGGCATTCCATCACACGGATGCAACAGCACTGACGTAAAATAAACAGTTGGCATCGTATATATAGTACTATATCTAGTGTATTGATATTGTTAAATTTGTTTTAGCTGCAATTTACTGCTTGCCTAGGGGTAAGTGTTTTCCTGCAATTAAAAACTTTGGTATATAGACGTTTATTTTACGTCAGTTCTGTTGCATCCGTGTTATGGAATGCCTGAGGATACCGAAAGGCGAAACCCGGGTCATTAGTGACAAAACATGTGGAATCGTACAAAATTGTAACAATTCAAAGTTGTACCGTATCAGTCGATAATGATCGCGATGAGCGAAAACGGTCTTCATCTTCACAGTATAAACTTGTAGAAATAATACTAAACATTGTGTTTAATTATTTATATACGTTATGTCTGTCCACCAAGAAGTGACAGGTTGGCACTAAAACGAAGACATAGTCCCAAAGATAGGTCGTAATTGTCACTCTGCGGGCACTTTGAGCCGGTCGTATGGCGGGGCGTTCAGCTGCCGCGCTGATATTGCTGAATAAATATCCCGTTTGTGGCCAGACACACGTCCATCTTTTAGCACCTGGGGGTTGTTTTTAGCGACAAGCCTTAATAGGGGTCGTTGAACCCGGGATTAATGGCCGCCGCATTAAACTCTGCGGCTGTTACGTGAGGGTTATTTCTTTACCCCCGATTTATTTACAACATTGCAAATCGGCTGCGCTGGATTTTTTTTATTTTGAGACGGATTAGAAGAGAAATGTATCTAGCCACATATTTCTTTCGACTAATTCGAGATCAAAATGAGAATTCTGTTATCCTTAATAATATCAATTTGTATGGTCCGGATATTTTTCTATTGAGAAATCGTGGACATAATTTGTTTGTTCTTCCAAAGTGTAGAACCAGTCTGACAATGGGGATGCCAATGGTAAGAGCATTAACAATGTTCAACAGTATTGCTTCGGATGTCGACATATTCAATGTGGACAAATGCGATTTCAGGCGAATACTATTTTTTAATGCGTTAAAGTAGATTTTTTATGAGCTTGTTTGGTTGACTATCTTGCAATCCTTATTGTATGTTTTGTTGTTTATTTATTAAATTTACAACTCTAAATGTCAAAATATTTTGACGTTGCAAAAGCAATGTTTTGTAACTTTGTTATGCATAAATAAATAAATAGACCAGTGGTCTCCAAACTTAATAAGGATGTGAGCTACTTATGGAAATTGAAATTCTCCGGTGAGCTACTTATACGTATTCCTTCTTTATATTTTTTTATCGTCGTATTTATCTTACCATACATAATATTAACATTACGTAAATATTCGCATCAATCATAATACATCTCCGACCGCTTCTCTATTTTACTTCGTCATACGTATAAAAATGTATAGGCAAATTTATAAATATGATAAAATATCCTACGCGAGCTACTTTTAGTTACGAGCTAGTTTGGGGATCACTGGATTAGACACTAAACACTCGTTTTTATTTTTGCATTATAATTATTGTATCTATATTAATCACTCTTAACGTGTTATTACCTACCACTTCTTGGTACAAAAGCATTATGTTTTAAATAATTAAAATTGTTTTTTTTAAGAAATACCTACTTATTTCAATATGGCAAGTAACGGTTAAACATCTAGTGATGGAATATAAGAATTTACTTCATGAGATTTCGATAGACATATCTCACGTAAAGGATACAACTAGGAGGAGTTGGGAAGATTGAGCTGGTCATTAAGAATGAAAGTTTTAACAATTCCAATTTGATATTGAAATTTCAACAAGCACCTTCAGTCGATATCATAATATATATATATATATTTGTTGTACTATTAGGACCAATCATTAACAACTGATAGAATATATAATATATTAGAAACAGAGCTATTTGTACAAAATTTTAAGTAAGTAATTAACAGGTATGTAAAACCAGAGGTTAAGGAACTGAAAAAACAATTTAAAGGAAATCAATTATACAATTTATATACATTATATACAAATAAAGTAAAATAGTTTACAAATAAAATGTTATGGTGCCTTAATAAATAATTTGTAATTAAAATGAATTCCAATCAGAAATTCGTAAAGGGTTCAGAAACAATCATGAAAAACTTTATTAACAAGAAAAACATTTGGAAAATTTTTAATTGTCTATATTCCTTAAATGGGTTACATTTTCTCAAAAAAGGGTAGAACAAATGTTTCGTAAATAATATTTTATATGTAGCAAACCTTTTTGAGTCTAAGTGCCAAAAATTTGTCGAGGTGTCACATGCATTGAAATAAAAAATGCGTCAAATTTTTAATGTATACAAAGCATTAATACATTGAAAAGTTTAATTAAATACTTATCAAAGGCAAAATAAAAAAAAAGATTAAATTAATAAAAACTTAGAACACTTAAAATTTCATTATTAGTAAGATTTTCGTTGTTGAATGCTGGGTACCAAATGTTATAAGTAGTGTTCTAGGCACGTTGGCGCATTAGATCGTGTAGTAGATTTTTTACTTACAATTTGTAAAAACGTGTACGTTTTAGTTATTGCTTTTAGACAACTCAATAACCACCTGATCGTCTATATTTTATCATTTATTGATGAACCAAATTGTCATTGTATATATTCCAACAGCTGATGTACAAATAACAGACTGAGTCAATTTCAGTATTAATTAATTACATAAAAAACACTTGTTCAATTAAAACCGTTCCGGGAAACATTAAAAAAGCTGTTTGAAAGTAATATAAAATTATGAAACTAATATTATAACAAAATTTCCCTAGCTTACAAAAAAAAAATAGTTCAGAAGTGTAGAACCTGTTTTTATTTTTTCATGCGTTGTTTCAATTCATGTAAGTATATCTGGTTCAATTTTATTCTATACGGTTTCCTGATTAAATGCGTATATGTATATTATATATTTAAGTAATAAAACACGATTTTTTGTATTATTATTGTTTTATATTAACGACCTGGAATAATTGCGCTCATCGCGAGCATTATCAACAGATAAAATATAATTAAAAGTACCAGGTGTACAAAACCATAGGTAAAATAACTGAGAAAATAATTTCAAATGAAAATTATTTTGTCAAAATACTTAGTTTGTAATTGGTATCCTATTAGTTGATAACGCTCGGTATGAGTGAAACCGGTCCTGGTCATAAAATATATTGTGATTATAGTACTGAAAATGTGTTGTTATTTTTAAATATATTGCATTTCCACCGATAAGTGACATATAACACATTAAACGTTGTTTGTTTGCAGTATGACATTTTCATAGAGTTTACCGCTTCCCTTACTGTGCCGAAAAAATCACCTTCTTAGGTTCTGTTTATCCGATACACACCATAAACACATGAGTGATACGGAACATATTATATATATAATACAAAAGAAAAATATATATTAACGCAATCTTACAATACATATTCAAATGAAGTAAAATATCTCACAAATAAAATGAAAGATCTTTTGGTGTTTATTTATTATTAAAAATAAAATTATATTCAAAGTATATTTTGTATTTTTTTACAACAATTTTTGAACAATTTGTAGTAACATATTTTTGCTATCATAATGGATTAAATAATTAATAATGTCAATATGTAGTAAATAAAAATTATCGGTCATTGACGTCCCAGTATAACAACTGCTGAAACACAATTTAAAAAAATCAACGTACAATTCCCTACAGTCAAAAAAATGTACGGATTAATGTAACGGGTCCAACAATAGTGACAGCGAACGATTTTGTTTGATCATTCATTCTTTTAGCTGCCAGAAAAAAATACGTCCCACAAAAATACCCAGCACGCCAGATATAATTTTCAAAAAAAAATAGTGAATTTTCGATGTTTTTTTAAAATTTCTTTTACAGAAATAACAAATAAATTCACCATTTGTTACACGGTAAAACAAATAGCAATGTATTTTAGTTCTACAAAATATTTTTTTTATAGTTGATAACTATTTCGGCTCATGCCGTCGTCAGAACTATGCTTAAACGAACATTTGCTTATACGTATATAGCTGTGTAGAAAGAGTGCACTATACATCTTCTCTCCTGTTTTAACGACCTAGCTTGTTTCTTAAAACTAAAAATTTTGAATGAAACTAATAAGGCAGCAATATCTATAAGTTTACATATGGCACGGAAATGATCTATTACAGAAACAATATAGCACCCTGTAGAGGTTTAAGCAATGGCTATCGACATATATTAGTTTGTTCGTTAAGAATCCTTTATGATAGTCACCAATTGTTTATAATTGTATCATAAAAAAGCAGGTTCTCTGAAAGAATTTTTGCAGAAAGTTGATTTTAATAACACGGTGAAAAAATAGCAATGTATTTTAGTTCTACAAAATTATTTTTAACAAATATAGTTGATAGCTATTTCGGCTCATTTGCTTATCTACATATAGCTGTGTAGAAAACGTACACAATACATCTTCTCTCCTGTTTTAACGGCCTAGCTTGTTACTTTCACACAGTAAAACTAAATTTTCAAAAATTGTAAATGCAACAAAAGGCGGCTATGACAATAAGTTTACATGTGGGACGGAAGTGGTCATTACGGAAGCAAATCAGACCACCCCCAGTAATAGGGTTAGACTAATTGGGGATACTATTATATTAGTTTGTTCGTTAAGAATCCACGCAATCGTCAGAACTATAGTTCTGACGATGGCGTGAGCTATTTTTGGAGGCTATTTTTTCACCGTGTTATAATGGAGTTCTACCAAGTGAATGCCAATTCAATCAATCAATTGATTTTGATAACCCTGCAACTATTGAAATCTCTCAAGTAACAGTTAGAACACTCGAAGAAATCACGAAAAAAGTATGTAAAAATCCTTTACAGTTATGGTAAAATGTTTTTAAACGTTTCTTATAGATATCAGTGTGTGTCCTGTCAAAGAATTATTTTAAAAGAATGAATATTTTTGGAGGAAATTACGTTTAAAGATGTTGACGACATATCTCGTCTCAGGTAGCTATTTGGTTAAAAGATCATTTTTATATTATTAAGCTTTTCTTAACGATGTACTAATTCACCAAAATAAACAACCGTTTATTTACTTGATTATTTTATCAATAAACGAATTCTTAATCGTCAATTTGTGGAGTTGTTTGAAACTGCGATGCATCGTTCAACGGAATCGCATGAGACTGAAACCATTAAGTATCCACTCCATTAGTGGAAACGCTGACTGACTTTGTTCCATAAAATTACAATGAATGCCCTCTTTCCACTGGTCCATGCGTGCTTTGTAGAACTAAATCGAAAACGCGAAATCTTTAGATCTCGTTTTCTTTATTCGGTAAATTTGCCAGTCTATTTTTTTATTAATAGAATATCACTGAATGTAAGAAATTAGATATCTATTTAAGTATCTACATGACAGTTGCTTTCTAGCTATTATTTTTTCTTTAATATAATTAAAATTAATATATTATTAAAATTAATATATAATAACATGATTTTGCTAAAAATTCATTTAATTATTTTTTCTTACGATAGCAAAGTTTTTCAATGAACGCTTTCACTGCTTGCTAATGTATAATAAAATCCCATGTAAAAGTGTCATGCCGAATATATTGTATTTGAATTATCAAAATGTGTTGCAAATTAATAATAAAAAGCATTATTTCAAAGACAATACACGCGAGTATCGATAAGTACAAATAAATTGGCTTCGTTATTTTTGCGTCTCATATTACACTGATAAATCGGCGGCAAGTTCATACTGTAATGGTTGGTCCAAACGTTCATTTATTTTCAAATATATATCGATTCATGACTGTAAATACATACTATATTTCATGATATCGACTGAAGGTGCTTGATGGTATTTCAATATCAAATTTGAATTGTTGTAATTTTGAATCGTACAAAATTACAACTATTCAAAATATACTTTATTATTCAAAAAGCACTTATGTTTGTTCAAATTCAATAAATCACTCATAATCGAAAATTACTATATTAAAATCTAGATAAAATATTTTTTCTGAGCTGAACTTTCCACAAAACGACGCCATAGTCAAGTTATTTTAATATTCCAATTGCTAAAAATATCATTGGAATAAAACAATAAAAAAGATTTTAATGAAAATTACAAAAAAATATTAACAACGGCACTTGTAGACTCAGCTTTAGCTGCGCGGTAAGATTCAAAGACGACGAAATCAAATATGAATATTCGTCGAATGAAATCGTTTCTACGTTGCAAAAGCAATGCTCTTTTAATAATATATAATTGTTAATGTATAAAATATATATATGTTTATTTTGTTTATTGTTCTAAAATGTATATTATTTGTATAAGGTTTGATGCTGTAGTGAAATATAAAATAATGCTTGGATGGATGAAGTTGTCAAATGGAGACAATTGAAATTGTGTCCACATTATTGTATTCGATGTTTAAAATTGTATTTCTTGTTTATTCAAATGCTTTCTGTTGTATCGAACAGGGGGTGCAAGCCGGTCTGAAGAGGGTTGGTTTGGCGGTGCTGTCACTATCATTGCCGTCGTCGGAACCTCACCCTGAAAGAGTAGGTTGCAAAGTCAGGGCCTGCAGCGTAGTGGTCCTGCCTTGTCATGTGTTTGTTAGCCTTTAGCCTGCTTCACCATTGTGCCAACGCATCATGTGGCCATCATCAGCCTGCGGGGTCGACTGCTCCTGGCATCGTGTCTTCATTTTTTTAGAAAAACCCACCCTACACCACCGCCGAATGTGCATCATTGACTGTCATTATGTCGAATACATATGTTACAGCGAAAAAATATTTCAAGTCTAAATTTATTTTCACTAGTGAAAATGTGGTGAACCAAATCAGCGAAAACGTTTAAATAAAATTCCTCTGAACACTTCCACAAGCTTGGTCTCTTACGACGTGGATTTCGTCTTTCGGCATCTTCAGGCAAACACGGATGTATTAGAACTGACAGTCAGTATACAGTTAACGCCATTAAAATATAGTCTAGGACAATGGTCGGCAACCTTTTGAGAGACTGGGTAAAAATTTCAATTTTTAAAATTTTATTACTATAGATAAGTGGGTAAAAGTTAGAAAAATATTTTAGTACCACAAAATTAAATATATACATGTATGTATGTGTAAATACTAATTTATCTTATAAAACAAACATATATAAAAAAAATATTTTTCTTAGTGGCTATATGGATTTTGATTTTTTTTAATTATTGGTATTTTCAATGTATAAATAATTTTATGAAAAAAAAAATTATATTTTTTAAGTGGATAATTCAAAATATCATAGTGGGTTTTTCAATTACCCGCGGGTAGTAGGTTGCCAACCACTGGTCTATGAGGTAAATGCACATATAAATTAGTCACACAACGGATAATCGGTTAACGAACATTATCTGTTTCACGACTATGTTCCATATTTGAATCGACCATTATTATATTTCAAATATAATACGTGGATTAGAAAGATTTTTTAGTTTGTAATACGAAAATCTTTTTTCATTTGATAGTGCTCGTTGACCGATCACCCATTGTATTAATTACTTTCCCATTCTATGTTGAAGAATTATCTCACAATTAATACGTCCTAATGAATTTTTAATAAGTTTTCATCAGAAACAATTTGCATTAACCTAATTGAAAAATTTAAGAATTAAATTGTTCAGTTTGTTGACGGATTGAACCAGTCTCAAGCAAAAGATTTATGACAGCGGAGAATTATAGAAGCCTACTTGGTCATTCAAAATTAGAGCTAAAAATTTAGTTGAACTATTGATGAATTGATTTGATTATAGAAATACGAATAACGAACGTGTACATCTCCATAATTCTCTCTTGTTATAATTAGCATATCAGATGTAGTATAATTTTAAGAATTTTAATATTCAGACGGTTGACTGATTAAATAAATTAAATTAATATCAGTGTGAAGTAGAAAGATATTCCAATTGACCATAATATGATTAGATATATTGAGAATATACTGAGATATGCTGATTTCACTGAAACGCTAGTAAAAATATATTTTTACTTGAAATACACCATCGCTGTAACATATGACATATATATATTCTTCCCCATGCGCAGAACGTTGCATGATATGAATTTTGTTACGTTTTGAGTTGTTTTTGAATGCCCAGAGTGTGAAAAATTCATTACGTTTTACGAATTTAAATAATTATATATTGTGTCCTGTCGCAGAATAATATTGATTGTTCTTGAGCCACAAAAACCCCATGTTTACCTCACGACTAACCATTTTTGTTCATGTTTATATTTAATTTGGCCGCAGCCACAGTCACAAAATGTTGCTACATGTGTCTTAAGATTTATTCTGTTATAATCGTTTCGTTTTGTTGCTACATAACAAAGTATTTAACTCAAAAAAAAAAATCATGTGATTTTAATAAGCTTGGTTATATATTTTGTTAAATAAGAGACAGATTATATGGTCTCACTTATTCTACAGGGTGTTTACTGGGAAGGTTCACCATTTTTGTGAACATGAAATTTAGCAGTTCTTACGTGTCATTTGTGAAGTTTAGAAGAATATTCGTTATTGCAACGTTTTTTAATCGAAACATATTTTATTATAGTCAATTCCCAATTATTGTAGCGATTATAAATTGACGTGAAATCTTGTGTACTAATTATATGCAATAAAATCACTATTTATCGATTTTTAAGAAAGAGAGTCTGTAGCTCTATGTCACTACGTACAAAATGATCAACTGAAAAAAAAATGCTGCTGTCCAAAAAGTGTTCAAAAACAATCCATCAACCTCAACTCAGCTCAAAAAAATTGATTTAAAACGTACATGCGAAAATAATGCGTAAAGATTTGTATTTGTTTCCTAACGAGTGAACTTTTCTAACGAACACCCTTTACCATTTTAAATAACTCACGTAATTAAACACAATGGTATAATTTCAATGCATTTATCAATTAAACATTAACATTTTGGTTAAGTGATCTTCTCTTTAATCAATAATATGTTATTGTTTTTATGAATATTTAAGGTTGAGCCTAATTTTAGGTTATTTATAATCCTGACAATGGAGAAAGCCAAAAACGCTATCATAAATCATATTTACAATTTTTTGTAGTGAAATACTTTGCTATTTTTCCTTATGTAGTTTTACTAAGGTTTTTTTTATGCCGAAACAAACATTATAAAATTGAAAAATTAATTTATTGTGACCAATTTCTTTTATGTTACGTTATAATGCTAAATAGCATTTTAATAACACATTGTATGTTATTTGATTGTTGCATTTTCTGTGTTGTGACCACAATGGTGAATAACTTAACTAGCTTTCAGTCAGTAAATTGGCACTAATTTCTACATTAAATAATAATAAACATATACACTTAATTATGAAAGCTTTGGGAATATGAACGTCGCGTATGGTACATATTATAAAATAATTCGTTCTATTATACATAAATGAATGCATTGAAATAAACGATTTTATCATCGATTGACTAAACCGTGGATTATAACAGAAAATAATAATTAAACTAAGTTATTTAATTTTAATTATTTATTGTATATCAACTCGTAGCAACATTGAAACATTCCATCCTGTTTTTATAGTGGCGTATCCAGAAAATTGTAATCCAAAAAGAGGAAATTCGTTTACAATGGGTGATCGGGTAACGAACAGTTCGGATTACGAACAAATCGGACATCGAATACATACTATCGTGAAAGATTTTTTATCAAATTTGAATTATTACAACATTGTCCGATTTCATATGTATTGTCACTAACGACCCGGGTTTCACATTTCGGCATCTTCAGGCATCCGTGTGATAGAATGCCTGAAGATTCCGAAAGGCGAAACCGTTAGTGACAAAGCATATGAAATCGGACAATGTTGTAATAATTCAAATTTGATAAAAAATCTTTCACGATAGTATGTATTCGATGTCCGATTTGTTCGTAATCCGAACTGTACAAAGTTATAATAATTCAAATTCGATATTGAAATTCCATCAAGCACCTTCAGCCGATATCATAAAAAAGATTTTTATGTTTGGACAACGAATACATATTCGGATAACGGGCTAAAATGATCTTTCTTATAGTATTATTCTGTCTGTAAAACTAATGGCCGTTTTACATTCGACATACTTTTGAAATCGGCGCGCTTTTTACTTGGTTTACGAACAATTCGGATAGCGAACAAATCTTGCTCGTTAACCGATTACCCACTGTATTATGTTATGATTCCTGTTTTTATTGATGTAATCTGAGATGTTTCTTTACATATCGTATTTTCTCTTGATGGAGACGTTAATTTTTCTGGATGCCGTTCAAAGTTACGTAAATTATATTGATTGTGAAGTTATTGACAATGCTTACAATTTAAGTATTTAGAATTATCGCTAAGACATTGCTTGTTTCCCGTTGAATCCATATTTTGCTCACACTCCATAGTAAACGCTCACCTTAGATCACGTATTGGGTCTTGCCTTTGAAATTATTATAGATTTTTACCTGATGTACCATATGTTATTATACCATACGTTCATCCATTAATATGTTCATTGTGAGATTCTATGCATACTCCGATAAAACAATCTAGGACAATGTAAGGAACAATTCTTCGTAGAAGTGAACACATCGTCTGGTGCCTTGTGCAGAGTTAAACAAAATCACGACTCCGATAATAAACGACGACACACAACTCAAAAACGACGAAAAAAGTTTGATTTTTTCGGGTTTTTTCCTTCCTTTCCTATGTATGACCATTAAACTTAAGATCAACCAAACCAATGCAGCAAATTGTTCATTGGAATATTTTTCGAAATCGTCAAGTCAATGAAGAATTCGTAGCCGCTAGTTTATCATGACTTCGAATCCGTCTTGTGAGTATGGACGAAGGGTTTCAAAAGTCCAAAACACCAGAAGTTATAACATTTGTCCAACTAATTTATTAATTTACTTCATTTGAATTTATATTTTGTGATTGCCGGTAAATCGTTTCCACATTTATTTATCATTTGGTTTGGTACAACTTATAATTATTTACTATTTTTTTGTATAAATATATTTAATTTGAATTGTTAAAACTTTGTACGATTCCACACGTTTTGTCACTAACGACCCAGGTTTCGCCTATCGGCATCTTCAGGCATTCCATTACACGGATGCAACAGAACTGACGTAAAATAAACAGTTATCATCGTATATATATTAAAGTTGTTAACTACAGGAAAACACCACTAGGCAAGCAGTAAATTACAGCTGAAACAAATTTCAGAATATCAATCTAATAATAATTAACACAATTGCCTGTGATAATTTTCATTAACGATCTTGCTAATGAGTCATTCTTGAAAGGGGGTTTTCAATCAATATTAATCAAGTAACATTAAAATGACATAAATAAATAAAATTTGAAATTGAAATTCCATCACGCACTTTCAGTCGATATCATAAATTATAAATATATTTGTTTGTATTTGCATTTAAGCAGTTGACGCGACGTGCGAAACCAGTCCTGGAAATAGTACTTAAAAATTGTTTTTATTACTTTTTTTTAAAGGGTATAAATAACAAGGGATTTAGCTATAAAATTGTTTTAAATGAAGTTTGATTGATATTTTTTGAGCCAGGGCTGTAGAGCCGCTACAAAAAACACGACTCCGATTCCGACATTGTCCAACAACACGATTCCGACTAAAAAATTTATTTTTATCAAGTTTTTTCCTAGCTTTTTTATTTATATGCATTAAATTAAAAATCAACCAACCAATCCGGCAAAATGTTCATTGAAGTATTCTTCGAAAATTATCTAATCGAAAAAGTATTCAGAGTCACACTTTTTTCACTACTTCGATAACACAGCCCTTATTTGATCTTGCTAGTAATTAAAATTTTCCTTACCCTTCTATTTCCCTTTCCTTACACAACTATCTTGGTGAAAATCTTTTAATTTTTCAAGCGAACACAAAAATTAAATCATTAATAATTTAATTAAATCTATAGTAATTTCGTAGAATCATTGAAATACAATACGTTTATTACTACAGCTCTAAAAACAATGAGATATTTCATATTTTAATATTATAATAAAAAATTGGATTTTCGAATAATCTTAAACAATACATCAATATCATATAATAATCTCCTTAAACAATTCATAAAAAACCTAAATTTTACTTGAAACAACGTTCTGACGTTGACTTAAGCGGAAATGTCAATCAACAACCACGTTTCAAAATTGATGTTCTTCCATATCAATTTATAATATAATTTTATTCGCTCTATTTTAGAATTAATTAACACAGTATGAAAAAAGGGTGTCAGAACAGAAGAGAAGATGTATTGTTAGTTTTTCTACACAGTTTTATATGGATAGGTAAATGTGCGTTTAAACACAGTTCTGATGAAGGTGTGAGCTGAAATAGCTATCACCTAAATATCTTATAAATTTTGTAGAGCTTAGACACATTACTATTTTTTCATCGCTTTATGATGGAGTTCTAGTCTAAGTAAATGCTAATTCAATCAATAATTTCATAAAGCTTTTTTTAAGGTTATTCCAAAATTTTTAGATATGTATACATTTTTACTAGAGATGAAGCAAGAAGAAAATCATGTAGGTTGAGCTGCTCGTTTAATAAAGGGTTTGAGCTCAACTGTGTCATGTCTCAACTGAGCCAGATCGTTAGTGACAAAACTTGTGGAGCTGTAAACAGTTTTAGCAAATCAAAGAAGTTTATTTACCAAGTCGAAAACGACCAAATGTCATTTATTCATTAAATTTTTAGGTATAATTTTTGTCATCTTACTAACATTGGTTTTACATAAAAATACATTTGGTTGTTTATTCCTTATGTGTTATTTATGCATGCTGATAACTACCTTTTGGTTATTGTTTTAATTATTTCTTAATTAAAAATAGTTAATCCTGTTTTTTTCGACACTGTTTTTTTTCAATTATGATGTATAACTAAAAATAAATGTGTTTTTTTTTTGGGAAAGCGTGTGATAGTATAGCGAAAGCTCGATTTTCAGTAATAGATTTTTGAAAGTTTTAAACAATATTTTTTGTAATAAAATCTGTTGTTTCGCTTTTAATGTGTTAACTGTCTTCTCCTTGAAGGATAGTAATTATAGTTAAATTGATAAACGACAATGTTTAGTACTATTTCCACAATTTCATATTATAATAATCAGGACCGGTTTCCCTCATAACCAGCAATAATAACTGACACATTACAGATTAAAACAAGGCAATTATACAAATTTTTGACTTAAACCAGGGATTGAAAACAGATGGATCTTTTATTATATTTAAATGTATTACATAATTTATGATATCGACTGAAGGCGCTTGATGGAATTTCAATTTTAAATTTGGATTGTTACAATTTAGTAAGATTTCACATGTTTTGTCACTACCTTTCCGGGTTTCGCCTTTCGGCATCTTCAACTAAGTGTTATGCAACTCTAAAAAAACCCAGTTATATTTTAATGATGACTGATTATTATTTGTTGTAATACCCTTTCAAGAATTACTCACTAACAAAATTAATCGTTAATGAAAATTATCACAGAAAATTAAGTTAATTATTATTAGATTAATATCAATAAATTTGTATTAGCTATCATTTAGTTTTTGCCTTGGGGTCTGTGTTTTCCTGTAATTAATACCTTTGGTATATAGACGATGCTAACAGTTTATGTTGCGTCAGTTCTGTTGCATCCGTCTGATAGAATAACTGTAGATTCTGAAACGCGAAACCCGTGTCGTTAGTGACAAGACATGTGGAATCGTGCAAAGTTGTAACAGTTCAAATTTAAATGTATTTTATTTTTTTATTTAAACGTATGTTTCAAAAGCAGGGGATATAATTTTTTTTATGGATAGTAAATGTTATGAATACACAGTAAAGCAGAAAATCGTTTATTTAGAAATGGTCTATGCACATTTTTCGTTATAGTTATCATACCCTAGAGTAGTTAATAATTTAGTTATTTGACGCACTATTATGCAAAACATCACGTAGAAATCATCAAATATCACTAAATGTGTTATAGAAACCTATCCACTCGTATTAGAAAGTATTGCATTAGTCATTTGTGTTACTTTATATTTTTAATAGTATCATTATTTTCATAATCAACAGCAATTGTCTAGAAACGTTAAATGGATGAAGGCAGCTTTAACCTTCGCTTACCAAAAGAAAGACATTATCCCCTAGCTGTAACCATATGCGTCTAGATCAGTGGTTCTCATGTGCGACCACCAGAGGATTTTTCTGCGGCCACCAACAGTTTTATAGTAAATATTGATATATGAAAAATAAATATCGAAACTATTTTTATCACACTTGGTGCGGCCACGAGACATTTCCATAGGACAGCTGATGTTTATATTGCGGCCACAGTGAAATTTCACGTGATAACCACTGGTCTAGAATAAAATAAAGTGAAACTCCCTATTATTCGATTTTTACAAAATAAAATCTCCATTGCACGATCAGATATTGGCTAGCGTCTGTTTATTCAAAACGTACAGCCAGGCGACTGTCTGTGTGCTCGTTTATGCGTGCACTATGCAGACTATCACCTAATTTTTTTCATATATTTTTTATTGCAAAACGAAGAATAATCATAGTTTTTCACATTTCGCAGAAAAACACCATACTTCTAATTCTGTATGAAATTCAATCCCCCAATTACACTACTCCAAACTACACGGTCCCGTCTTTAGTGCAAATGGGGGTTTTACTGTAATGATTTAAGCTTAACTGGAAGTAATAGCTTCTAGAAAAATAATATTGAATAAGTTAATTTAATTTTTTTAACACTGCGTTTATCAATTGTTAAAAATTATTACTTACTTGTTATACTTAAAGTATACAGGGCGTGTAAGTTAAAGTCGTGGAAAATGAGGGACTCCGAATACTTTTTCAATTAGGTATGTAATTCTTGGGGCACCAAAACCAGGAGTCGCAGTCGTGAGGTCGCGAGGTAATTTTTCGATTAGAAAATTTTGAAAAATATCTCAATGAACAATTGCTGAATTGATTGGTTGATCTTGAAATTAAATGCACATAAATAGGAAATGCTCCAAAGCCCTGGTTATTTAATTTTAAACTATCATTATCGTTTCATTTGTAATCACTTATACGTCATTTAGATTTAATTTATAGAATTACCCGTAAATTATATCATTATAATTAAATTATTAAGATAAAAGCCTTGCAAAAAATATGTCAAAAATTCGAAAAAGCACCTCGTAATCATGCGGTTGTAATAAGCCATATCAACAGCTGGGACACTAGCATCGGAAGAGTTAACGATAACTATGTAAACCCAGTCCTTTTTTTACGCGATACATTGGTTCCAGAAAAAGGCGCGTAAAAAAATGATTTCACGCAATTGCTTTATATTTCTTCACACACCCTAAAACATAAATTCGCATAATATCCGATACACTTGTCAACATTTGGCAATTGTATTTGTATTTAAAAAATGGAATGCTTTACAAAATTAAGTTTTGAAAATACACATTTTTTTTTAATTTAAAATAATAATGAAACGTACATGCCTAGCATCATATATAAATGTCTTCTTTAAAAAAACGAGTGAAGCGAGTAAAAAAATGTAGCAGTGTCGTACAAAAAAAATCGCGTATAATCGAATTCGCGTAAAACAAATCGCGTAAAAAAAAGGACTGGGTGTATAAGGGATATTCACAAAATCAAAAAAATGCCGAATGGAAGGAATCCATCAGCTCTAAATAACATTTTGATATTAATGTATTCTTTGTTTATTCTGTCATAACAACACAATAAATTATTTCATACTTAATAGAGCGTTGGATTTATTTTTAGAGAGCCAGACATAATATTTATTTTATTCAATATAAAAGATGGAATTGTCATCATAAAGTTGTTTATTTATGATTTCAGAATGATAACTGTAAGACTGCGTTCTGTAATTATAATTTTTCGTATCGATAGCAGATGCCTGGAAACCAGTGACGGGCGATAACTTTTTAACTAAAGGATGTTGTACAAAAAAAACGACCGTTTTTGAAAAAATATTTTATTATTCACTCCTTTCTGAAAACTTAACCGAAAGCCTCACGGTAATATTTATTTAAATCAACATTTTTTTTTACACGTTGACTACTGAAAAATGCCATATTTTGGAAACACATTTTATTATGATATGCTACATTTATATAAGATAGCTTGTAGCAATCACTTTGCAATATTTGGCATCAAAAAAATATAGACTAATTTTTGATGCGATTGGCACTTGAATAGCGTTTCTTCAACTTATTGGGTTACGCGCTAGGCGCGTTTTCAGCATCAATTTTAAATCTAAATTAAAAAGAGAGCGACCATTCTGCATTCGCTCTTATAGCGTAGAATATACTTTACTATAACCTCACTTTAAAAAAGTGAGGTTATGATTTTAAATATCTTAACATTTTTTATTTTAAATTGGAATTGTTAAAACTTTGTACGATTCCACATGTTTTATCACTAACGACCAGAGTTTCGCCTTTCGACATCTTCAGGCATCCCATCACACGGTTTACATAACTATCAGTTGATAATACTCGCGATGAGCGATACCGGTCCTGATAAAAAATATATTGTGAAAATAAGTACTAAAAAATGTGTTTTTATTATTTTAAAAATCATACCTTTCCATGAAGAAGTTACAGTTAACATTTTAATAGTGATTCATTTCCTCTTGTTTATTGACTCATTCCCTGCTGAGCCGCTTAAATGATATTCCATCACCTAGACTTCAAAAAAATATTGAATAATATTGATTTGAAACAATATTATTGAGTTTGTCAGGACAAATCAAGCAATGCATTAACTCAAAAATTAGCGAATAAAAGAAGGTTTTCATCACTATTAATTCATATATTTTCGGGTATCAACTATCAACACAGTTAAATCAGCCGTCCCAACAATTGAGACGCCAGTAGTCGAAGGGTTAAGATATATTTTTCAAAATCATGTTATCGTAAAGGTAATCGAAGTCGCTCGTTTTTCAAAATATCGCGACTCCACGAATCAACAGCCCTGATTGTAACACACCAAGTAGAATGCGTTATAAAATTTAGTATTATATTTAAAACTATAATAATTATACGAGTTAGTTTATGATAAAAGCACGATACGCTTGCATTTTAACCTCAGTTCTGACATTATAAAAGCACACGAGATTCACATTAAACGTGCTTACACTTCAAACTATCATAGTATCATAGACTATAAAAGAGGCGTAACAAAATTCGAAATTTGAGTCGCAGATGCTTTCGTTTTTGTTTATGGTTATAATTATAAAGTACATTATGGAAAGTCATTCATTATTTTATTACACATTACATATTAAAACGCAGCAGATGTCAGACAGAGGGTACGTGAGCCCAACAGTTAAGGGTGAAGCATATTAATTTTAGCGTAGGTATTTTTTTGGCTTAACCGCAAGAATGCCAAGCGGACATCGGTGTCCACGAAGCACTTACCCGGTGTTGGAATATTATTTTCACTGTATTATAAAAAAAAAACATATTTTCATAGATACAAACAATTTTATTAAGTTAGGCTTTAAATAAAACTAAATTCTTTTGTACCCGTGTGAAATAATGCATGAAGATGCTGAAAGACGAAACTCGGGTCGTGAATCAAAAAAACATTTGAAATCGCACAAATTTTCAACAATCCAAATTTTATATATAATTTCCATCATGAACATTCAGTTAATATTGTAAATTATATTTAATATTATTCGTACAAAAATCTTGAAGATGCCGAAAAGTAAAACCCGGGTTGTTAGGGACAAAAAATTTTTAATCGCACAAACCTTCAACAATTCAAATTTGACATTTTAACGGGACGAATATGCCGCAAAAGCCTACACATTATACCCAGACATCACCTGGCTTGTATGTATATTGTATGTAGGCTTGTAGACACATCTTTCTTTTGTATGCAATTTTTAAAAGCTATTTTCAGTACCACCGAGAAATAAATCTTAAATAATGACAATATAACTCATCAATTCGACGATTGTAGAAACAGCTACCCTTTATCCACTAGTGATCAAAAGAATAATATAATATGGAAATATTTTTTTTAAGAAGTGGCCAGCAACAGTAGTCATCACCCTTCCTACTTAATTACATAGTTTTTTTTTCTATTATTATACAGTAACTCGATCCATCGCGAAAAAAACTGGGTCAATCGCGAACAAACTCTTGGTAATAATATATTGCAACGTGCGAGATATCACTAGAAGTGAACTAGTTAATGGTTATATTCTATAAGAAAATTTGAATAAAATATACTCCAATACCAAATCGTCAAATTGTTTCCTTTAAAGAAAAAAACCATCGTAAAAAAAACAAACACGTTTGTCTTATTCTCTCAACTTATGACGATTTCAATTAGCTGTCTTTATGTTTATGAGAGCTTTTAGGGTGTTAACTGTCACTTCTTGATGGGAAAGGCATGATATTTTAAATAATATATACATTTTTTGTACTTATTTCCACAATATATTTTTGGATCCGGACCGGTTTCGCTCATCGCTTGCATTGTCAACTGATAGAATAAAATACAAATACAAACAAGTCTATTTATACAAAATATTTGAATTAAAGGCGGCAGGTATACAAAACCATGGGCTCAAGAAATAAGAAACAATTTACAGTAAATCAGATAATATTAATACAAATAATGTAAATTAGTATGATTGTGAAGATTTCTTTTTTATTATTTAATATCCTCACCGCTTCGGAATTCGCTTCCTATTAAAATATTAAAATCAACCATCAAAATATGGCAGTGACCTTCACCATATTTATGGTTGCCGACCACTGCTGTAGACAGCTGAATCAGTGAAAAAGTTTTATCTTGCAAGTAAAAAAGCTAAATTGGCAGCAGTGATGTTTACAAAAGGCATTCTTACACACTTTCTGCCGAATTTGCAAGGTAAAATTGACGTCGGAAGTTCGTCCATAAAATAAATATTTAATTGTTTACTCGTTCGCAGGTGTGACGGATTCGACGCCTCGCAGGACGTCATCTGCCAACGTTCAAATATTCATTAATGAATTGAGTGTAGGAATAACTAATGAAATACACCTATCCCTCGATTTACACCGTAGACAGGTTCCTAAGAAAAACGTGTAAATCTTAATGGTATATTTTTTAATGTAAAACTGTGTAAATCGAAAAATACACAAAAAACGTATAATTTGGCCGTTTTCTAAAATATAAAAATATACATATTTTTTATTAATTGAATACACATAAAGCATATATATAGATGAAAAAATGATATCCTAAAGATTCACATAAAAAATATTGCAACGGTTGGTGGACTTTTTATCATTCATCACTATCACAAATCACTGTCAATCTCTTCTTCGTGACTGGTTCAAAGTCACTTTCATTACTCGAAATTATTATGTGCCAATTCAATGTTTGAAGTAGAAATATTTACATCTCGAGGAGATTTGGTAATAAAATCCGTTATTAACATTTGCTTCGAATTTCTTGTTAGATCTTTATAAACCTCATCATATTGAGCCGAGCATTGATTAATATCACGTTGGAATCGAAGAGCCCATTCGGCATTTGAGTCACTTTATATGAATTAATTACCCAATTTTCTTTCTCATTCGAGTCCTTCGTAGATGGTTTCGTGGACAGAAATTTGACTTATTTCTGGCATGGATATTAAAAATAATTTGTACGACTATTTCATTACTCTTTAAAATTTCCGACACACTTATACGAGAAAAAAATCATTAATTTTTAATGCTATAATATGTTGACTGTTGATGTCACTGGTGAGCATTATCAACCGATGATATAGTCTTCTTCAACTTCAATTAATAATGCTCGCGATGAGTGAAAGCAGTCCTGATCATAAAATATATTGTGTAAATAAGTAATAAGGATGTGTTTTTATCATTTAAAATATCACGCCTTTCCATCAATAAGTGACAGTTGACAAATTAAAAGTGTTTATTGTCACTTCTTGGCGGAAAGACAATAAATTTAAACGAATAAAAAATATAATAACACCAGATACTATCATAGAACTATATTTCTGATGAGGGTGTAAGTCGAAATAGCTATCAAATGTATACCTTATAAATTTTGTATAACTAAAATACATTGCTATTTTTTCACCGTGTTCTAATGGAGATCTATCAAGCAAATGCCAATTCAATCAATACATAAAAAAATATTTATAGTCCTTATTTGATTTTTTTAATGTTGAAGTCATTATTAATTTTTTAAATATATAAAACGAGGACCGTTTTTGCTTTGGGTGAGCTCTTATCAGTTAATAATGATGCTTTATATTTTAACCCATTTCATGCTAAGACGAGTTAAGGATATTTCAACACTGAATATTTGAAAACAATATTCATTAGCATTGGTATAAAACAAACTTATGATGATTGTCACCACATATTAAACACACATATATTTTCGAGTTAACCCATTCCTGTCGAACCGCATAAAGAAAACTACAACACTAAATAGTCCAAAGCATAATTTAACAATCTTATAAAAATAATGGCGACAAATCGGAGTATATATATTTTAAAACACAAATAACACGCAAAACATTTTGCAGGTATTGGGTTAGGTGTGAAAGTAGTACAACTAAATTCGCAACCATTTTTAAATGAACAAGCAAATATCTTTTTACGTAGGGTTTAATTAATCAGCAGGTCATTCGATATTTTATCCCACCAAACTCACCTATTAAAAATCACTGAATATCTTAAATACATTATTTATTATTAACAATTAATTGATAGATTTTATTTGGCATGTAATGTTTGACAAAAAATGTACTGTTTAAGTAAGTTGACGATAGCTGTCTATCCTCTTCTATAATATTAAATAGTGAGCGAGATAAATATAGTATAATTTGGTCCATAATCAGCTGGTGATGATATTTTGATTATTCAGTGATAGCAAATATGTTTTTTATTAGTAATTTGCATTTATATAACGTTCATTAATACACCCAGTCCTTTTTTTACGCGAATTCGATTATACGCGATTTTTTTGGACGGCACCGCTACATTTTTTTACGCGCTTCACTCGTTTTTACGCAATTTTTTCCCCAAATTTGTTTAAAGAAGACATTTATATATGATGCTAGGCATGTACGTTTCATTATTTAAAAAAAAAAAAAAAAATGTGTATTTTCAAAACTTAATTTTGTAAAGCATTCCATTTTTTAAATACAAATACAATTGCCAAATGTTGACAACCGTATCGGATATTATGCGAATTTATGTTTTAGGGTGTGTAAAGAAATATAATTCAATTGCGTGAAATCATTTTTTACGCGATATTTTTACGCGCCTTTTTCTGGAACCAATGTATCGCGTAAAAAAAGGACTGGGTGTATGTAAATAGTGAATTAAAAATATTATCTACGCCCATGGACAATACGACCTTTATAATAAGCAGGTGTTATGACCACACAAGGACAATGTAAAAAGCAAGGGTCGAATAACCGGTTTGGGGTAGCACTGGGCTCAAATTCCGAACGTGAATTGATAGATTTCAAATAAAACAGTCGGGGTGTTAATTTGCGAGTTTTTTGGATTCTTAAGAATATCTCAATGAACAAGAAGAGATACATCTTTGTCATTTGAGTCCCAGTATAGTAAATATTGACCGTGCGCCGAATTGGTTGGTTGATTTTTATTTTAATACGCATAAATAGAAAATTTATGATATCGACTGAAGGTGCTTAATAGAATTTCAATATCAAATTTGAATTGTTAAAACTTTGTACGATTCCACATGTTTGTGACTAATGAATCGGGTTTCGCCTTTCGGCATCTTCAGGCATTCTGTCACATGGATGCAACAGAACTGACGAACTGCCAAAAAATGTGGAATCGTACAAAGTTTTAACAATTCAAATATTATTTTTTAACTGGTTAATGTCGAAGAAGTTTCGGTTTTTTAACGACTCTACGGCCCTACAAAATGATAACGATATGACCTTAATTTTTTGAACTTGTCCGAGATGAAGGTAGTGCCAATAATCGAAAAAAATGAAAACAGTCACATATTGCTTCAAAATTAACCCTTCGAACTCGGACGCTGCGTAGAGGCGTTGCTTTTTCTGTTAACTGATAACACCAATGCCACTATTATGGCATTAGTTTATTGAATTGCAATTTATAGTTGATACTTAAATGTTTTAAGCTTTTGCGTTTCGAGGTAAGACTTCCTAATTCTTCATCGATTATGGGTGTGTAACGACTTTAAAGCTATATACCTAAAAAAGACCATCATTTTAATGATAGTTAATTATTACTTGTTATACAACCCTTTGAAGAATGACTCATTAGTAAGTTCGTTAATCAACCATATCACAGGAAATTGTGTTAATTATTATTAAATTTGTTTTAACTGCCATTTAGTGCTTGGTTTTGGGTTTGTATTTTCCTGTAATTTATACTTTTGGTCTATATACCAAAAATGCTGACTTTTTATTGTACGTTAGCTCTGTTGCGTCCGCGTGATAGAATGACTGAAGATGCCGAAAGGCGAAACCCGGATCGTTAGTGACAAAACACGTGGAATCGTACAAAGTTGTAAGAATTCAAATGTGATATTGAAATTCCACTTAGCACCTTCAGTCGGTATCATAATATACGATATATATCAATAAGCTCCCCATTTTAGATGAGTTTTGAAATTATGGGATGATGAAATGAAATTTAGCTGAAGAAAATATGCAAGAATGTAAACAACTAGTCATTCTTTTTCTTGAAATTTATTTTATTTTGAACATTATTGAGTCTCTAATGAGGGTGGGTGACCCAATGCTGGAAGTCCAAATTCAATTATCTTATTTCAAATACGACCGTACTCAAGAACTTTTAATTATGTATATTCAATAATGTACAGATAGTTTCTTTGTAAACTTATAAAATCTTTTAACCTAAAATTTGCTCTAAAACGCCGCAGGCTTTCTTCAAAACTCGAGTGGTGAATCATCTTGTGAATTTTACTTAGCATTCGCAAACTATTCGACAGCTTAATTGATCTCATCATTCACCGACACCGCTAATTGATATTAACACTTCGTCAATAATCATTAATTAAAAATTGTTTATTTCAAGAAAAAAACAAGCATTTCGATTGTTGAAAAACTGTTCAAGAAGTATATAGACCCGGTCCAATTTGACACTGTGTTGATATTGATAAAAAAGCAAAATATTTATTTTTAATGAACGCGCCATGTAATTGTTTTTTTTTAATAACGCCATCAAAGTGATTTTATCATATTAAAAATCGTCTTGCGTAATCGATACGCTTTCGTATTAAACATTGCGAGCAAGTATTTTGCTTTGTGGGTGGTTCATATTTAACGTTACTCTTTCATTGTTTAATTATTTAAATATAACATAATTTTTTAAAAATTATTGTTGATTTTTTAATCATAAATTAACAAAAAAAGCTTCTTTATCCTCTCGTTGTCAAAATCTTTTAAATATGCATTTGATATACTAGTAGGATTTTCGGGTTTGAAATTTTTCGTTTGAAGGCTCAAATAATTTTTCAACCGTCTTTACGTCAGCAAAATATTCTTCCACGATATTATCATTTGAAAATCAGGACTAAGCATTATTAACTGACTGATCATTGTGTTTTATTTATTGAAAAACCTTTTATTTATTACTAGCTGACCCGTCGCGTGCTTCTGCGATCTCATAGTAAGGAAATTCAATGAAACTCGTTATAATAACTAACAATTTAATTTTTAATAGTGTCGTTTTAATTAACACGGTGAAAAAATAGCAATGTATTTTAGTTCTACAAAATTATTTTTAACAAATATAGTTGATAGCTATTTCGGCTCACGCCATCGTCAGAACTATGCTTAAACTAACATTTGCTTATCTATATATAGCTGTGCAGAAAAGGCACACAACACATCCTCTCTCCTGTTCCAACGGCTTAGCTTGTTACTTACCACAATGACACAAAATTTTTCAAAATTCGAAATGAAACAATTTCAATCGTTTTAATTATATTTATTTACTATTCGAGGGGACTTGGGAGAGAATGGTATGCTATAAAAATTTGCGGACTGTACTCAAGAATTATTTTAAGTCTTATATTGATCGAATGAATTGTGTAGTAATGCATAAAGAACAATCACACATACACATACAATGCTATATATATATATGAATATATATAAATAGATAGAAGTTGATTAGATAATACGATTGATTTATTGGAGGGCTGGTATGCCCGAATCCTTCGCGGGAGTGTACTTAAGAAGTTCGTAAAGTTGCATATCGCTTTGAGAGGTTGGCAGATCAATGGTATACTAAAACCTTTATGAGAGTGTATTCAATAAATTTGCAAAATTTCATATCGATCGCATGAATAGTGTAGTAATGCATAAAGGACAAACACACAAACATATCGATTTATGCATATTTATATAAAGACGACGCCTTTCTACCAAATAGTGACAGTTAAAACCTTAAAATTAAACCAATTTACTATGAAAGGCTATTTAAAGGAATTATTTTAATAACACGGTGAAAAATTGCAATGTATTTTAAATCTACAAATTTTTTTATAAGATATAGTTGATAGCTATTTCGGCTCAACCATCGTCAGAACTTTTTTTAATTTTATTTAACAGATTTTAATTAGTTCTGGGATCCTCGAAAAATGTAGAATAAATTCATAATTATAGCTTCCATAAAAAAACTCCGATTGATATTAACTCCATTAACCCTTCAGTTACCAAAATCGTATAATCATATATTTCGGTATTTGCTACGATGGCGAGAATTATTTGATTCGTGGAATAAACTAAATGGTTTCAAACGGTTTTCTATTATTCATTGCCTGTTTCTATATTTCTTATATGAAAAGATAACCTTGAAAGTTCTGATTTTTTTTATTATTTAGAATATAAATATAGTATATTTAAAGACAATGCGAATCTAATCAGCCCCGAATTTCTGAAATTCGATAGTTTTCTGAATTTTGTCAGTTTTGTGTATAGCTCAGTCCGATGCAGTTGTGGCATTATTTCATAAGTATTTTACAACAGTGAGTTCAACCTTATCGAAAATGTTTCATTTGAAACTGGATTTACAGTCCATTAAATATTATATACAATATAACAAACACTTGCATTATTTAAGTGGCAGGTTATTGATAAGATTACTTCGATTTATCAAAAAGTGCAGTGTGGTTTACTATGCAACAAATAAGTGCTAATGTGCCAAGAAAATTAAAAGTGATCACTTTGTTAGGATCGCGGTCTGTGGTATTTTAAACCAGTGCTTTGCAACTTGTGTGCCGTGGTACAGTGCAATCAAAATGATTTAATATTTCCTATTTCTTTAAGAACTTATGCCAAATACATTAAATACAGGAAAGAATTAACCCTCAGACTGGTAACGTCTCAACTGTTGAGACTGCCGATTTTTCTGTGTTGATAGTTGATACCCAAAAATATATGAATTAACTGTGGTTAAAACCTTCTTGTACTCGCTTATTTTTGAGTTAATACATTGCGAGATTATCTTGGCAAACTCAATAAATTTGTTTGAAAACAATATTATTCAATAAATTTTTGAAATCTAGGTGTTGGAATATCCTTTATGCGGCTCAGCAGGGAATGAGTTAATCTATCAATAGATCAAAATTATTGCCTGGAAAGTATCCAGATAGTAGTTATTTCTTGTATATATTATAGATATACACGCCACATTACAAAAAGTGTGACTGTTTTGTGATAACGTTTTTAATGTGTGAGCTATCATTTCGTGGTGGAAAGACATGATGTTTTAAATAATAACGGCACATTTTTGAGGTTTATTTCCAGAATTTTATATATTTTATTATCAGGACCGGTTTCGCTTATCAACTAATGAGTGTTATCAACTAATATAATACAAATTACATATAAGACTTTTTATATTTTGATTTTTGTAATTTTAATCACCAAATGAACATTAACTACTCTTTTATATTGAAACTCTCAACACAATTACGTAATTAATATTTAAATTAAGCATAAACTGTATGATACAAGAATGAGTAAAACGATATCTTGTCTACAGAAATCTAAAGAAAATTTTATTTATATCACTGCTCTGAAGATGGTGGAAGCTATAGTGTTCACGTGAAACGGATTTACGCTGGATTACTCAGCTCTGCAGCGACTATGTATATCGGAAACGGCAGAATAAAAATGTAATAAATACATCAATACATGAGAGAAGAAATAGACATTAACAACTCTGACGACCCATCAATAAGATATACAAAAAAAAAAAAAACAAGAATGAGAATTCGTTTATCATTAAAAAAAAAAAAATTATTTACTACAAACAAATTTTGATTTGTCTCCGCATTTATTGTTTAGTTAATTGATTAATTGCTTGTGTCATTGTTTTTAGTCCAAGTTTAATGACACTAGACACTAATTATTGTAGAATAGTGGATGATAAAGCGAGAGACAATTATCGGAATAGGATTCATCATTGATAACGTTATCATATCTAATGCGTTTAAATTGCGTTTAATGATAACACCGCGTGATCGAAAACGTGTACGCTATAATATTAATCAATTCTGTCACCGTTTCTAAAACTATTTTTATTTTCTACTATTAATTATTTAATATTAAAAGTTAACATTCAGTACTGATGATCGAGTCCGTGCACAATACCACTGTTTTCCAATTGCCACAGATGCAATATAACTGACAGCAATATTTATCACTCGTACACAATGCAAGAGGATTTACAACAGAAAATCTAAAATAATTTTAACAGCTACTGATTTGATTATAATAGTATTCAAAATTGGAAATGGTCATTACATAACCAATCTAATATAATAAGTTTCTAATTAGAAATAATTAATAATTAAGCCTTTATTATATTATAATGGTGTTCATCCGTATGAACCCAAATCCAATCTAAACGTGTTTGTAATTAATTTTTCCTTATGTATATTTTTTTCGCTTTTAACGTACTTGCTTCCCCTTTTTAGTGGAAATGCATTTCAATTAAGTAACCAAACATAATGCTCAGTACAATTTGCAAAAATAATATTCATAAGGTCAGGGATGGTTTTACTAATTACGAGCATCAATTGGTTACAACAATCAGTCGATAAAGCTTTGAAGTGAAATCGGAACCATGTTTTATTACAAGGTGAAAAAACAGCAATGTTTTTTATTTCTACAAAATTTATAAGATATATAGTTGATAGCTATTTCGACTAACGCCCTCTTTAGATTTATATATCTTACAAATTTTATAGCACTAAATTACATTACTATTGTTTTTCTTGATAATGAGCGATAATATAGTTCAAAACATGCAGAATAGTTCTGATGAAGGCGTAAGCCGAAAGAGCTATCAACTATATATCTTGTCAATTTTATAAAACTAAAATACATTGCTATTTTTCACCGTGTTATAATGGAGTTCTACCAAGTAAATGCCAATTTAATCAATATGTTTTTTTATATATTTAATATATTATGTTTTGCTTTACATGTAAGACTTTGAAAATATCACCAAAATATAATATAAATAATAAATGTATTTTTTATTTTGTTATTACTGGCTAGCACAAATATTTAATTATTTAATTCATTGTTAAAATAATATGTGATAAAATAAATTTAAAAAAATAAACCACGAGGTTACCGTTTCTGAACAGTTTGAAAATCTTCAGTTTTGTGATGATATGCGTCACACTTTTAAAATTACAAGTTGCCTGTTGTCTTTCTATAAATTTATGTTTTTTCTTGTTTCTGAAGCATCATAATAAATACAGAATAATGAGTGGCAAATAAACCATACATCAAATCATTAAAAATGAAATTATTTTTTATATATCTGGAATAAAATTGATTTGATAAAAACGAAATTCGATTTTGTATTTGATAATTGTATAAATAATACATATAGTTAATTTAGTTTTTCATAAAAGTTTTTACAATAAAAAAATAAATAAACTACTATTAAAATGCACTTAGGTAATTTGACACTTAGAGGTACTAAGTTATTTACAATTGGTGGGTCGTAACCCACCAATTCCAATCCAATCCCACCGTAGTGGTATTAACTATGGTGCGACATAATATACGAATTAGGTTTTTGATTACCAACTCGTTGAACTTGTCTCACGTGAGGGATATAGAAAGGAAAACTTAGGAAGGTTAAGCTGAGGATTGAGAATAAACATTGAATTTAATTGAGTTTGTTTTTTATATTTACTTTTTATTGTTATAATAGTTTATGATGTCCCGTGTTTTAATGCAATAATTTTACACCAATATTTGCGTTAGTTGAGTTATTGAGAAATTGAAATTTCATCAAGTACTGTCAGTCGATATTGTATATTAAAAAAAACAGAATTTTGTTTTGAAAGTGTTGTTTTTGATTTTGTTTGGCTGTAAATTCGGAGTCATGAAGTCGCAACGAAAGACTCCGATTAATATTTCCTTTAGACAATATTGAAAAATATTTCAATGAACAATTTGCCGGATTGGATGATTGATCTTTAATTTAATGCACACAAATAGGAAAGGTGGGAAAAACCTGAATTTTTTTTATAATCGGAGTCGTGTTGTTGGTAAATTTCGAAGTCTTTTAACGACATCACAGCCTTGATAAAAATAGTATTAAATATTGTGACAGAAGGGGTATTTATAAAATGTCCTGTGGATCATGTTTATCCGATTATATCGGACAGACAGGTAGAAGTATATCTACTCGAGCTAAGTAACATGTAAGATCATTCAACAGTAAAAAAATAGATTCACAATTCGCTAATCACGTTATTAAGGAATCACATAATATAAATTTAAACTCAGCGCCTAAATGTTTGCATCTTTGTAGTAAGGGTCGCAGAATAGCGGCTTTGGAACAGCTGGAAATCAATAGACATCAATTATCACACAGGACTCTTAACGAACAAACTAATATAATAGTATCCCCATTAATCCAACCCTATTACTAGGGGGTGGTCTGATTTGATTCCGTAATGACCACTTCCGTCCCACATGTAATCTTAGTGTCATAGCCGCCTTTTGTTGCATTTACAATTTTTGAAAATTTAGTTTTATTGTGTGAAAGTAACAAGCTAGGCCGTTTAAACAGGAGAGAAGATGTATTGTGTACTTTTTTTACACAGCTATATATAGATAAGCAAATGAGCCGAAATAGCTATCAACTATATTTTTTTTAAATAATTTTGTAGAACTAAATACATTGCTATTTTTTTCACCGTGTTATTGTGCTAAAATATTTAAATTAAATATCATTTCATATACAGTTAACATATTGAAAGTGTTTTTATTGAATTTAACTTCTCATACTTGTGTTTTTTTTCAATAACTGACGTTAATGTTATCTCTCAAATAGTCGTTAAGATATTTAACTGGTGACAAAGCAAAATTATTCACAGCCTGTCAGATGTTCTCGCACGAGTAAATACAATATCGATAGCTCAATGAAAAGTTCTCTTTGATATAATTGCATGCACGTGTGTTAATTCGAATCATGGACGTATTAATTGGTCAAAGCCAAACGTTGTTATCATTGATTAGTCGACAGGGTATAACAAACCTTTTTCTTGTTTTTGTCGAACGTTGAATAGAGCTCCAATTATTCTTTCATGACAATCTGCCTGCGAATCAGGCGGGTGGTGAATTTTAACTAGGGAGTTCGTTTTTAATTTTTTTTTTCTTTCACCCCTTTTTTCAAAATTAAACGATAGCCATATCATACTTTCCTACGTTAAGCCTTAGACTTTTTTAATAGAATTTAAATCGAGAGCGGACAGCCTATTTAACTTAACTACTTTTATAGAAGGAGCAGTATTGTAGGGCAAACCAAACTTGTAGATATTATCAAGATATATGAGGTTATATTTTGGTTACAAAAATAGCTCTTACTTGATTAGTTTTGACACTATTAACTCTCTAGTGCTTTTAAGTACCAATTAACAACGCACTGAAATCACTTATTTCAATCAAGACTGTGAATTCATAAAAATACAATTTTGTCATTATCTAACAATACAACTCCGATCAATTTAAAAAAAATTGTCAGGTTTTATTCCTACCTTTCTTATTTATATGCATTGAATTAAAGATCAACCATCCAATCCGGCAAATTGTTTATTGAGATATTTTTAAAAATCGTCTAATGGAAAAATAGTCGAAATCACTCGTTCTTCACGACTTCACAGCCCTGGCTTCAACAGTTGAGATGTTACCAGTCAGAAGGTTCAGGTATTTTCTGTCTTATTTTCTTGAAAAAGCATTATTAAAAAAAAATACATTACGAAATCTTATGGTCAAGACTATTGAGCATTATTCATTGATATAAATACTCGCGATGGGGGAACCGACTTGCTATTACTTAACCTTTTGCATTCGAATGCCACGAATTGATTCTCCTCTTATAACTGACGTTTACCACTGAGGCACAATGCCATTGCATTGTTATTTATAATGCATTTTTTTTCGATATTAACAATACTAAGCGATTTTTGTCTTTTGCAATTGAGAATGACACTTTTTCATTATTCACCCATTATCGAAACGACAACTTAGATTGTCTGCCATTTCTTTTTGACTTATCAATGTTCTTCTTCACACTGAAGTCGTCGAAAAACTCAATGTCAGCAATTGCATTCCAAGGGATTCAAACCCGGCATTATGAAACTAAAAATAAAAGCAAACAATAAACATTGACCAGTCAAGTGAATTGATTGATTCGGAAGTCTAGACGCAGCACGTGGAGCAGTATCAAAATTTGCTGACTATTTGTAACTAGACCTAAAATTTTAACCTATTTCAAATTTTTTTTTTGTATTGAAATTAATGTGTCATATTTCAACGTGGAAAAAAACTGTTTAATTTTTTGCGAATAAATTAATATAATTGATTTTTATGGTTCCACTACTAGGCCTCGATCCTTTATTTACTAGTGCATAGGCTCCCAACCTTTTTCGAGTGGCGACCTCTTTTTATAAAAGCCACGTGACTCGCGACCCCAGTGCAATTTTAAAAGTCATTCATGATTGACTGTATGAAATAGGTTCCCAAGCTTTTTCGGGTGAATACCCCTTTTTATTAAAGCCTTGTGACTCGCGGTCCCTATGCAATTGGAAATGCCATTTATGATAAGTTGACTTATAACATAAACTCCCTACCTTTTTCGAGTGGCGACCTCTTTTTATAAAAGCCACGTGACTCGCGACCCCCATGCAATTTAAAAAGTCATTCATGATTAGTTGACTGTATAAAATAGGTTCCCAACCTTTTTCGAGTGGTGACACCTTTTTTATAAAAGCCATGTGACCCGCGAACCCCATGTAATTGGATGAGTGTATATCATAGGCTCCCAATTTTTTTTAGGTAGCGACCCCTTTTTATAAAAGCCATGTGACCCGTGTCCCCCATGCTATTGTAAAGCCATTTATAATAAATTTACTGTATAAGCTGAAGAGCCCTCAAAAAACCTGTCGTGTACCACATGTTGGGAGCCTGGGTACTAGTGGGTCTGATGTGAAAAATATTAAACTATTTGGAGGAATCTTAGAAGCCGAATTGCTTAAAGTCTAAATACTTCCGCTTTCAATATGGAGAATATATGACCTTCTAATAGAAGTACCTCAATTGATGGTCAACCTCTCTTTTACAGAAATAGTAGAGATAGAAGGAACGGGACTAGAACAGGACTAGATGTTGGCTTATCTTTCTCACTGTTTTTTTACCGCCCACAATGCGCCAACTGGTGGGCGGCAGGGAGCAGGTTGATTACCACTGGTATAAGTGATGTATTATGTGAGAAAGTGTGTATGGTATAATTACTGCTGTATTTTGGAGTACAGTTGTTCTTAGAATGAGTTCTTTTTGACAGTTGTCATTTTTGAATTCAACGTGACATCACTCATTTGTTATACTATTAACTAAATAAGTACAGCGATATTCTATTGTTTAACAGTCTTATATGGGAAATAGTTACTAGAATACGCAGATATTATAAAAAGGTTATTCACGGCACGTCGTTGTGATTTCAAAAGTTGTGTACCGATCTCCCAATGGCGAGGATTATTAACAATTGACAAATAAGGCAAAAATACCGTTCATAATCCTAAAAACACCGGTTATAAAAAAATATAATATCGGCTACATTTTATTCTTATTTATTGAAATGGCATTTACTTGGTAGAATTATATTATAATTATTAAAAAAAACATTAAAGTGTTTAGTTTTAAAATCGGTTTTAGCCATCGTCCGAACTGTAGTTAAACTCATGTTAAGTTAAGCCTTATATACTGTTTAAAAAGAGATTGTCAATATATTGTGTCCTCTAAACCTAAAATCGAAATTTTTATGTAAAATAAATACAAGTAAAAACACATTTTAGTGCTTATTTCCACGATATATTTTACGATCAGGACCGGTTTCGTTTATCGCGAACATTACCATCACGAACGAAACCGGTCCCCATGCATTTATCATTTAAAATGTCATGCCTTTCCAATAGGAATTAACGGTTAACATCTCAAAAGTGATTGATAAAATATAACAGTGATCGGGGAATCGGGGTTTATTATTATTTTGCGTGTAAATGAATTCAATAAAAAATGTTTGATTTAATTTACACTGATTGTATCCATTTCAAAATGAAGGGATAATATCGACTTACGCAAAAATATTTTGGGGTAATGGTTAAAAAGGTTCCTCGACCGCATATATATAATATAATGATTTCCCTTTAGCATTAAGCACATGGTCTCTATTTCAAGAGTGTATTCATAATGGACGCGAATCTGATTGATTTAAAATTTTGTTATATTATCGTCCTGACGATATCGAAAGATATGAAACAGCTGCTACGTGCCATAATAAAATTTTTGTAGAGCTAAAAAGGTTGTTATAAAATTGAAATAAACAAATTAAATTACATTATACTTAATATATTTGTAATTTCGCCAATTAATAAAACAACAATATTGTTTACTGTAATGTAATTTTATTTCGCCATGAGACGTTTTATTTTGTAGCGGAATGCGATACCAGCGTAAAAAATACAAAAAATGGGTTTATGATAGACACAAATTGTGTAAATACGTTCAAAAATACAGTACGAATAAAATTGTACATATTTTATCACAGCGACAGATAATGCTTCAAATTTGACGACTTTTTTGGAAAGTTTTATTGTTCAAACGACATGCAATAATGACATCTTCAGGAAAATTGTCATACCATTTGAAAAGGTATTTTATTATATTCTTGAAATGAAAATTTTCCTCCAGTAACAATGTTGTATCTTTATTTCTGAATAATGTTGTCATTTTTTAAAATTGAATTTGAGTCGTCTTACTTATTCTTTTGTCCAATTCTAAATTAAGATAATATTTAAGTGATTCAAATCATTTTATTCTAAATAACTGTTTGAAAAGTTTCAAATGATTCCATGATATACACCCAGTCCTTTTTTTATGCGATACATTAGTGCCAAAAAAGGCGCGTAAAAAAAATCGCGTAAAAAAATGATTTCACGTTATTGCATTATATTTCTTTTCATACCCTAAAACATTAATTCGCATGATATCCGATAAACTTGTCAACATTCGGCAATTGTATGTGTATTTAAAAAAATGGAATGCTTCACAAAATTAACTTTTAAAAACATACATATTTTTTTTATTAAAAAAAAATTAAACGTACATGCCTAGCATCATATATAAATGTCTTCTTTAAAACAAATTTGGGGAAAAAATCGCGTAAAAACGAGTAAAGCTCGTAAAGTAAAAAAAATGTAGCGCTGCCGTCCAAAAAAATCGCGTATAATCGAATTCGCGTAAAAAATTCTGGGTGTACTTCTATTTTTAATTTAAGCTTATTAAAAACAGGACCGGTTTCGTTCGTGCGAGTATTATCAACTTATCTCTGATATCGCTTATAGCTGAATATAAAATTGTAGAAATATAACTAAAAATTATATTTTATCATTTGAATAAATTGATTTTCAAATAAAAAGTTAATACAGTCTTAAATTTAAGATTTTTGAAACAACGTTAACAATAAAAAAAATCAAGACAATATATTGTTTATATTTTCTTATATAGTATTTTAAGCTTAAATAAATTTACCTGAATTATCGAACTGCCGATGGTACAAACCGAAATACTAAACAAACATCTAATTTTTGTAGAACCAATTGAATAGATGACAATAATAATATATAAATATATTTTTTTTGTAAAATTGAAATACGCATAATATATATTTAATGAAACGAATTGTCAGTATAATAAACGGTATCGGGATCCAGGGTTTCGTTCATACCGGTAATGCAGTCCCTAAATATTGCGTAAAACTACTGTCTGAAGAATGTCGATCATCAGTAGAGCTATGAAAAACATTAAATAATTTTAAATTGTGTAAATTTCCACATGTTTTGCCTTTCGGCATCGTCAGGTATTCTGTCACACATTTGCAAGTGATAGAATGCTTGAAGGTTTGTGGAAGAATTTCCGAAGATGTCGAAAGGCAAAACCCTCACCGTACTTGATAAAAAGTGTGGAAATGTACTCAGTAATAGCAGTTTAAATTTAATATTGAAATACCTGTAAGCACCCTCAGATGATGTTGTAAATTGTATGAAAACCAGTCAAATTATGTTCAAGGTTATCTTTCGGAATCTTAAACTATTTTCTTAATTTTTTATCAGTCATGACGTTTTATTTACGTATTTTATGTTTGAAACAATTCTGCATAAACTGCTTTCAGAATTCACTGCCAAATAGATGTTAGCACATGGCATTTCAAATGCAATAATAACATATTTATCAAACCTGATTATGGTGGTTTCGCGAAGAAACTCCGAAGTAAATATTGCGTCATGATATTTTCACGTTATTAGTTTTGAATAAGTCACTTCAATTGTGTTGCCAGTGTGGTATGTTTACAATTTGGCGGTAAAGTGCGCTGTTTAAGATCAATAACGCATTGTGAGTTATTTTCCCTTCAACGATATCGCAGTGATGTGAGTTTAGCTGCATTAAATCAGCTGACTTTTGATGTACGTCGCCATGTTGGAATTGAACGTTCGAAATTTGAAAAAACATGAGGTAAGTAACAAAATGCTCTATACCAATTATGTAGTCATTAACATATTATTTCTATTTATTTTATATATATCTTTATGTTATAGATATTGCTTTTACAAGAAGATTAAAACATGTTTAATATCCTTTTATTATAAAAGACACTGATTGATAGAGTGTTGTGTTTGATTTCATACGCTAGAGCGTATGGTAGTCAAGTATTAAATATCCTTTTGGAATATCAAAGATAAGGGAAATTTCAATTGTATTATATTCACAAGCGTGAAAGCGATCCTCTCAGGGTTGCCAAAACAGGGTTGGGCAAAAATTCCAGATTGTTCATTTTTTTCTTTTATGTATATTTGCAAGCAAATGTATTAAGAGATTCGTACACACAATTGTCTTCAAAGTCCAGCGGGGTAGAATTATTTCATAATTAAAATAAATAGCATTGTTTTTGTTTTGTATTGTATACGTTGGCAATACTCGAGATGACCGAAACCGGCCACGATCTGAATAGTATAACATTGTGGAAGTAGTATTTAACATTGCTTTTATTATTATTTCATTGATTTTTACTATACTACCAATGACAAAAAATATATATTACCATAAATCGTTGTGCCAAAGTATATATTTATCTCCCATTGATCGTCAGTAACAAATAAAAGAAACAGAGTAAATAATAAATTTTTTGTCAGTATATTATAATTAACACGGTGAAAAAAGCAATGTATTGTAGTTATAAATATATTCTGAGATATATAGTTGATTGCTATTTCAGCTTATTACTTTATTAGAATTATAGTTAGATAAATATATTGCTCTGATGAGGGCATAAGCCGAAATAGCTAACAACTATATACCTCATAATTTTTGTAGAATTAAAATATATTGCTATTTTTCCACCGTTTTTAATGGAGTTCTACTAATTAAATGCCATTTCAATCATTATATTATAATTATATAATTTTATTTTAATATTGATCTACAAAATACGTGCTGTCTATTAATTATTTGATACTTATTTGAAAACGTAGTGAAAGCGATTATTTGTCCCTAGACAGATAATTCTATGCATTATATCTTCGACAAAAAAGAATAATGAGAAAAACTCTGTTTGGAGTCCAAATGTTTCATAATGTAACTGAGGATTGCTGATTTTTTTATATCAATAAATCCAAATTCCCGGTTTTTAATTACAAACTTTTGATACCCCTATTTTGTTGTACAATAAAATAATAATATGACACATAATGTTTGCTTTCATCTTTATCGTTATTGTTGATATTTCGCGCATCCTATTTGGTCTTTAAATTCACACCTGTCTAATATCACGGCCAACGTGCCATAAATCATATTCGTCTAATGCCACGGTAAATAGTGAATTCAATCTGGCAGTCTGAAGCCGGAATGGTCGGGATAAAATTATCCAATCATGGTATACCCAGCATTCGGGTTGTGTGATTTGTTCTTTTGTAGTACAAACAGTATATGTTGTAATATAAGTAAAATTTGAATTGTAACAACTTTGTACTATTCCACGTGTTTTGTCACAAACGACCCGGGTTTTGCCTTTCGGTATCTTCAGGCATAAAAATTATATATATATATATTTACATATAAAATTATCACATGGATGCAACATAACTGACGTAAAATAAACAGTTAGCATCGTCTATATACCAAAGTTATTAATTTAGTGAAACTCATTTATATTTTAATGTTTATTGATTGATAATATTTCATAGTTATTTCTGAGATCTGTAACATTTTATTTGTGATATTTTTTTCTTTATTTAGATACAAAAAAATAATTATTTGTTATCATGTATACAAAATCAAATGTTCAAGAACTACGGAAACAATTAACAGGTAAACATACAATAAATATATATGTATATATATAATATCAAAATAAAGTAAAACGGTTTACAAATAAAATGTTGGCGACATCTTAGTATTAATAAAACCAAAGTAAAGGTACGTTGAGATTGGTTTTTAATATTCAGTGAAAATTGCTCAGCGCGGAATGGGTTGAAATCTTTCGTTAATAGTAAAAGTAAATAATTAAACATTATTAACCTTTGAGTAAGTAATTAAAAAAAAAACTAGACTTATTACTTATTTGTTTGCGCTGACGATACTTTGCTCGATTATACCTGTCAGTAGCGTACCGTAACAACGTTGTTAGGATTAATTCTCGCGGAGATTTCGTCTCTATTTCGGTATCCGCATAAAGCTCGAGTGTGCTTTGATAAATCTAAAAGCTCACATTAATTTCCCTGTAAGTGTTCTTCATTATGTGTACACTCTAATCGTATTCCGATAGATCAATCGTTTTCATACTGCGTTCCGCAGAACCCCCGGGCTTTGTGGTACCTTACTTGTGATTCCGCTAGCCAAGGAAATTAATGTGGTGAAAAAATAGCAATGTATTTTAATTCTACAAAATTGATAAACTATTTCGGCTTGCGTTTGTCATCAGAATTATGTTTAAACGTACATTAACCTATCCATATATCGCACTCTACAAAAAGTACACAATATATTTCTTCTTCTGTTCTAATAACCTAGTTTTATATTGTGATAATAAATTCTTAAATGTGGTAAATTGATTTTATATATTTCTCGAAGTGAGAGTTAATCTGAGTTTTTTTTATTGTATTGGAATAAGCGTAAAAAGTGAATAAGTATTGTACTAAATTGAATTATTTAAAAAATGCCTAAACCTTCCGTATTGGTCTGAGAAGCGGTGATAGATTTATATTTGTTTGATAATTAAGAATGTCATTGGATTGCTGATTCTATTATATTTATTTATAATTGCTCTAATTCATTTAATTAATATTCTTTGCGATATGTAGCTTTAAAACAATTATTTACTTGGAATATTGTTTTAAAATTTATAGATGTAAAAAAATCAATGTGTGTGTGTCTGTTTGTCCTTTACGTATTACTACACCTTTCATCTGATCGATATGAACATTTACAAATTTCTTGAGTATACTCCCGCAATTGTTTCTAGCATATCACTCCCTTCCCAAAACCCCCAATACTAACAATTAAAATGTTTGTTATCATAACGAGTTTCCTCGAATATCCTTACTCTGACATCGCAGCAATGCGCGATGGGTCAGCTAATATTATTATAAAAATATGATAGGGTTTGCCGAATTTTTTCAAGGGTGTCATGAGTCTACAATGTTTAAAGACCACTGCGATTGATTATCAGGAATTATTCATCTGGCAGTAAACAGGCACTAGAGATATGAAATTAATGGATTTCTTAATCTGTCGCTGATATACCGATTTGTGAACTAACATTGGATTAATATTACACATAAAATACAGCCGAAAAGGGTTAATACAAAAGTAAGGGAACGAAAACATTTTTTTCTAGTAAACGAATATCGTATTAAACAATTCATAATTATTTCTTTTTAACTCGACTTCTTTTAAAATTTACCCTTGACAATATATTGATAGTCTGTATATTTTAAATATGTAGTAAAAACACATTTATTAGTACTTATTATTATATTATTATCATCGCGAGCATTATTAACTGATGCTCGCGATGACCAAAAAATATATTGTGGTAATAATTACTGAAAAATGAGTTTTTACTATATAAAATATCATGCCTTTCCATCAAGAAGTGACAGTTAACACATTAAACGTCTATGTATTGTTAAAAACGCCACGTTAGGTGCACTGTTAAATAATAATTAATTTTGATTTTAAATAACAAAAAAGTACTTTTATTATTTAAAACCAGCACCTGGTTTCACTCATCGCGAGCATTATCAACTGACATATATAGTAGACATAGCACTAACTGTGTTTTTATTATTGAAAATATAATTATTTTTCATTAAAACATAGAAAAGGTACACAATATATCTTTTCTTCTGTTTTAACGCCCTAGCTTCTTATCTCTAGCTAGGATAGATAGGGAAATGTACGTTTGAACATAGTTCTGATGAAGAGTAAGCCGAAATAGTTATAAACTGTTTATCTTATAACTTATGTAGAACTAAAATAAATTGCTATTTTTTCACCGTGTCATTAAAAAAATAAAACTTTTTTTTTATTGTGAATCGAACCTTCAAACAGTTTAACTTAAGCCACCTTTGTTGACCGTTCGACGATTAAATATAAGTAGATTAAAAAAAAAAAAAAAATGAACACGTCTATCTTATTTTCCATTTATATTATAAAAGTGACATCGCTGTTGAACTGCGTGATAATGTTAAATTTAATATTTTGTTATCTAACACAATACAGCTTTTTGCAAACAAAATCTCAACTGTTCAAATAAGACTCAACATTAGCTAGTGAAAAATACACAGCAATACGTTATGTCCTGGTTCAGAGGCTTGCTGTTGAATCAGGTCCGAATTGGAAGTTAATATATTTTTGTTTGTTTTTATTTCGATTCGATTTTGATTAAAATATTGACTTATAAATACATAAGCGATTTTAGGTCCGTGGTGTAGCGTTCAATGTCGCTGGATTTGGTTATAGATCTCGCTGACTCGAACCCCAAAATGAACAGTTTTAAAAGATATTAGTATTCGTGATGTAATATTTTTTTCTCTCCTTTCCGATGCTACAAACGAGGCTTGTCGCGAACGATAAGCTAAATACCAGTTCTGTCCCCAACCTTTCGTCTCTATTAACTTCGAAATAACAGATGATCAGCAATTAAATTGCAATTGGTTCTCGTAAAAGAAGACGCTTTTCAGTATCAAGACTAGTATCTTAAATGTTTCCAGTTTTTTCTACATGGTCAAAACCACAATCAAACTTTTTCATCACGCCGGTTATATGAGTCGCCAGTTGCAAGGACTATTCGGCTGAAAACTGTAATTTAAGAAATATTTTGAAAATGTCGTTTTTTTATACATGTATTGTATGCGGATGTGTTTTCGTTTGTATGCATATATATATATATATATATTTTAAATAATAAAAATACATTTTTTAGTACTTATTTCCACAATATATTTTTTGATCAGGACCGGTTTCGCTCATCGCGAGCATTATCAACTGATAAATCTAGCTCGCGATGAGCGAAACCGGTCCTGATCAAAAAATATATTGTGGTAATTAGTACTAAAAAATGTGTTTTTATTATTTAAAATATCATGCCTTTCCATCAAGAAGTGACAGTTAACACCTTAAAAGTGATATATATATATATCATATATGTGATAATTTAGTGTATATATCTGGAGATAAATATTATATAATATATCTGCAAATAGTTTCCACTTGAGTCAGATTTTTACTTTACTTTTAAATTTTATTTTAAAACCCCCATTTACACTAAAGTCGGAACCGTGTTATTTGGAGTAGTGTAGCTGGGGTAGAAAATCATACAAAATATACGAAATATTTAGTTACTATATGATAAAATGCAAAGCGCTCGCAAAATTCAGCACACATAGAGTTGCTCGGCTGTGCGTGTATAGCCTGGCATATGTTGAATACACAGACGATAGCCAACATTTGATTGTATGCACCGCACAGATGGCTATCTAACTAATTTATGATATCGACTGAAGTCGATTGTCAGCTCTGTTTCACCCGTGTGATATAATGCCTGAAGATACCGAAAGGCGAAGCCCGGTTAGTTAGTGACAAAACATGTGGAATCGTATAAAGCTTTAACAATTCAAATTTGGTCATCTTACTGTTTAAATGCTGTCACGCGATCGTGCAGTTGTGGGATTTGCAACGAATATTTCAAGCCAGTGCGTAATAAGGGAAAGTGTAATTGGGGGTTTCACTGTATCGTTAACAGCGCAAAATATACAAAATAAGAAGCAGATTGAAAGAACTTTTAGTGCTCCATTAAGTTTATTTTCGAAAGAAATTTGGCTTATCTTAAGTTTTTTTTATCGATTGAATTGGCATTCACTTGGTAGAACTCCACTATAACACGGTGAAAAAATAGCTAGACCTTGCTTGTTTCCTGTTCGCAATAAAACTAACAATTGTTAATGAAACTAAAAAGGCGGCTATATCAATAAGTTTGCATATAGCACGGAAATGCTCCAATACAGAAACAAAGAGACACTAGTCAGAGGATTCAATAATGGTGACCGACATATATTAGTTTGGTCGTTAAGAGTCCTCTGTGATAGTTGATATCTATTGATTTCCAACTGCTCCAAAGCCGTCATCCTGCGGCCCTTACTACAAAGATGCAAACACTTAGGCGCTGAGATTGAATTTATATTATGTGATTCCTTTATAACGTGATTAGCAAATTGTAAATCTGTTTTTTTACTGTTGAATGATCTTACATGTTCCTTAGCTCGAGTGGATATACTTCTACCTGTATGTCCGATATAAACGAACAAACATGAGCCACATCACATTTTTTAAAAAAAATGAATTTAAATTTGATCGTACGTTTGGCGCTCTAGTAATAAATAATTAAAGAGTTCTTAATACGGCCCTGTAAAATCCATGAGAATAATACTAGCCCTAGTTATATTAATAATATATGAGTGTTGTCATATCATCGCTGCTTGTTTACAGTAATATTAAGCGGTCTCATTTGCGGGTGAATTTACTCCAAGTTCAAATTTTTCTTGCTCAGTTCGCGATTGTCGGTTCTCTAAGCGAATTTGGTACATTTATCAAAGTTTTACTTTTGTACGAATGTGTAGAAAGTATACAAAGTGAACAACCCGCTGAGAATTCACTGAACATATAATAAATCTCTCAAATCGGATGTAACCTCTTCACTGCCGCAACGTAATACGAGTTTGTCTGTTTTCAATTTCGACGCACTCTGCCTTGAAAGAAATCAATTCAACGTTTCACTGATTCCTATAGAATGTATATATGTTTATAATTTGAAATAATTCACGTGCTTTTTTATTAAATTTAAAGTCTTGTTTTACTTCTTTCTATTATATAATAAAATAAAATTTAATCATAATTGCAGAAACATCTGTAAAAAACTATATTTTTTAAAAAACGCGTTCTTCCTCTTTTATTTCAATGCAGATTATATAACATTTTTTTTATAAGATATAGTTGATAGCTTTTTCGGCTCACGCCATCGTGACGATGGTTGGATTGAAATAGTTATCAACTACATCTTATAAAAAATAAAATTGTAGAACTAAAATACATTGCTATTTTTTCAGTGATATTTATGATTAGTTGAAACACCATGCAAATTTTTATTTTGGTCAGTACATATTTGTCGCGGGTGACCCTCAAGGAACCTTATTCGCTCCTATGTATTTTTCGTACGGTGACAAGCACTAGCAAATGAATCAGAACATTGCAATATAAATTTTATGTCTTTTTAAGCAATTTGAACTGTGTAGATTAATTAATTAATTGTATTATATGTCTAAATCAATCAGTATTAAAAGTTAATTAACTAATTCGCTAATATAACACTTGTATAATTTGAAACTTAATCAACTTAGAAAATTTTTAATCGTTTTTGGTATTAATTTTGTTACCCTTTTTTGGTTATTATGAACATAAACTAATGATGTTTTGTGTCGTGAACTTAATCTAGTGTCTAAGAATATTGAAACAAGTTTTAATTTGAACATATCTCATTCAGTGAACATATTATAGATACAGTGAAATTTTCTCCGTCGGAGCCCATCACATCCAACTTTGAATGTTCTTTTATCGTTATTTCTCTGCGGTCGTAAGTATCAATTGATCTACCTTATTACCTACTCAATTATCATTTAGCATCTTTATCGGACCATTTCTTTTGAATTTTTAAGACCTTACTGTATTATCGGTTCTGTGTCGTAACTAACATAAGTAGATCTCTAGAGTGATACAGATCACAGACTTATTATCGCTTTCCAAAACAATGATATTACATTAACAATTTTGCTAGGAGAATAATAAGACTTTCATTAAGGGAAAAAAATGCTACAATCCCTTAAGATTGTAGAATCAGTTTTTCTCATTGAAATATTCTCCAACAAAGAATTATATGAAGATTACAAAACAAATGTAATAGTTTTGATAGAATTATTACTAACCGAAGTAATCGGACTTGGGGTGTAATTAAAAAAGAAATTTACAAGTTTATTGATTGAATTGGAATTTATTTGGTAGAATGCCATAATAACACTGTGAAAAAATAGCAATCTATTTTAGCTCACGCCTTCATCAAAACTAGCCGAAATAGCTATTAAATATATCTTTTATATTTTGTAGAACTAAAATCAATGTAAAAGACCATAAATTTCATTCGACTTATGCGATGCCAAAATGAGAATTCTGTCATTCTTGATAATACCAAGTTGTGTCTTTGTATATTTTTTTGAAAATTCATAGACATGAATTGTTTGTTGCTTAGTGTAGAACCAGCTTTACAATGAACATGTCACTGAATAGTTCTGACGATGGCGTGAGCCGAAATAGCTATCAACTATATTTGTTAAAAATAATTTTGTAGAACTAAAATACATTGCTATTTTTTCACCGTGTGACATGTCACTGGTTAAAGCATTAAAAATTATTGATAGCATCACGACATATTCCACACGAGTTCAGACGAGTACTATTTTCTAATGTTCAGAGAGTGATCGGTTTACAAAAATTATCCGTTTTAAGTCTATGTTTGCTATCCGAATTGTTCTTCAACAATTCATCGATTAACCATAGATTTTTTCGTGTAAATAACATCGCAAATCGAGGCAAAAGCGCACCGTTTTCAAAAATATGTCTTATTAGTCTGATTGGTTTTAAAGATAGAATACGTCGATTAAAAATAGTGTTTTAGTTCGTTATCCGATTTGTTCGTAGTCCGAGCTGTTCTTTAACCGATCACCCATTGTAGTAAATAAAAAAAAAATTGCTAACAATGTGATATTTTACAAATCGCTTCTACGTTAAAAAATCGATTAGCTAAAACTTTGTATGTTTTAAACGCTTATATGTATCAAATAAATAAATAAATTAAAACTCAAAACATTTTTGCAAAAGAGGAATGTTTTGACGGGTATTTTTTTATTTATTTTTCAATATTGTTAAATGACTTTGTAGACATTGTAGCATATGGCATATACTACAAAAACGAGTCGATCATTGAGGACGACGATTCATTCATTTGAGTCACCGTCGGTCGGATCTGCTAATTCACTGAATAAAGGAAAAAGCCATGCATTTTGAAAATGAAGGGTACCTAAGAAATATGCTATCACAATTATTGTACACGAACAACAATGCATCTTATCAATTATCAATTATAATATAAAATATTTTGTTTTACGTCTCGTCTAACGCCGATGGTTGCAAAAATAAATTACAACAGATAAAATTTATTTTATACTGATTTATTTGTTTTGAAAACGTTCGTTTTCGTTTTTATTCCTATTTGCGATTCGTTCGCGAGTCTTATTCACTTAAAAAATGCACCATTTTCGTCATTTGAGTCACTTACATTACTGCTTTTGGTCGCGTCATACGAACTGCACGTCCTATTTGCAATGGCCATGCTCTATAATGAATATTATGCCAGATGTTTGATTAAAACGATGAAAATGAACGAAACTTTCCGCTGTATTAGTAACTCATGAATAAATCACGTTATTATTTTTAGATATTTTCTTATCTTCTCACCGCCGAGTAAATAATAAAATTTTCCGTCGAATGTCGGAAAGATTAACTGGTAGCCCAGCCTTTGAATTACCCTAATTTAGTATAATGTGCGCAAGCTCTCAAACTTTATCGCCCCGTGCCCGGCAAAAGAAAAATGTTCGTTTTGAACGCTCTGATTTGCCGAATTGGGGAAAAAAGGCGTGATAAAAAAACTGGATTTATCACGAGAAAAATATTTTGATTCGGGCGAATTCGCCTTTTAAACAGTTCATGAAACATTCAAGACGTTTTACTCAGAGCTTAAAGAAGCTTTTTATTGAATTAGTATTTACTTGGTAGAACTCTATTATAACGCGGTGAAAAAATGTAAACATTTTATAAGATATAGTTGATAGCTATTTCGGTTCACACCATCGTCGGAACTGACGCTATCAACTTTATCTTATGAAATTTTGCAGAACTAAAATATATTGCTATTTTTTCACCATGTCTTAAAAAAGCTTTTTTTTAGTACTTATTTCCACGACATATATTTTATGATCAGGACCGGTTATCAACTGATCTTAATGCTCCTGATGAGTGGAACCGATCCTGATCATAAAATGCATTGTGGAAATAAGTACTAAAAATGTGTTTTTATTGTTTAAAATATCATATCTTTCCATAAAGATGTGATTGTTTTTTGAAAGGGTCTTACAAGACGTTTGCAAGAACCTATGGTATATAGACGATGCTAACTGTTTATTTTACGTCAGTTCTGTTTCATCCGTGTGATAGAATGCCCGAAGATGCCGAAAGGACAAACCCGGATCGTTAGTGACAAAACATGTGGAATCGTACAAAGTTGCAATAATTCGAGTTTGATATGGAAATTCCATCAAGCAGCTCAGTCGATATCATCAATTATGAAATTACGATTAGTGACTATATCTTGGTCGAAGAATTTCCCGGACTGGATGCACAGTTTGACAGTCGATGTACAAAAGGCGTACATAATAAAATCAGCTGTTTTGCGTCTCTGTACGAAGGTCGGGTTGTCGATTTATCATGTAAGGTCGCCAAAGCCCCAAAAGAACCCCCCAAACACACAAAGCATCCCTTGAGAACCGTTAAGTAGTCGAACACACGCGACGCTGGGCTTTTAATCAAAATCTGCAGTGATTAGCTACTTTGCAACACGACAATATGTTTGGGTAATTTACATATCGCTAATGATTTATCATGCTTTTACAGTAACAGCTTTGTACTTTACAAACTATCATTATTTTTTATGACTATTATAATGAACGGTTATCACTTTAATGATTCCAATGGTTTTGTCAAAAATTTGTGGAAAAATCCTTTTTTCATACAATACTAGCAAACCCGGCTCGCGTTGCTGCGACTCAGAGTAAAGAAATTCAATAATACTCAAATTTTCATTGCCACAACTTTGTACGATTCCACATGTTTTGTCACTAACGATCCGGGTTTCGCCTTTCGGCATCTTCAGGCATTCTATCACACACAATAGCAACAAAACTGATTCAAAATAAACAATGAGCATCGTCTATATACTAAAGTTATTAATTACAGGAAAATACTTACCCCAAGGCAAGCAGTAAATTACAGCTAAAACAAATTTAATAATATGTAACTGCAATTTACTGCTTGCCTTGGGGTATATATGAGAAGATTAGATTATACATTGATTTTTTAGGTGTTGGATAAGCCAGAAATCTTCGCAGGAGTGTACTTAAGAAATTCGCTAAGTTTCATGTTATTTTCTGGAGCGAAGGGAAGGGGTGGTATGCCAAAACCTTCGCAAAAGTGTACTCAAGACGTTTGTCAAGTTTCATATCGATCAGATAAATGTTATAGTAATGCATAAAGGACAAACGTACACACATCCATTGATTTTTATATACACATAGATATTAATTTGTCACTTTTAAAATAACTGTCATCGCACTTGAGAATTCCAACGATTTTAGTCACATTAGTTACTTACAAAAAAGTTTCTTTGCTTGACTTGGTATCTCACTCTTTATACACGGTGCTCAGGTCAAAGCATGATTTTCGTCTCATGTTTGGGATTTGTTGTTAAAAGTTTTTCTTCTGTGAGTTCCTTGGCGCGTAGCACTCTCTTAATGGTGGTGACGTCGATCGCTGATTCAATAACTCGGAACTTTTTTTATTATTATTTATTTACCCTCGAGATGAGGTCATGCGGTCAATGTCCTAGATTGTCTTGAGGTTCTTAGGTTATTCATAAATAGTTCTGAAGATAAAGGTAGGGGTAGGACTTCAAGGAAGTAATTACAGTATTTATAATATGTATAAAAACATATACAAATTTGACTTATAAAAGACTTTGTCGTTAGGTTTTCGACAGACCGTAGCAGGACCGCGGCGATCGATAAATGATACCTTAATTTGCAAGCCCACCACGAAAACTGGGTCTCATACTAGTGGAAGGTAAGGAACAGTTTGACCTAGTGATCACCGTTTCTGGTTACGTTCGTGGTGGCCAATGCCTCGAATCCTAATACAGCAGATTAAAATAGGGATCGCTGTATACATAGAGCTATCCTATAGTCAGACCAACGCGTTTTTTTAAGAGAAACAACAAAATATTATTGAATTTTTAATTGTTACAAATTTGTACGATTCCACATGGTTTGTCTCTTACGACACAGGTTTCGCCTTTCGGCATCTTCAGGCATCCTATCACACGGATGCAACATAACTGATGTACAATAAACAGTTAGCATCGTCTAAATACCAAAGGTATTAATTACAGGAAAATAAAGACCCCTAGGCAAGCACTAAATAGCAGCTAAAACACATTAATCTAATCGATAATTTTCACTAAAAATATTTAAAAATATTTATGACATCGATTGAAGGCGCTTGATGGAATTTTAATATCAAATTTGAATTGTTACAACTTTGTGCGATTGCACATGTTTTGTCACTAACGACCCGGGTTTCGCCTTTCGGCATCTTCAGGCATTCTATCACACGTGTGCAACAGAACTGACAAAATGTGAAATCGTACAAATTCAAATTAAAAAACTATTATTGGCTGGTTGAAAAAAAATTTAAATATATATATATTGTAGTAATATTTTGTGAATTTTTATCATTTTGTAAAGTGTTGTAGACCGTATTAACTTTTTTTACTTGTACCGTCTTTGAAACCCTAAAACCGAAAAAAATAACGTCGTTTTCTCCCTATAAAACAGAATCAAATGAAAATTCGCCCGCACGCTTATGTCGCTCGATTCGTCAATTTTATTTAAATAACCTCTTTGATGTCTGAAACGCTTGACGAGAAAAGGTATTTCACAATTTAAATCAGAAAAAAAAACGAAAATAAATCATTCGACAAATTGAGCGTTTATTTATTCGACCTTTAGACTTGAAACGTCTTTGTCAGCACCCTTAAATGTATAATAACCTCAAAAGCATTATTGGATCCCTATCAAATCAGGTCTGCAACTGTGGCACTTTTCCTAGGTCAATTGACGATGAATTAGGGGTACATTTTACCCTATGGTCTTCTTTTGGTAAAAAAATTTTTCTGGTAACCGTACCGCCGTTAAATAAAAATTCTTTAATTCATTCTTTTGAAAACCGATATATATAATTTACGAATTTATGACTGAAGGTACTGTTGGAGGAATTTCAATATCAAATTTGAATTGTTGAAACTTTGTATGACTCTACATGTTTTGTCTCTAACGACCCGGGTTTCGCCTGTCGGCATCATTAGGCATTTTATCACACGGAAGTTGTTGAAATTTTTTACCATTGCACATGTTTTGTCACCAACGATAAAGGTTTCGCCTTTCGGCATCATCAGGCATCACGGTTCCTCATCATCCTCCCTCATGGCTCATCAATTCAGGACTCATTGCCGGTTCTGTTGTATGTATACTTGAAGATACCGAAGAAGGCGAAACCCGGGTCGTCAATGAAAAAACATGTAGAACCGTACAAAGTTTCAACAGTTATTTTTTTTTTTTACTTTCAGGTGTAAACTGTCACTTCTTGATGGCGAAGCATGACAAAGCAAAAACATATTTAATTATATTGATCTAATAATAATTAACACAATTGGGTCTTAGAACAAATATTTATTTGTACGACTTTAAATAATCAGTTGATAATGCTCGCGATGAGCGAAACTTCTCTTCTTCTTCAAAAGGTCTTCTTCAAAAAATATACCGTGGAAATAAGTACTTAAAAAAAAGTTTAAATTTGTTCATTAATCAAATTAATTATGACTTATTGCGAAGAAACTTCATTTCAAATTTCTATGCACAATCATTTCTATCGACTAGTTGATTAGTTAATTTAACTTCAAAGTAACTAATTAACTACTTACAATTAATTTAAATTTCTTCATCTCCAGGCTGTTCTAGTGTAGTCAAAATTGCTTAATTAATTTTCGACGGTATTGCGCGTAAAAATTGAATTCCGTGGAATGTTTGTATGAAATGTTGATAAATACTTTTATATTTAGAATTTTATCTTATACTTATCACTTGTACTGAAAAAATATCATCTTTACGTGCATATTAAATTTGATAATATTTTTATATTGGGCTGTATAGAATACATTGGTTAATATTTTAATATTATTACGCGAGCTGTCCGGTTTTGTTTGTACTTCATCACTAGTTATCAATAGTGCATTTTTATTACCAGCAGTTATACCCATGAACACGTTTTGTTAATTCTATATATATATTATACTTGGCCATTAAGGACGGTAGCAATAGTTTTTATTTTATTTTTATTGTTTTACTTCAAATAAAATTCTTGAGCTTGATGCTTTACAGTGCCATTATAAAACACGTTAGTATATAAATAATAAAAAATAATATAGTTTAATAATCAACGTATATAATTGTTGATTTCGTCATATGATGCGTATAGTTTAGAAGGTTACGTTACTCTGTATAAAATTTGCAATTTTACGATTACAACGCAAACTAATTTCAAGTCGTATTGTTGTTGGTGGTTGCCATAGTAACTAGAAACAAACAACATTATAATTTAGGATATGGATGCTTGACTTGATACCAGTTAAATAACTATGCAGTTATATGCATAGTTATTTGACTGGTAAAGGGCTGCGTTTAAAAGGTTGCGTTACTCTATATAAAATTTGCGATTTTATGATTACAACGCAAACTATTTTCAAGCAGTACTGTTGTTGATGGTTGTCATAGTAACTAGAAACAAATAACATTATAATTTAAGATACAGGTGCTTGATGAAATTTCAATTTCTTGATAAATAACAGTGAAATAAAAAAATGTCAATTTTAATTTTATGCAATAAAAAAATATTACGGCTTATAACAAACATATCCTCTATCGATTTATGCGTTATGTCAAATGTTTATTATAATATAAGTGATAAAAATTGTATGCTCACGGTAATTGGAAATTAAAATGTTTCAAAAATATTGTTGAATGAAAATAAAATTTTGTAGCCAGCCACATCGCAAATATTTTTTTTGTTTAAATAGGAACAGATTTTTTAAAATTAATGTTTTTTTTCCAATCAATTTTATTTGGTATCTGGCAACATAAAACGACGTAAGTATGCGCTTGCAAATTTGATTGCGCTCGCGATGATTGGTGGACTCGATTTCATCACTCACAAATTGATGTTTTAGATGCGATGTAGTCTGATAAAAGAAAAGTATAGAGTTTTTAGTATGAAATATATTAGAAAATATGCATAGATATATATTGACAGTTTAAAACCGGCGAACGCGGATCCACATCATTCGGTATAGTTAAAATTAATCGTTCATGACTCTGAATGTTTTTTTTTTAAATTTTTATTTTGGGGCATTTATTGCTCTCACGGAATGCGACACTGATACAGTTATTTATTTATGACTGGCTATCCCGCCAATTATGAAGTAAAGCCATTTGAGTAATGTAATATTTTGAGGCTTATCCCAAACATATTACAAAACAAAACACATTGGTGTAGAAAACAATCGAATACTCAAGCTGTAGAGTCTGCCGATACGTAAATATCTTGGTTTTATAAGAATACAGGTTATCCTCGACTTACAACCGAGATACGTTCCTGGACTTTGGTCGTAGGCCGTATTGATCGTAAGTCAAATTTCATACAAAATATGCATGTATAATACTTACATATTAAAATAAAACATGTGTATTTATTTATATTTTTTTATTGCTTAATTTATACTCATTTATAACTACAAAATAAAATATTTACTTCTTTATTATTTAAAATCTTTCGTCACCGGTACTTACATAAGAACAATCCATTGGCTCATCATCAGTAGTAGAAGAAGCAGTATTAGTCTCTTGAAAAAACATATCGAATTTTATTTAAGTTGTTTGTTGTTTTTTCCTTTATATTGCAGCGTAATGCAATTTTTAAAAAAATGCTATTTTTTGGTCGTAAGTGCGAATGGTCAAACCGTCGTAAGTCGAGGACTACCTGTATTGACGTCTTATAGTGAATGTTTGAAATATGGCTATACAACTCGAAGTAATGATATATTTTTTTATCACGATTGACACATAATTTAACTAGTTTTCAACAAATATACAAAGTTATGATGGTTTTTGTAAGACCTTGCAATTTTATTAATTGACTATTTATCCGTACTTTGAACACATTTATCCCGTCGTGAATGTGTTAAAGCTGTAACAATTATCCATTATTGTAATAAAGGATACAAAATTTGTTTTTCTTTGGGTCTAACAAACCCCCACATCGTCTCAACGGAATTTTTTTGGACCACGTTATTTAAGAGTTAATTTTCTTTAAACGATTTTTAAAAAGTTTCTCTGCTATAAGTCCCCGTCGTACTAAAATCGGTACTTAATCAAAATTTCAAAAGGCTTTTGTATTAAATTTCCGTTATTAATGTCAACGCCAGAAGATAAATAATGCCATCTACAAGTAACAAACAAAAACTTTTCAACTCGTTTTTGAAATGTCAAAATTGAGGGGCGCAATCATTCCTTTCGTTTTGACAAAGAAAGCGGCGTGCCCGTCGACATCTAGGTATTTTTAAATGTTCGCATTAATACCGGACACTATCCAAATATAAGAAAATGCTTGTATCGTTTAATATTGAAGTTAAATTTGAATTGTTACAACTTAATACGATTAATTAGAAAAGAATTATTATAAATAGCAGCAAAAACATATTTAATAATATTGATCTTATAATAATTAACACAATTGCCTGTGATAATTTTCATCAACGATTAATCTTATTATTGAGTCATTCTTGAAAGGGTTTTACAACAAATAATTATTTGTTGTAAAACTCTTCTTCTGGAAGCTCTTGCTTGGGGGTCTGTGTTCTCCTGCAATTAATACCTTAGGTATATAGACGATGCTAGCTGTTTATTTGCGTCAGATAAAATGCCTGAAGATGCCGAAAGGTGAAACCCGGATAGTGAGTGACAAAACATGTGAAATTGTACAAAGTTTTTTTAATTCAAATTTGATATTGAATTTCGATCAAGCTCCTTCAGTTGAAATCATAAATGATATTGAAATTATTGAACTTTTAGTATTTATGAAATAGTTTCCCGCTAGTTTACTTGCGTTAGTGAAACCAACTTCTTCTGCATTAAAATCAATTGAAGAAAATTTTGACAATACTTCTCGGGTCTGTGGTGTTAACGTAGTTGGGGCTTGACTCCCAGAACGATTAGCCTTTTTCAATTGACCTTTCGGCACTTTTCAAACGCTTTGGCGTTTGTCAAATCAAAAATTATCTACCACTGATCCGATTCTAAACAAGACATTAATGGATAAGTCAGCTTATTATAAGCCATGTATAAGCCGTTTATTTTCTTTTACTACACTCTTGCTACGGCTATTTCGAAATCTAAACCGAAACTAAAAACATATAACGAAAGCTCTTCCTGTCGTATCAATTTATACACGCCACTGCTTACCAAGACCCCGATATCCAGTCGAAACAATTTTTGTGTAGTATATTGACGACAAAAATGTTTTTCGAGATACGTAAATGAATTTTCATTTTTATATTGTGAACTTTAAATTTCATATGAATATTTCAGTAGAATGCTAGATTGAACGTAGTTGAGAGTATGTGATGTCTATCGAATAAAAATCATCTTTTTAACTCTTTATCTGCTGTTTCTTGTAAAACATAAGCCAATATTGAATGTTTCGTAAGTAAATTCAGCATTATTGGTGATAAACAAACAAAAAAATATACTCAGGACAAATTACCATATACATGCACTAAAGTTTTAACACTGTTAACTTTCCATATTGTTCAATATCATCTATCAACCGAATTGAACTAGTCGCGTCAACAACTAAGATGCTAGCGAGTAGAGATTTTAAATTCTCTACGTTTTTCGACTCCCGGGTCTTTTAGAAACAACTTTAGAAAAGTCCCGGGAATTCTTGGGACTCGAATTGTTACTTTTCGCTTGAATCATTATTTTATGTTTTGAAAGACAGAGGACTTATTTTATTATATTGATAGGTTGATGTTCTTATTAAAGATTTCAATTCCAAATATTTTCTCTTGATATTTTTTCTTATTAAAGTAATATTTTATCGCAAATATGACTTCATCTCCTTTAACAATAAATTATTATTTATTTTTTTGTTAACATTTATTGTTAATCGGATTTGAAGTAAAAATCAGACATGGTATTTTTTTGATTGTAAAAATATAAAAAAAAACAATATTTATAATTTATGATATCAACTGTGAAGGTGCTTAATGGAATTTCAATATGATATTTAAATTATTAAAACTTTGTATGGTTCCACATATTTTATGCAACAGAACTGAATATGTATTGATTGAATTGGCATTTACTTGGTAGAGCTCCATTTAACACGGTGAAAAAATTGCAATGTATTTTATTTAGTACTACAAAATTTTATAAGATATAGTTGATGGCTATTTCGGCTCACGCCATCGTCAGAATAGTTAAGATGTAGTCAGAATAGTTAAGATGCATCATCCGTTTGATGGAATGCTAAAAGATTTCGAAAGACGAAATCAAGGTTGTTGGGAGAAAAGCCTACTGACCATCCAATGCGTTTTCGCTTCGCTGAGTGGGCCTGCGATCGACTTACAGAAGATGCCGATTTTGCCTAAAAAATCATCTTTTCGGATGAAGCTCATTTTGATCTTGGCGGGTATGTAAACAAGCAAAATTGTCGCATTTGGGGCACAGAAAACCCGCACGCATACATTGAAAAGCCGGTACACCCAAAACGAGTCCCTGTTTGGTGCGGATTTTGGTCCAGAGGCATAATTGGGCCATTTTTCTTCGAAAATGAGCAAGGAGTGGCCGTTACAGTCAATGGCGATCGTTATCGGACCATGCTGAACGAATTTTTGTTCACAAAAATTGAAGAGGAGGATATTGGCAACATTTGGTTTCAACAGGACGGCGCTACGTGCCACACAGCCGAAGCTACACTCGATGTTTTGCGCCCTGTTTTTGAAGATCGCATTATCAGCCGCAGAGCTGATGTCGTTTGGCCACCTCGGAGCTGCGATTTGACACCGTTGGACTATTATTTGTGGGGTGCCCTCAAAGATAAGTGTTACGCCGACAAGCCAGAGACAATTGACGCTTTAAGGACAATATTCGTGAAGCCATTGGTGAAATACAGCTGCACACAATCGATAATGTGCTTAAAAATTGGACCGATCGTGTAGGCTACTGCATGGCCAGCCGAGGCAGCCATTTGAATGAAGTTATTTTCCATTATTAACCGGAAGGATTGTACTTTCAAATAAAAAAAGAAATTTGAGAAAATATTAGTAGTTTTTTTTTATAGCATTTTCAAAAAAAAAAGTTATTTGGCGGACCTTATATAAGATATATAGTTGATAGCTATTTCGTCGGCTCACGCCTTCATCAGAACTAAAAACATTGCTATTTTTTCACCGTGTTGTAATTAGGATATTGATTGAATTGAGATTAACTTAGTAGGAATCCATAAAATGGTGTAGAAATATAATAGAAGCATATTTTAGTTCAAGCATAATTATAAGGTCTATAGTTGATAAAATATTTCGGCTCACGCCATCGTTTTAACGACCTAAAAAAACAGGAGAGAAGATTATTGTATACCTTTTCTACACAGCTATATATATAGATAAGCAAAAGTTCGTTTAAGCATAGCTCTGACGATGGCGTGAGACGAAATAACTATCAACTATATTTCAAAAAATAATTTGGTAGAACTAAAATACATAGCTATTTTTTTCACCGTGTTATAGTGGAATTTTACCAAGTGAATGCCAATTAAATCAATAAACTACACGAACGAATATTTTTAAGCCATAATTTTTTGTGGGCATTTTACATGTAATTTTTCTGATATTTACTGATATTAATGACGTTGTGATTAATAATACTTATATCATATCATTTGTCCACATCAAATGTTATCTTAAAAAATGTGTTTTTATTCGATACGACAGCTAATCTTTCCGAATCACTTACGCGAAATACCTGCGAGCTTTGATGAAACCTAAAAGTAAGCTTGTTTTATTATAAGGGTTATAAATCTTACCTTTTTGTTCGTTATCCCTTAAACCTCTCTTGTTTCGTATCAATTGTCTTCACTTATTTTCTTTTTGTCTCTAATTTATGACTCTTCTCCCGCCTCAATAGGGATTTACGGGTCTACGTCCGCTTATTATGGAGCTACGAAAGTTATTCTCATGATAATAACGTAGGCATGTATACGCCGTAGACCCCGAAGCTTCATGTATAAATATAATCGTGTTTCCAACAAAATTTGTATGTATTTGTATAACAAATTTAATGAGAATTTGACATTTAGATTAATAACATAAAATTCCCGTGTAAATCTTTTTTTACGATTTCTAGATTGAATATAGTTGAGAGAATATGGTGTCTACCGAATAAAATTCATCGTAATACGGCAAAAAAAATAGCAATGTATTTTAGTTCTACAAAATTGTTATTTTTTTAAGATATAGTTGATAGCTATTTCGGCTCACGCCATCGTCAGAACTATGCTTAAACGAACATTTGCTTATCTATACATAGCTGTGTAGAAAAGGTTCACAATACATCTTCTCTTCCGTTATAACGACCTAGCTTGTTTCTTGCTCGCAATAAAACTAATAATTGTAAATGAAACTAAAAATGCGGCTATATCAATAAGTTTACATATGGCACGGAAATGGTCCATTACGGAGACCAAACGGCCACCCGTAGCGGGTTTAGCAATGGCAACCGACATATATTAGTCTGTTCGTTCAGAATAAGAAGAAGAAGAATGGAGTGCTACCAAGTTAATGGCAATTCAATAAAAAATCATCTTTTTAACACGCTTTCTGCTGTTCCTTGTTTTACAAGGATAACTCAAAATTATTTATTTAAAAAAAAAATTCAATATTTATGTTAAACAAACCTTCAATGATAATTAGAACAAACCAGGTTATATTTATTCCAACATTCCATTTTGTTCAATATCATATATCAACCGAATCGAATCAGTCATCTCAACGCCTAAGACGTTAGCAGTATAGATTCTAAAGTGTCTAGGTTTTTCGACTCCTGGGTCTTAAGACAACTTTTGAAAAGCCCCGGGAATTCTCGGGTCTCAAGATATTGATTATTTTTCGCTTGAATCATTATTTTATCTTTTATGAAACTATGAGTTTATTTTTAAATGTTGATGAGTTGCAAATTTTTTTAGTCTGTTTTTTTAAACGTGTTAAAATTATGTTGATTGAATTGGCATTAACTTGTTAGAACTCCATTACAACACGGTGAAAAGTAGCAATGTATCTAAGTCCTACAATTTTTTTTTGTAAGATATAGTTGATAGCTATTTCGGCTCACGCCATCGTCGGAACTATAAAATGAGCCTATTATTTGACGGCATACCAAATGATATGACGAGGTTACCTAGTCTATACATATTTATATTTCATAATATATATTCACTTTACTCATGGATTCGATTACGAGTGTCAACAGTCCAATTATTTCAATATATTCGTGTATTTGTGTTCAAAGGCATGGGTGTATATTTTGTCTAAAATATTTATCTCATTTTTGATCTCTTAGACATCGGGTGCAATTTACCATTACTAAAATAAAATTATCCTAAAAGATTAGGGTCGAAAAATAGACTGTGAGATGATGTAGAGATTTATCAGGTTCCAAGAAAAAGAGCTTTATCATAAAAAATTAAAAATTATTGACATCAAATTACTGGGGAACGGTTCAGCGGTGATTTGAAAGTAAGCTCCAATTGAAAACTCTCTCGCCTACGAGAGCTTTCTGAAAAACGCTTTTTTCCCCCTCTTATTTTTTTGACCTCATTTCTGTTTATTATGACCGTTGGATTTACGTATCCCTCGATTTACGCGGTAGATAGGCTCCTGAGAAAAATTTGTAAATCGAAATTGGATATTTTTTAACGTAAAACCGTGTAAATCGAAAAGTACACAAAAAAAAGCATAATTTGGTTGTTTTTTAAAACACATAAATAAAACAAAAATGTTTTAAAGTATAAACATACATTTTCTTTTATTAATTAAATACACATAAAGCATATATAGAGGAACAGAAAAATGAAACCCAAAAGATTCATAATAGTTTTAATTTTTTCTAATGGTTCTTATTGTATGTAGTTTCATTCGTGCTATATAAAAAAAACAACATTTATTGGTTTCTCTCTGTTTTGTAAACGAACCAAAATAATATTTTGGTTGCTAACGAAATAAATTTTCTTTTTAACACGGTGAAAAAATATCAACGTATTTTAGCTCTACAATTTTTTTATAAGATATTGTTGATTGCTATTTCGGCTCAAGCCATCGTCAGAACTGGAAAAGAGATAGTCCTGACGATGGCGTGAGCCGATTTAGCTATCAACTATATGTTATAAAACAAATTGTAGAACTAAAATACATTGGCATTTTTTCACCCTGTTATAATGGAGTTCTACCAAGTAAATGCCAATTCTATCAACACTTTTATTTTCATTCATTCGACATAAAAAGGCTACAAATATTTTTCAAGATATAAAACACGTAATTAAAAATTTTGTGAGTCAAGGATAAACGCTGATTGGCGGGAGGAGGCATACGTGCAGCGGAATGCATACAGTTGGATTCGTCTGGAAATGGCACACAAACAAATTCAATTGGCGAGAACATTGTTTCTGTTGATCATAGCCAGTTATTTTCAACAAATACTGTGTAAATCGAGAGATAAGTGTATTTTATAAATAAAATTGAGCACTATAAACGAAATTCTCAAGGAATCGACCACATAATCTTTTGCCTGAATTTAACGACAAAAATAAGTCAAACCAATTTGCTTTCTGCAAGAGAAATGCTTTTAAAAGTATGAAGCCAGATGTCAGTTTTCCCTTGAATCATAAATGCGCTAATTACAACGGCGCAGTAAGGAAAATTCTCGCAATTAATTCCGACTGCGGGAAATTTATCGTGGCGAAAACCCGTTGACACTTATCTGTTTTATTCTCGAAGTTGAGAACAGAACTACTAAGCCTAAAATTGTATATACAATGAAGAAAGTTTTATTTTATATTAACTAAAACGAAGTAGTTTAGACCTGCATAATTATTTTAGGGTCTATAATCTTTGACGCGGTCAGCCTTTTTTCAAACCCTTTTCTCACCCTCATATTTAACAACTCCTATTTTAAACGGGTCTTCAAATTAAATAAGGTTTGATTCCATCATTAAAACCAGTGTTTCTCAATCTTTTTTGGCCTGTGGCTCCCTTTTGAGATTTTATTTCTGGTGTGGCCCCTTTCACTATTTGTTCGAAAAAAGTACATATTAAAAATCAAACTATTTAAAAATACCAAAATATATAATACATATGGCCCCAGGTTTAGAAACAATGATCTAAACCATAGTTTCTAAGACGGTGTTCCGTGGAGATTTTTGGATGGTCCGCGATGTGATATTATTCCGATAGACAATCGAATTTTGTGTTGTATTTTATGGATTTTTTAATTACATATTTTTTTGTTACTGTATGTCAGGGGTATGGGAAGGAAAACCCGGACAGAAAACCGAACACCAACCCGCCTGGGCACCGTGGTGTTGCTATGTCTAAACAACCCCCCTGGAAAAAAAATAGCAGGGGGAGGCCTTCATCCAGCAGTGGATCGACCCCGGCTGATGATGATGATGATGATGTCAGGGGTAGTCAACCTGGTCTCTACCGCCCAAAAGCGGGCGCTTCAGCTTTCGTGGTGGTAGTAGAAGTTTTAAAAACATTAAAAAAAGCTGTTTCCCTACTATATAAAACACACAAGATGTAGAATCAATGGGCAGATGTTAAAAGACGAAACCCGGGTCGTTAGCGATAAAATATGTGGAATCGTACAATGTTTCAACAATACAAATTTATTACATTTAAACATTTTTTCAAGCTCTTGAATCATTTGTTTTGTTTACCTGATAATAATTTACTTATAATTTGTAAAAACAGCCTTGTTCTAATTTGTATAATATTAATTAATCATGCTCGCGATAAGCAAAAACATATAATGTTCGTAAATGTTTAATTTTTTGAAATAGCACTAAAAGGTTACGTGTACTTGTTCAAATTTCTTAGAACTATGTTTTCGATGAAAGTAAAATATACTTCAATTGTCTTTTAATAGAATATGTGGTTATTATAATGATTATAATTTATAGAATTATAAATTAAACATTTTAAATAAAATCTCTGTGTATACACACGATAAAAATTATTTGAAAATGTTTGCCTGCGAAATATAAGTGCACGTGCCTAACTTTTAAGTGCACTTGTACCAGTTTCGGCTGCATTTACAAGTGACCTGGTTACCGCCAGCAATAATTTATAGGGTCAAGGCCTTTTTATAGCAGAAGTATAATGTTATATACTCGACCTTAATAAAATAAATCTAGAATACGGTAAGTAACTGTTGTTTACCTTTGTTGGGACTCGATTGATCGGACCTGTCAAGAGTTTCGTTTTTATTTGTTACTTTCGTGTTTTTTATTGGTTTATTTTATGACATGCAATCGTTGAGTCTGTGGTGTTGTGGTCAACGGTGTTGGACTCCTGTGTCTTATGTCACTGTTTCGAATCACACTATGAAGACTGTTTATTAAACGTCTTTTATTATATATGATATAGTATGACAATGGGTAGCACTATATGAACCCTGCTTGCAATAAATTCTATTCATAGATCACATTAAAGGTGTTAATTTATATTGGAAAAGTGTTTTATTTAAACAAAAAAAAAAATTTGAACCAATTAAAATGTTTAATATTGAGAGCATTAGGACCGGTTTCGTTCTTCGCTTACATTATTACAAATTAAAGCAAGTCAATTCATACAAAATTTTCAGTAAATAATTAACAGGTATAGAAAACCAATGGTTCTTCAATAACTAAGAAAATAATCTACATGTGTGTGATCGCATAAAATATAACTAAATAAAAAAGTAAAATATAATAAACTTGAATTGTTACAACTTTGTAAGACTCCACATGTTTTGTCACTAACGAGGCGGGTTTCGTCTTTCGGCATCTTCAGGCATTCTATCACACGAGTGCAACATACTTGACAGGACTGTCAGTGGAATGTCATAGGAACATGTAGAATCGTACAAAGCTGTAACAATTCAAATTGGATATTGAAATTCTATCAAGGACCTTCAGTCAATAGCATTAATTGTAAATTATATTAGTTTACAGCATTTTTTTCGGAGCATTGAAGTCGAGGAGTCGGAGTCTTGAAAAACGAGTGACTCCGCTCCAATTAGACGATTTTGAAAAATTAGTGGTTCTTCAATAAACAGAAGAAAATAAAATTTCCTCGAGAATCAAAAATTGAAATAAATTTTACTACACATTGAAAATAGTGGAAATAAATATATCGAGCGTAATATTTAAATGTAAAAATGTGACCCAGTCCTTTTTTTACGCGATACATTGGCTCCAGAAAAAGGCGCGTAAAAAAAATCGCGTAAAAAAATGATTTCACCCAATTGTATTATATTTCTTTACACACACCCTTAAACATAAATTCGCATATTATCCGATACACTTGTTAACATTTGGCAATTGTATTTGTATTTAAAAAAAATAAGTTTTAAAAATACACATATTTTTTTTATTTAAAAAACATAATGAAACGTACATGCCTAGCATCATATATAAATGTCTTCTTTAAAACAAATTTTGGGAAAAAATTGCGTAAAAACGAGTGAAGCTCGTAAAAAAATGTAGCGCTGCCGTTCAAAAAAATCGCGTATAATCGAATTCGCGTAAAAAAAAGGACTGCTGTATCCAGAAATTTTACTTACAAAATTAGACAAAATAAAACATTTTTTAGTCACTGTCGGAGTTGTATTTTTTAACTACTCCATAGTTCTTGCATTTTTAGATTCTGTTCACAGGCATGTATATTTATGATTTCAAACCTTCTATATCTTTCACTCTTAAAAGTGTCAATATATAATTAAATAAATTCAATTTAAAAAATCTGTGAGCGATATTAGAGGGATGTATTATTATGCGTTAAAACCGTGGCATTTGATTCATACCGAGAAAAACCCAACTCACAGACTTCGGTAAAATATATTTCTCCCATTTAATTTGAATATTCCACGAATTTTGAGTATTCATCTTTATAGCCATCAACTCAATTATTGGCATGTTAGATAACAACTTTATTTAATAAAATCCACCCTCAATTGCTTTGGTAAATTTAATTGAACCTATTTTATATTAAAGTAAACACGAACAGGTTTCTCGGGCATTTCCCCTTAAAAGTACGATTAAATAATTTATTCAAATACGTTGAAATGTTCCAGTTTTGTTTGTGCCAGAAATAGTATTATTTGTTTAAGCATATCTCTTGAAAACAAAACAGTGATAATTTTTCTCTAGAAGTAGACAAAAGTTCCGTAGATATATGAATACGTTGCAGATTAAAAAGTTTGTACTATCAAACTGTGTATGATGCCACACGTTTTATCAATCTCGAACCGGTTTAGCCTTTTGGAATTTTCTTGTTTTCTAAAACATAGTTGGTAAACAGTTCTTTGATATATTATACAAAAAGAATTGCACAAAAATATAGACCCTACAACTTGGAATTATATATATATATGAAATAATTTCGATAACTACTGATTGTTTTGAATAATAAAACGTATTTTTTTACCATTTCCATAACAATGTTTATTTTCAGAACCGGTTTCGCATGTTGCGATCATTATCAATTCATGATAATGATCGTGATAAGCAAAACCGTATAAAATATATTGTGTATATATTTAGTACTAAAAATGTGTTATGATTTTTTATAATATGCCTTTCCATTAAGGAGTGAACACCTTAAAATGAAGTACTGATTTGATCAAATTGATTTTATTGCATTTGTGTGATAGAATGCACGTAGATGCCGAAAGGTGAAACCCGGATCGTAAGTGAGGAAATGTGTGGAAATGTAGACAATTTCAACAAATGAAATTTGAATTATTTATCAATTTGTTTGTAACTAACGGCCTGGGTTTCGCCTTTCGACATCCTTAGGCATTCTATTACACGCATACATCATAACTGACAGTCAGTTATATTGCAACCGGCTATTTTTTATTTACGTCTGTGTTTTTCTTTTGTAATTAGTACCACTTGTATATAACCGATGAAAACTCTTCATTGTGTGATATCCATATGATAGAATGCCTAAAGATGCTGAAAGACGAAATCGGGATCGTTAGTGACAAAACATATGGAAAAGTACAAAGTTTCTACAATTTAAATTTGATTTTGAAATTCCATGAAGTGACCTTCAAATTCATATCATAGTTTTAAATTCGATGTTATTCTGTTGCATCTGTATGATAGAATGTCTAAAGATACCGAAAGGCGACACCCGGGTCGTTACGACAAAGCACATGGAATCGTATAAAATTTCAACAATTCAAATTTGAACATTCAGTATAGTATATTAACGATATTCATTTTTATAAACAAAGTTATTTAAATGAAATTTTTATTGTTTTTTTTTTATTTGATTTTTGAGAAATATAAGGCAAAACAACATTGCAAACTTTATAAACACTTGTTTACGCATTTGACAGGTTCGCAAGATCTAAGACGCCTTCGTTTTTTTGAATATTCAAACAGCCTCCGTGCCTTGGTTGTTTGAATGTCGTTAAGTGAGGACAGACGCGACAGTTGTTCGCAAAATACGCGACATTTATTGCTCAAGTTAGCGCGATAGCGTAGAATTTAATGCTCCCCTTAGGCTCAAAATTAGGCGCATCTCCTGGGAATGACATTCAGTACAATTTCGCGTTATTCATTATTTGAAACTGTCCTTTAAAATGTTTTTCATTTGGCTGTTACTGTTGTATTTAAAATCGTCATTTATTTGATTGAATGGTCAAATAATATTTAGTTAATAAAACAGTCAAAGCATACCCTTTTAATTATAACTTGGGCAATTATGACTGTAGATTTTTTTAACATCATATAACACAATGCTTTATACCGTTTCTACTTAATTTTATATTTTATAATTGAGATCAGAACGAACATTATTGTGTTCAATTTGAATTGTTACAACTTTGCACGGTTCCAAATGCTGTGCCACTAACGAACCGGGTTTCGCCTTTTGGCATCTTCAGGCATTCTATCACACGGATGAAACAGAACTGACGTAAAACAGTTACATACAATCTAATAATAATTAACACACACTATTGATTGAATTGGCATTCATTTGGTAGAACTCCATTATAACTCGATGAAAAAATAGCAATGTACAATATTATAGTTCTACAATTGCCTGTGTTAATAAGTCATTCTTGAAAGGTTTTTACAACAAATATTAAAATATGAATGGGTTTTTTTATATGGAGATACCTACCAATTTCAATCTGGCAATTCACGATCAATTGATCGGTAATAATAAAATATTATTAAATTTGTTTTAGTTGCAATTTACTGCTTGCCTTGGAGTAAGTGTTCTCCTGTAATTAATAACTTTCGTATATAGACGATGCTAACTGTTTATTTTGCGACGGTTCTGTTGCATCCGTGTGATAGATTGCCCGAAGACGCCGAAAGGCGAAACTCGGGTCGTTAGTGACAAAACTAGTGGAATCGTACAAAGTTGTAACAATCCAAAACTGTTTTGTTATTATTAACGAAAATTTCGTAAATGTAAGTTGATTTTAAAAGCCTTCTAACTATTTAAAGTTCTTATTTGAAACGAAAGTAACAGGCTGGTAGAATGTTACAACGGGTATATCGTAAACTAATTTAGTATTGATCTGACCGAGACAGAGAGGCTTTTCCATTCAGTATGCAATTGAATTCAACGAACACAATTATTGCCTAACATTGTTTTGTTGCGAGGCTGCATCGGAGTTTTTGTTATACCCCACGTTTGTGAATACGTCTTCACATTTTCTATTGCCGTGATACATTCGAGTGAAGTCAATATGAAGTATCCACTTCCTTTTGAAATTTTATATCATTAAAAAGTCTGTTTTGAACATTATTCAACACTCAAACAAAAATAAAGAGATAATAAACATTTTATTTATAAATTATTTTAGTTCATTTGAATTTATATTTTACGATAACCTGTATTGTTTTTCCGGTTAAAAAAAACTTTGATTTTGTATATCTGCTAATTATTACTTTAAATAATAAAAACATATTGTGTTTTGAAATGTTAAGACTTTGTACGATTTCACATGTTTTTTCACTAACGATCCGGGTTTCGCCTTTCGGCATCTTCAGGCATTCTATCACACGAAGAAACAACAAAACAATCAAACTGAGGTCAGGTCTGTTCTATTGAATCGTACCAAGCTGTAACAATTCAAATTTAATATTGAAATTCCATCAAGCACTTTCAGTCGATATCATAAATTACACATTGTGTTAGTAATTATTTCCACAATATATTTTATGATCAGGACTGGTTTCGCTAATCACGAGCATTATTTACTGTTTATAAAAACGTTATTTAATTGAAGCTTTTTGTTAATTTGTTTAATTTACAAAATGTATTGTGGAAATAAGTAATATAAAAATGTGTTTTTATTATTTAAAAGACATGCATTTCCATCACGAAATGACGGTCAACACATTAAAAGTGTTAATTTTTAACTTAATAATTCAAAATTTTGTTATTTTTAAGGTGTAAACTGTGAATTTTTGATGGAAAAAGTTGCTATTTTAAATAATAAAAAAACATTTTTTAGTAATACAATATTTCCACAATCTATTTTCTGATCAAAACCGATTTCGTTCATCGCAAGCATTATTAACTGATAGATTAAACCAATCCTGTCCTAATTAAAATAGAATTGTGAAGTTTTTTTACATCTTCTGTTTTAATATTCAACTATAATACCTTTCCACCAAGAAGCGACAGTCAGCAATTTATAAATGGCAATCAAATGCCAAATATTAAAATATGTCTGTAATTATAAAATAAATATTGTGTAACAATTAAACCTTCAAAATTTTTTTTTAGTCGTAATTTTAGTTCGTATACTAAATCATAATAGCGTAGAAAGCATCCATATAAAAAAAACTATTGCCGAAAACAATTCTGCTTCATATTTATGTAAAAATATTCCAAACAAATGGATAGCGTCCTTTCGAAAGAGTGTGCCGTTGAAGGAAATTGAGTTTCCCTTCATTTCCTTTTGATTGATTTACAGGTTATCGACGTAACGAAATTTGTGTCTAAAACTCTTTACTTCTTTTCAGCGATGTAAAAAAAGGGTGGGTATTATCGAATTCTGTGATACTACCCGAATACGACCGACTTGTGACCTAACTAGGGGTGGTTTTTATATTCTGTGAAAAAATCATGGCGAAGACATTTCATCGCAACAATAACCAATGTCCAAATAAATACCAAGGGGAAAAACAGTATATGTGAGTGTTTTTTAAAATATTTAAAACACATTTTTTGTACTATTTCCACAATATATTTTATGATAAAGAGTGATTTCGGTGACATCGTGACTATTTTAAAATCTAAGGACACATATTATTATACAAACAAGCATTTTATTGATTGAATTGGTATTTACCTGGTAGAACTACATTATTAAACGGTGAAAGAATGAAGGGTAAGCCGAAATAGCTATCAACTACAAATCTTATAAATTATTTAGAACTAAAATACGTTGCCATTTTTTCACTGTGTAACAAACATTTTTTTTAAATAGCCAGTTGCTAGAGTTAATAATTAGCAGGTATACAAAACCAATGGTTCAAGAACGAAGAAAACAATATATATTAACTAATACGTATGTTCCCAACCTGGGGATCGCCAACGCATACGGTCAACTAAAAATTTTCTTTTTGTACGATTTTGGATTGTATGGGGGTCGCGGGTCACATGTATTTTATGAAAAGGGGTCGCCACCCGAAAAAAGTTGGGAACCTATGTAATAATACAATACATATTCAAATGAATACTGTGGTAACTTTTTGAAAGTACATTTTAATATAAAATTTAAATAATTTAGATGATTCCTAGTATTGTGATGTTAGTTTTGACACGTGTTTCGCCTCTGAACAATAAACATATACAAATATGCAAAAACAATAAGCAAGTAAAAGCGTATGGATATAGTTCAGGTCTATCCCGTAAATAATAATTTAATATTTATGCAAAACAGTAATTCATACACTCGAAGAGTTGTCATATCTACGCAATTTGTTGGAAATTTATTCAATGAATGTCATTGAGTTTGAATTGAATAGGTTCGGTGAATAACCGACCGGCTTTGTTACCATATTTCCTACTACATAGATGGGGAACCTTTTTGAGCCCGAGTGCCAAAAAATCTTTCTTCAATATAATCATAATGAAAATAAAAATACATCAAATATTTGCGTAACTTCAGATTTGTATGTAAACAAAGTATCAATACATCGCAAAATTTAATTAAATACTAATAAATGGCAAAATAAAAGAAATAAATTGAAAAAAAAATGTAGAACCATTAAGACTACACCCATCCTTGGCTTAACACGGAAGATAGGTTTTGCTAGATCGCCGTGCTAAGCGAAATCGTGTTAAGCGAGACTGAAAAATTCTCTATATTATTTAAACTTCATTATACAAATAATAAAAATATGTATTAGAAATACGAAAGACACCTTGAATAGTTGTGAAATTATAAGCAGTAATTATTATCAGCTGTTAGGATTCAACGAGTGATAAACACGGTGGGCAACGAGAGACTAAATGTATTATGTTTGTCTATATATTTCAGGTACTATTTGTTGTTTGAAATGCGCAGCTCTATTCCCGGTATACCCTTACCGTTATTCTTGGAACTTCGCACAGCTGTGTGCACATCTACAAAACGTCGAAACATTTTTTTTCCACTGAAACTGAAACCGTGTAAAACCGAAACCGTGTTAAGCGAGGGATGGGTGTATATTATTAGTGAGATTGTTGTTGTTAGATGCTAAATACCAAATGTTTTATAAAGGGACTATATCACAGTTGGTAGCTTTTAATAGAATACAAGAAGTACTATTTTTGTGTGTGTTTACTTTTTATATCTGATTTAATAAATTTCATGCAAGAAAAAAGTGATTCACAGGAAAAAGACAATGAAAAAAAATTACAAAATGTGCCCGTTGCTATTTTTTTAAGACAAGAAAAAATCACACATTTTTTTCTTTTTATAATAAAATATTCGCGTGCCATAGGTTCGCTATCCCTGTTCTACACGAATGATGAATAACCACTATTCATTTCCTTACGCAATTCGTCATTATATATTTTAGCTCTCGCAATTCAGTTTGAGATTAGAGACTTTATTACGGCATATAAGAGAGTTTGTTACTACACCTAATCTCGAGAGCAAAGTGATAATAAATTTACATGAAAGTTCTTTTTTTAAAAAAGATTAGCATTTAGACCAAAATTTTTAGTCTAACGGCCACAGTGACTTTTCACTAAGACACAGGGGTTAAGAACTATTTTGCTGATCGTAAAGTTCATTGATCATAATTGCATTGTTTAAATTCATTTAATGATTAACCTATGCATTTGTAGGTGTTGTTTCTTTATGGGTCGTTATATAAAAACATCTGATTGTTGTAAATTGTAAATTTTTAAATCTATTCAAACTGGAGTTGGCCTCATTGCCGACGTTTGGAGACCCTTGATTTAACTCGTTCCCTTCTGAGCTCTTTAAAGGATATTCCGACATCTAGACTTCAAAAATTTATTGAATAATGTTGGTTTGTAACAATATTATTCAGTTTGTCAGGACGAATTAAGCAATGCATAATCTCAAAAATTAGGAGGGTTTTAACAATGTTAATTCATATGTTTTCGGTTATCAACTATCAACACAATAAAATCAGCCGTGTCGACAGTTGATATGTTAGCATTCAGAGGGTTAAACGTTCGCGCACCCTACGCAAAAAGCTTAACTCACTGCCAGAGTGAATTTGCGCTGAATTTTTTCTTAACATTTTACTGTCATAAAAATAACTATATCTCCAAAATTAATGAGCTTGTTGAGATAAAATAAATAGCCTTGTCAAATAAAAGAGTTGCTGTAAATTTAAAATTACTTTTAAAATATGTTTTCAATTCAACGAGACGATTTTTTAATATTAACAACATAACATAAAAAAAAAACAGTAAAATTACATTACAACTTTTACGTGTGTTCCAAATTTAAGACATGTATCTATACACAAACCGAATTTGGATTTTTGATATATAGGAATAGATAGACATACATTCGTATGCATACAAACTCACACACAAATATGCAAATACACATATAATACAAAAGGAGGGTCATTTTCAAAATCCCGAAGTCATGGTTTTTGCCCTAAATGGACGATTACAATTTGTATCAACAAATCTATGGAGGTCCTCAAACAGAACCGCTCGTAGCCTAAAACAATTACATGGTACTGATCGTAATTATATCGGGTTGTAATGAGGTGTTTTGGGCATAATCGAAATCGTGAAAAACGAGCGACATTTTCGAATAGACTATTTTGAAAAATATCTCAGTGAACAATTAGTCGGATTGTTTGGTTGATCCTTAATTTAATGCACATAAATAGAAAATGTAGGAAAAAATCTGACTAAATTAATCTTTTTTTTTCTCGGAGTCCGAAACGTGTTTCTTAACGACTTCACAGTCCTGGTATATATATTTCATGTTTGTCTACGTCGTTGTAATTTTTTGGGAAATCTCACGGACGAACTCACGAATTGTAGGTATTTTCAAGTCTATATGTGCAGCGAAATGCGTACATACACAGGGGCGTTACATATTTGTCGTAACGATTTATTTTAATATTAAATGTATTGTATATAAATATATATATATATTTTTTAAATATTTAACTATCTTTAAATTTAACTATCATCTTTTTTCCAGAAGACAGCCCGGACCTGGATTGAGGCGACCTTTCAGAAGAGGGAGTGCGTCAAGTTCATTCCCAGTCCAAAAGACGAGCACAGGTGAGTGATGATGCACAATCTTTTCGGAGCTTTAAGTACACCCGGAGGGTTTGGCGAACCCTTCTTTATAAAGGGTTATGTATTATACATACAGTATGTTGATGATCAAAATATAAATGAAAATGAATGGTAGTTTCTTCATCTTATCTTACTCTTAAATAATAAAAACATTTTTTTTCCACAATATATTAAATATCAGGGCCGGTTTCGATCAACGCAAGAATTATCAAATTTTATCAGCGATTGTATGCGAATTACTTAAAAGGCTATTATTTATACAAAATTTTGAGTGATCAGTTGATAATGCTCGCGATGAACGAAATCGGCCGTGATCATGAAACTATTTTGGAATTAGGACTCTGTAAATGTATTTTTATTATTTAAAGTATAATTTTTATCATTTAAGGTGTACTTGCCTTTCATCAACCAAGCTGATGAGTAGTTACATTACAGTAAGCCTTAAATATTCAGGTATCTACCTAATTTCAGCCACAAACTTACGATTTTATTCAACTCTAACCACTCATTTGCTCTCATATTCGTTAATTAATTATACGTGTTTATCGTATCTTCATTTTTTTATTATTATAAAATCGCTAACGTTTTATATACATATTAATTTTTGTCTATCTATATATGCGATTAACGCACATATTTGTTATATAGTTATTTACTATCATATATATTTTATAAGAGAAAAAAGGTTCTAATGTATTATTGCTCAACTGTGTGTAAATTTGTTCCGATTTATATGCGTATGGCATGAGATATAGCGCAAATGATATTTATCCACAGACTTTCGTAGTAAGGCTTATAAAACAATACTAAAAAATGTTGATTCAACATTTCAATTTGAAAGTAATTAGTTTTTTAAGATTCATTAATATCCCCGGCATTCTCAATTAACATAAAAATAATATAGCTCGTAAAATGAACTCAACTTTTCCAACGAAAATATTTTTTTTTTTATAATTAAAATTTTAATTCCTTAAGCTTAAATTATAAGTTGTTTTTTATCTTCTCAGCGACCGACAAATTGTAACAGAAAATAAATATAGCGTCTGGTAATTAATTCTCGCTGTGAATCGATATAATGCTGAAAAGATTTTTTATATTGTTTATCTCAAAAGCTTAATATGTAAGTAGAATTTCAAAAGATAGTTGACGATTGACCCTTATGTAAAACGCAGCCAAAATTAAACAAAACGTTAATTTCTTCTGGTTTTGGCTTTATGTAAGCAAATATTGCAATACAAAATCACATATTGTTTCGGCGTAATAACATAATTTTAATATCTCATATCCATTAATGTCGATTGTATACAATACATGTAATGTTTTCGCTGTTTCAAAATATAGTATTACATCCCAATAGTTATTCTCGTTTTTTCTTCGGACTTACCTGGTGGCGTTAACTTTGTGGAGGTTTTTCACACTTGACGTATAAATAGGTGCGACACGTGTTTCGCTGCTTTCGCTTTGCATCGTTAGGTTATTATTTATAAGGTAACTAGTGAATCTCATTATTAACTTAATAGTTAACAGTGTTGTGGAGCTATTCCTTTTTAACTGGACATGAGAGAGGTGTTTGAATCAATGTAAATCTTATCTATTATCCAAGGCTATGAGTCGTTAAAAAACACGACTCCGATTAAAAAAAGTTTAATTTGTAACTCTTTCCTACCTTTTTTATTTTATTAAAATATAAATCAACCAACTAATCCTGCAAATAGCCAAAATTTACCCAAAATCGGGACTTAAACGAGGACCATTTATTTCTTCTCGTTTATTTAGATATTTTTTAAAATTCTCTAATCGTAAAAGAATCGATATATAATCGTCGATTTTCAGAACACCGACTCTCCAGAATCCAAATCTGGATTAAGCACTGTGACTTCACGTCTCCAAATCCGATTCCGAATCCACAAACGTTATCTCAATTTTAATTCTTTTAATAATTTTTTATTAATCACCTTTAAGGTGTTAACTGTCACTTCTTGATGGAAAGGCATTATATTTTAAATAATAAAAACACATTTTTTTAGTACTTATTTCCACAATATATATTGTGGAAATAAGTACTAAAAAATGTGTTTTTATTATTTAAATTTTTTTTTTTTATTAGTTGTGTTGGACGGCAAAAATCCTAGATGAAAAAATGCAACAGTAATGCACCACCTATCCTATTAAAAATATTTTTATTTATATATGTGTGATTGTCGTTTAGTTTATATTATTTATAATTAAATTCGAACGCACGAATATCTTTGATCCCCAAAATTCCATCCCAACAATTTCAATGTAAAAATTGGGTGAAACAAGAACGATTAATTGATTGAATTGGCATTCATTTGGTAGAACTCCATTATAAAACACGGTGTGAAAAAATAGCAATGTATTTTAGTTTTACATTTTTTTTAGATATAGTTGATAACTATTTCGGCTCACGCCATCGTCAGATTGTAGAACTAAAATACATTGCTGTTTTTTACACGGTGTTAAGAACGATCAACTTACCGATTCAATAAACACGTTCTTTTGTTAATAATTACTTTGAAAATAGTGGTTAAGAATTCAACAAACAATTCACTTTGAAAAAAATCAACATTAGATGTAACCATGTTCCCAAAAAATCGCGATCTTGGGCTATTTGCCAAATTGTCTAGGTATATAAAATATTCTGATTAAACTGAAATAAAATCAACTTCTCCCTGGCCCGTCTTTATCATAAAATATATCGCTTACATGAGGAAACGTTTTTCGGTGGTTTAGAGATATTGAAAATATACTGTTGGGAATTCCCGCAGGGCTACAACCTCTAATTATATTCTATTTCTCTCGTAAGGAGAGAACGGGAAATTTCGCATAGCTTGTATTATATAAAACTCGTATAGCTTATGTCCTTTGAAACAATTTTACTGTCTTTGTCAAATATTACGGTAATATGTTAGAAAGCAGATACTAATCAGGAAATATTTCCATGTTATGCTTCAATATTGTATAAAACTAAAACAATAGTCCAATTATCAACAATCTAAATATTTTCATTATTACTGTAATGTTTTTTGATATTTACCTCCGTTATTACCCACCCTTTAAAAATACAGAATCTTATCTAGGTATTAAATTTTTTAATTTAATTTTGCCAGCAGTGATTTTTCGAAAAAATGTCACTATAAAGTCATTCGGTTTTAAATTTGAACTGTCCAAACATTTATGATATCGACTGAAGGTGCTTGATGGAATTTCAATATCAAATTTGAATTGTCACATTTTTATACGATTCCACATGTTTTGTCATAACGACCCGGGTTTCACCTTTCGGCATCTTCAGGCATTCTACGTAATTTACTGTGATTATTATTATTAATCAAGTGTTTTCCTGTAATTGATAACTTTAATATATACGATGCTAACTGTTTATTTTACGTCAGTTCTGTTGCATCCGCGTGATAGAATGCCTGAAGATGCCGAAAGGCGTAACCAGGGTCGTTAGTGACAAGACATGTGGAATCGTACAAAATTGTGACAATTCAAGTTTGTCCGAACATTGTTTTGTCACTCACGACTTGGGTTTTGTCTTGACGTTCTGTCATACGGATGCAATAGAACTGACAGTAAATGACTGCATCGGTTATATACATGTGGACCTCCACAAGAAAAATATGGCCCATAAGAATAGAAAAGAAAAATATAATTATCTGAAACGAATTTAATAACTATTGATTTGATTATAATGACGTTTATTTTCGTATATTGTAATTTTTTAATCCTTTCGCTGCCAGAAAAAAATGTTTGTTTGTACCCAGTACACCAGCTATAATTTGTAACAAAAAAAGTGAATTTCAGATGTTGTTTTTAATTTCATATATAGAAATAATTAATAAACTCCCCAATTTTTATTATTATATCATAAAAAAGCAGGTTTTGTTGAAGAATTTTGAAGAAAATCGATTGATTTCGGTAACTCTGAAACTATTGACATCTGTAAAGTGACATTTCGAACACTCGGAGAAATCGCGAAAAATCGACATAGAATCGTAATCTTTTATAGTTATGGTAAAATGTTTTTAAAAGTTTCTTATAGATATCATTGTGTGTCCTGTCAAAGAATCGTTTTAATAGAAGGAATATTTTTGGAGGAAAATACGTTTAAAAATATTGACAACATATCTCGTCTCAGGCGTGTCGATTGCGGACGGTTTGACAAGATATTTCGTCTCGGGCAGCCATCCGGTTAACAATACACACAGTTAATGAGGTTTTGATGGAAGGTTCTTTTGAACGAATAAACCAAGTCATGAATGATAGAACATGTAGAAATGTACTCGGTTTCCAGATTTCAACTTTCATATTGAAATTCTATCAAGCACACTCAATCGATATTGTCAATCATTATTTTCCATTGATTATAATAAAATTTGATATATTGTTATCCTTATGATATATTATATTGATTTTACGTAAGCCCAAATAGCTATCAAACTATTTATCTTAAAAATGTTGTAGAACTAAAATACATTGCTATTTTTTCACCGTGTCATACATTATTTATTTAGTTTCAACGGTTTTAATTACGTCTAGCATCCTCAGTAAAAACATAAAGTATATAATATACGAATAAAAACAATGTCCGCTGTAAAGATATCTTGAGCATATATTATATGTATGCGTTGTGTATATTAGATAACTAGAGCGACATAGTAGTGTATTAAATTGTAGCTATATTTTGAAACGTTAAACAATTTTATACGGAATCGTAAATCCAAAAGCGTTACCTCTTTTTAACACCCAAGTTTAGCTTTTAATTCAAAATAAAGTCATACGTCATAAAATTTTGAATCCGGCTCTGCAAAAAGCATACACGCTCAAACATTGGCGTACATAACATTTCAAATAAACCTCACCGCTCCTAATTAATCTTTTTTGTTGTTGTTGTAAGACAGTTCTTCTATTTTAAGCATTATATTGCATGGTTTAAAAATCGAGTGTGAGGAAATTTTTGGGTATTTTTCATTGACTGAAAAACGATTTGATGAAACTCTCATATTTTTCAGTACCCAGATAAACAGGATACTAAACGTCATTTATACAATAGTATCGACTGAATTTGCTTGATAGAATTTTAATATCAAATTTCAATTGTTAAAACTTTTTATGATTCCACATGTTTTGTTGCTAATGACCCTGGTTTTGCCTTTCGGCATCTTCTGGCATTCTATCTCACGGATGCAACAGAACTGACTTACAATTAACAGTAAGCATCGTCTATATACCAAAGGTAGTAATTACAGGAAAACACAGACCCCAAGGCAAATAAATTTCTTGTCTTTGTGTACTAAACCGATGCTGTTTATTGTACGTCAGTTATGCTGCATACGTGTGATAGAATGCCGGAAGATGCCGTAAGGAGACTCCCGGGTCGTCAGTGACAAAACATGTGGAATCGCACAAATTTTTTAATTGTGTGTCAGTTCTGTTACATCCGTGTGATATATTGCCTGAAGATGCCGAAAGGCTAAACCCGATCCGTGAGAAGCATGTCGGATTGCTCAAAGTTTCAACATTTCAAATTTGGTATTGAAATTTCACCGAACACCCACAGCCGATATCGTAAGTTATGTACATAAATATTATGGTTAGTTTAATTGTTACTTTTATCTTAGTATAAGAAATTTACATATTTCAAACATGAAAAATGGACAATTCTAACCAGTGTATTTATGAATCAAGGGCATTTTTTTATTCATATTTTTATCTGTCAATTCAGTCAGTTTAATCCGTGTGATAGAATGCCCGGAAAGGCGAAACCCGTGTGGTTAATGACAAAACATGTGGAATCGTACAAAGTTGTAACAATTCAAATTTGATATTGAAATTTCATCAACCACCTTCAATCGATATCATAAATTATATCATGATTTTTTATGGTTTTTCTCTACGCTACTGTGACTCGCAGCTGTAACAAAGAGTACCAAATCCTCTCAGCATAGACTTAGGAATTCATTCCTTTTAAATTACTTTAATTAAACCTCTGGTTTAAAGCTAATTGTTCAACAGGCAAGTCCCAGACATATGCTCTCTGATGTTGGTTAACTAAGGTGAAATACTAAGTTTCGCTAAGTTTGCGTATTTTATAATGCTAACATTGTTATTAATCTTTAATTTATATGCTTTAGAGATGAAAAAACAGCATTTTACTGGCGGGCGTTGACTTTTTGACTGAGTGATACTGCACAAAAAAAACCGACTTCACTTTTTTATATTTCATTTCATCTTTCGTTTCTTTTTGCCGCATCGTAATTTCGTTTCGAAGTGAATCTGCACAAAGTCCGGATAAATTGTACACACCTATCCCTCGATTTATACGGTAGATATTTTATATTAGATAGATTATATTTTAATGTAAAACAAAACAAAAACGCATAATTTGGGTTTTTCTAAAATACATAAATAAAACAAAATTATTAAAAAGTATATATATATACGCATTGTTTTATTAATTAAATACACATAAAGCATATATAAAGCAACAAAAAAAAATAATCTGTAAAAATAAATGTCAATCTCTTCTTCGTGACTGGTTCAAAGTCACTTTTATCTCTCGAAATTATTTCTGCCAATTCGATATTTGGAGTAGAAACATTTACACCTCGAGGAGATTTGGTAATAAAATCCGTTATTAACATTTGCTTCGAATTTCTTGTTAGATCTTTATGGACCTCATCATATTGAGTCAAGCATTGATTAATATCACATTGGAATCGAAGGGCCCGTTCAACATTTGAGTCATTTTGTACAAAATGATTATTTAGTTTTCTTCCCAATTCGAGTCCTTCGTGGATGATTTTAGCTGGAAATGTAAGTGATTCAAATTATTTTTCATCAAAATTAAGCCGTGTAAAAACGAAGATGTGTTAAACAAGTGCCGTGTAAATCGAGGTCGAGAAAAGTCACACTTTTTCTTTGTTGGAAAATATTTGATAAAAATTTGTAAAATTGCTTATCTCTCTTGATTATTTTTTATCTATTATGTTTCGTATTTTCTGTTTATTATTAAAATATCACTTAAAGATGTTAATAGTCTTATAAAACTAAGTTATTTACGTATCGGAAGATATCGCAGCTCGAGTGTTCGATTGTTTTCCATACCACTGTGTTTTGTTTTGTAATCATCCAGCTTAGGATAAGCTTCAAAATATAACATCACTTAAATAGCTTAACTTTGTAATTGCCGGGATTGTCAACCATAAATAAATTATTGCATGTCTTGCGAGCAACGAGTGTCCCAAAATAAAATTTAAAAAATCAATGAGCTATGAGCGATAAATGTCAACTATATAGAATGACGTCGAATTTTCGCTCCCCGGTATAATATAATAATGCATAGCTAAATGGCCGTGGTCTGCACGACCTTTGACGCTTTGTATCAGGTCGAAAAATTCGTTCGTTTTAATAAATTTTGCGTGAAGCTGTGGAGGTTGGGCAGTTGTTAACGTGTCATAGCTATCAATTATTGTATATGTATTGATTGAATTGGCATTTACTTGGTAGAACTCCATTATAACACGGTGAAAAAATAGATTGATTAAAGAGCTGATAGCTATTTCGTCTCACGCCATCGTCAGAACTATCTATAGTTCTGACGATGGCTTGAGCCGAAACAGCTATCAACTACATCTTATAAAATTTATGGAGATCTAAAATACATTGCTATTTTTTCACCGTGTTATCAATTATATACATTGTAAATTTTGCAGGACTAAAATACATTTCTTTTTTTTCACTGTGTTATAATGAAGTTCTACCAATTTAATAGCGATTTAATCAATAAGACTATTTATCTTATATTCATTGTTAAAAATAACCAGATATATTAAACCAATGGTTTAAGAGCTAAGAAATAAATATATAGGTAATCTTAAAAAATATAATACATAAATAAAAGTCAACAGTTCACTCTTGAAATGTGATTATTTCACTACCTGGTTTTACTATCAATATTTGGAGTTTTTTTTATTTAAATTGAAGACGTTTCCAATCGTTTTCTAATTTGAGAAAAAGTTATTTTATATTTAAGAAAAATTGTTTCCTTTTCTGGTGCGAGTAAATAAGAAAAACGCAACAGTTTCACAATTGGAAAACCTAATGCCCGAGGCTGATAGTAAACTAGATGTTACGTAAAATTTTTACGTTTGCTGTGTTTACGATTCCTCATTAAAACACGTGTACAAGTTTCACTAAAGGTAGACGGGGAATTCCGGAAAAATCGTTTTAATAAATGTAACAACGTGGTTTTCCATATATATATATTAAATCTATCTAAGTAAGTAAGTAATTTTATGTAAGTGTTTTTGACGTCACGCAGGTTTTTCTTATTTTCTTGTAGCAGTATTGGCCAGTAGAGCTTTTGTCGAATATGGTGTTAGGGCAGGGTTAATTGTGAATCTCACTCTGTCTCGTCTTAAAATCTGGGAATCACAGTTACTCACTTTTAAGGTGTATACTGTCACGACATTGTGGAAAAGCATTATACACCTGCGGCTCGTATAACACAGTTATACAAATTCGTGTTATAAAAGGTTTGAAGTTCATACAAAATTAATTTTTGCGTTCCAAAAGAAAAGATAATTTATATAAATTTGTACTTTATTTTTTTTAAATAAACAAACATACATTTACATATTAATTGAAAGAAACTTTAATAACATAATATACCATTAATTCATCTTCGCTATCACATAGAATTCTATATTTTTTACTCTTTTTAGAGATCGGTTGTGAGTTTTCATCGTTCGAGGACTCTGAATTTTTGTTGTTTTAGCCTTAAAAAAGTCGTTAATAAGCGATTGTCTGCTGTAAGTGTATTAATCATTTCATATTTCCTTATTAGGTTTCAAAATATTTTCTAATTCCCTCTTGAATTTCGAACCCCTTTCTATTATAGGATCATTATCAATAAAGAAAAAGTATAATTTTTAACCAATTCCAAGCCGTCACTAATTGTTTTTAATGTGAAACATGTAGCTTCTTCGCTGCAACTGCTTTCCGAGTCATTATTTGTTGTAGATTTATTAAAAAAAATATTTTAATTAATATTGTGATAAAGTACCAACTATAACATTTTTATTGTTTAAATGCGTCTCAGAACTGTTTCAGAATGTCCTTTAGCTCATAGTTTATCAACCTTTTTACATCCGCGCATCACCAAATTGCACCTATTGCATCACGCACATTGGAATAAAATAATAAATATTTATATAATTGATTTTTTATGTATACTGATATAACAATATTTAAGTGTATTAAAACAGACAGTAACAAAAAATATCATCAATCCATAAAATACAACACAAAATTCGATTGTTTATCGAAATAAACTAGACTCCAACTCAGTGTTCTTCCACCTGTGGTCCTCGTGGTAACACCGATCCGTAAGAGTTTATTACCGGTCTGCGAAAAAAATTCTAATCGAATTTCTTCGTCTCTTGGTACTTTACAAACCGCCAAAACTTTTCGATCTCATTACATAAAAATGCACAGTTGTGCGGTCAGTTTTCAACTCGCAACGGGTTCCACTACACTACACTATTAAAATCAGTTATTTTGAAAATATCTTTTGTGTGTGTCGGCAGCAAACAGGTTAATTTATGTATATGTTTGTTAAGATGAGACTGTTTTATAAATACGGCGTATGACATACTAGCTAATTCTGTTTACATCACGTGGTATCAAGCCGTTTGTATCAGAATATGTTATTGTTTGCGGGGATTACATCTAAATTATATGGTGTGTGCCATGCTTAAGATATTCACATGTTATAATCGCATCATACGACAACGTAACACGGAATCACTCCGGTAGGAGTGGGGCTTAACTAACCCCGTTTCACAAAAAGCATCTGTTGACGTTATTCGCTTTTGTTATTATCATTTTGAAATGATAACAGGGCCGACACTACGAGGGCGATTATCAAAGGCAATCATGCTGAGTTATATATCATTATACTACTAAGGTCAAATGTGATATATTTTATTTTCATATAACCTGGGCTTTGGAGTAGATTTCGACATTGACCAACATGTGACTTCTGGTCAGTTCTGTTGCATCCGTGTGATAGAATACCCGAAGATGCCGAAAAGTGAAACCCGGGTCGTTAGTGCCAAAACATGTGGAATCGTACAAAGTTTTAGCTAAACAAATTTGATGACTACGACGCGAAAGCGAAACCGGTCCTGATCAAAAAATATATTGTGAAAATGTGTACTAAAAAATGTGTTTTTATTATTTAAAATATCATGCCTTTCCAACAAGTGACAGTTAACATCTTGAAATTACATAAAACTTATTTTTTATTAATTAAATATCAAGTAAAATTTGAAATGTTACAACTTTGTACGAATCCACATGTTTTGTCACTAACGACCCGGATTTCACCTTTCGGAATCTTCAGGCAAATCTATCACACGGATGCAACACAGATTCACAGCTTTCAGTTTATCGGGGTTGGTATTGTTATTAAAACTCTTATTGTTTTTAATGCTCTCAACGTGATGGTATTAAATCAAGTTTAACCCTGTAAAGTTAAGTATGAGATGCGAACATCTGTTAACGTGTGCTGTTGAGCGTTTTTATGGAGCTCTAGTGTCGAAGCATCACTAAAGATGTCACCCACAGCGTCCATTCAGCGAGGACGCAAACAAAATTTACAAATAAATCCCGTCTATTGATCCTTGAGGCGCGGTCAATAAGGTACACAACAGTATAATGTTCAATTCGAATTTTCGGAAGTGAGTACATTGTCATATTTCTGATACTCACGCCCTGGGATTTTCCTTTCATTCTATCACATAGATGCGACAGAACTGACACGCAATTAATAGTTTGCATGGGTTATATACAAGAGGACAATAAAACAATATAAACCTTATATATTACTAATGATTGACCACGATACTTATGCGCGTGGAAACGTAGCGCTGTATGCATTTCCGGTTTGACACAAAAGTTGTTGAGTTCGAAAATTTTAAATTCCCTAATATTCCACAAATACATTTTACATAAAAATATTTATCTACGATAGGCTTCAATGTTCATAAATACCGTGGCTTTTTACTTGATATTTTTGCGGTCTGCTTATTCGTTTTATCCAGCGGTTTCAAATTGAGTTTCATCATTCGTTGCATTTCCGGGTGCACTGTTATAGCGGTCGGTCTATAGGGTATAGTTATGATATCGACTGAAGGTGCTTGGTGGAATTTCAGTATCAAATTTGAATTGTTACAACTTTGTACGATTCCACATATTTTGTCACTAACGATCTGGATTTCGTCTTTTGGCATCTTGAGGCATTCTATTACACAGATGCAACAGAATTGACGTTCCATAAACAGTTCGTATCGACTATATACCAACGGTATTAATTACAGGAAAACACAAACCCCAAGGCAAGCAGTAAATGTTACCTCATTAACAAGATCGTTAATGAAAATTATCTCAGGCCTTAATTATTATTTGCTGCCATTTACTCATTTTGTCATGCCATAATATGCCTCACGTCAGACGTAAACAAAATTATTTTTCAATTGTTTAATGTCCTCGCATAACCCGCAGACTGCTCTTCGCAGAACACGTTTATTACGCTGATAGGACCTTGTTTACTGAATTTGTCGGATTTATTTCAAGTCGGATAAAAAAAAACAAGAAAACCGGTCTTTCTATTAGCTGCGGGAATTTTCCGGAAAACTCTTTTCAGCAGACGATATTCTGTACGGATTTTCCCATTCCAAAAAGCGGTGTATTGAATTGTGTTTTTAGACACCCTGACAAATTTATCTTTACGTAACTTAGAATACAGTAATTAATTGCTATCGTATTAACTCAATAAAATATATTTTGTACTATAGACTGGATTTTATTGAATATTTGAATGGATGTGAGCTACTTTCGGAAATTGAAATTGTCTGGTGAGCTACCTATACATATTCGTTCTTTATAAATAGGTGATTCAAATGAGCGAGAGAGAGACAAAGACTATGGTGCAGTTCGCATCAATCGTAATACATCTCTGGCCGCTTTTTTAAATATTTCACTTCGTTGTACGCACAAATTTTTATGCAAAAAAATATATTTCAACGACAACCTTTCAAGCATTTCATTAAAATTTAGTTCAATAATAAAATTATATACGTAAATTTATAGATATGATAAAATATCCTAGAGCTACCGAAAAAGCTTCGGTGAACTACTGTTAGCTCGCGAGCAACCGTTTGGCGATAACTGCGTTGCAGCCTATATCTCGATCGCCTTTTCAATATAGACTTTTGTGATCCACTTTAACAAAGTTTTAAAATGATCTAAATGATAAAAATCTTCTTTGGCAATACTCGCTTACCCGCCAGTTGCATCAAGCTAACATATCTTGTTCTATCGTTCTATTAGTTTGGGTAACTATTGTAGTAGCAGTCAATCATTTCCGAATTTTTCTGTTGAAATAATCTCCATCATCACTCTATAATGCTCAATTTAAATTAGGAGCAGACATGGTAAAACTTTAATTTCCACTTTATCCCATTTCAACACTATTCTACATTGTTAATAATTTATTTCTACAGTGTTACGTGGTCCTTGAGGTGACAATTTATTGATGAACCTTGGTGTGTTGGAAATTACAAAAGTAAATACTTCACGTTGGTTCACTGTTAGCATTTTGAATTTTACAACAAACAATATTGGGGCCATTCCAGCAGTCGTAGGTAACTCACAAAATTATGAAGATCGCACTCGACACCAATGCAATAAATTAGTGGAAAGATTTCTTTTTATAATATAAAAATAATCAATGTAAGTCTTGCTATAAAAATATATTACAGCAAGCTTATCGATTTCAAATAATGTTCAAAGCATACAAAATAATCTTAAAAACAATCATTATTGAGATAATTTATTATATCGACTGAAGGTGCTTCATGGAATTTGAATATCAAATTTGAATTGTTACAATTTTGTACGATTCCACATGTTTTGTCACTAACGAAACGGGAGTCAGTTCTGTTGCATACGTGTGATAGAATGTCTGAAGATCCTGAAAGGCGAAACTCGGGTCGTTAGTGACAAAGCATGTGGAATCGTACAAAGTTGTAACAATTCATATTCACTATGGGGATGAATATAAAATAAAACATATTTAATTTATTTTTCTAACTATTATATTTGCCGTTTCTGTGGAGCAGTGGTGAACGTAGTTGGCTTCCGTTTCACAGGATAGGGGCTCGAATTACAATACGAACAGCGTTTTTTTAATCGACTTATCGATTCTAAAAATTCTCTCACATCCGTCCGACCATAAAAACGGAGCGTAGCGAAAGCGAGGGGTGCAAACAGTAATTCCTTTTAGCCCTTTTCCTGCCATCCCTACGTTATCCGTAAAGTAATTAGATTAAACACTGATAGATCGAAAATTACCATTTACTATCGGAAAAACCACTCAAATAACGCAGATGATGGTTTAAATTATTGCATCAAACACTGGGATCACAAAGTATTTTACTTAGAAATTATTGAAATAAACAGTGCCCAATTAAATTCAATGTTCGTCTTCAATGAACAACTTAACCTTCGTAATTCTCCATTGTTTCATGCCTTCCATGAGATTTGTTAAATGACTATCTGAAAGATACAAATCATACACTACATCATTTAATATATAGGTAATGCTTTGAGATACCTAATAAGTAGGCACATCAAAGTATAAAATCTCCCATTAACATTTTAATAGTGATATATGATTGTTCAGTGTTTAGTTTAGTCTTTTTTTTAAACATAAAATTATACTCGTTCTGAAATGAGTATGTCATATTAATAAATTCAAATTATTGCTGATGAGCCGATGTATTGTGTCTAAAATTATAAATTAAAATAAATCAATATTTTCAGTAAAAACGTGATTCACATACATTAGTCGTAAAAAATAATTTACATAGTTTTTATTTCACAACATTTTATTGATAGTTCGAAAAATTAACCCCTGATATTTTCCAAGGGTTGCATGTAACACGCGAGGAAACCAATTCGTCACGTTCAGTAAAGATTGCACATAGCAAGTTACTGTGTTCAAGTAAGTCCCTCATTTGAAAGATTTGCTTTCCCCCCAGTCTGTAATCTCACTCGGTATGTTAACACTTATGATACGTGCTTCAATTCTTTGAGTGACATCCACCACCCTGTAGAATCATCTGTGTGGAAAGGTTATTCATTACTAAGGTAAGCAATGATCGTAGTAATTTAAAAATTAACCTTGAATTGTTTAATCCATTTATAACTACAAAATAGTTTTTTTATTGCGTTTTTAGTATTGGCTATTGGCAATACTAATTATGCTATAAAATGCGTTATTAAATATGATATTGAAATGACATCAAGCACCTTCAATCGATATCATAAGTTATAAATGCTTTGTGTTCCTTAGAATATTTAAATGTACAATTTCGCAATTTTTATTATTACTAATAATTTAATTTGATTATTAACAATGAACGAACTATTGTATATATTGGTTTAATTTTTGTATTTAAATTGTTACAACTTTGTACGATTCCACAAGTTTTGTCACTAACAACCCGGGTTTCGCCTTTCGGTATCTTCAGGTATTCTATCACACGGATGTGACAGAACTGACGCACAATAAACAGTTAGCATCGAAATTTCATGGTTATTGATATTTACGTTTGTTGTTTGTATATTTTTAAATTATAATTTATGCTTGCCCAAGTGTTTTGACACATAAACTCACCTACCTGAGGTCCTCAAACAGTAGGTCTAGGTCAATTAAATATTCATTATCGTTTTCCCTCCTGGGGAAATAAATTGTATACTAAATTTATGTACTTCTAACACGTTAGCTGTTCGTTTTTTACTCTGTTCAGAAACGTTGATTTCCCTTGATGGACGCCTCTATCTGATTTATTCTACAATCCATCATATAAAAAATAGTCCACTACTGCATGTAGTTTGTTGCTAAGTATATCATTCAATATATACGAATGCTATAACTTATAAAGTTAAATATAATGCCAAATTTGTATACAATATAATAACATCTAATTATAATATGTTAAATAGGTGATAAGATCAAATATAAGATGTCTTTTGATTGTAAGATTGTTGGCTCACTGAAATAATGTCACATAAGAGATCCATGAAAAGAGAATAATGGAAAATTTTTAATTGTTACAATTTTGTACGATTCTTACAGTTCTGTTGCATCCGTGTGACAGAATGCCCGAAGATGCCAAAAGGCAAAACCCAGGGTCGTTAGTGACAAAACGTGTGGAATCGTACAAAGTTGTAGCAATTCAAATTGTATATTTTTCATAGCTGTATATAGATAAGCAAATGTTAGTTTAAGCATAGTTCTGACGATGCCGTGAGCCGAAATAGCTATCAACTATATTTGTTAAAAATAATTTTGTAGAACTAAAATACATTGCTATTTTTTCACCGTGATAATGGAGTTCTACTAAGTGAATGCTAATTCAATCAATATATTTTTCATATTGAAATTCCATCAAGCACCTTCAGTCGGTATCATAAATTATATCAATCAACAAAGTTTTGTTGGGTTCTGTTTTTTTTTAAATACTGTAGTTTATTATCTCCCGTGTTTTGATGCAAAAATTTGGCACATCCGTCTACGTTGCAAGAGCCTTATTCAATTCTTACAATTGGCCATTTAAACACACCATTCGTTCAACTTAATTGCTTTTAAAATAAACGATTTAATAATAATATAACTAGTTAAAAAAAAATGATTTAACTATATATTATTTATGTTATTATTTTGAATTTAAATTTCATCATACATAACTGCAAACATTTCTTCTCATGTAAAGTTTACTGTTATATAAATATATATTTTATGTCAATAACACGTACAAAATATAACAGCGGAGTGTTTGAATTAAAATTCAAACGTTTTTTCAAATGCGTAAACTTTTTTACAAAGTCTATTTACCCGTTCGTAAAAAGCTATAATATTCTTTTTGTTAAAAAAGCTCGGCAATTCTTTTGTGAAAATATAATAAAACACGAATTTGATTGCGTTTTTTTATCAACCATTTTTTTTATCAAATCATCACAAAGCCATGAATTTTATAGGACACATGCAATATTGTTTCTCTCACAATCGTTGTAATATTTAGATCGCGTTTGTTCCCAATTGTGTTTAGGATATACAAAATACTTTTTTTAAATATTGGGATATGAAAACCAACTGGCCTAAATAAACAAGGTGAAAAAATAATCGAAGCGTTGATTTACTGCTGCGTTTTAGTTTTCATTTGACCATGAAGTACAAACGCAAGTATATTTGAGCTTTGTTTTGCGAGTACCTTTGTACTCAAGCTTTTACTCTCATGTTAAACTTTACTGTGTCCGCATTGTGAACATCAGCGGTTCGCTAAAACATATTCGTACCTTTTCCATTTTTTTTGAGCTGTGATATATGTAAATTGGAATTAAAATATATTGCTATATTTTACTGTAATATAATAGAGTTCTATCACGTTAATGCCAATTCAATCAATAAAAAGCAATACAAATGTAAAATCGTTTGAAATTGTTTTCTCTTGAAATGCAAGCTGTTGGTGGCTGCAGCGAAATTACCTGGTAGCAGCACATGAGAACCACTGTTTTGAACTCAATTATTTAGACAGAAAGGTTTCAAAAGGTAATAAATAGAAGTATATCTACTCGAGCTAAGGAACATGTAAGATCATTCAATAGTAAAAAAACAGAAATATGATGGAGTTCTATCAAGTAAATGCCAATTCAACCAATGAAAAAATAGTCTTTGTGACTATGCAGGAATTTCCAAGATTTCAAGAAAAAAGACTTTATTCTGTCGTAGAACAAAATCGGCTTAAAAGCTTTATGGTAAGTATCAGCTGGAATCGAGGATACGTAAAAGCGCTATTGATCTGCCATATTCGCGACCACCAGGTCAGCGAGGCCTGCAATATTATCGGAGTACGTCACACAAGGCTTAGCCGAGCGAGCTTTGAACATAAAGCTCCCCTTCTCGTAACTGCACCGAGCAGGCCACCTGTGGGTATTTGGGACAGAGTTGAAGGCAAAGCCTGAATAGATGCAAGGCTTTTACGGCAATGTTACATGGAAGCTTTTTAGTCTACGTCTCACTGTAGAGCTTTAATACAAATCTTATATAAATTATTCACTGATTGAATTGGCATTCATTTGGTAGAACTCCATTATAACACGGTGAAAAAAATAGCAAATTTGTTTTAGTTCTACAAAATTTTGTTGTAGACACACCAACAATAAGTTACTGACTGTGTCGTCCAGGTGTCGTCAATTATAGCTTGTAGCAAACAATTTTCCAGCGATAACTTAACCCTTATCTTCTCGTAAAAGCTCGCGTTCATTTCAAATGTGAACATTGATAAACACGAACGTTTGTAATATCAACGGACATATTTTATTTGACTCACTGAAACGAATTTATAAATATTAGCACAGTGAAAAAATAGCAATTTATTTTAGTTCTACAAATTTATTTTTACAAGATTTAGTTGATAGCTATTTCGGCTCACGCTATCGTCAGAACTATCTGGTTATCTAAATTATCGATGACGTGAGCCGAAATTGCTATCAACTATATCTTATAAAAAACATTTAGAACTAAAATACATTGCTATTTTTTCACCGTGTTATAATGGAGTTCTATCAAGTAAATGCCAATTCAATCAATAAAAAAATATTAAGTTGTTGAATGATTACTTTTAAGGCTTTAACTGTCACTTCTTGATGGAAAGACATAATATATTAAATAATAAAAACACATTTTTTTATTACTTATTTCCACAATATATTTTATGATCAGGGCCGGTTTCGCTCATCGCGAGCATTATCAACTGATAGAATGTAACATGTAAGTCTGTTTATACAAAATTTTTGTGTTAAAGATAGCACGTATACAAAACCATGGTTGCAAGTACTAAGAAACAATTTTCAGGAAATCATACGAAATTAATGCAAATACACCCAGTCCTTTTTTACGCGATTATTTCCCCAAATTTGTTTCCCCAAATTTGAAGAAATTTATATATGATGCTAGGCATGTTTCTTTTCAATATATTTTTTAAAATAAAAGAAATATGTGTATTTTTAAGACTTAATTTTGTTTACAAAACTTAAACTTGATTTATGCAAAATTCAATACTTTCGTTCAAAATATCGCAAACGATTACATTTCGCAACCGAGAGTGACAGCAGCGAATAATTCATATAAGTGAAAAAAAAATATATTTTTATAGTCTCATTATATTTTTATAAGCAATAAAGACATGAAAATATATAATTTTTTTTTGCACGAATTTTAAAGAGCAAATTTTGGTTTTTCATACGTTTCTGGTACTTTTTTACGCGATATTTTAATTTTTGGAACCAATTTATCAAATTATATGAAAGTTGTGAATTTTTTTACGCGATTTTTTTTACGCGCCTTTTTCTGGAACCAATGTATCGCGTAAAAAAAGGACTTGGTGCTATGTAAATTACTTTAAAAATGAAATGTAATGTTCTCAAAAAAATGAATTTATCCATAACCAAAATCAATTTAAATGACCTCCTGTACAATCGTGTACTTTTTTGTTTCAGGTAACTATCGTTATTGTCACTACTGGGATAAGAAGATCCGAACACCGTTTTTAGATTCCAATTGATTCTAATTATTCTTCACCTCTAAGGTAAAAGTTTGTCGTTATAATAAAATTATTTTGATAAAAATACTGTGATTCGGATACATATAATAAATATTATATATGTATTCATTTAACGTAAAACAAAATTTCTCTTAACGCGAAAAGATTTTGTATTTTAAACGAACAAAATATACTTTTTTACAACACATTAATCTTATTCTTATTTTCAAAACTTAACTACACAAGATTTTTTAAACATTATCAGTTAATAGTGTACTAAATGTGATGTGCTTGATAATACACCCGTAAGTGTAATAAATTTAACAGATAATCGATTTAATTTTGTATACGACTCGAGGTAAAACAATAATGAGGTGTTTTAAAACGGTTTTCGACATTTTTTCATGATGATTTTTAGTAAACACAATGAAAAATTAGCAATGTATTAAGGTTTTCCAATTTTTTTATAAGATATAGTAGATAGCTATTTTGGCTCACGCCATCGTCGGGACTATGAAATGGAAGAACTGTGGCGTGAGCTGACAGCTATAAAGCATAAAAATGTTGTAGAACTAAAGTACAATATCTTTAGAAAATGTATTGTTATTTTTTCTCCGTGTTATTTTATTATTGTTTAAAAAATGACTGTACGCGTGGTAATATGAAATGCAAGCAAATTTGAATTGTAACAATTTTGTACGATTCCACGTGTTTTGTTAATAACGACTCGGGTTTCACCTTTCGGCATCTTCGGGCATTCTATCACACGGATGCAACAAAAATGACGTTGGTGACAAAACATGTGGAATCGTACAAAATTTTTACAATTCAAATCTGTTGCATCCGTGTGACTGCATGAAGATGGCGAAAAGCGATAACCGGGTTGTTATTGACAAAACATGTGAAATCGTGCAAAATTTTAACAATTCAAATTTGATATTGAAATTCCATCAAGCGCCTTCAGTCGATATCATAAATTATGAAATGAAAGGTTCTTACACGAATTAGTTATTTCAATTTGTATCGTATTAGTTGATAATTCTTGCGATGAGCGAAAACGGTCGTCATCTTTATAAAAGAAAATGTTAAAATGTCCCTAAATATCTAGTTTTTTTTTTATTCAAATTTTAACACAATGATGGATTAAACGTGCGTGCCCGTTTTATTGAAAATTAAATCATTTTATCGTACATATTTTTGGATTGTCGAGCTTTGAAAAGTTCACGTTACGTACATCTTGTTTCTTTTCTAAGGCATGCAGAAGGATTAAATGAAATCGTGTTTGAAAGACGAGGAAATGCTGGGTCATTGCTTCGTTTCCGACTCTGTTCTAGGCTATTCTATTCAATATTACACATTTGTTGTTAATATAATACAATACCGTAGGAAATCTATACAGCCAAGATCTATTAATTACTTTAATGCATAACTCGTGAATACGAACTGTACTGAAATGATCAAAGAAAGCATTATTTATTTAATTACTAAGAAATACTATGACGAAAAAATATCAAAAAGAAAGATGCTAAACGATAAAAAGGAAAATTAATTATATTTTAGAATAAGAGTATTGAAAGGAATCAATCATTAAATGAACGCACAAAACATATACAATCATTTCTTTGTTCAACAGTATTACTTAGTCACTTTACTTGATGTTTCGTCTGTGGCAACTATCAGGTTAAAGTGGATTTTAGACGAGCTTGCTTGCTTGACTTCTTTGTTTTATTTATGTTTCCATTTATCTCTTTAATTTTCAACATTATATTTTTGATATTGCGAAAGCATTTAGCTTATAATTTGTAATTTTTGCAACTTGTATGTACCAAATAAATTCAATACTGCTTTAAAAAAAGTTTCAATAAAACTGGTGGATATTTGTTTTAACCAAGGTATTTTGTTGGTAAATTGTTACCGAGTGAACATCGCTTGAAAATGTAAAAAGTACATTATCAAAAACATATAGGTTATCGTTAATGTATTTAAAAATGCAATTACGAGATATTTCAAATCAATAATTATTTTTAAATATACAGCTTTGTACGATTACACACGTTTTATCACTAACATCAGTTCTGTTACATCTCTGTGATAGAATGCCTGAAGATGCCGAAAGGCGAAACCCAAGTCGTTAGTCACAAAACACGTGGAATCGTACAAAGTTGTAACAATTCAAATTTGATATTGAAATTCCATCAAGCACCTCCAGTCGATATCATAAAGCATACATTACACATTTAATTCATGGTATCGACTAAGAGTGAATGATGGAATTTCGATACGATGTTTTGTCGCTAACTACTCAGGCTTCGACATTCGACATCTTCAGGCATTCAATAACACGAATACAAAATAACTGACGTTTTGAATCGTTTATATACATTGTGTTTAAACAATTTTACGAGCGGAAATACATACCATAAGCCAACGACCATACCACGTTGTAAGCACCGGCTCTCGTGCGATCACCGAAGTTAAGCAACATTGGGCGCGGATAGTGCTTGGATTGGTGACCGCTCGGGAACACCGAGTGCCGTGTTCTCTTGGCTATGGGAAGGAAAACCCAGACTGAAAACCGAACACCAACCCGCCTGGGCAGCGTGGTGTTGCTATGTCCAAACCCCCCCTGAAAAAAAAAAAGCAGGGGGAGGCCTTCATCCAGCAGTGGATCGACCCCGGCTGATGATGATGATGATGATATACAGTAGAAATATAGACCCTTAAACTACAGGAACATTAATGTGATTAAAAATTTTATCACTGCTGATTCTGATCAGTATGAAATATAAATTTGGATTTTTTTCTTCTTATAACCAAAAAAACATTGCACTATGAGATATATGGTATATATTTTAAATAATAAAAACACATTTTTTAGTACTTATTTCCACAATATATTTTTTGATCAGGACCGGTTTCGCTCATCGCGAGCATTATCAACTGTTGATAATGCTCGCGATGAGCGAAACCGGTCCTGATCAAAAAATATATTGTGGAAATAAGTACTAAAAAAATGTGTTTTTATTATTTAAAATATAATGCCTTTCCATCAAGAAGTGACAGTTAACACCTTAAAAGTGATATATGGTATAATTTAAATTTCATATTTTCCCAATTATGTGTGAGTTGTGGTAGGATTCAATATCATTATTGAATTGAATCACTAATTAAACACTAGATAGGATTTAATAGGAAGAAATTGTCGAAATATAAACTGCTCATTTAATAATCACACATAACTCAATTCGACCCTCTTTTTTATTAATTATTTATGCTTCCCCGCATGATGGAATAATCAAACACTCTCATACGCCCTGATTTGTCAGTTTTACGATTGTAAATGCTAATACTGCCTAAATCATTGTCAATGAATTTCAAAACAGCCAACCATTTTCATAAATTATATTGTTATTCAACAAATTAAAACATTACTCGGCTCGGAATGTTAAAATATGATAAATCGTCGTGTTTTACGAATTTTATCACTATTGTCGAGCCTGCAAAAGTGTCCTATAATTTCTAATTTGAAAAAAGCTATGTAAAATTTTGTTCCTACAAGGGCCGTAAAACCTTGACTTATTTGTATGACGGCAGTCAAAATGTTCTCGTTATTTTGTCATGTGATTTCGAGCTTTAGAATTCTGTTTGATGAGGGAGTAAAAAACATAAAACTTCGTTCGTTTTTTTTATGATTTTAAATAATTTCGTAATAAAACAACTCATTTGCACCTAGGGCTTAAAAGAATTTTAACCCTAAATGTGCGGCACACTTTTTTAACAATTTAAATAATGTATTTTTTTTTTAATAATCTCAACACATATTTTGGTTCTTATTTCCACAATTTATGATATCGACTGAAGGTGCTTGATGGGATTTCAATATCAAATTTGAATTATTACAACTTTGTACGGTTCCACATGTTTTGTGACTAACGACCCGGGTCAGTTCCGAATGCATCCGTGCGATAGAATGCCTGAAGATGCCGAAAGGCGAAACCCAGGTCGTTTTAAACTTATTTTCACAATATAATTTACGATCTGGATTTCGCTTATTGCGAGCGTTATCAAACTCTGTACTGTGTTTTATTATCATTCAGTGTTTGGGAAGCCACAAAATATCACATTAATTGAATAGCTTTATTTAATAATTGCCGCGATTGGCAACCATAAATAAATAATTGAATCATTATTGCATGTCTTGCGAGAATTAAATTCATCAAAATAAAATTTAAAATATAAAAGACATTCAATTGGTTATGAGTGATTAATGTCAAATATATTAAATAAAGTGGATTTCCGCATTGTCCGGTGTTAAGGTGGTTTTGAATACTGAGTGAAAACGAAGACGTGTCGAAGAAATTACTCAAAGTTTAAGAGATACATAAGAAAAAAGAATCAAGCCTTTAAAATATAACAAAATAATAATATCCTTACCGTGTAAGCTCTTATGGGGTTAGCTGTTTTAGAAGCACTGCAGAGGTTCGCCGTGAAGGCATTCGGGGCAACAGTGAGAGTGTCATTAAAAAGTATTCCTGGTTAATGAAGCAAGCAGGCGTCAGCGATGCTTCCTTCGAAGCCTCCGCTACAGAAAACTGAAATCATAGAAGCTCTAGCAGGTCAGGAAAATTCAGATTCAGCATTGGAAGCTTTATTCTACATAATGAATTATTTAAATAAAGTCGCGCTCTGAATGTTCGTCTGACAAAGTCTCACAACGCTTAATTCAGAAGTCATATTTGAAATCAAAATATTCAAAAATACTTGTGCATTGCAAGAGACTCGTGAAAGACGAGCGGCTCCGAGTAATTTTTCGATTAAACGCTTTCGAAAAATTATGCTTATAATTATACGCTTATCTATATATAGCTGTGTAAAAAAAGTACACAATACATCTTCTCTTCTGTTTTAACGACCTAGCTTGTTTCCTGCTCGCAATAAAACTAACGATTGTAAATGAAACTAAAAAGGCGGCTATATCAATAACATATGACACGGAAATGGTCTAGTACAGAAACAAAGAAACACCCCCCAGAGGATTCAATAATGGTGACCGACATATATTAGTTTGCTCGTTAAGAATCATTTGTGATAGGTGATATCTATTGATTTGCAGCTGTTCCAAAGCCGTCATCCTGCGACCCTTACTACAAACACTTAGGCGCTGAGTTTGAATCTATATTATGTGATTATTTTATAACGTGATTATTGAATTGTGAATCTATAATACTATATATATAGTCTAATCTATAATACTGTGTAATATATCAAACATATTCTCAGCACCTTGTTTTGTTGAGGTTTGTGGGATTTAATGCAGTACCAAATAAGTATACCGCTCTTCCAATACAGCCACAGATTGAATTGTCGAAAACATTTTAGAAATTAGGTCAATTGTAAATATATGTAAAACAAATCTGGCGACTTTTTTTCTTTGTTCTCCCCATGTTGTGCACGTGTTTAGTTTGCTTAAGGGCTAATATAGCCTCGGTTGAGAGTATTGTATTTCAATGAAAAACAAAAAATACGTCACTGGTAATATATGAATTGCAAAAGAATGGTTTTGTCGCACAAATCAAACGGCCCCCGGGCCGTACTTGTGGAACGTCTGCATAAAGTGTGTTGTAAATTGTGCCAAATATAAAATGGATTTAGGACATAAAGAATCTGTTTTGTTTGTTGAAGTAATTTTATTTCTAAGAATTGCTTCTTAGCAGATTTTCCCCCGTCCTTTAATATTAATAATTAGACTTGTTGATGTTTTAATAATATATCTGAGATAACGTAAAATACTAAATTTTTTAGATCGATTTTTGCGTTGTTTTGTGATATTCATTGTAATATTCAAAACACTGGTATCAACAGGCTTTTCTTGGTGGTTTTGGGTATTATTATATTTATATAACCTATTCCCTGCCGAGACACATAAAAGATATTTCAACACCATTGTTTTTTTTTAAATGACGACATCAAAATAAAATAATGACAAACTCAGTACAAAAGTAAACTTTCACATGCAATCTTTTTCACTGAAAACTTTCTTAGATTGCATAAGTGTCAATTACAATCAGGGTGCTAAATTAAAAAAAAACTGATAAATCTCTCAGTTCTACTTTCGGATTACGAGAACCGGTTTCGCTCATTGTGAGCATTATCAAATGATGAAGTATGAACATTAGCAATGAATTTTATATTAAATTCAGTGTTGACAATTACCAGGTGTCCAAAACAGATGGTTCAAGATGTAAAACAAAATATATATATACTCTTCAATATATATACGACTTATTTTATTTGGTTCATAATTGACATTAACTGTGGCTTCACTGTTACTAAACACGTTACATTTACACCGATTTACTGTAAAGTTCCGCGAGTCTTGCTGCATAATTTAAGATATATACTGATTGTTACTGGTTTTTGTTGGAGTTTCAATATCAAATTTAAGTCGTTGAAACTCCGTGAGTTAGAATGCATGAAGATGTCGAAAGGTGAAACACAATCGTTAATTACAAAACACGTGAAATCGTATAAAGTTTAAACAATTCAAATTTGATATGTACATATATATGTGGCTTGCAGAATAGTTCGTTTATTGTTGCCAGATATTAATAAAATAAATCATTTATTTTTTATAATAATGTAAAATGATAAAATGCTATTGAGAAATATTTCATTAATTTTATATAATTGAGGTCAGTATTGTTCTCTCTGATAATGTTTTCGATGAGCGTCGCCAATCTTGATAAAAATGCTGAAATATTCTAACAATGTGTTTCTATTTAAAAATAATATATTTATTTGCGACGTTACTGATCAACAAGTATTTTATTTTCCCTCAAAAAAAAAAAAAATAGTTTAAACTATCGTATTTAAAAAAATTATATTAGTATTATTAAAATAAATATTAAATTTAAATAAGTGACAGTTGGGGGAGAATATTTCTACCCTTGGATATGGGAATGTTTAATAACATATTGAAGATCGTAGTCGTTTCATTTCAAAATCATGTTTGAACGTTTGATTATCAGTCTTCATGAAATGACTTTGAAATTTAATATCGATTATATATAAAAATTAGTTAGGCGGTTTTATTACACCGAAACCATTTATTTTACGGCATTCTATCCTCAAAAATATTTACGCAATTTAACGTCGCATTTAATGGTATAAGTTTAAAATTAAAAAAAAGCATTAATCCGATCGTTATGTGAAAAACGCATTTCGTGCCGCTCCAATTTACAATAAAGTTTCAGAGGAAATGATAAATCTTTTATCGTCAAAAAAGTTGTTGGAATATATTGAAAAAAAACCTCATGCTTTCGATATACATGTAATCCCCACCACACTCCGCCACGTTCTCACGTCCGGTATTAGCCGTCATCTCCTGTGACGTAACACGTTAGCTATTAACATGATTTATATGCTGGAATTTTCTCAATAGAAATCGCCCATGACTCGATGGCTTGCATTAAAGTAGGTATGGGCAAACGGCGGTCCGCGAGCGATATTTTTAACGCCTTTGAAAAAAAAACTGTTGTCAATAAATCTGACTCTGTGAAAAAATAGCTATAATAAATAAAATTTTCTGCTAGCAATAAAACTAAAAATTTAAAAAATTGTAAATGAAACTAAAAAGGCCGCTATGTTAATAAGCTTACATATTGCACGGTGTATTGTGTACATTTTCTACACAGCCATTAGATAAGCAAATGTTCGTTTAAGCATAGTTCTGATGATGGCGTGAGCCGAAATAGCTCATCATTCAATCAATCAACTATATCATGTAAAATTTTGTAGAACTCAAATGCATTGCTATTTTTTCACCGTGTCATAATGGAGTTCTACCAAGTTAATGCCAATTCAATCAATTAAGTGAATAAATCAAAAATTTTTTTTTTTGTAAATTTAGTCAGCTTAAAGACGTTGCTTAAAAAATGTTCGTTATTTTTAGATTAACCCATATATGTGCGAACAATTTTTTTTAATCATAACCTCAATAAAAACTCTTAATGATTAAATATAATCAATGAAGATTTACAAGCAGTTTTAAGAATCTCAAGTACAAAATTAGCATTTGAATTTAAAAAGAAATGTTGAATGACGTAAAACGGTTCCATTCCTCTTACCTAGATTCTTTTTTTATGATAATAAATTATGTGTATCTGATAACGATATTTTACCTACGGCCCGCCTCTCATTCTAAATTCTGAATTTGGCCCTTCATCAGAAAAGCTTGTCTCCTCCTGCACTAAGTGTACAGACTGTCCTTAAATTTATCCATTGGATTTACAGTAAAACTCCGTTCTAATTTCCACGAATTTATCATTATCCTTGATCTAATTATTTTGATCCCGCCATAAATATTATCATTTGGACAGTTTTTGTTGAATCTTGTTACGCTATTTTACCATTTGGACTTAATTTAAATTAAACCACTATTTTACGATATATTTGTAAAAGTAAGCAAGTTTGAGGGTTATTTGTTTTAATTGAACATTTAACCTACAAAGAAACATTGATTGAGTCGGCATCTACTTGTCAGACCTCCATTATAGCGCAGTGAAAATATTGCAATGTATTTTAGTTCTTCAAAGTTTATAAGGTATATAGTTGATAGCTATTTTAGCTTACGAGTTTTGATAAGTGCGTAATCCAAAATAGCTAAATCAACCAAATATGTATATGTTTTAAATTTAAGTTTAAAAAAACTGAGGTTTTTTCACCGTGTTGCAAAGAAACAAGTCGGTGTGTATTATTATTTCCACAAGATTATTATATAAAGATTAGGACCGGTTCTTCTCATTAGAAGTATAATCTTCTAAATACAATGCCTTTCACACAAGAAGTAACGTGATATCACTTCAAAATAGTCGATAGATTGTTTTGAAGTGATAACAACATATTATTTGAAGCTTTTTTCCGGGATTTCTGAAAAACATAAGAATAACAATTTGACATTATTGAAACTCACATAAATCAAAACATCCAATTAAAAAGGAAATGGTAGATGTTATAATGATACAGTAAAAAATGCATGAATTGTCAAATTGTATTTTTTTCAACATTTAATGTTTGACAAAGAGCTATTTAATGATATTACATCGTAGGAGATTTTGATAATAATGGTTTGCTACATATACTTTTAACAAGCTGGAAACGGATTGGTTGGTAAATAAAAAATGGGTTTTCCATGACACATAACGCGAAAGCTCCGTATCAGGAACTTTATAGCTCACATATATATATATACCCATGTGAAAAAGTAGAGCTTTAAGCATATAACTATATTTTTGCACAGAAATATAGCCTGATTCGATTTGATATTTTTTAATTAGTTAGATAAATAAACGACTGAATTAATTTTTGAAATATTCAAAATAAGTTTCACCAAAGAACATTATTTTCGTTTCGTAGCTATGTAAATGGCGTGATACCGAAATACTAACATTATTAATCAGTTCCCTCTTGAACTATGGCAAGGATATGTAAACAACAAGTGCTAAAACAATATCCAATAGGATTGGCGTTCAACAAACTTATGAACATTATCAGAACTTGTCACGCTACATTTTGATACTATAAAAAGCTATAGAACGAAAGTTTTTATACTGTTTTTTCATTCTAATATTTATGAGTATCATTTATAAAAAATTGCCACCTTAACAGTTGAGACTTGAGCAGTCAATGGGTTTCAATAAATTGATGATAATGTTCGCAATGAACGAAACCAGTTCTAATCATAATTTTTTTTGTCGAAATATGTATTAAAATTGTGGTTTTATAATTTGAAATATCATGCCTTTCCATTAAGAAGTGTCAGTTAACACATTAAAAATGATAAGTATAGTTATTTAAAATTTACTCGAAGCCTTAAGATATCAAAATAAATGATTTTTTTTAAATTTCAAATAGTTTTTTGTTAATTCTTGGGAAAAAACGCTTTCGTAGAATAATTGCTCGTTTTGATTATGTGCTTCTTTCAAAGTTCGACATGCTTTTTGACGGTTTTTAATGAGATTTTTAATCAAATATTTCCTTGTTTGGTTTAATTAAATATTTTTACAGTCCCATTTCGACGAGGCTATGTCAATATTATGGCTTCATTACATTTTCGTGGAAATAGCATGGAAAAAGTTGAAGGTCCAGAGAACAAAGAAAAATATGACTTCCGTACAATAGTATTAAATCGTGTATATGTAACAGTCCCGCATGTTCGGTAGACTGGGGCGGGGGTGAAAAATCGAACGCATGAAAAAGCTCTCGGTAACCGGATACTCGGTCGTGTAAAAAAAGCTAATTTGCCATAAGGCATGCACAAAGAAATATACTTTCACCGAACGCCTTTCAGCATACACGTAAGAATCTTTGAGAGAGATTGAATCCTTTGTTCTCCAATCAAATCAACACTACAGGCTTAGTGAATAAATTTATACAAGATATATCATCAAGAGAAAGTAATCGATTGTTAAAAGTTCTGTTGCATCCGTGTGATAGAATGCCTGAAGTTGCCGAAAGGTGAGTCGAGTGATAAAACATGTGGAATCGGACTAAGTTTTAACAATTCAAATTTGATATTGAAATTACACCAAGCACACACAGAAACTAAGTCTAGGATACAAATAAACAACTGAATTTTTTAAAATAATATTGATTGAATAATATAATAACATCACTCGATTATCTTTTATAAATTTTATTAATTAATAAAACTGTTAATGAGTTTTTTATGAAAGAATTTTACAACAAATAATAATCAATTATCATCTAAATGCAATTGGGTAATTTTAGACTTAGAAAAACCTACCTATTTCAAATTGGCAGGTAACGTTTAGAATTAAACATCAAATTGCTGTATCCGTCAAATCCGCTAAAATCAAAATATCTTGCGACTGTGTGATAAAATACCCAAAAATGCCGAAAGACGAAACCCAAGTCGTTGGTGACAAAACTTGTGAAACGTACAACGTTTCAACTTTTTATGTACTAAGATGAAAATACTATTTCCACAGTTTTATGTTCATAAGATCTAATCTAGTTTCGCTCGTCTCGACTATTTTTTATTGATGAATAGAATTGATTATACGAAAACGTTTATCGCATTTCTACGTGCGCATTTTTCCGCGAACTTGTGGCGAAATTCCGCATGCTTGTGACAAGTTATTAAAAATTACGAGTCATGTAAATTCGAAAGCTTTTGTGCTTTAATGATTTTAGTCGGTTAGAGCTTTTTCAAGTCGGCGTGTAATCGCCACTTTTTTTATAAAACAGCCTTGAATTTTCGATTTCAGAGATTAACGTCGAATGTGTCGTTATATCAGAGATAACTGCGATGAAGGTAGAACGTTTTTCGGAGGTAGTATGTTACCCCATCGCTGAGAAATTTTTAGGAGTGGTTATGGAAATAATACGTTTTTTACAATACCAACAAATATTTTCAAATGTATGATCTTATCATAATTACAATTGAGATAAAGGGTATTTAACACATTGCTTGCGGGACGTGTAAAATAACATTATTACAAATCAGTAAGCGAACACAAAATTACATCAAACATTAGTTGTTTATGAAACAACAAAATTATTTAAATTTGTATTGGATCAGTTGATAACGGTCACAATAAGCGAAACTGGTTTACTCTATAAAATTATTAAAACATTACGAAACATTGTTTTTTTTATTATTTGTATTTTAAGTAAAAAGTAAATTTTAATATCAACTTGGTTCCTTAACTTGTACGCATGTATGTAATTATATAAACGGTTATAACTGCGGCCACGAGACATTTCCATAGGACAGCTGATGGCCACAGTGAAATTTCACGCGAGAACCACTGGTGTAGGCGAATCATATGATTTTTATTCCGTTAAAAAATTGCGCTGCGGCACACCAAACATCGTCTGACGGCACACCGTTTACAGAGCACTAATTTACGCTGTTCACGAAGGAACGTCAGGTTAAGATTTTAACTGGCATTTCTCGGTGAAAATCCATTTAACATAAATAAATAAAATACAACTTTAACTACTGTCTTCACAATTTATTAAAATAAATATAAAGACAAGCTAAACCGTGCCTGTAATGAATTGAATACACGTTACGGTTTTATTTACCTTAAGAATTTTCACTCGAGTTGTATTACGAGGTGATGTTCTCTAGTAATCCCGCATTCAACCTGCCTTGAGATTTGATTAACGTCCTTCGTGGCTCCCCAAAGCGACATCATTCTTGCATTAATATTCAACACTACTTTGCCACATTTCAGTCTGTTTGAGTGTGATTTTATAGCGATACTAAAGTTTCGAACCGTTTGCGCCGTGCTTAGCTTATTTTTGTTTTACAGACAAACTTTGCCATAACCATCGGTTACTTAGATCTTACGATTTTTACATATTATAAAACATTTTATTTTATGATATCAACTGAAGAATTTCACTTTTACGGTGTTAACTGCCATTTCTTGATGGAAAGGCATTGTATTTTAAATAATAAAAACACATTTTCTAGTACTTATTTCCACATTCGAATTTGTTACAATTTTGTACGATCCCACATGTTTTGTCACTAACGACACGGGTTTCGCCTTTCGGTTAGGCTTTTCCTGTAATTAACATTGATTATAATGTCTGTTGCATCCATCTTATAGAATGCCTGAAGATGCAGAAAAGGCGAAACCAGAGTCGTTAGTGGCAAAACATGTGGAATACTACAAAGTTGTAACAATTCGACATTGAAATCCCATAAAGCACCTTCATTCGATATCATTAACTTATTTCCACATTATATTTTTTGATCAAGACCGGTTTCGCTCATCGCGAGAATTATCATCTAATACAATTCAAAAGCAAGTCTGTTTATAAAAAAATGAGTTAAATGTAGCAGGTATACAGCTCCTATTACAAAAAATATGACATTTTAATGGTAGTCAATTATGATGAGATGAAATTGTCAGTCAGGGGCGTTCCAGTATTTTATGCAACAAATAAAAATAAAGAGGGGCAGTATCATTTTTTCATAAAAAACGAACGGATATATTAATATAATTTAATGAATGTAACAATAGTGACGATGTGAAAGTTGTTCATTTATAAAGTTAGAATTAGGCAAAAATTTGTATCGATTAATTTCAAGAATTTATTGTTTATCCAATTTCATTGATTTATTGGCTACATACGTTAAATCAATCATTAACTATTGTATAGATCAAAATTATTTTTAATTTAATGATAAGTTTTATAGACAACTGTATTGGTTGGCAATGTGTAGTCCATTCATTGTTAAGTTCCACATGTTTTATGTCTAGCGAGTGTGTTTCGCTTTTCGAAATCTCCAGGCATTCTATCACACGCACTCATCAGAACTGACACAATAATCAGTTTTAATCGGTTTTAAACAAGAGAAACTATTTACAAATTAAAAACACAGCTTTAAAAGTTATTTCAGCTTTATATTTGTATCTTAAACTTAGGGTCTGTGCACGAATGATAAAATTTGAAACGTTTCGGACTGAGAGATTCGTTTGTGGATTTTAGTCAAATGGTAAAATATAAACATGGCAAAACTATGCCTTTACATAAATAAAACATTAAACACTATGTAAACAAGTTGTTCTGAATGAAATAGCCAACCAGAAACTGTTATGGCTTAAAAGGGATAATTTAGTGGGAATATTATTTTAATAGTCTCGTCCTAACAAATTAATTTTCTCAGTTTATGTTCGTGGATGATTTATTAAAACATTATCCGAGCCAGTGAAAATGAAAATAGACTATTTTTGATGTTTTAGAATTAATTAATTTCTCGTAATTTATACCAAGGGGGAAGGATGTATGAAAAATGAAGTATAATTTAATTAAGGTTTCTTAATACAAATAATAATTTTAAAAATATAATAAGTGAAGTCTTAATAACTTTTCCCAATTATTCGTGTTTTTTTTTGTTAAAATTAAAACAAAAATATACACCAAACATCGCACTAAGCGACCACAATAAATCAGTAAAGACAAGCTTAATAAACTAAAACAGTAGCGGTATCTACAAAATGTCATGCGGCCCGTGCGAATCGATATACATCGGACAAACAGGCAGGAGTATATCACAAATCTAGACAAATAAGATCATTTAGAAGTTAAAAAAAACGTTCACAATTTGCAAATCATCTCGTAAACTTTGTAAATCTTTGTAGCAAAGGCCGTAAGCTAACAATTAAAAATTAATTGATATCAGTAATCCAATGATGTTCTTAATGAACAAACAAATATATAATATATCCATCATTGTTTCTCTGATCATTACGGAAAAATAATGCATTTTTTAAATAAACCAACCAAAGTTTTAATATACATAGGTTTATTTCCTCTCAAAAAACCCAGATTAGCTCTCACTTTGACAAACACATAATGTCAATTGTGATAGTTCTGACGATGGCGTGAGATAGCTATCAACTATATTTTCAAAAATAATTTTGTAGAAATAAAATACATTGCTATTTTTTCACCGTGTTTCAATTTGCCACATTTAATATTTTATAATCACTATATGGGATGCTAGAACAGAAGAGAAGATGTGCTGTGTACCTTTTTTACACCGCTATATATAAATTAGTTAATGTGAGGGCATAAGCTGAAAAAGCTATCAACTATATTCCTTATAATTTTTATAAAATTAAATACATTGGTATTTTTCACCGATTTCTACAAAGTTAATGCAAATTCAATCTAACAATGAATTGTCTTAGGAAATAATTTCATTTTTAAGGTATTAACTGTCACTTCTTGATGGAAAGGCATGATATTTCAAATAATAAAAACACATTTTTTGAAATACTTATTTCCACAATATATTTTTTGATCAGGACCGGTTTCGCTCATCGCGAGCATTATCAACTGAAATAATTTCAGTTCAACTCAACTAAATAATTCGCCAGTAAAACCGTTTAAGACAGCAATGTCCAAATTTAAAACGATAAGCGCACACTTAACTCACTCACTCGCCAGATGTCATATAATGAAACATTTTGATTTAATGTGTTCTTATAATGTATCTAGTCACATATTTCTTTCGACTAATTCGAGACAAAAATGGAAATTCTGCCATCCTTAATAATATCAAATTGTATGTTCCGGATATTTTTTTTAAGAAATCGTGGACATGAATTGTTTTTCCATCCAAAGTGTAGAACCAGTCTGCCAATAGGGATGGCAATGGTAAGAGCATTAACAATGTTCAACAGTATTGCTTCGGATGTCGACAAATTCCATATGGATGAAAGTGATTTCAGACGAATACTATTTTTAATGTGTTAAAGAAGATTTTTCATGAACTTGGTTTGGTGACTTTCTTGCTATCATTGTTTTTTGTTTTGTTGTTTATTTCTTGAATTTTAAACACTAAATGTTTAAATATTTTGACGTGGCAAAAGCAATGAACTTTTAATTTGTAATTTTCGTAACGTATATATATAAATAAATAAATTAATTAATTAGGAGAAAATATTTATTTGCGATTTGTGGGTAAGAACTTTTATTTCAGATTTCCGTAAGTGTAAGTATAGTATGACAGTTGACAGAGGATGTATATATGCACCTTTAGGTTTGGTTAGGAAATTAAAGCGCACAAATAATTAAGACCTTAAATACAAACAAAATATACGAACATGTTTATGCACACTAAATTTCACGGCATTAAAGCCCAATTATTCGCAAAGGTGTTAAACTGAAAAACTCCTGTTTGAATCCTGGTGATAGAATAATCTTTAATCACGTAAGCTTTAGACCTGTTGTCGATGGATTTTGAGTGTAACGTACATTTAATCTTTTCAATGCAGGTGCCTTAAAAGCACGGATCACTTGAAAAGATAGCAGAGTTTGTACACAGAGCTTTTCTATAAAATTTGAGGAAAGTGTGTTTTCATAAAAGCTCGGCTGTTTGATTAATATTTTAAATTAAGTAATTTATTAGATACGTGTTTCAATTTTACTTGATTTTATCGAAATACAAAATAGATTTATCATTGGCTTTATTCTATAAGAAGAGGTAAGATTTTTTTTTTATTACTTTGAGAACCACATACCTCGTACCAGAACCTCGTGAGAACCACATACCACATCACTCGATTTACACGGTAGAAAGGTTTCTGAGAAAAACGTGTACATCGAAATTGTATATTTTGTAACGTAAATCCGTGTAAATTGAAAAGTACATACAAAGCGTGTAATTTGGTTGTTTTCTAAAATACATTCATAAAACAAAATTATTAAAAAGTATGAATATACTTTAATAATATTCTTTTATTTATTAAATACACATAACGCATGTATAGAGGAAGAAAGAAATGAAATCCAAAAGATTCATAAAAAAATATTGCAACGGTTGGTGAAGTTTTTATCATTCATCACTATCACAAATCACCGTCAATCTCTCTTTCGTGACTGGTTCAAAGTCTCGAAATTATTTGTGCCAATTCGACGTTTGAAGTAGAAACTTTTACACCTCGAAGAGATTTGCTAATAAAATCTGTTATTAATATATTTTCTTCGAATTTCATGTTAGATCTTTATGGACCTCATCATATTGAGCCGAGCATTGATTAATATCACGTTGGAATCGAAGGGCCCGTTGTTGTTCAATTTTGTTTTGGGGGTTGTTATATTTTATTTTTAATAAATAACGTTTTAATTATTGTTTTTCAAAGTTTGGGCAATCGCTCGATCGCGAAGCAAACTTTAGTCGATACCAATTATAATTAAGGAATTTTTAACTTTTTTATTATAACTATGATAAATAAATATTAAATTATATAATTTTGAAAATATTAAGCGACATTACATTTTTAAACAAAATATTTTACTTAAAAAAAACTGTTTGGTTGGATGTCGATCACCATGAAAATTTAAATTAATATTCTTAACGAACAAACGAATATATGCCGGTCGCCATTCCTCAACCCACTACGGGGGGCTGTTTCGTTTCCGTAATAGACCATTTCCGTGCCATATGTAAGCTTATTGATATAGCCACCATTTTAGTTTCATTTACAATTTTTGGAAATTTTTAGTTTTATTGCGAGCAAGAAACAAGCTAGGTCGTTAAAACAGGAGAGAAGATGTACTGTGTACCTTTTCTGCACAGCTATATATAGATAAGCAAATGTTTGTTGGAGCATAGTTCTGACGATGGTGTGAGCCGAAATAGCTATCAACTATATCTTAATAAAAATTGTAGAACTAAAATACATTGCTATTTTTTTACCGTGTCAAATTAATATCTTAAATTGACTTCAAAAAGGTTGCCCACAATTGCCATATATCTTATAATATGAATCACTGCTTTATACTTGAATTGGGTATGGTAACTTCTACCCTTGAGTATGAGAAAGTTGATAAATATTCGCTGGTTAAATGCACTAATGGTATAATACCGAAATCACGCACGGCGTCAACGAAGTTTCATAAAGTAAACAAAAAATCGACAACCGTTGCCGATAATTCGCTAATCAAAAAACGTCGATTCTTTCATATTTTATATTCGTTTTGCCGCTTCAATTTCCCTGTGTATCTAACCTGTTCGTTCCCAAAGTCGTAGCCCTTTGAAAAGTTGTTTATCTTCGAACCCCGGGACGTCACATTTCATCTGCGCCCTTCGGATTAAACCCATTATTTAAATACCGGAACAGTATCGTGAAAATGTATTAAAACTTCACGCACCATAATTGCTTTCGCAGTAATCCTTTATTTTGCATTCAAGCTACCGTAGTAAAAACGACAGCGTTTCAATCCAATTAATTGTGGCGACATTTATTATATTTTCTCAATACAATTTTTCATTTCTGAGTCGCATTATTTAGAATCTAGGCTATTCTGTGTACTAATTGCCACACTCAATATATATTATACAAAAATTTTAGAGCATCTTATATTTATGAAATAAATATAATATAGTATGTTAATATCTTCTTAACAACAAGTTCAATCATTGTTTGAACTTCTCATTGTTTCTTGTACGTGATATCAGGTAAATGATTTTACAATGTTATCAATTCAATTCCTGTAGTGCGTCACCTGATGTTTAAAGCTTATCGTAACTTGCCAACATGAAATAAGTAGGTATTTATTAATCAACAAAAAAAATCCAATTACATATTAAAGATACCTTGTTAATATTTATTGTAAAATCCTTAAATAAATGACTCATTAGCAGGCAATTGCGTTAATGATTGTATGATTAGATCAATATTATTGAAACTTTTTTTTACCTTTCATTTAGCATTCCTTTAGTTAACTCCTTTGGTATATAAATGATGCTAACTGTTTATTGTGTGTCAGTTATGTTGCATCCGTTTAATAGAGTGCCTGAAGATGCCGAAAGACGAAACCCAGGTCGTTAGTGACAAAACATGTGGAATCGTACAAAGTTTCAACAATTCAAATGTTAATATCATCTTGCATACAAATGAAATGTTTGAACGTCAAAAGATTAATACATTAACACAATCAATTAGATTTGAATTTAAACTTTCTCAAGAATTCTTCAAGTCACGGTGAAAAAATACATCGCTATTTTTTCACCGTGTTATAATGGAGTTCTACCAAGTGAATGCCAATTCAATCAATAATTCTTCAAGTTTTAATATAATATATTTTTTCTTGTTTTCAACTCGAAAGGGCAATAAATCAATAAAATTTTTGGGATAAGACTCAAGCAATACATCCAGTCCCCCTTTTTACGCGATTTTTTTTCGAAATTTTGATTTTTCATAAGTAAAAATCGCCAAAGATTATATTTGCAAACCGACAGTACCAACAGTGAGTAACTCCTATGAATTATTGTAATACAATTATGCATGTATACATCTGCCTGTTTCTCATTGTATTTTTATAATCAATCAAGAAATTAAATTGAATATGTTAATAAAGTGCGTGAATTTGAAGAAAAAAATATTTTTTCGATACTATCTTACGTTAAATTTAGATTTTTGGAAGCAATTTATCAAATTTAATGAAAGTAAGGTTTTTTATGCGATTTATTTATACGCGCCACTTTCCAATCAATTTATCGCAGAAAATGCAGACTTGGTGTATTTCTAAGCAAAATTATTTTCGTTTTAAATTAATCGAATCTTTCAAATTCATGCTAATAGTTTTCTTTGTATAATAACTTTTTAGTTTACCTTCAATGTATAATAAATGTATTATAAATTATTTTTCATGTACATTCAAAAACCTTAAGTTTTTTTTTATCTACAAACTTAACTGTGTTAAAAGACTGCTTATAATGTGTTAACTGCCGCTTTTTGATGGATATTTTATCCAATTACATGTAATGGTGTTAAAAATGTTAACCGACTGTAGGTTTCATTGTATTCGTGTGATAGAATGCCAAAGTGACGAAACTTGTGAAATTGTAGACAATTTCAACAATCAAAAATTGACATTGAAGCTTTCTCAATCGATTCCGTTACTTCCATGAATTTGCTACACGTTTCTTTTATTAAAAAACACTTTTTTTAGTACTTATTTTCACAATATATTTTATGACCAGGACCGGTTTTCGTCCATCGCGAGCGTTATCAACTGATAGAAAACAAATTACGAACAAGTCTTTTTATAGAAAAATTGAGTTAAATGTAGCAGGTATACAAAACCATGCGTTCAAGAACCATTAACAGTCAATCATACAATATAAATACAAATCATGTAAATTAATTTAAAAACGAAATGTTAACAATCACTCATTAATATTTTTAATAACATTAAGGTAAATCAATAATAAATCAATGAAAATGATTTTTTTTATTATGATTTGGAATATCATACATTTTCTTCAAGAAGTTTACAACGTTAAAATGATTTTTTTTATACCGTTGTTTTTAGTCTTTATGTATTTTTAACCTACACATTTTAATCACTTTTAAGGTGTTAACTGTCACTTCTTGATGGAAAGGCATTATATTTTAAATAATAAAAACACATTTTTTAGTACTTATTTCCACAATTGTGGAAATAAGTACTAAAAAATGTGTTTTTATTATTTAAAATACACATTTTAAGTTTTTTTACTTCCCTTATATCTCTTCTAGACCAGATCACACACGATTAGTTATCAAATGATGAAATCAAATAAATTAGGAACGTCGAAGATTTTTTGTGACGATTGCACGATATAAGCGACCTTTTTTGCAAATCTTACGACCAAATCACCGTTTCCTTCGTAGTGGAAATGATAAGTTTGAAGAGTTGATCTTGCTCGAAAAAAGGTAACAGTATTTTTTGAACATCAATAATAACTTGAATGTCTTTCTTCATTGAAGGTTTGCAATCATTTTTGTTATACTTATCAATTGTGGCAATATACTTTGTTGATATGCACTGAATCGTATTAGAAAAGAAAAGTTTTTTTGATAAGATTAATTTACTCGTTCTAAACATTAATGTCACTGACAATAAAATCAAAGTGCAATATTTCACTAAGCTTTACTACCTTCATAGCTGGAAACCGCTCAAGCTAACAAGTGCTAGCTGTCACTGTATGGTATAAGTTTGAAGAAGAAATATGATGGTAATTTGAATTGTTGCTTCAGTAAAAATTTAATGATCAGAACCGCGTTTGCTCATCGCGAGTATTATCAGCTTATACAATAGAAATTACAAGTGTTATTGATTGAATTCGCATTTACTTGGCAGAACTCCATTATATAACATTGAAAAAATAGCAATGCAAGAATTAGTTCTGATGAAGGGTAAACTGAAATAGCTATCATGATAATATGATAAAACAGAATATTTATAAAACGGTAAAAAATAGTAATTTATTTTAGTTCTACAAAATTTATAAGGTATAAGGTTGATATCTATTTCTAGCTAGCAGGTTCTGATGAGGGTGCAAGCCGAAATAGCTATCAAATAACCAATTATAATTTTTGTGGAACAAAAATACATCGCTATATTTTCACCCTGTTATATTGGAATTCTACCAAGTTAATTTTAATTAAATCAATAACAAACATGCTTAGACAAAAGAATTTATACAATTTTTAAATTTACAGTTATTCAAAATCATAGGTTCATAAAATGAGAAAATAATTTACTTTATTTTATTTTTAATATTTAATATCGCAATATAAAACTGTAGGATGTTAGAACAGAAGCAAAGATGTATTGTGTACCTTTTCTGCGCCACTATATAAATAAAAGTAAACGTATTCAACAAAGTTCCGACGAAGGCGTAAGCCGAAATAGCTATCAACTTAATGCCTTATATTTTTGAAGAACTAAAATATATTGTCATTTTTTTCACAGTGTTGAATGGATTATATTTAGTTATATAAAACATATTATTTATGCTGTTATACTAGTTGTGAAATTTTAAGACTTCCTATATATCAAGAATGTCTACAATGGACACTAACGACCTTACCAACTGCGCCACGAATACGTCAAATTATAATATACCCCTTTTACTTGCAAGAAAAAGAGGGTAAAATTTTTACTATTTTCGTATGCGGACCTCTGTTGTTGAACCTTTTATTTTACCTTTTGACGTCTTCTAAGTTGCAATATTTATTTATCACATTAAATCGGAAGCTTCTGCTAGATGTCGCAGAACCCTTTGTTCTCGCTGTGAAAGTGCTAGCTGTAGAAGTGCTACGAGCGCTACGCCGCTACGATGTGTTCGGGCATTAGCATTGCAGAGGTGCCCGGGAGCAAGGTGGGGGCTGCATCGACCCCGGTGGCTCGCTCAATACACCAATGGTAGTACGTTTGGTTTTCATTCATAAATTTTCCACAATGGCATATCCTTCTACAAGTTACTTTACTATCCAGGAAGAAATGACGAAGTCTTTGAATGTATTTTGAATTTTGATCAATGAATTGCTTTATAACACGGTGAAAAAACAACAATGTATTTTAGTTGTATAAAATTATTATTTTTTAAGATATATTTGATAGCTATTTCGGCTCACGCTATCGTCAGAACTATGCTTAAACGAACATTCGCTCATCTGTATATAGCTTTGTAGAAAAGGTACACAATACATTTTTTCTCATGTTTCAGCGACCTAGCTTGTTTCTTGCTCGCAATAAAACTAAAAATTCTAAATGAAACTAAAAAGGCGGCTATATCGGCGGAAACAAAACGGCCCCCCATAGCAAGTTAAGCAATGGATATCGACATATATTAGTGTGTTCGTTAAGAATTCTTTGTGATAGTTGATATCTATTGATTTCCAGTTGTTCTAAAGCCCTCATCTTGCGACCTTTATTACAAAGATGCAAACACTTAGGCGCTGAGTTTGAATTTATATTATGTGATTGATTCCTTTGGAACGTGATTAGGGAATCGTGAATCTTTTTTTTACTGTTGAATGATTTAACATGTTTCAGTTTTTACATTCGGCATCTTCAGGTATTCTAATAGGTGGTTAAACATGTGGAATCGTATGAAGATTCAACAATTCGAATTTGATATTGAAATTTCACAAAGAAACTTTAGTTGATATCATAAATTATTTGTTATTAATTGTATATACATTTAATACTCTTCCCTAAGGCACTAAGCTGAATTTCAAAAAAGCATAGCCATGCATTGTTGTTTCAGAAACAAATACTAGCATCGCTTCGACGACAGTGTTAATTAGTCGACATCCATTTGATGCCTCATTTATACCGGAAATGTAGCAAATATAAGCGGCTTGTAAAGGTTGGAGAGCTTTTCTTTCTTAACCCCGTTCCCAAGTGGAGCTTTTAAGGAAGCGATGATCTACATTGTTGATTGGAATACTATTTACTTCATTAGAGTCCATTTTAACCTGGTAAAATGAAGAAATTTAAAAATGTTTGTGAACTAGTTGATAGTTGAAACTTGGCCTATGTAGTTTAGTATTTAGTTGAAAAGTTACTAAATTTAATTACGAAGGTGTCCAACCTCACCGACGTTTATACATTATGGCGGTCCTGTAGGGTGGCCATGTTGGTAATAAAGAAAAAATATGCAAAACTTCTTGAAAACCATTCAATTGTTTATTTAATTACGGTTATAAAACAATGAAAAATAATTTAAAAGCATTAAAAATAAAGACCATTACAGCATGTTAATGCATTAATTAAATAAATAAATTTAGTGCAGCTATAAAAAATTAAGGATAAACTCTCACTTTGAGAAAAATAACACATAAAATCAATTTTCCACATTTAAGAATTTATTATCACAATATAAAACTAGGACGTTAGAGCGGAAAAGAAGATGTATTGTTTATCGTTTCAAGATAAGTTAATGTACATTTAAACATAGTTCTGATGAGGGATAAATAAAAGGGATGATAAACATAGTTCTGAATGAGCTTACAAATTTTGTACAACTAAAATGCATTGCTATTTTTTTACCTTGTAAAATAACGATGCTTAAAAAATCCATCTTTTCTATTCAATATTTTAAAATGAATTTATTATAAAGAAAATTATTACACAACCGTAAAGTAACACACCGTTAATTTTTTAGGTGTTAACTACCACTTTTTGGTATTGACTGAAGGCGCGTGATGGAATTTAAATAATAAATTTGATTTGTTGAAGCTTTGTACAATATGAACAAACATGTGGAATCGTACAACGTTTCAACAAAGAATAAATATGTATTTATTTCGTAACATCAAATTTCACTTCAAACGCTGTCAACTGTCCACTCCGAAAATGTTTTTATTTATTTAAATATGTATATTTCCCAAAAGTGATATTGCTTATTTAAATTTTAATTAAATAAAAACATGTAAATATTTTCTACCTTTTATTTGCGTTATTATTCCTTAAGGCATTGTTGATGAGCTTATTTTAAATAATTCAATTATATTCCTGCATTTTTAATGAATACGGTGGTCACCCCATTTACAACTAGACCCATTTATTCGTTTAGGGTCCTCCTACAAACATGTCCCTGTCCACAGAAGACCGTTGATTTAAAATTAAAATTATTGCCCAAATTTGCTGGCACAGTTACTAAACCTAGATAGGGATGTTTGTTTTAGAGCTACGGTAAATTTCGACCCACTAGATATAATTTGTCTTTATATAAATAGATATCTGAACGGGACAAAATTTTAAAATATCACCATTTCTCTCTCTCTTACTTCTTTTAGTTAAAAGCTCTTTTAGTTCAGATCTTTTCAGATTATCACCCTCTCTCTCTTATTAAAGAGCTATTTTAGTTAAGATCTGGCCTGGCCTCGAATTTTAATCTCACTTGTCACTCAAGAAAGCTCGAATTAATTATTATTTAGATCCTATACACACATAATTCTACAATAAAATGAGTAGTAGAATAGATTCTTTTTTATCATTATTGTATTATGGAAGGCGGCCGCGTGACAGTAACTACATACACATAACAAGTGGAAGTGGGACTAAACACTTGTAGTCATTATAAAAATCTGTGATATCGACTGAAGATTCTTGATGGAATTTCAATATCAAACTTTAATTGTTACAATTTTGTACGATTCCATATGTTTTGTCACTAACTAACCGGATTTCGTCTTTCGGCATCTTCAGGCATTCAATCACACGAATGCAACGGAACTGACGTAAAATAAACATCGTCTATGTACCGAAGTTATTATTAACAAAATAAAACACACACCAAGGCAAGCAGTAAATGGCAGCTAAAACAAATTTTATGATATTAATCTAATAATAAACACAATTGCCTGTGATAATTTTCATCAATGGTCTTGTTAACGAGTCATTCTTGAAAAGTTAAATAAAATATGAATGTTTTTTTTTTATAGAAATATCCGATCTCATGTAGATCATATCTTAGTGACAAAACATGTGGAATCATGCAAAGTTGTAACAATTAAAATTTCATTATAAAACTCGTTGAAGACTATTTTTAACGAATGAATTTTTCCATTAATTTCAGAGTGATTCATGACCCAAATGAGCTCGATTTTTTATATAAAACATATTCCATAATCGGAAAGATTTTCAATTTTTCTAACCCGGCCCGAACCTGACCCACGGGTCGGGTCGAGTATAGTCCTCGGGCCAAGCCTGATCTCGTGCAGACCACCAGTTAACATTAAAATGTTGCAAACAGGGGTCCAGAGTAATTAATTTAATTTTACCGCCACCAAAACCGTTGTTACACTGATTTGCATATCAGTCTAGTCCTTTCTAATTTTTTTAGGGACTGGACTCGAGTAGTGACTGCGTAAATATGATTCAAATCTCATTTAAGAATTACTGAATTGATTAATTTTATTTACTTTATTTTCACTCGAAGCGATCTGGTTTCGTTCGTCATTATTTCATTTCAGATGCTCTAGAGCATAGACTCCCAACCTGGGGGTCGCGAAGGGTTTTTTGGGGGTCGCCAGCTTATACGGTCAACTAAAAAATACGTTTTTTGTATTCTCTTGGATTGTATGGGGAGTCGCAGGTCACATGGATTTTATGAAAAGGGGGTCGCCACCAGAAAAGGTTGGAAACCTATGCTCTAGAGCTACAGTGGTGGGCAACCATCGCGATCGCCCTGTTCGATAACTTTGCAATTATGGTACACAAATACGAATTTAATAAAATTGTATTATTTCTGTTGATGATTTTTCTTATATTTCAAAATACTGCATGTAAGGTGTTAATTGTCACTACATTATGCTATAAATTCATACTATTTTAAATAACAACGATATATGCTTAGTACTATCTCAACAACATATTTGATGATCAGGTCCAGTTTCACTGATCATGACTTGACAATACTAGTGATGAGCGAAACCGGTCATGATCACCAAGTGTATTGTGGAAATATACCCCATGTGTTGGTAATATTTGAAATATCATAATTTTAAAGCAACAAGTGACAGTTAACACCTTGAATGTGTTTTAAATAACAAAAACACTTCAGTTGGTAATTCTTGCAATGAGCGAAACCGGTCCTGATCATAAAATGTATTATGAAAATAAGTAATAAGATATGTGTTTTTATTATAAAAAATATAATGCATTTCCATCAAGAAGTGAGCGTTAACGCCTTCACCAACAAAATTTCTCACACAGTTTCGATCGAAGTCCGTCGCCAAGAAAATACGGCTTGGAAGTAGCCCTCAACCTCAAAAAGGTTGCCCATTATTTCTCTTGAGATACGTCACAAATCCCAACACGTGATTTTTATGCGTACAGGTAGCGTATTTTGACTGGTGCGATTGTCGTTTTAGACTCAAAGTTAGTTACTTGAGCTTTTTTTTTGAAGCGTCGGTTTGTAGGGAAGTTGCCAGGTTATTATTTTTTGAATTGTTCAATATATGTTCACCTAATGCCTTTTGATCAACGTTTACATTCTACAAGCGATAATTTATGGCTGTGATACCAAACTGATGAAAGCTCAAAAAAACCTCACACTGAGCTTTGAGAATAGACGCTTGCGTTGGATATTGTCGGTGAAGTGATTTGTTACGTAACGTACAAAGTGACGGCCTGTTCCGTCAGCGGTCATAGATAGAAAGTGCAGCTACGTATTTACCCAGAAAGCTTCAATACTGACTGTTTCTACTTACAATCAGTGTTATTCCGATGTCTTGGTTAACCGTCGGTTATACAATCAAAGTCATAGAAGAAAGGAATCCAACTGGTGTGACAAATTATTATAAAGAGCGCCATTTATTAAATTATTAATTAATTTGGTAAATACACGCTACAAAAAACTAGAAATTATAATTTATAATATCGACTGAAGGTGCTTGATTGAATTTCAATATCAAATTTGATCTGTTACAATTTTGTACGATTCCACATGTTTTGTCACTTACGACCCGGGTTTCGCCTTTCAGTATTTTCAGGCATTATCACACGGATAAAAGAGAACTGACGTAAAATAAACAGTAAGTATCGTATACATACCAAAGTTATTAACTAAAGGAAAACATACACCCCTAGGCAAGCAGTCAACGGAGAAACCCGGGTCGTTAAGAAGAGAGAAGCAAATCGTGTGGAATCGTACAAAGTTGTAACAATTCAAATATGATTATAAAATTTCATCAAGCACCTTCAGTCGATATCATAAGCTACTTTAATACATTAAAAAATAGTATTCGCCTGAACTCACTTTTGTCCACATGGAGTATGTCGACGTCGTATGTGTATTGAAAATTGTTAATGCTCTTACCATAGGAATCTCCATTGGCAGACTGGCTCTACACTTTGGAAGAACAAACAGTTCATGTTCACGATTTCATAAAAAAAAATATCCGGAACATACAATTTGCTATTGCTAAGGATGGCTGAATTTTCATTTCGGCCGTCGAAAGAAATATGTGGTATGTATACATTTCTCTTCAGAGTTTCAAACTGTGGTTTTGGATATAAAAATCCACACAAAAATCGAATACAGTCTGAGAGAAAAATTATATGCCATCGTGTACAATCCCAAAGTGACCTGAATAAACTACTTTAAAAGTTTGGAAGTAATACAGAAAATCTTTGTAATCTTTCGGCATCAGAAATGGCTCAGAGTTTGCACGTCGTTAAAGTTGGAGAACGTGTGCCGCTCGGGTCTGTACGTGAGGCAGCGGATCAACATATAATTCCAAAGAGGAGGCGAAATTGCATAGTCTAAAGTATTGGAACCTATGTTCACTCCATCTTGTTATTTTCACAGATGTTTACCACGGACGTGTCTCCCGCCTAAAAAAGAATTGGGTATTCTGTTATTTTACGATTATTTAAACAATGTTAAGTTTTTATTTAGAAATATTTCAAGCATTTTTTTTACCAAGTTTTCTCAGTAAGATTAAAATATATATTTGCTTCGAAAGCTTTTGTATAAAATAAAATTCGATAGAAATGAAATCCCACAGTTCTGACGATGTGAGCCGAAATAGCTAATAATTATATCTTATATAAAAAATGTAGAGCTAAAATACATTGCTTTTTTTTCAAAGTGTGTAAATCTTATTTTTATCGTACACTTATTTGAGAAAATTATTACTGTGCTTATTGATTAAATTGGCATTTAATTAATAGAACTCTATTATAACAAAGTGAAAAAATAGCAATTTATTTTAGTTATACAAGATTTGTCAGAGATAGTTGTGACGAGGGCGTAACCCGAAATAAACTAATTAACTAAATATATTAATACATATAAAAATCAATCTGTGTGTGTGTGTTTGTCTTTTATGAATTACTACACCATTCATCAGATCGATATGAAACTCTAAACAAATTTTGAACACATTCTCGCGAATGTTTCTAGCACACAAATCCTTCTCTTAATAGTATATAAATATAATCAAAACGACACTATTAACAATTAAATTGTTTATTATCATAACGAGTTTCCTTGAATTTCCTTACTTTAACATCATAGCAATATGTGACGGGTCAGCTAGTATCTTGTATGTTTTTTTTAAATCAAAATAAATTGTTATTTTTTCAGCGTGTTACAATCGTTTTTCATCAATTTATACAATCTATTAGTTGAGCGAAATCGATTTCAGTCACTTTCGGATTGTAAATTGTTTGAAATATTCGATTTTTTGATCGTCATTAATATAATATCATCTCCTTTGTTAAATGATAAAAGGTATCGAAACATTTATCGTGGTTAATAAATGGAAAATCTGTTTTTATTTTTATAATTTTAATTGCACTACTGTTCTAAGCTTGAAAACGCTATCAAGCTGTCACAAGATGTTTTTTTCAACACCACCCCAATTGAAAGAACTTTTTATATGAATTTTATAGATACAGTAAATTGTATTTGTTAACGAATGTTTTCGTTTTTTCCTAAAATACATTTCGATGATAAATTTGACCAATTTGTACTATTTTCTTGAATCGAAAATTGTGCATACACAAACTGATTTTTCGTTGAATCAAGCCAAAGATCTATTCCTTAGGTTTCATATTAAATCAAAAAAAAACGCAATTATTGTCATACTATTAAAAGTCCGTTCTTTCTTAAAATTTACACAACATCAAATGTCAAAAGATTTAAAAAACATAATATGCTCCTGATTTTTTTTGGTGATACGAAAAAATAGAACTGCTATCTGTGATATTATTATACAGTGGTATCTCGAGATATGAGTGCCCTAGTATACGAGATATTTGAAATACGAGCCGTCGACGCAGCCAACTTTTGCTTTGAAATACGAGCAATATTTGAGATACGAGGAACGAGCGGCTACACATGACCCATCAAAAGCCTTGCCTAACTCATTTCCGCAACATTCTGAAAGCTAGGAAGAAACAAACATCCTTGGACAGATTTTTTTTTTGAATCCGGCGACCAGGGAAGCGAAAAGCATTGACTAAAATTAAGCATACAGTAGTATTTAAGTTGTATTTAAGTTGCATTTAAGTGAATTTAAATACACTTTATAAAACCTGCTTATTTTTCTGTATTCACTTTTATTGTGTTTTTATACTATATTTGTCATTTATTAATACATTTTTCTATTTCAAAAATACGTAACAAAAACAACTGGGACTTTGGGACAAACTGGGAAAAATTTGCTTTGATATACGAACAAATTTGATATACGAGCAAGGCTACGTACTGGACGAATAAAACTCGTATCTCGAGGTACCACTGTACAAGTATCATATATGTACTGAATCTTATGACGAATTAACGTTGTTTTTCTGTTATATTAGTTTTTGTCAACCTTCTGACTTCTAATGTCTCAATTTTTGAGAATGCTGATTACAGTGTGGTAATAGTTGAGACACCAAAATATGATTGAGTTAACAAAGTTAAAACTCACTCATACAAGCTAATTTTTGTATTTTAATAAAGCGTGGTTTATCCTGATAATCTCTATTGGTTTGGTTATCACCTAAACTACTGAATTAATTGTTTTAATTTTCAATGTTGTAATACCTTTCCCGATGCTTACTAGAGAAAAGGTTAAGAGCTTAAAGTTTAAAACTTCATTGATACACAATATCTCTTGAGAAAACTTTGCATACATATTTATTGACCACATCACGGAAACTTTAGCCGTTACAACATGGTCGGTATTAGTGGTGATTTGTGAGTATTAATCCGTACTATGCCGTAAGTCCTTTAATGCGCTTTATCATCCCGCGCGCGGCAGGCCAGCTATAGAAAATGAACGAGTATACGCGCTCTACACTCAATATGCAATGAAGTTTTACTATTTTAAATATTTTCTTTTAACGAATTGGGTCATTTCTTGGAATCATTATGCAGTATTAAGACGCGACATATTGTCAAGAATTATCAACCAATAAAAATAAAGATTTAAATTTGATTTGTTGAATCTTTGTACGATTCCAAGTGTTTTCACTAAAAATTCAGGTTTCGCCTTTCGGTATCTTCAGGCGTTCTACCATAAGGATGCTGAAAGTTCTCTCACGCCTTCAGTCGATATCATAAATAATAAACGATATAACACGGTGACAAAATGACAATGTATTTTTGTTCTACAAATTGATATTTCGGCTCACACCATCGCCAGAACTATGTTTAAACGTACATTTGCTTATCAATATATAGCTGTGCAGAAAAGGTACACAACACATTTTCTCTTCTGTTTTAACTACCTAGTTTATATCGTGCTAGCAATAAAAGTAAATTAAATTTGAAAATAAACTAAACAAACAGGTAGCACTTTCAATAAGCTTAAATACTGGTCGGAGATGATTTATTACAGAAATGCATTAGCTTTTCGCAATGGTCTGAGGGGCGGCGAAAGACTTATATTTGCCAGATATTTTATGAGACAAATTTTGTTTATTAGACAATTTTACACAGCTATAGATAGACAAGCAAATGTAAGATTAAACATAGATCTGACGATTGGGGAGTTGACATAACTATCAACTATATTTTATAAAAAAAATTGTAGAATTAAAATATGTACATTGCTATTTTTTCACCGTGTTATAATGGATTTCTACCAAGTAAATACCAATTCAATCAATATTATAAACGATGTATTTAATAGCTAGAAAATTTTGGAGGAATCGCCGGTTCTCTGGGAACTGTCATATGAATACCTTCTGGCGTTTAAATGGTTGATATTTATACTCAAATCCTCCTGCAGTAATAAATATTAACACCCGAGTTTCCCTAACATGTTTCACCATAATCATTTGTCATACACAGGTGTTAGTGATTAATTCGCCCCTGATTACCATTTTTTTATTCCCTGTCATTTCACGTCGAGCGAAAAAGATCGCCTCATCAATTTTAATTATGCCTCCGAAATAAAAAATCTATAAAACCCTCGTGGCACGTGGATGGTTTGGTGTAGAGCCTTAGAATTGTGTGGCAAACAGTAATGTGACTTTAAAGGACGCTACGTTGTCCACTTCTTTTGTGATATTAATTCTCAGTTTGATTGATTACCTTTTTATATTATTTGTTTGTTGGTTTTTTTAGGCAATCAACTTGACTGTTGTCCACTTTTTCGTAATGGAAACTTTTGTTCATTTGTTCTCTATAGATATAAAAATCTATGGTGTTTTATTCCTGTCATATTCCACCACGACAACGAGGATTAATTGTCTTCAATTTTCATACATTTTTTATCACTTTTAATGTGGAAGCTGTTACTTCTTGATAAAAAGGCATAATATTTTGAATAATAAAACACACATTGTTTTAGAACTTATTTCCACAATATATTTTTTGATAAGGACCGGCTTAGAATACAATTTATGATATCGACTGAGGGTGCTTGATGAAATTTCAATATCAAATTTGAATTGTTACAACTTTGTACGATTCCACATGTTTTGTCTCTAACGACCCGGGTTTCACCTTTCAGCATCTTCATGCATTCTATCACACGAATGCAACAGAACTGACTGTCAGTTCGGTTGGATGAAGATGCCGAAAGGCGAAACCCGGAACATTTTTGTGAACATTTTACTTTTAAACGAATTTACTAAATTGTATTCTATCAGTTGGTAATACTCACGATGAACGAAATCGGTTCTGATCAAAAAATACACTGTTGAAATAAGAACTAAAAAATGTGTTTTTAATATATATATATATATTTTTTTACATTTTACTTATTCTAGTAACATGACTCGTATACTTAATATATATAAATATCTGTAGTATTGAATATGTCCAAGTTTTAATAATTTTAGCAATTTAACAAACTATGCGTGTTCTTTTTTATTATAGAAGTAGGGGAGAAAAATTGATGTTTATTGAATGATTTAAAAAATTGTTTGAAAAAAATTTGGGTATGGGAATGGAGGAAAAATTATTTGTATCTGTCTATTTATTTACTACAAATTTTACTAAAAATTAAAAAAACATATAACAAAGTGACTATATAACAAAAATACACGCAGTCTGGTATAGAATCTTAAGTTATGTGACGTGATTCTAAAAATATATGAAGCTTGCCGCTTGTCCTTATACAGTTCCCTAACAAATATGTTCTAGTATTGTTTTTATTCTTTCTAAAACTAACTTCGTGTATGTCAAAACGTGACATTACCTCGCAACGTAAAAATAAATTATCGCACCTTCCTAAGAGATATGTTGGGTAACACATCGAATCCTGTAGCCGTGTTTTAACGTAACAGACCAGCCTTTCAATAAAAGTGAAATTAGTAACATATATCGATTTATTTAACAAAGACATCTCGTTTTTTACCAAAGTAAAGATTTAAATCTCTTCAAAACTGTCATTCAATTTGTGTTATTGCAAATGTAGGTATTGATTTGAAATATCTATAAACTCAATTGTTGCGTACGTAACACACAATATCAACATTCCCTTTCCGGAGGTGAGATTGCAGTGGTCCACTCCGAGCGGGAGTTTTGAAAGATTCACAGGAAATGTTTATGGTATGCGGGGATATGTTAAAACATGTTTTGATCTCTACAACTACTGCCAACATACTGGCAACAGAAATAAACAACCCCTGTACGACTTGCAAAGCTCGAATTAAAAGTGAGACTTGGTCGTGTGGCTCTTCACAAGGAGAAATCTTCACAATTTTTTCACACTAGATTAATTATCAAAGACCTATAAACCATTTCCGAAGGTGTCATTTCAGGGAAAATAGCATTTTAAGAAAAATGCCATTTGTTCATCAAATATAGGCCGGGCGCAGAGGTTCATTTGCCAGATTTTGGCCGGTATTGGTAGTGTTTTAAAAAAGCTCGCACTGCTTAAGATCCGTCGATCTATGTTATTATATCCGAGCTTTTTTCTAAGGCTGTATTTTTAGTCCCACATCGCATGTAGGTAGGCGCTGTAAGTACATTTCGCTCATTAGAACTAAATCCTATCAGAACCTTACGCGCGTCGAAACAATTAATCGAAAAAACAAAGAAAGCCATTTTCTTTTATAAACTTTATGCGACTAACGCTTCATCGCCGAGGCATTTCTTGTTTATCTGATATTTAGTTTGTCATTCATTTAATTTTGTTGCTCTGCGAAATAAATAAATCAACAATTCTATCTTGCAAACAGTTGCTTTCGATCGTAAAGGGATCTAATGCTCGATTTCAATTCATTTCGAGTGCTTCTTGTTGCTTAATTAAATTTAGTTTATTTAAAACAAAAGACAGAATGGTGCTTTAATATTTAAGAGTGTCATATAATGCCGCCCCTACGGTTGACAATGGGACTCTGTTGTCCTGGGTAGTTAGTTATGTTTAGGGGTTGAATTTCCCAATGGAAAGTTTCATTTAATTGTCTTTTTAATCGTTTAATACATTTTTTACAACTGATTTCAGTCTTTTCAATCAAATCGAATTTTTAATAGGCTTGATGTAATTTCAATATCAAATTTGAATTGTTAAAACTTTGAATGATTCTAAATGTTTTGTCACTAACGACACAGGTTTCGTCATTCAGTATCTTCAGGCATTCTATCACACGGATGCAACAAAACCGATACACAATAAACAGTCAGTTATATGGCAAAACTGTTAATAATAAAAGAAAAACACAGTAACCTTAGACTAGGATCCAAACAAACAACTGAAATAACTTTCAATATTATTGATTTAATAATAATAACACTTAATTGCCTGTGATAAGTTTTATTGATACTAAATAGTGTTAATAAGTTTTTGATAAAAGGATTATAAAAAAAATACAACTTGAAAACACTTTTCTCCCTTCTTTTTTGACATTTATAAATGTTTATATTACGTATAAACTAATCTACATTTTGTTAAGTACACAAAGAGCTTTTTTCATTTTAACTTGACACATTTAAATACGTAAAAATTCTTGCTGTATCTGTTAGACAGATAAAGGAAGCTTTTTCCGACTTTATTTGGAATTAGGTGTAAGTATTTAAGTCTATAAAAGCTCAATTCCAGTGGGCGAAAGTGGGTTGCCAATCAATTATTTCAACGCTGATTTACAGTAATTCTTTTATAAAGGCGATTATCTTTTAAATGTTTCGGTCGTTCTATAATGTATTACGTCTATAAGTATTTAATCTGGTTATTTATATAAAAGTCTATATTTAGTAAAGCTTTGTGTCGGCCAGTTGAGCTTTTATCCAGAGGGTTAATTGAGTTTTCACTGCTAATGTAAAATCCCATGTAAGTGTCATGCTGAATATATTTGAATTATAAAAATGTATTGCAAATTATTGATAATATGCATTATTTCGAAGACAATACACGCGAGTGTTGGTAAGTACAAATAACTTATTATTGGTATTTTTGTGTCTCATATTACACTGACAAATCGGCGGCAAGTTCATACTGCAATGGTTGGTCTATTTGTATTTATTTTGAAATATGTATTGATTCGTGATTGTAAATATATACTTTACACACAATTTTATATACTATATTATTCAAAAATCATTTATGTTTGCTCAAAATTCACTAAATCACATAATAATGTAGTAATGCATAAAGGACAAAAAGACACATATAAAATCTATGACGCGTTAGCATCAGAGTTTTTCATGTCTCCTTCATATTTTATGAATAGATTTATCTGTTTGTATCATTTTTAACATATACAAGTCGCTGCAGAGCTGAGCAATCCACAGTGAATCCGGTTCACTTGGATATTTATAAAATGTCCTGTGACTCATGTTTATCCCTTTGTATCGGACAGACAGGTAGAAGTATATCCACTCGAGCTAAGGTACATGTAAGATCATTCAATAGTAAAAAACAGATTCACAATTTGCTTATCACGTTATAAAAGAATCGCACAATATAAATTCAAATTAAACGCCTACGTGCTTACATCTTTGTAATAAAGGTCGCAAGATGACGGCATTGGAACAGCTGGAAATCAATAGATACTATTTATCACACAGAATTCATAACGGACAAACTAATATGACAGACATGTCTGTCGCCGCTCCTCAGACCATTGCGAAGGGCTAATTCTTTTCTGAAATAAACCATCCCCATCAAATAAACCATCCCCGTGTCATATGTAAGCTCATTGATATAGCCGCCTTTTTAGTTTCATTTCCAATTTGAATTTGAAGTTTTATTGCTAGCAGGAAATAAGCTTCGTCGTTAAAACAGGAGAGAAGATGTATTGTGTACCTCTTCTACACTGCTATATATAGATAAGCAAATGTTCTTTAAACATAGTTCTGACTGAGAATTTAGTGTAGTTTAATGTGTTTGTGTTTACGAACTAATCGATGAAGTTTTTTCAACGACTTTTATATCTATTTTTTCACCGTGTAACAAATAGGAAAAATTCACTATCAAAATACGAAAATATAAGGAATTAAATTATGAATATTGCCAATAGATAGTACTAAGAAAAATCGGAATGAAGAACGGCTTATATTAGTATAAATTTTTGCACCCTGGCAACGGGTGTCGGAAAAAAAACACTTTAAAATCATTGCCTGTTTCATTCCGCATTCATCAAAGTTGCGGCAGTCTCAGACCAAGAAATACGCAACTTGAAAATTTACGCTCTTTTTTTTATATTGCCAGCAGTAAAATTAATGGCTACACTGCTTCAGAAGCACAGTCAGTCATCAGCATTAACTGCCAAATGTTATTTATCGCTTCTGATGCTTACTTAGTCGGGATTTATTATGCGTCGTCACTATTTCCCAACTGGGCCTGGCCAGCAATGCGCAAAATATCATATTAATAGCAAATCTTTCACGTTAATTCTGGGCATTGCCTGGGATCTTTATAAAAAATACAGTGTGATCGCAGGGTACGGTTCATTTAATTTTAAATATTTTTTTATTGTTTTTTTTCTTATATATGCATATGTATGTTACACGCGTTTTCTTCCTTTTAGATACGTCTTCAAATTAAATGTATCACATTTTAGATGGATTCAGCAGTACCTTTGATAAAGTCCTTTTTTTTTTTTTTTGATATCCCGTTAGAATCAGAGCCTTCAGGTCTCCTTCATCTTTTATATATATTGTAGATTTACACACATATATATATATATATATATATATATTATATATTGACAAACTTAGGTCGCTGTAGAGCTGAGGAATCCGGAATGTGAATCCGGCTCACACATTATAATTATAATCACCCCCCCCCCCACATACCATACCCACACATATATATGTATGCATACAATCACACCTACATATACAGGCATGCATAAAAAATACGTAAGGAAATGAACTAGGAAAGTCATTTTCAGATGCCGAGGTTGTCCATGTTGAGATTAAAATTTGTAACAACAAACCTATAGCGGATCGTCGAGCAGAACCACTTCCGGCCTTAAACGATTACTCGGTACTGTCTCATTGTAGGGTTATAATGTTTGCCTATATCGCTGTGAAATTTTTGAGAAAAATCTAGAACGAACTCTCGAATTGTAGGCATTTTCAAGTCTCTATATAGCAGCGAATTGCACACGTACCACGGGACATAACAGATTTGTCGCAATTATTTATTTTGAACAATCTCAAGTGTCTTCAGATGTTTCTGGTGAGCACTAAACCCACACTGGAGTAGCGTACAACATAATTGGGCGAGTTATTTCTGTGTAGAGGAGCAACTTGCTCTTCGCATTGAGCATAAAGTTTAGTCTGGCTTTTCATCATAAACTTGACGTTTCTTAATCGCGGTGTGCTCATTAAATTTTAGTCTACTGCTACCAAATATGACAGGTTGACATTTTAAAATAATGAAACGAAATGAATAGAACTATTTCTTCATTTTTTAAAAAATAAGTTTACAACCGGTTTCGCTCATCGAAAGGATTATCAACCGAGAATTTTTCCAACAGCGTTTAAATCTTTTAAAAACAAAAACATATTAGGCAAACATTTGTTCAGAATTACCCCCTAGGCCCTTCTATGATAGACGTCATAATAAATTTAAGTAAGGTTTCACAAAGGCAACGTAACCGAGTAGTTAATCCTTATACAGCGCTAATTTATCGACTACCGGGACAATATCATAGCTAGCTTTTTTAAATTGATACTATATTTCCAGGTAACACTGCACTTCCACACAATTTATCAGAAGGCCCGCGGCGATATTCGGGATATCTCTCGTTTTGACCCCCGACCCTTTCAACGCCCCGCCCTTTTCTTTAATAATAATAATTCTTCATTCACCAGGCGCTACAAGGGGCACTCAATTTGGACTTTCGCATAATCTTGACTAATTATTGGTAGTTATTTTCAATTACCAAATGCTTGGTCCGCATCTCACTATAAAACAAATTCAGTTTAATATATTATATTTGATCGGCTGCGTGGAACTCTTTCCTGCGAAATTACATGCCTTAAATACTTCTAAACAGTAAACTAAACTAAACAGGACTGTTTCTTTTAGCAATACGACTCCAAATCATTTTATATGGTGTAACATCAGGTAGATCAAATAAAATAATTTATATCACGGTGAAAAAAATACCAATGTGTTTTAGTTCTACGAAATTATTATTTTTTATGATATAGTTGATAGCTGTTTCGGCTCACGCCATCGTCAGAACTATGCTTAAACGAACATTTGCTTATCTATATATAGCTGTGTAGAAAAGGTACACAATACATCGTTTGATCCAATCCTGATTATTTTTTAGAAATATTCAGGATTGAAATATGCTCTATGTAGTTGAGCAGGTAACGAGTTAATAGTCAGAAAATCTTTATAAATTCATTACTCGGTAGTGCATTGAATGTTTATTCCCTCATTTCTTGAAATTTGTCCATATTTTTTCACGACCTTATTCCGTCTGCGACTTTCGCATTGGCATTCACTGTTTAATACTCGTTAACCTATTTAGACTTTCCGTCCTATCTTTATAGGACAGGGCACTTTCGAGAAACCGTTTAGCAGATAGTACATACATACAAAAATACATTGAAAGTATATATTTTAAAAGACTTCTCGAGAACGCTCGGGAGTTTGTTCAATATAAAAAAAAAAATATTCTATTCGTAGAGACCTAATAAACACTTTTAATGTGGGAACTTTCACTTCATAACGGAAAGGCATTGTATTAAAATAATATAACACAATATTAAGTACTATTTCCACAATTTTGAATTTGTATATCAAGACGTTTAATTTGATTTTGTGTTTACACTGATCACTTTAAGGCAGTGTTTCTTAACCTTTTAAGTGAACCGCACTCCTTTGAATCTTAAAGTACACCCAGTCCTTTTTTACGCGAATTCGATTATACGCGATTTTTTTGGACGTCACCCTTACATTTTTTACGCGCTTCACTCGTTTTTACGCGATTTTTTCCCCAAATTTGTTTTAAATAAGAAATGTATATATAATATGATGCTAGGCATGTACGTTTCATTATTTTTTTTAAATAAAAAATATGTGTATTTTTAAAACTTAATTTTGTAACGCAATCTATTTTTTTAAATACATATACAATTGCCAAATGTTGACAAGTGTATCGGATATTATGCGAATTAATGTTTTAGGGTGTGTAAAGAAATATAAAGCAATTCCGTAAAATTATGGTATGTATCATCATCATCATCAGCCGGGGTCGATCCACTGCTGGATGAAGGCCTCCCCCTTCTTTTTTTTCCAGGGGGGTTGTTTGGACATAGCAACACCACGCTGCCCAGGCGGGTTGGTGTTCGGTTTTCTGTCTGGGTTTTCCGTCCCATAGCCAAGAGAACACGGCACGCAGTGTTCCCGAGCGGTCACCCATCCAAGCACTATCCGCGTCCAATGCTGCTTAACTTCGGTGATCGCACGAGAGCCGGTGCTTTCAACGTGGTATGGTCGTTGGCTTATGGTATGTATGTCCGCTCGTAAAATTGTTTAAACACAATGCATTTATTAAATTCGTTGAAAAGCACTCTTCTCGGCCATAAATTATACCACTTTGAATTAATATGTTAAATAAATGTCCTTCAATGACGTCCAAATATTTTAAATATTAAATAATAAATGCAAACCGAAGATAAAAATATTATTCTTGAAGTAAAAAGCATTTAAAAGTTAAATAATTTACACTTCATGGGTATTTAAAAAAGACAGTTTTAACTTGGTTTTCATACATAAAGGTCGTGTTTCCTGATTCATCCTGCTAAACAGGCGCTGTTCTTCAATTACAACTTAATTAATCCAACATTTCTCACTTCTTCACGTGGCTCCCAAATACGTATGTTAAAGATTTTAGATGGTTAACAAATATTACTATATTACTGGGAGTCAAAACATATTTCATTGTCTTTTTTAGTTTCTGATCCTTCGAAATGGCAAGCAAATTAGTGAAAGTCTCTAAGCGCAAAGGAATTTCGTTTATAACAAAAAATTATGTTTTGAATTATCTAAATGAAGGCTTTTGTCCCACTAAAGTAGGGAATATACTTAGACTTTTGAATCTAGCGTGAGAACAACAGAGCATTTTCGTAGAATTACACCGAACTTTATAAAGAATTACAGCCAAAGAAAATGCAGAAAACACCCAAAAAACTTATAATGTAATTTAATGTAAAAAAAAAATACCCGTGGAATAACAAAATAAATCCAATGTATCAAGAATTGACTCATATCAAGAATCTCCGAGCAAATTAAAAGATTTCGAGCAAGAGTCCGAACAAAATTTATATTCAAAGAAAATTCAATACTTTCGTTCAAAAAATAGCAAACAATTACATTTCGCAACCGAGAGTGACAGCAGCGAATAATTCATATAAGTGAAAAAAAATATATTTTTAAAGTCTCATTATATTTTTATAAGCAATAAAGACATGAAAATATACAATTTTTTTGCACGAATTTTAATGAGCAAATTTTGGTTTTTCATACGTTTCTAGTACTTTTTCACGCGATATTTTAATTTTTGGAACCAATTTATCAAATTATATGAAAGATGTGATTTTTTTACGCGCCTTTTTCTGGAATCAATGTATCGCGTAAAAAAAGGACTGGGTGTATAAGCATAATAATAAAAAAATATGTAATAATCTAAAGCAAACCAAAAATGTCACACACTACACAATACCATAACACATAAACACAAGGACTGGGTGTAGTTCTCCTTTGCACTCCATTGGAAAATATGTTTCGATTTTTTAACTAAGAAATTAGAATTTTTTGCATATTTTATTGTATATTCAAAAAAAATATGAACATTTTGTATTCCGATTATAAAACAATTTAATATTGTTTAACGTATAAGCTTTCGTTGGTTGTTCATTATATTATACTACTTGTCACGTGAGGCTCAAACAAAGAAAAGATTGGCCGTGAGAATTTAAATAGCTTTCAAATATCGCAAAATAATTTATATTGTTATAAGGTTCTCCCGCACTTCAGGTTAAGAACCACTGCTTTTAGGTATTAACTGTCAATAATTGGTGGATATATATTATTTATTAAATAAAAAAACATGTTTTAGTATTATTTCTACAATTTATTTTTTCAATCGATTTGTTTTCGCTCATCGCAAATTATTACACAAAGTGTAAATTATTAGGTATTATTTCACACGAATGCAACAGAACTGACAAAACATGTGGAATCGTATAAACGTTTAACGAGTGGAATCGTTATTTGATATTGATATTAAAATCAAGCACTTTCAGTCGATATCATAAACAATTTTAATTTATTTAGATATCATATTGTATGATTGCCTGTATTTTTGTTCTCGGTTCTTAAACCTTTGGTTTTGTATAACTTTTAATTTTAACACAAAATTGTGTGAAAATGGCCTTTAATATTTCGCGATTGATTTTAGCGTTTCGATTGGCAAGAAAAAAAGACAATGGTTTTATTTAATGTTCTTGATATTTTTATATTTCCACAAAGAAGTGAAAATTCACACATTAAAACTGATACAGCCTAAATTTATGTTTAAGAGAGAATAGTTAATAAATTAATTTCATATTTAAATTATTATTGTGCGAGGTGTAAGAGCTTTTTGGGATGCCTATTGGGTTCTAAGAATATTATTCGACTCATTTTCAAAGCTCAGCATTCACGCGAAAGGCATTAATATTAAGATTCTTTGATCGGATAATTTATTTAAACCTTAAAAGCCTTAATTCATTGCTGATGTAAATTACGAATGGGGCTTAACCTATATACTTAATCAAGCTTCATGTCCGTATGTATGAGAAGTCATAATAAGGAATAATGTTTTACATAATTTAAGGATTTAATTTGAATTTTCATGGCGATTGACTTCTTATCGAAAAATGGTTAATGCTTTTTTTGAATTTTTAACACAGAATCCCGGAACCGTGTTTTGACGTCATACACGGTCCAACGCTTAAGTCCCGGAAACGTGTTTTGACGTGATAGACAACGCTTCGAAAAAAGACAAATTAGAGACATTAAACGAAGTATTTGACAGAAAATTTTTATGTTTTCTTATAGTCAAGACTTAAACCATTTCAAAACAGTCATCTAATTGGTGTTATCGCTTAAGAAAGTATTGGTTCACACGATCTTTTTTTTCGTCATAGTGTTCGCTGTTCTATTTGTTCGTACTGCTGTTGCAATGCTGTCTTTGCCAGTTTTTATCATTCAGTTCTGTTGCATCGTCTGATAGAATGTCTGAAAATGCCGAAAGGCGAAACCCGGGTCGTTACTAACAAAAAATGCGGAATCTTACATAGTTGAAACTATTCAAATTAGTTATTATTAAGTTCCTTGATGTCGTATTATTCTACCAATCATTATAATTTAGCAATAAATAAAAATGCAGAAGAAAAAAATTCTATATTTAATGTCTTTGCTTGGCGAATTAATTGAGATTTGGTACACCTTTTGCAGGCCGCAGACCACCTGTTTGAGAGCACTGTATTATAGTACACTTTTTCTATATACTCCCTCAATTACGATGATATTCGATCGTCTATTTCAGGGGTAGTCAACCTGGTCCCTACCGCCCAGTAGTGGGCGCTCCAGCTTCCGCGGCTTTAAAAACATTGAGAATAGCTGCTTTCGTACTATATATGTTACATCACGATAATAGTATAACTAATGGCCGGTTAGAAAATATTACTTCTTACAAAGACACAAAAGTGGGCGTTAGTAATAAAAAGGTTAACTACCACTGGCCTCTTCTATCTAGAAGTAAAAAAGAACTTTAATTAATTAAATTATTTTGAAATTCGAACTAGTTTTATTTTATCATTTCAAATTTCATCTAAAATAAACAAAACACTCTTAAGATTTTCTCTTTGAATGGATACCATCGTAGAAAGATTTTGTCATATCTAAGTTTAAAAAAACTTGTTATTTATGATACGTAACGAAATTTCTTTTTTGTAGAACAACTATACTGAAGCATCATCGACATTTTCAGACGGTCTATATATAGTGTTTAAGCATTTAATACAAATTGTTTCGCAAATAAATAATTTTAAGCTGACATGGGGAATGAGTGGAAATAAACAGAAATGTTGCCAGTAATAAAAATGTTATTATTCACGACTCACTTCGTATTTGGGAAATTGAAATAAAACAAAGTTGTTAGACAAAGCTTAAAATTGTAATGTGAAAGTTTCCAAGTGAATTATATTATTTCATTAGAAAACTCGAGTCAACTATGTATATACACAAGAAAAAGTATTCAAAGCTGTTCTATGATAAAGGTTCTTAGCTTTCATGAAAGCTTTCGGTTTTAACTTTATCTCATACATTAATATAAATTTAAATTAAAAGCCTTATTATTACATTTGGTGTGTTAGTAGCTTTGACACTATTTTCGCTTCTTTGATGAGCATTTTCGGATTAACTGTATCGAAAGGTTATCCATTACTAAGGTAAGCAGCGAATCTAATTATTTACTTAAAATTTAATGAGTTTAAATGATAAAAACACATTTTTTTGTATATCCCCCCCCCCACTATATTTTGTGATAAAAACCGGTTTCGTTCATCGCGATCAGTTGATAATGTTTGCGATGAGCGAAACCGTGGGGCAAAAGTACTGTATTATTAAAAATTGTTTAATTTTGATTAAATAGAACTAATAAGTGTGTTTTTATTATTTAAATTATAGTTTACGATATCGACTGAAGGTGCTTGATGGAATTTCAATATCAAATTCGATACATTAATTGATTACGATTAAATGACCTTATTACTAGTAAGCCTTATTCGAACTGAATTACTACTTTTGGTATGGCAAACTAATATTTTTTGCACGGTGTAATTAGGATGTATATATAAAATGCAAAATAAAGGCAGTGTAGTATTTTTTTATATCATTTTAAATGTGATAACTGTCACTTCTTCAATGCATGATATTTTAACACAAATTGAAAAAATAGCATTGTATTTTAGTTCTACAAAATTATTTTTAACAAATATAGTTGTTAGCTATTTCGGCTCACGCCATCGTCAGAACTATGCTTAAACTAACATTTGCTTATCTATATATAGCTGTGCAGAAAAGGCACACAACACATCCTCTCTCTTGTTCCAACGGCCTAGCTTGTTACTTTAACACAATGACACTAAATTTTCAAAAATTCTAATTGAAACAATAGGTGTCTATGACAATAAGATTATATGTGGGACGGAAGTGATCCTTCTGGAAGTAAATCAGACCACCCCTTTCTGCAACGGCTGGACAAGTGGCGATACTATTATGTTAGTTTGGCCGTTAAGAATCTTTTGTGATAATTGGTGTCTATTGATTTCTAGCTGTTCCAAAGCCGTCATTCTCCGACCCTTACTACAAAGATGCAAACATTTAGGGGCTGAGTTTGAATTTATATTATGTGATTCATTAATAAAGTGATTAGCGAATTGTGAATCTGTTTTTTTATTGTTGAATGATCTTACATGTTCCTTAGCTCGAGTAGATATACTTCTACATGTCTATCCGATGTAAACGGATAAACATGAGCCACAGGACATTTTATAAATACCGCTTCTGTCCAGTTTATTGATTTTATCTTTACTATTTTTAGGATGTGACATGATATTTTAAGTAACAAAAACAAATTTTCATTAGTATTTTCACAATGTCTCTTTCTATCAAAGTAGGTTTCGCTCTTTACAGTCGTACAACAATGAATTTTTTCACTTACATTTATTACATATAAAAATGTGTTCTATTATTCCAAAACAATATTCGCCACTTTAAATAATAGTTGATATTATATCATTGTGTTTCATATATGAAATGGTAAATGAAATATAAAAAAATCCTATTTATAATAAATGGTTCGGTAGTCAAAAGGTTAAATGTCTATTTCACGAAACCGTATTTTCAAATGGTTCCTATCAGTGTGAATTACTAGTTAAATATCACCTGGCACCTCATTTCTGATGCCACACGTGCAATTTTCACCTAATCTATTTCTGAGGCCAGGCCGGGAAATTTGTTTCAATGAGGCCCGTTTGACCAGATGTGTTTGATTTTTTTTCACCCCTGTGGAAGCGCAAATGATACCCTTTGGGGGTCGTTATACGCTGTGGTCATCGTCAGTCACTCGCTAGGATTTCACCTTCGCCAAATAAACCCAGTAATAAACCAAGCCAGATTTTATTTTTATGGATTGCCAGGCAGAACGCAATTGAATGAAATCGATATCCGTATGCTAAAATAAATTTCATCGCAAGATAGAATAGGCTATTTTTTGAATTAAATATTTTTAATATACAGTGAAACCTAGATTTTACGTTTTCCAAGGGACCCTGAAAAAATAACGGCAATTGCGGGAAACAGTGAATGCGGAAAAGCTTAGTAATAATAATAAACAAGTAAAATCGTAAAAAACGTTTATTTATTAGTTACTTGTACATACTGTATATAAAATTTATTTTTTAAAAAGTCCTTTATGTTAGTTTGCTTCTTTGTTATTTGGCACTTTAATCGGAACAAAGACTTGTTGCTAAACTTCTGACTAAAAGATTGTATGTACAGGAATCATTATCACCATAAATTTTAAACAACTCTACATTTGCATCATAAACAATAATACGCGTGTGGTGGATTTCAACTAAAAAAATAGCACATGCGTCCAATGCGTTACGTCTTACATGTACAGCGGATTCCAACGTGTCTAGACATAACACCTGCACTCGGCTGTGTCAAACTTGCTTGCCGAGATATGGAGAAATATGCAATACAAACGGCCAATCGGGATAATATTTGTGACGGGACCAAAATATTTAGACGGTTTATCAAGGAAATCGGGGAATCGGGAAACGGTCAATGCGGGATTATTTAACATTTTTCTTATGGGAGTTTGACAGGACTATAAAAAATAAGCGTTCCAGCCGGGAAAACGTATTATGTGATAACGGTTGATCGAGGTTCCACTGTATTTAGATTTTATAAGGTTATTTAATTACAAAAAAAAAACAGATACACGATGTACAAATTATCTCATAAAGGAATCGCATTAAATAAATTTAATCTCAGTGTCTACATGTTTACATCTTCGTAATAAAGGCTCTCAGTTAAATGCATTGATCAATTGGAAATTAATATATATAAGCAATTTATTGATATTTGATATGATTTAATGATATACTTAATGAACAAATAAATATTAAGAAATCGATCACCGCTTCTCAGACCATTACGGAAGGCCAAAACATTTTCTTAATAAATCGTCTTAGTAAAATTCTTATTCGATATTTACGTTTATTCCCAAAAAAATGTATATATATTGTACATTTAAATATAGTTCTGACAATGGGTGTAAGCCGAAATAACTATTAAATATATTTTTTTTATGATTTCGACTGAAGTTGCTTGATATAAATACAATATGAAATTTCAATTGTATTTATCACACATATTCATTGAATCACACGGATGCAACATAACTGACACAATAAGCAGTCGATTAAATGCCAGAAGAGTTGGTAACAAAACACAGTAACGTTAGGCTATGATCCAATTGAAATAACTTTCAATAATATTGATTTAAGTCACTATCAGTTCTGTTGCATCCGTGTTATAGAATGCCTGAAAATGCCGAAAGGTGAAACCCGTGTCGTTAGTGACAAAGCACGTGGAATAATACAAATTTGTAACAATTCAAATTCAAATATTCGTTGATTGTTAAGTTTTTTCATTTGTTTTCAGGTATGCATTCATTAAAACGTGTTGCGCTTCAAACTGTTCGGAAGGACGAGCAGAAACCAATGCTGTTTGTTTTAGGACGATCGGACGTCATTTTAGGTAGTTATGCCAAAGAAAACAGTTTCTCTTACTATAATATCAACACGTTTTATTGGCTATGATATTACTTTTCCTATATTTTTTCTTGATTTCTCTAGTATACAATCAATGCAAACTGTCAGTTATATTCCATCCAAGGTATATAATGCCTTTAGATGTCGAAAAGTTAAAAGTGAGAGTTTGAACGTTTCAACTTTGATATTGAAACTCCGTTAACACACTTTCGCGTGCATATCGTTAATTGTTACATAACAACGTCAAAGTGATTATTCCTTACTTATTGTTCAATATTCTACCTCAAAGCTTACTAGGCACTATATAGTCAATTAGAAAAATACCTTTATATAGCATACCACTTTAGAAAGTTGTCTGAGAATTCATACAAAGGTAGAAGGCCTCGCTGAGTGGTAGAGAGCCGCGTAACTTTAGCCATTGTGGGCAAGTGTTTCAGAGAAGCCTTACAAGGGTTGCTTCGGGCGGGGTGCGATGTGTTTTGAATAGGGAGCGCTTTGTAATCGTATATACGCTGGCCTTCGTTCACTCTTTGAGGGCAGAAGTCTGTGGTTAATCGTATACAACCAAAGCTTCTCGCGGCCGTGCCTATAATTTTCATTCTTATTTATACGAAGTGATGGGAAGCAAAAAAAATCTACACTTTGCCTTTAAACGTTCATATACTCTACGACATTTCACACACTATGCGATATTAAATCACGTCTGTCAGTATATATATATATATGGGCACAATAATTTAACAAATATCTCTGACTAAGTCGTTTATAACTCTTCGCTAAATACACCGAATCCCGGAACCATGTTTTAACGTGATACAAGATCCAACGCTTGAGTCCCGGAAACGTGTTTTGACGTGATAGACCGGCCCGTCGAAAAAATACAAATTAGGGACATTGAACGTAGTATTCGATAGAGAATTTTGATGTTTTCTCATTGTCATGACTCAAAGCATTTCAAAACAGTCATTTAATTAGTTTCGCGTGCAACACACTACACCAATATTCCCCGTCCTGGAGATGATATAAAAGTGGCACCGAGTCTATTCCGAGGAAAATTTTTGCAAGATTCATAAAAAAATTGTTTGCGTAAATGAAAAAAAAACAGGATTTAATCCCTATACCGACAACAGAAAAAAATAGCCCCTACGAGGCTTGCGAAATGTGTGCAAACCAAAAAAATAAGTGACGGACGGTACATGTGTAAACATCAAAGTGTGGCTCTACACATGGTGAAATGTTGACAAATTTATCACTCTAGGGCTAATTTTCATAATGTTGTTAACTATCTCAGAAAGTTTCATTCATTTTATCCAATATTACTATAGTTATAACACTTTTAATAAACACTGGAAAAACACGGCGAAAAAATAGCATTGTATTATATTTTATTTCTACAAAGTTTTTTAAAAGATATTGTTTGATAGCTATAACTTTTTAAAATTTTTGTAGAACTAAAATACCTATCTACGACTATTCGACTTACGCCTTTATCAGAACCATAATATGTTTATTTATCCTTCGTTATTTGATGCATTTGCACTGAACGAGTTTTTTTTTGATGATAAATGTTTAATGTATCATTATTTCACCTAAAAGAAGCATTTAGCTTAAATACATTCATGTAAATATCTGATTTGAATTATTTACATTTATAAAAAAAAAATTGTGATTTACGATTGCAATGAGAACAAACTATTCTAATCATGTCATTTCATTACACATTATGGAAGTTGTGCTATACAAATAATATATTATTTACGTTAAGGTTTATATAAAGCCAATTTCAGAAAATAGTCTGTATATTTTTTTTAATATCAAATTAATTATGATTGAGTCTGCCACTGGTAACAATTTCATACTCAAAACTTGAATGTTATTACAAATAAATTCAACATTCAAATTCTCTACCAGAAAAAAAATCAATCCGACTCATTTTTGTGATGTTTAAATTTTTTCAAACTACTGATATTTTGGCCGTAAAACTTTTTACGTAACAAACAAATTCGAACAACGTTTCGAAAAATTTGTTCATTGATTATTGATAACACTGTTCGTGAGATGCTACTTTTTCGAACACATTGTTATTTTTGCGAAACTTTCACGTAAAAATTGTCAAACTTTTTCTCTCCCGAAAATTCCCGAAAGTTTTCGCCATTGTTGACATCTTTGGGTAAAAAGTTTCTACTTTTTGCTTTTTCGAAGCCGTTTAGGCAGTCATAAGCTCATTATCAAAATACACGTTTATAAATCATAGCGTGTCAATTGTAACGTATCTAGAAAATTTGTGAATTTTGAATGTTGACTAATTTGTTTGAGTCGGCAGATGTTGTGGTAATTCCAAAATTAACTATATTCTTTAATTTATAAAGAATATAGCAAAAATAAATAACATAAAATTAATTTTACAACACACACAAAACATTAAATTGATTAAAAAGAGCTGAAATCAAAATACTAAATATACACAACCCTAAAATGTTTTAGAATAACAAACTGGTGGTATTTGGTATTAATTTATAATGATATTGAAGCAAAACCAGTGGTATGTTGAAAGCTTTTTTTTATTGCAAATTATACAGGTACATTTTTTTTAAATTTGATATCTAACATTAGATGGTGATAAAGAAACAACGTTATTTTGAAAACAATAAGCGTTATGACGAATTGAGTATTGTGTGAAATATGCTGAAGCCATTACGTTTGTAGTTAATAGAGATATGATATCATATGCGCAAATTTTCTAATTTTGCATCACTGGATTTTTTTGATTGAATTGGCGATTACTTGATAGAACTCTGTTACAACTCAGTGAAAAAAAAAAACAATGTATTTAATTTCTACAAAATTTATAAGATATATAGTTGATAGCTATTTCAGCTTACGCATTCATCAGAACTATTATATATTTAAACGTACATATTAAGATGATTTATTACAGAAATGCATTAAGTTTTCGTAATGTTCTGAGAAGCGGCGAAAGATTTAAATTTTTGGCACATTTTAGACTTTATTAGCACAATATGAAGCTAGAGAGTTAAAACAGAAGATAAGATTATTTTGTACCTTTTCTACACAGCTATATATATTGATTGTTCTGATGAAGGTGTACGCCGAAATAGATATCAACTACATATCTGATAAGTTTCGTAGAACTAAAATATATTCTTTTTTTTTTCACCGTGTTATCACTGGGATTATTAAAAATTATTTCATTACAGATATAACTCAATTTTTAATCCGAATAAAACTAAATTAAAAAGTGATTTGTGAAAAATATAGCAGATAGAACCTTGTTTACCCAAGGGTCCGATTATAATTTCACTTCGATGTTGGGCACCATGTGCTAATAAATTAAGCAACATTAATTTTTATTACGGGCAATGGAATGGAATAAGAAATATTTATTGTGAAACCTTCATTGGAGAGAACATGCTATGCTTGGAATGGAGTGGAATGGAAGACTACTTATTGAAATTAAGGGGAACGTTATGAGAGGTTGAGTGTGTCAGTGTTGCTTGATGATGGATGAGCTTTAGTACTGGGTATTGTAAACTTTGTTAAAATAATATTTATACGCCTTAGTTGTTAAAATTATGCACATTTTTTTTGTATTAACACGTGACCTGGGTTTCGTCTTTCGGCATCTTCGGCGACGCTAGTGATTAGGATAAATAAGTAATTGAAATAATTACAAAATATATATTTTACTTTAAGATTCATGGTGATACTAAAAATAACTTATACTCATTGGGTGAGTAATTTTTAAATAAAATTTTCATTCAGTAAAAAGTTTATACCAAAATAAAATTTAGTAGTTTATAATGTCGACCGAACTGACGCACAATAAACAGTCAGCATCGCCTATATAACAAATGTATTAATTAAAGGAAAACACAGACCCTAAGGCAAGAACTCAATGGCAGCTGAAACAAATTTAATTATATTGGTCTAATAATAATTAACACAAACAGCTGAAAGGCGAAACCGTTCGTTAGTGACAAAACATGTGGAATCGTGCAAGGTTTTACGAATTCAAATTCAAATTTAGTAGTTCTGATGAACTGTATTACATTGCGAATTTTTCACCGTGTTATAATAGGCTTATAACAAATAAATGTAAATTCAAACAAAATAATAAACAAACATTCATTTATATATATATATATAGATATTATGGGTTAAAATAGAAAAGCTACATTTTTGACATAAAACCAGCTTGTTTTATACATGTAATTTAATACAAATTAATAAAAGGTCGTCATTCACTGTCGTATAAGTTCTTCAAGATATCGATATGAAGTCTGGTTGAGGTTACCCACACGTGAAAGTTTACGATCTGCAGTTTCAAACGTATTGAAACAGACGTTTCAATTTGTTATAGAACTTCTATCGTCTGTTATTAACTTACAAAAGATTTCAAGCAGTACCTATTCGAATGAATAAATTTTCCATTCGCTTGTTCAAACTGTGTATTGAATATTAACCATTCAAACTGTGTATTAAACAAATAAATAATTTATTTTATCATAGTTTGCTACAGTTATTTAAGTACTGATGATTTGATTGTACAATTTTCTCATTCGTTATTCTTTTCAATGAGTGTTTATTAAGTTTTAATTTGTCATTATCGCTTCTTGATGAAAAGGCATGTTATTTGAAATAATTAAAACACATTTTTTGTGTTTTTTTTGTACTATATATTTTATGATCAGGACCGGTTTCGCTCTACGTGTTTAATGTGTTTATAATCGATGATCGGTTAACGAAAATATCGGATAACGAACATAGTTTCTGAACAGATTTTATTCGGTAACATATCACCCACTTTCTTTATAATTCAGAACACGTGTTACTAGTATAGCAGTACGCCAACTGGAATAACAAATTAATAAATTCAATGGCATTCGAATTGTTAATAAGATAGAGTAAAATTCCATATGTTTTGTCATTAACGACACGGGTTTCGGCATTTTCAAGCATTCTATCAAACGGATGTAACAGAACTGACACACATTAAACTTATATTATATACCAAAGGAGTTAATTACAATGAAAAAACACAGACCCTTAGGATTGGATCAAAATTAACAACTGAAATAAATTTCCAAAATATCGATTTAATATTAATAACAATCAATTACCTGTGGTAATAAACAAATAAATACTGTTAATGAGTATTTTATGAAAAAAATATTCAAAAAATAACGATCAGCTAGCATTAAAATGCAATTGGGTAATTGTTGGCTTAGAAATACCTACTTATTTTAAGTTGGCAAGTAACAGTAAGAATTATACGCCAGGTGACTTAATAAAGGAATTTAATTTATGATTTTGTCGACTTATTTAATTGATCTCACGTAAAGGAAGGTTTTGGGAGATTATTCTGGTATTAATTGAATTGGCATTCACTTGGTAGAACTCCATTATAACACGGTGAAAAAATAGCAATGTATTTTAGTTCTACAAAATTATTTTTTACAAATATAGTAGATAGCTATTTCGGCTCACGCCATCGTCAGAACTATGCTTAAACTAACATTTGCTTATCTATATATAGCTGTGTAGAAAAGGCACACAACACATCCTCTCTCCTGTTCCAACGGCCTAGCTTGTTACTTTAACACACTGGCACTAAATTTTCAATAGGTATTCTAAATGAAACAATAGGTGTCCATGACAATAAGATTATATGTGGGACGGAAGTGATCCTTCTGGAAGTAAATCAGACCACCCCTTTGTGCAACGGCTGGACAAGTGGCGATACTATTATGTTAGTTTGTTTGTTAAGAATCCTTTGTGATAATTGGTGTCTATTGATTTCTAGCTGCTCTAAAGCCGTCATTCTCCGACTCTTACTACAAAGATGCAAACATCGCTTGAATTTAATAATTTACTTCTGTTATTTTCAATTTTAATTTATATTTTACGAAAAAAATTCACTCAACCCAGTTTTTTTTTTTGCGTGATGTTGTTAATATCTTTCTAAATCGATAATACTTTTGCTATTTTCATTTTAAAATATATTTTCTTATTTGACAGTAAGTTCATGAGCTGTTTTATGCCTTCATAAAGATTGGATGAGTTGGCATGGCAACGGTAAAATCAGAAATAAATTATTGAAAGCAAAATACATGAACCGAAAAATCTTTGACATCGTACCCGAAGGTTGTTTTTGTTTGGAATTCTAAAAGCTCATTTTTTAAGCTTAACTTACTACGAATGATATTTACTTCTTTCTCTCTTACACGTGTCTATTCAAAAAGAAACATTTTTTTTACTGAGCTCTTTTACAATTTGGTCAATATCGAGTTCTAAATAGCTATTTTGAATGAAATCATTTAATAAAAAAAAACCCTTTTCAGATAGTGAAATTAAAATATGGCAGCGGTCACCATCAATAAATTACTGTACGGACGGTGTTTCTTTTCAAACGACTTATCGATTCGTTAGTGTTGTATTTTGCCAAAATATTCCGTGTAGCAAAGCTGTTAGCTAACTTATAGTCATATACATATTCTTAACCTCTTTGTGAAAAAGAGCTTGAAATAGTATTCCTTGTAGAAAAACCTACCATTAAAAATATCTAGTCGAAGTCTATATCACTTTGGTAAAATAAATGTATTGACTTTATATGTTGACTTTTGAATTGTTGAAATTTTGTTCATTTATATATGTTTTATCACTCACTACCCGGGTTTTGTCTTTCGGCATCTTCACTCATTCTATCACACGCATGCAACAGAACTGACGCACAATAAACAGTTCGCATCGTCTACATACCAAAGGTACTAATTACAGGAAAACATAGACCCCAAGGCAAGCAGTAAATTGCAGTTAAAACAAATGTAATAATATTAATCTTATAATAATAAACACAATTGCCTGTGATAATTTTCATTAACGATTAATATTATTATTGAGTCATTCTTGAAAGGGTTTTACAACAAATAATAATCAACTAACATTAAAATATAAATGAGTTTTTTTTACTTTTCATATCGAGATTCCCACTGTCAAACATCTAGTGATGAAACATAAGAATTTACGTTTTCCGTGTGCCAGGCGAAACCCGGGTCGTTAGTGACAAAACTTGTGAAATCGTACCTAGTGTAGCAATTCAAGTTTGATGTTGAAATTCCGCCAAACATCTTCAGTCGATATCGTAAATTACTTAAACGATAAGTTTATAAACCGAAGTAAATTGAAGTCAAATATATCCTGTAATATTTTCGAAGTCAGTTTTTCACATCACTGATTTAGAAGTGTTTTCTTTGCGCCGGTCTCGCGGGGGTGGGTAGGCGTGCTAAGTTCAGCCAACCGCTTAAGCGTTGTTTATTCGGGGATACTTTTCGAAAGCCTTCGCCGTAAACGCACCCGCTGACTTCAACATTTCAGACGAATTTACTGAAACAGAGCTTTCACGAGAGGTAAAGGATTATATAGTGAATGGGCCTCGAAGTATTTTTCAATGTGTGTTACGGGAGTGTATAAACGTTCATTATTTTTTTCATATAGTCACAATTGTGGCGATTGAGATTTGGCACTGTTATACTATTGAGAATATTTTCGATTTCACAGGGGTTGTGTAGAAAAAAATCTTTTTTTTTTATTCAATGAATCGCCGGTTATTTTGTGTATGTCTATTTGTATTATAAAATTTGATTTGATAACTTTGTTTTCCACTAGGTGAGTAACTATATGTGATATCTTGTAGCATATTTTACTCTGAAAGTCATTTTATTGAAAATTATCACAATTTTATTAACTTAACCTCTCGGCGAGTGATTTGTTGTAATCGGTGAGAAAATGGCAATGTATTTTAGTTCTACGCCATTGTCGGAAGTATAGTTCCGATAGTTCCGACGATGGCGTGAGCCGAAATATCTATCAACTATATTTTATAAAAAAATTGTAGAAGTAATATACATTGCTATTTTTTCACCGTGTTATAATGGAGTTCTACCAAGTAAATGCCAATTCAATAAATAAATTTGAAAACGTTGCTTTTCCTTACTAGACGTGACAATGTGAAAATTTTTATGTGACATCTTGAAGTATATTTAACTCTGTAAATCATTTTATTGATAATGATCATAATTTTTATTAACTGACCACTCAGCGAGTGATTTGTTGTACGCTTTTCAAAATACGTGGGTTGATTTTAAGTTCAAAATATGATATTTTCACTTTATTCAATAACATATCCAAAATCATTTTTGTATCTATAATTTCTTGCTTAAAATATATATCTTTGTAATATATACGATATGTGACTTAATACAGCCCGAATTATTGAGTGTGTACATTTTTACATCTCTCGACAATTATTACCCAGGTTTCACCTTCCAACATCTTCATTTATTCTGACACACATATTCCATCAACTGTCTTACGGTGTAGTCAGGTGTAAACAGTGCAGCAATTTCACAATGCTATTATATATAAAAATCACACAACTGCTATATATATATATATTACATAATAAAAACACATTTTTTGGTGCAGTAGAACCTCGATTATCCGGACTAATTTGGGATAAAGATAGGCCGGATTAGATGAAATCCAGATAATCGAAAATTAAGTCAAAATAAAAGACTTCTTAACGCAATTTGCTTTTAAGGTTTGAATTCCATTTATTTTCCATAGGACTACGCAAAATCTTTGATATCGTACTTCACCATATTTACGTAAAAGATGATCTGTTTACCGGTAATTATATTGCGTGTGGTGCTTACTTGAACGGAATTCACTAAGAATTGCTCAGCTCTGCTGCGAATTACGTCAGTCAGTAACGACAAAACAATTAAAACTACTCATGAGAGATAAAGAGACTTGAAGAGCTCTTATGCTGATGGATCTTAATGGTCCATCAATTTGATATTAAAAAATATTGGCCTAACTGGAAGAATTTGACAAATAAATAACCGTTATTAGATTTTTAATTCTGTACCCCTAATAACTTTTATCGTAATGTATTAGCATCGTTAGTATATTTTAAAATCAGATTATTCTGTTATTGTTTTAAATAGTACATTCAAATACAAATAGATTTTATATTTTAGTTTCAACGTAGAAGGTTGCCCTTACAACCTTCACGTAGACGTATTATGGGAGATAAGTTTTCACAATGGTAAACTTAACATATAACCTACCTCCGGTTGAGAAGGTCTGTGGAGATTCCGTTATCATATAAAAGCTCCAAAGCTAAGTGACATATGAAGACAATCATGTAGATTAACCTTATTAGGCTAAACAATAAGGGAAGGTTTATTTATCCCTCACGTTCTTATTTTTTATATCACATTTTTATTTTTTATTAAAAAACATTGAATGACACAAAGAAAAGTTGAACGACATCATAAAAATTGTTGATGCAGGTTTTTATTGATTCAACGCGTTATATAATATATGCAACATTAGTGTCTTTTTAAACAATTTAGATCTACAATCAGTGGTTTCTTTTAGTCCACATTGACGGACATTTAAATTGACAACGTAATATAGAGCGTTATGGAAAAGAAAAACATTATTAGCTGATCAATTTTGATTATTGAATTTTCCATTACTCAGTATTAATGTGGTAACTGTCATTCAACGTTGGAAAAACATTATATTTTATCAATAAACACAATGATTAATACGATTCCCTCATTTTTTTTATTAGTAAGGTCAAAACATTTCGCTCATGAGTATTTTAAAATTGTTACTTCAATTTGACGTTGTATATTTGCACATGTTTTCACACTAATGATTCAGGATGCGCTTTTTTGGCATTCTATCACACAGATGCAATATTAATGACAAATTACCAAATATCTAAAGGTCAGAAGCTTAATATCATGTTTGTGGAATTGAAAAAAAAACAACGACTAAAAAAAGTTCAATTTTAACACTTTTTTATACCTTTGCTATTTATGTGCATTAAATTCAAAGGTCAACCAAAGCAATCCGGGTTTAACGGGTTAAGTCAAAGTTAACTATTTAAGGACTTAAACTAGGACGATTTATTTCATCGTGTTCATTGAAATGTTTTTCAAAAACGTCTTATCAAAAAAGTATTCGGAGTTACTTATTCTTCACGACTACTCTGACTTCAAACTTAACACCACGTCTCGAAATCCTTGCTAAATACATATATTTTTGAAATATTTTTAAATAATATTGATTTCACGATACTGAAATTCAATTATAAAAACAATACGCAGAGTTAATGAGTTTTTGATAAAAAGTTTTAACACGACACAATGTAAAAAGTTTTAACGATTAAAACTTTTTATAATTAAGCTCATCGCGAATGTTATTAACTCATAAAATACTAATTGAATCAAGCTAGGCTATCAAGGCTAATTATACAACAACAAAAAAATAGTTAATAATTATAAAATCACGATTAGACGTTTTTTCACAGAATACCGTTCACTTTTGAGCTTTGACATATTTGAAAATAAAGCTTCTTGATATTTTAATAACGTATAAAAAAATTCTCTCTTTTACGAAAATTTAAACATGATGATGGAAATGCCTTTTAACATTTCCACAGTCAATATTGTGATTATATACACTAGTAATAAAGGATCGTGTCTCATCCGTCATCTGTATGTTTGAGAGTAAGCATGTTAATTTTTTGTTGTTGCCTACAAATCTTCTTTTCTTAACATAGGCTTTTAATCAACTAACAAATCACTCACCCGTAATAATTAGCCCTGACGAAAATATTAAAAATATATAATATTTTTTTACGTGTAGCTCTAAACTTTCATAGTTAGTTCGTTAATATTACTAGAAAATAATAACACGCTAATCCGGTAGCCAAAAGATAAAATGAGCATTAAATTTGTCGAGGAAAATATTATACTACGCGGGTTAGGAAAAATCGCTTTTGTGTTTGCTTTATTATCAGCAATTCGACCTTTAATGAACTATAAACTTAATGGATATTGCCAAAGTTTACAGAATAGCCAACCATTTGAAGAGTTGAAAAAATGAACATAATTTATCTAACGTTGTTTTTATTTACGTAAAAATATTTTTCACATAAAAATAATCTAAATTATTTTGTCTTATTTAATATACCACTGAAGGTGCTTGATGGAAGTTCAACGTCTAATTTGAATCGTTTAGATACGCGGATGCATATCAAACGGCTGCAAATTTGAAAATATGTTTGATGATCAGGACTGATTTCGTTCATCGCGAGAATTAACGACTGATAGGATACAAATTACAAACAAGCCTATTCATACAACAACAAAAAAATGAGTTATTAATTAGGTATACAAAACCAAAAGTTCAATAACTAAGGGAACAGTTCACAGACAATCTTAAAATATATGTACATTCGTATGTAGTAAATTCATTTACAAATTAAATGTTGACGAGCTTTTACTAATAATTTTCAATTAAAATAAAGTCATATCAAAAATCTATTAACAACTATTAAAAAATAGATTACTTTCACTCCAATTTAAATGTATTAATAGGCTTGCCTGTAATTGTTATTTTATCAGTTGATAATGCTCGCGATGAGCGAAACCGGTCCTGATAAAAAAATATATTGCAGAAAAAAAGTACTAAAAAATCTGATTTATTATTTAAAATAGCGTGCCTTTCCATCAAGAAGTGATAGCTGACACTTAAAAATTACATAATAAATTTTTGGGACATTTAAAAAAAATTAAATCCTTAAGGCCTTGTACAAAAAAAGGTATATACTTACTAATAAATTTTTCAATAATAAAAACACATTTTTTAAATTATCGATTGAATTGGCATTAACTTCGTAGAACTCCATTATAACACAGTGTAAAAATAGCAATACATTTTATTTCTACAAAATATATAAGATATGTTAATAGCTATTTCGGCTTACAACTTTATCAGAACTAATGATGAATTTAAACGTATATTTACATATATGTTTATAGTTGTGTGATGGAAACCGGTCCTGATCAAAAAATGTATTGTGGAAATAAGTACTAAGCAATGTCAAATTTCAATTGTTACAACTTTGTACGATTCCACATACTTTGTCACTAACGAACCGTTTTCGCCTTTCGGTATCTTCAGGCATTATATCTCACGGATGCAACAGAGCTGACAGAAGTGATTGACCAAATTTGATATTCAAATTCCATCAAGCACCTTCAGCCGATATCATAAACTAAAAAATGTGTTTTTATTATTCAAAAGTTTATTATTATTTTAATTATTTTTTAGATACAAATGAAGTGAAACGTCGAAAGGAAATAAAGACGTGAAATATATATGACATGGTTTTATATTGTATGGTTTCCACATTATTTTGTGAATGTTCGTGAAAGAGTAAGGCAACATATCTTGGAATTTTCTCTAAGTAAGTGTCAAATCGTGACATAAACCTGAAGGTCGTGCGGATTCCGAAGTACTTATTCATCCTTTTACCCTAATCTATTATGATCTGAATATCCATTCTGTCGCAAGTGGCGCTCAAATCGCTATTCTCACGAAGACTGTCTCCCGATTTTATGGCGCTCCTATTAATATTACTCTGCCTTTACTCTCACACTGTCCACTTCCCACACCTTTGGGCAGAGGCGTGCTGACGATTTGAATACTTGTCAGGCTGTACATATTTTTCAACGGGAAAATGTTTCTATAAGAAACATGTGTTTTAACAAAATAAAACAATTTATAAATATAATATATTTATAAATATATTATAAACACTAAATAAAACAATTTACGATATCGACTGAAGGTGCTTGATGGAATTTCAATATCAAATTTGAATTGTCACAAATTTGTACGATTCCACATGTTTTGTCAGTAAAATCCTGGGTTTTGTCTTTCAGCATCTTCAGGCATTCTATCACACAGATTCAACCGAACTGACTTAGACTCGCCAGTTAGGATAGAATGCCTGAAGATGCCGAAAGACGAAAGCCGGGTCATTAGTGAAAAAACATGTGGAATCGTACAAAGTTATAACAATTCAAATTAAGTAAAACAAGTTGTGTGTGAGATTCACTCATTTTTTTCATCATTTGAAAGTTTATTTTATTGTTTTAAGTATGGAATATAACGTCGTTCAAATGTCCACCGCGGCTTTAATTGGCGGCGCGTATTCAGTAGGTTCAATTTTAAATGACTTAAAATGAGATAAATCTGGCTTAATTTTTTGGATGGCGTTTGTTATGTTTTTTTTGAGGGCGTCAATTTTTTTGCGGTTTATTCGCATAGACTCTAAAATATCTCCAAATGAAGTCTTAAAACGTTAAATCGCATGATCTCAGATGCCCTAAGTTCGTTCGTGCAGAATATTAATTCAAATTAGATGATTTCTACACGTTGTTTACATGTTGAAAACACTGTAAACTTCCATGGTAATTTTCCGCACTCTATTTAACAATTGCAAAGAAATTTGGTAGATGTCACTTTAACAACATGTCTGTTATAAACTTACAAATTTCAAGCGTTCTTATTGAAAGACATTCTATATGGCCTTCTTTCGAATGCCAATTCAGACTTATTTCATCTGTATCATCATTTGTGTTTGTACGTAGCAGCATATCGTTTTTCTAAAAGGTAACGAAACAACGAAACAAAAAAACATTAAATATCTGTAGCGATATACTGCGACATCTTGCAAAATTTGCGTGAAGACATAAATATCACGCACTGTATTTCACCACTGACACAAAATATTAAAATAATAACGATGCTCCAAGAGACCATTAAAGGAACTAAAATAAAACTGTGTTATTAAATTAAATATACTACTATGCAAATTTTTCACTATGTCGTAACATACCATTCTAAAAATCATGTTTTATTCTTGTTATTTTATATATAAACAAACAACATCAAAGGTAGAGCTGTTGTCCATTCAAACCACGTACGCTACTGTCATACGTTTTTCGCATTATTATCGACTGTCTGTCTGGAAAAGTAACTAAAAATCATGAAAAACCATTTCGTTTTCGTCTCTTTTATCCACCAAAATACAAAGATAACGGAAAAAAATGTATTTTTTAATGGTTGAATTGGTGGTAAAAATCTTGTAGCCAAATATAGTATATTGTACACTATCTTCACATGATAATAAATATAATTTCCGCTCATATTTATAGCCTTAAAAGCCCCTTGACTTGCAATGAAAACACTTGAAACGAAACATAATATATATTGATAAGTAAATGTATGTTTAAGCTTATTTATGATGAGGGCGTGATCCAAAATAACTATAAAACTAGAACTATATACCATACAAATTTCCTACAACTTATATACATTGCTATTTTTTCACCGAGCTATATTGGAGTTTTAACAATTAAATGCCAATTTAAATACCTTACGTAATTCATTGATTTGGCCTTTACTTGGTAGGACTTCAGTATAGCACGGTGAAAAAACAGCAATGTATTATAGTTTAACAAGATTTACATAATAGTTGATATGATAGCTATTTCAGTATTCACCTTCATATGCTATAATGGAGTTTTACCAAGTAAATGCCATTTCAATCATTAAGACAAAACTAGGATGTTAAAATAGACGAGAAGATGTATTATATACCTTTTCTGTACCGCTGTATAAAGATAATTAAATGTACATTTAACCATAGTTCTAATGACGCGGAAATAGCAATTAACTTTATACCTTATAAATTTTACAAAAATTAAGTACACTATTATTTCCTTCATCGTGCTACAAAAGAGTTTTACCATGTTATTAACAACCGAATTAATTGATTTTTAAGATTGTAACAGCTGTAAACTAGCTTAAAAATATGTACCAAACTGTTTTGCGAGATTATCTAAAAAATATTCTTTCTTATCTCAAATCTATGTTTTTACTCTAATAAAATTTTCAATAAGCCCCTTCAAAAACGTAAAAACGTAGTTCCACTTAGACATTTTTTTCTTACGACGATGTTTTGTATCATTTCAATAGAAAATTAAAAACCACTTTATATGGCTTAGATCATAGGTGGCGAACCTTTTTGAGTCTGAGTACCATTTTATTTCTGATATAAAATAATATATATCGTGCCACATGAAATGGAAATAAAAAATCAAACGTTTGTTTAACGTAAGTTTTTAATTTATGATATCGACTGAAGGTGCTTGATGGAACTTCAATATTAAATTTGAAGTCAGTTCTGTTGCATCCGTGCGATGGAATACCTGAAGATGCCGAAGGGCGAAACCCGGGTCGTTTGTGACAAGACATATGGAATCGTACAAAGTTGCAACAATTCAAATGTAAGTTTTTAATGTAAACAATGCATTAACAAATCAAAAATTTAATTATCTATAATATTAATGGCAAAATAAGAGAAATAATTATTAAAAAAATGTAGAACCCTCAAAACTATTATATGTTTTATATTGGGTTCATGGTCTTATTATATGTTTTACATTGGTTCTTATATCTGATTAAATAAAGTTCTATATTAACAATAAATGTAATGCTTATTCTACCAAAGTATTTACTTGCTATTTTTAATCAATGAGATCTATTTATGCATAAACAACGTAATTTTCTTCGTTTTCGTCGTTTGCAAATCGATTGGCTACTGAAAAAAATTCACATGGCTAAATCGTCATTGTTTTAGAAAATTTAATATATCAATTTATATTTTTATTTTGGAAAATCATTTTTATTTTTTTCTCTGCATGATAAAACATTCGTGTGCCAAAGGTTCACCATCTCTAACTTAGACTATTAAGTGTTTACCTGTATATTTATTATTACGTTATAATTTTTTTTGAACTTTCTCCACTACATCGGCATGTTTCAATTTTCCTTGTGGTACCAATAATCGACCCTAACTGAAGCTTACTTAGTATAATATAATAATTCACATTTAAAACTTTTATCGTAACAGTTTTCCGAGTTATACGTTTTGGTGTTGGAAATATGTTGTAAACTTAACCTACTGAGTTGTAGTGTTGATTGATGCCTTAATCGGAAAATGTGTTATGGAAATAGTTGTAAAAATATGTTTTTATTGTTCTACTGTTTTCATTAGTAAAAAATATACTTGTAATACAGCTAGTGTGAAAATGATTCTCTAAGAAGCGACACACACGTAAAATCTTGTAACTTTGTATTTTTGTATTTTCTATAACAACATTTTTACGTAAGTTAACCCTAATTTTTTATTAACTCTGAACCTTCTATAACACGTGTTTTTATAAAACAACTTTTTGTGGGAATTTATATCCCCGTTACACAAAAGCGTCGTGTATTACAAATATCAAATAATGACTCATTTTAATTTATGGAAAAGTTGAAATTTTCATAATTAATTACCTACGTACATACGCTTAATATTTCAATCTGACAGTAATTATTAAATATGTTCGGTATTAGTTTTTGACAGTTAACAAAACAACACAAATAAACCTCTCGTGACCTTTGAAAAAATGAGTTTATATTTAAAATTTCCTCGAGTTATTTTTCTGACCTTAGCTTGTACGTTGCTCAACATAAAAGGTTTCATACTTAACAAGTGATTTAACCACGCGAATCAGTGGCGCACGAGTAGGGTACTGTCAGCAAAAGATGTTGGTATTATTATATTAATAAATAAATCAACAATACTGCTCCTGCTTACAATATTAGCTAGTATAACAGCAAACAGACATGGTGCAAGATGTTTGGTTATTTTTACAATTATAACAGATAAACTTGACTGAAACGTTCCGTTTAATCTATAGAAAACTAAATGCGCAAAAAATATTAGCTGTGCAACTCTGAAAGGAAATTAAAATTTTGTGCATCTAACAATGGTATATAGACATACTAAACAAAACGGTAAAATTTTTATATCGAATAAATAACAACAATATAACGTAAGTTAATGACTGTTCACGTGTACGCACTCAGAATTACACGTGTCAAAAATATCAAACATAAAGCATTTTTTTAAAATTTGTTTAATATAATTAGTTGCTGAAACTTGAATTCAAATTAACATGATCGCTGCAACAAAGCTCTTTAACTAAGACCACAGGCCGATAGTAAAAAAATATTTTTTCAATCATATTGTTTTTTTAACATAATTGACTTTTAATATTACTTAACTTTGGCTTGCAGATATTTATATGTGGAAACTCTAGAAGCTTTAGATGCAAAACTGTTGTTGATTCCTTGTACAATTCCACATGTTTTGTCAATAGTATCGCTTATCGGAATCTTCAGGCATTTTGTCATATTTTTGTTGCATTCGTGTGATAAAAAGCACGAATATGCCGAAAGACGAAGCCACAAAGTACAAAGTTTCAACAATTCGAATTTGATATTGAGATTCCATTAAACGCCTTTAGTCATTATCATAAATTATTGAAATGAAAATTATTATATTATATTTTAATTCTTTATATTTTCGACGATTATCAGGGCAGGGACTAATTTGTCGTAGTTTTTCAACAATTTGTTTTTTTTTATGATATCGATTGAAGGTGCTTAATGGAATTTCAATATCGAATTTGAATTGTTATAACTTTGTACGATTCCACATGTTTTGTCACTAACAACCCGAGATTTGCCGTTCGGCATCTTCAGGCATTCTACGACACGCATAAAACAGAATTGACGCACAAGAAACAGTTAGCATCGTCTGTATACCAAAGGTATTACTCACAGGAAAACACAGACTCCAAGGCAAGAACTAAATGGTAGCTGAAACAAATTTAATAATAATTGACATGATTGCCTGTGATAAGTTTCATTTACGATTAATATTGTTAATGAGTAATTCATGAAAGGGTCTTACAAGAAATAATAATCAAATATCATTAAAATATAATTGGGGTTTTTTTTAAGAAATACTTACTTTATCAATTTGGCAAGTAACGATTAAACATCTATATGTGTAATCTGAAGATATCTGTTGTATCCGTGTGATAGAATGCCTAAAGATGCCGAAAGGCGAAACCCAGGTCGTTAGTGACAAAACATGAGGAACTGACTCGTCAGATGTACACAATTATAACAAATCAAATTTCACTAAAAGTTTTGGTCTTTTGTGTTAATATAGAACAAAATATTGCAACATTTCACTATGAGTCACATTTAGAAGTATTGTTATATAAATTCTGCTTTTTTATTTGAAAAAAAAAGCTATCGCCCTTGGATATCAATCAATCAAAAATCGGTAATTTTCCAGTTATCATGATTTCACACAAAAAGTGAAAAGAGCTTTCAGCGATGTATCATTAAAAGAATGTGCGCGTCACTGTAGCTTTAACTTTGCAGTTTAAAATGAATGCTTTCGGAGCTTTTGTTTGTTGACATGAAAATTACTATCATAAATCTTGCGAAAGCTCAACAACTGTTCTTGTTTTAAATCGAGTTCGAATGGCCGCAAATGTGTGGGAATCACGTAAACAGTTAACGTATATGTATGAATTCATAATAACGTATTAAATATAAGCGAAATTTCAACGCCACTTCCATGCTTTATACAATTGTTTCGTTTTTATTACGCTCTCTACTCTAGCAATGAAATTAAATCATAAAACGGCAATGTTCATTTGATTTTTGACGCATTGATGAATGATTTTTGCGCAATATATTGTATTAAATGGAATTTTATTAATTAATCTATTTAAATGAAGCAGCGATAGTACTATTATAGTAAAATCATAAAGTTAGAGTAAAAAAATAGATTAACTCATCAGTTGATATGCTCGCGATGAGCGAAACCGGTCCTGATCAAAAAATATTTTTGTGTAAATAAGTAATAAAAAAGTGTTTTTATTATTCGAAATTTCATGCTTTTCCATCAAGTTAGACAGTTAACACTTTAAAAGTGGTAAAAATATATATTTACTATAATTCTGTGAGAGCATATCTCAGAACATTCTCATCAGGTCTCGTCCTTATCAATTGAAACATACATTGATTGCATTGGCATTTACTTGGTAGAGCTCCATTAAAACACGGTGAAAAAATGGCAATGTATTTTAGTTCTACAACATTTATAAGATATACAGCTTAGCTATTTCGGCTTACTCCTTTATCAGAACATCAGCTATATATACCTTATAAATTTTTTAGAACTAAAATGCGTTGCTATTTTTTCACCGTATGAAACGTACATACCTGCTATATTTAATAGATAGTTTTAAACAGGTCATGATCACGCCATAAACTGTAGAAATAGTTAATAAAAATGTATTTAAAAATGTGTAAAAAAAACACCGAAACCGCTTTTACTCGTCGGGAACATCATGATTTGACAAAACATCGTATTTTATTTATTCATATTTACCAATAAACTACGGGCTCGACAAATTTAATTTTACTTAAATAAAATTCCACTCCACGCTTTTCAATTGGTTGTCTTATATTTAAAAATGAATTCATGGCATTAAAAAGAAGTGACAGTGTTGTTCTAAATGCCTTCATCGTTCGCCGAAGAGCTTTTATCTCTGTCGTCGGTAAAGAATCATTGAATTTTTAAAATGAAAGTGTCCCTTTTCTGCTGGAACATAAACTGCAGGTTTTAATAATTATTTTTCTAAAAACAATATTCATAAACAACCGTAATTTGATATGTTTTTTAAAATTTACGTGCAAGTTCATTAATTTAGCTCCCGGAAGCTTTTTTCTATACAACATTCGATGCGGTTTAATACCGCATCTCTTATTTGTTACAACACATCAATAGAGCGTGCGTGATCTTGCTTTCTACATTGAAAAACAACTTTTATTTCGTATAGAACCATTTTTATTTCAACATATAAAACAATTTGTTAATTAATACTTCAAATATTTTAATTTGTAAAGATCAAGAAATATTTCCCACACAGCGAGAACTTAAAAAACTTAAATTAAAAGAAAGTTATTCATTTGAAATTTTAATCAATACTTACCCGGTATACAAAACTTATGGTTTCAGTACTGAGGAAATAATTTACAACTAATCATACAATATATGTATATTATTATATTAATATCTATGTAAATAAAGTAAAGCTGTTTACGAATATAATTTTAGGGACACGTTAATTACTTATGTGTTTTTTTAATTTCAAAATAAAATAAAATATTAAGTTAATTGATAACCTTTAATGTGCTAACAACTGTTAATTTTTGATGGAAAGACGTGATATTTAAATAATAAAAACACATTTTTTAGTACTTATTTTTAACACGGTGAAAAAATAACAATGTATTTTAGTTCTACAAAATTATTTTTAACAAATATAGTTGATAGCTATTTCGGCTCACGCCATCGTCAGAACTATGCTTAAACTAACATTTGCTTATGTATATATATAGCTGTGCAGAAAAGGCACACAACAAGTTCTCTCTCCTGTTCCAACGGCCTAGCTTGTTACTTTAACACAATGACACTAATGTTTGCGAGGGGCTAGTGCATTTCTGCAATAAACCATCTTCTGGTAGTATTTAAGCTTATTGTAAGTGCCACCTGTTTGCCTATTTTAAACTGGCATGATATAAGCTAGGTGGTTAAAACAGAAGAGATAAACAAATGTTAGTTTAAGCATAGTTCTGACGATGGCGTGAGCCGAAATAGCTATCAACTATATTTGTTAAAAATAATTTTGTAGAACTAAAATACATTGCTATTTTTTCACCGTGTCATAATATAGTTGATAGCTATTTTGCTTACGCCCTCACCAAAACTACGACGAAACCTAGTGCATTTCTGCAATAAACCATCTTCTGGTAGTATTTAAGCTTATTGTAAGTGCCACCTGTTTGCCTATTTTAAACTGGCATGATATAAGCTAGGTGGTTAAAACAGAAGAGATAAACAAATGTTAGTTTAAGCATAGTTCTGACGATGGCGTGAGCCGAAATAGCTATCAACTATATTTGTTAAAAATGATTTTGTAGAACTAAAATACATTGCTATTTTTTCACCGTGTTATAATGGAGTTCTACCAAGTGAATGCCAATTCAATCAATATACTTATTTTTACTCTATATTATTTTATGATCTGAACCGGTTTCGCTCATCACGAGAATTAGTAGCTGTTATAATAATTATAGATACTGAAGTAATACGGAATGATAATAATTAACACGATTATCCTGGATTAGTATTATTAAATTCGTTTCAGCTGCAATTTACCGCTTGCCTTGGGGTAAGCGTTTTCCTGTAATTAATCACTTTGGTATATAGACGATGCCAACTGTTTATTTTACGTCAGTTCTGTTGCATCCGTGTGATAGAATGCATTTAGATGCCGAAAGGCGAAACGCGGGTCATAAGTGACAAAACATGTGGAATCGTACAAAGTTGTAACAATTCAAATTTAAAGAATATCTAACCAATCCGGAATATTTTTCATTGAAATTCATTCTTCAAAATCGTCAATTGTAAAAGAAGTTGTAATCGCTTGTTTCGACTCGAATTCCAACTCTTGCCAAAGTATCGTGACTCCACAACTCTGATTCCTGTCTTGGCTACAAACTTTAACATAAATAACATTGGTATTTGTAATAAAAATATAACATTATAAATCTGCCTGTGTGTGGTTGCGATTTGCTCGCTGATAGTTTTTGTCGTCCTTTCTAGAGTATTTACAGTAAGAGAGATCCCGTGTCTCTTCTCGTCTCTTGTACTTTCCGAGACAGAAAAACCTACGTTGCGACCATTTGGGCGTGCTTCCCAATCTGTTCATTGAAGCAAGAATACAACTTAAGTATATCATGATCGAACACGGGTAACTTCGTAAATTACAACGTTCTGCGAACAAGAAAATAAACTAAATTTTTATATATTTTAATAGCTAAGATACTCATGACAAATATATTTAACAGTATTTGTTTAATTTGATATATACACAGAACTATAAGGTTATATAGCGCACGTTGTTTAAATAATTCAAATTTAAATTTAAAATTCCACCGAATACTTCAGTCGATAATTTTTAATTAAGTTAAATATATTTATGTAATTCTTAATGGAATTGCAATATCAGATTTGAATTGTCAAAACTTTTTAAAATTCCACATGTTTTGACTCTATCGATCCGGGTTTCGTCTTTCGGCATCTACAGTTATTCTATCACACGGAAGCAACGGAAATTTACTCACTCAACAGAACTCAGTTCTGTTGGATCCGTGTGATAGAATCCCTGAAGATGCTGAAAGGCGAAACCTGCGCCGTAAGTGACAAAATATATGGAGTCGTACAAGGTTTCAACAGTTAAAATTGTATAGTTGGAAAGCATTTGCAGATTTGCATATTATCGAAGTAAATGTACGCTCAAGCACAGGTCTGATGAGGGCGTAAGCCGAAAAGGCTATCAAAACTTTGTAGAGCTAAAGTACATCGCATTGTTTTCATCGTATTATAATGGAGTTCTACCAAGTAAATGCTAATTCAATCAATAAGACGACGTTTTGTACGTACACTTAAAGATAGATTTCAACAATATACTCTATAAATTTTGAATAATTAAAATACATTGATATTATAAGTAAACGCCGATTCAATCGATTGCCTTTATTATAATATTTTTATACGGCGTGAAGATTGACAACCATTTCTTAAATACGTATTAAGGTACAAACGTTTACCTTTTTTTCGATAGAGGGTAAACTCGTCTTCAGCACGTTTGCTGTATTTCTCTTATTTATTGTTGAAGTATTCTTTCTCTGGTATTTTCAAAACGTGCATCACCGATTCTTATTCTAAAAATGACATATTTCTTCACCTGTAACCTGATTGTAAATGTAGGTGTAAATCCATCAAGTTTTTCTGGAGGATAACACGGCTACCCTTTTAGTGTTTGATTTATTTCTTTCTCTTAGATGTCGTAATAACTTTTATCGTAACATTTTTCTAACAGTGATGTAATGAATTATTATAGCGTTTTAATAATCCATTAGATTTATTTTTCTTACAGTTTTTTTCATAAATAATACCCATAATGAGGCATGATTTTGTGCGACTTAGTAACCGTTTTTTTTATATAAGTCAAATTGAAAAAGTTGGACATAAATTAACCTATAGGTGAATTAATTTTTGGGCGAACAACAGAATTTTTAGTGGCACTTCAACTAAGCCTTGGCATTTACTTGGTAGAATTCCATTATAACGCAGTGAATATTAAATATCAATGTATTTTAAATCTACAATAATCATATAGTTTATGGATTGAATTGGCATTCACTTGGTAGAATTCCATTATAACACGGTGAAAAAATAGCAATGTATTTTAGTTCTACAAAATTATTTTTAACAAATATAGTTGATAGCTATTTCGGCTCACGCCATCGTCAGAACTATGTCCATAGAACATAGTTCTGACGATGGCGTGAGCCGAAATAGCTATCAACTATATTTGTTAAAAATAATTTTGTAGAACTAAAATACATTGCTATTTTTTCACCGTGTCATAATATAGTTGATAGCTATTTTGCTTACGCCCTCACCAAAACTACGACGAAACGTTATAGTTTATTTCGTTACGTATTGTATACACATGCATGTATCTGTGTGTTGGCTTGTATGCATACGTATGCGTGTGTTGGTATAGTACGTGGGTGAAGAATGTAAATATAATGCGTGTGGTGTCCACGTGAACCGAATTCACTGTGGATTCCTCAGCTCTGCAGCGATCTAAGATTGCCAGCAACGACACAACAATTATCGAAAAAATCTATGTATAAAAGATGAAGAAGATCTGAAGAGCTCTGTTACTTACACGTCGTAGATCTTAACGCTCCATCGATTCCCAATTATGATATCCCAAAAAACAAAAAACAAATGGCGAAACATAACAAACAAAAGTCAGTAGACATACTTTTGAAACCTTCATTAAAATTATTGGTTGAATCGGCATTTACTTGGTAGAATTACATTATAACACGGTGAAAAAACAGCAATGTATGTTAGTTCTACAATATTTCAAAGGTATAGCTGAAAACTATTTCGGCTCACGCCATTGTCAGATCTATGTTTAAACGTACATTTGTTTATCTCTTCTGTTTTAACCACCTATCTTATATCATGCTAGTTTAAAATAGGCAAACAGGTGGCACTTACAATAAGCTTAAATACTACCAGAAGATGGTTTATTGCAGAAATGCATTAGCCCCTCGCAATGGTCTGAGGAGCGGCGAAAGACTTATTTGTCTAAATCACTCAAATCCTTCATTAAATCTTTCGCCTTCTTTTGTATGATCATAAGTAAGTGAATGATTAAGATGTATGCACGGTTTGGACTTGACGTATGAGCCTCTATGCGACCAAGTCAAAGGAAAATATTTCGAACTCTTTTCAGGTCATCTGCCATTCATGAACCAATGAAAGGAGTCGTGTTTTTGGTCAATGTCGGATTCGGAGTCACGTTTTTTTAACGACTCTACATCCCTGATAATAAACGAAGAATGTAAAAAATCTTTCATATCAAACGATTTACGCTAAAACTTAAAAAATGTTTAAAATTAACATACGCCTTGTTACTTCCCATTACGTTCCAAATTTAAAGAAATCTACTAAAAGATTTTGTGTGCTTTTAAGACTCTCTTCTGATTTCCAGTATCATATATCAATGTCTATTTGTTTTGAAATAATCTTCAAAATTAGTTGTCTCGTACAACGTTTTTGCAAGATAGGCTGATGGACATTAAAAATTTACTCAAGTCAAATGTAAGTACTACCCTTTGCTTGTTTGCAGTAGCGCTCACAAGCTTTGACGATAGGATATGCGGTCCGTAAAAGCCTTACACTATTATTAGGCGTAATAATATGACAAACAGTACGCTTTACCTTAAAACAGCTTAAAGTTTATTTAGATTACACACAATTTTGTCCCGTCTAAAGCTCGAGTTGTTGGTAAGTTTATAATCATACGACAAAAAGATAAAAAAAATCAATTTACCCATTTTTTTAGTTGTTGAAACCATCTTCAATACCACAAGTTTTATATCTGATGAATCGGGTTTTACCTTTTGGAATTTTCTGGCATTCTATCACGCGTATAAAATATGCAGCTTTTGTATAACAAAAGACGTATTATTTAAAAATATATATAGAACCAAGGCTGCGAGCTTAATATGTAAATATTTTTTTGAATTGTTAAAACTTTGTACGATTCCATATGTAACTTATGACCCGGGTTTCACCTTTCGGAATCTTCAGGCATTATATCACAAAGATGCAACAGAACTGACGCACAATAAACTGTTAGTATTGTATCGTCTATATACCAAAGGTATTAATTAAAAGAAAACACAGACCCCAAAGCAAGAACTAAATGGCAGCTAAAACAAATTTTAATGATATTGATTTAATAATAATAAACAAAATTGCCTGTGACAATATCCACTAACGATCTTATTAATGAGTCATTCTTATATATTCATTGAATTTTTAATTTATTCATTGAATTGGCATTCACTTGGTAGAACTCCATTATGACACGGTGAAAAAATAGCAATGTATTTTAGTTCTACAAAATTATTTTTAACAAATATTGTTGATAGCTATTTCGGGGAGAGAGGATGTGTTGTGTGCCTTTTCTGCACAGCTACATATAGATAAGCAAATGTTAGTTTAAGCATAGTTCTGACGATGGCGTGAGCCGAAATAACTATCAACTATATTTGTTAAAAATAATTTTGTAGAACTAAAATACATTGCTATTTTTTCACCGTCAATTTTTAATGTTTTTTTTTAGAAATATCTACTTATATCAATCTGGCAAGTAACGATCAAACATCTTTAGATGTTTATTCTACGTCAGTTTTGTTGCATCCGTGTAATATAATTCTTGAAGATGTCGAAAGGCGAAACCTGGGTAGTTAGTGACAGAACATGTGGAATCGTATAAAATTGTAAGCATTAAAAACCAATTAAATGTACGCTTAAACGTAGTTCCGATGAAGGCGTAAGTCAAAATAGCTATTTACTTTTATCACTTTTAAGGTGTTAACTGTCACTTCTTGATGGAAAGGCATGATATTTTAAATAATAAAAACACATTTTTTTAGTACTTATTTCCACAATATATTTTTTGATCAGGACCAGTTTCGCTCATCGCGAGCATTATCAACTGATCAATCAACTTCATCATCACTACCACTATCAACATCACAATCACTATCAACTTCAGTTGATAATGCTCGCGATGAGCGAAACCGGTCCTGATCAAAAAATATAATGTGGAAATAAGTACTAAAAAAATGTGTTTTTATTATTTAAAATATTTACTTTTATATATATCTTATTCTGTAGAACTAAAATACGTTGCTATTTTTTCATCGTATTATTAAATGTGTTTTTATTATTTAAAATAACGATGTTACTTAAATTGTATCTATGCTTATATGTATGAACGTAGAAACTGCGAAAAAGTGTATGCAAACGAAAGTTTGTTGCGACAAATATTTTCCAGCGTCATAATAAAGCTCCAATGATGTCGACGTCTCTGTAGACCGTGCGCTACTGCCTGTTTGTTTTTATCCCCTGTGTAACTTTTCCCGAATAACACAGAGATAAAAGCCTTACTAAGAGGCCGTACAAGATTTGAAAATTTTCTTTGTATAACTGTTGGCTCTCTTTGCATATTTAATCAGAGCAAACTTATGGCTACACCAAAATGAATAACTGTTCACATCGTACAGGTAACACAAAATATTATATTTGTAAAGTGCTTAAAATATTGCGGGTTTTGTATTTATTACCTCGTGATGTTTTATATACTCTTTTATTGTATACTGCTTTGAATGATAACATATATATTATATTACACGTCACTCAATGTAAAGCAAACGGAAATCCGACAGTGCTTATACGTAAACGGAAGTTGTTTTTTATTCAGTCTCAAGTTATTAATTTTACGAGAATTTATTCATCGAATAATGTGGATAAAACAAAAAGAAAAAAGAAACAATGTTTTTTATAATAATAAATATATTGATTTAATTGGTATTTACTTGGTAGAACTCCATTGTAAGACGGTGAAAAAATAGCATTTTTTTATAAGATATAGTTCATAGCTATTTTGGCTCACACCATCGTCAGAACTATGTTTAAACGTAAATTTGGTTATCTATATATATCTGTGTAGAAAAGTTACACAATAAATCTTCTCTTCTGTTTTAACGACCTAGCTTATTTCCTACTAGCAATGAAACTAAAAAAAATGAAAATGTATGTCATAGTATGTCAAATATATTTTTTATGGTTAAAGGTCGCAAGATGACGGCTTTGGAATAGCTGGAACAAACAAATATAAAGGCGGTAATTTCAATAAGCTTAAATATTAGAAAGGGATGGTATATTATGGCTTATTACGGGAAAGCAATAGCCCCTCGCAATTGTCTGAGGAGCGGCAACCGATTTATATTTGTTTGTTCCAGCTATTCCAAAGCCGTCATCTTGCGACCTTTAACCATAAAAAATATATTTGAAGTCCTTCTAGACTTAAAGATATATAATTAATAGCTGTTTTGGGGGGCCATAAGGGTTATATGAAGGCGTAAGCTGAAATAGCTATCAACTATATGTCATATAAATCTTGTTGAACTAAAATACATTGTTGTTTTTTCACCGTGCTGTAATGTAAATAAAGTCCTCTCGAGTAAAGGCCGAATCAATGAATAAAAGTTGTTTTAATTGGAATTTACTTGGTAGAAATCCATTATAGCACGGTGAAAAAAACTGCAAAGCATTGAAGCTCTTGAAGAACTTGAAGTATCGACTGAAAGTGCTTGATGGAATTCTAATATCAAATTTAAACTATTACAACTTGGTACGATTCCATGTGTTTAAATATGTGGAATTCTACAAAGTTGTAACAATTCAAATATAGGGTAGTAAAAAAGCTCTTTTGAGTTGAGAAATAATCAGTATTACACAGTAATAATGAATGAAAATATATTCAATCTCATACGAACACTTATTATTGTTTATTAACTCACTTATATTTTTAGTATTCAATATCAAAACTTTGCGATATATTGTCTCTGCATTTGAGACGTTCACATTCAAATGGTTTAGCTGTAAAAAAACTTCCTGAAAATGCTATCTTAGACGTTTATATACAATATATTAAACTACAGAATCACTTCGAAACTCTACATTGAATAGTTTTCATTTTCCACTCCAATATTGGCCAATAACGCGATTACGACTTTAAAAAGTTTAATTTTGTCAGGATTTTTTTACTACCTATCCTATTTATATGCATTAAATTAAAGATCAACCAACCAATCCAGCAAAATGTTCATTGAGATATTTTTTAAAATCGTCTAATCAAAAAAATTCTCGTTTTTCACGATTCTGACTTGTGATTCTCGGTTATACAATAAAATGAACATACTAATATTTATACTAACACGCCAATAGTAAAACAGGTTGACATGAACATAAATTCATAACATAAATCAACTTTTCGTCTGATTTCATAGTCACCAGCTGACGTTGCAGTTACAGTTCGACCACATTACTTATGCGCGCGGAAACGTAGCGCTGTGTGCATTTCCGGTCTGACACAAAAGTCGTTAGAATTCGAAAATTTAAAATTCCCTGCTATTCCATAAATACATTTTACATCAAAATATTTATCTACAATAGGTTTCAATGTTCATAATAATCGTAGCTTTTTACCTGTCATTTTTGTGGCGATTTCAAATTTAGTTCCATCATCCGCCGCATTTTCGGGCGTGGAGTTATAGCGGTCGGTCAATATATCATAATGCATCCAACGTCAACATGATATAACGTCATAAATAGACTACGAAAGCGATCCTGGGCTCTATTATACATCCTTGAGAAAATAGTTAAAACTCAAAAATAAAAAAATGAGTGGCATTTTAATACGTTCGTAAAACGATATCTTGGTGCTTACCTTGAAAGGCCATCAAAGTTTTATCATTGTAGGTTCTTTATTACGCATGGCTGAATTCATTTATGGGTTTTCGGAATGCTTTGCGAAAGGTGGTTACTACAATCTCTTTGAATATTGTGTCTTAAGCCGTAAAATAAAGTTGTTTGGACTTGTGTAAGCTAAGCGAAATTATAAATTAGGAAATCAACAATTTTAAATTGCGTAAGTTAACAGAAAACTTTGGGCATGTTTATCGTTAAAGATATGAAGCGGGAGCATTTTAAGCTTTTTCACAACGTTGTATTTTGTTTTGATTCAATCAACATCGCTTCTAATAAATATGGATTTAATTTATGATAGCTACTGAAGGTGCTTGGTGGAATTTCAATATCAAAATTTAGTTGTTACAACTTTGTACGATTCTACATGTTTGTCACTAGCGACCCGGTTTTTGCCTTTCGGTATCTTCAGGCACTCTATCACACAGATGCAACAGAACTGACGTGAAATAAACAGTTAGCATCGTCTATATATCAAAGTTATTAATTACAGGAAAACGCTTACCCCTAGGCAAGCAGTAAATTGCAGCTCAAACAAATTTAATAATATTAATCTAATAATAATAAATGATCGTTATTAGTTAAATCGTTACTTGCCAAATTGAAATAAGAAGGTATCTCTTTATAAAAAAAAATATATATATTAATGTTAGTTGATTAATATTATTGTAAAACCCTTTCAAGAATCACTTATTACAAGAATATTAATGGAAACTGAATGAAGATACCGAAAGGCGAAACCCGGGTCGTTAGTGACAAAACATGTGGAATCGTCCAAAGTTGTAAAAATTCAAAATTTGTATATAAGATTTATTTTAATCCATATTCAAACGTTTTCCAGCATTTAGATTTTGCCTTACATTCAATAATTTTTGATGTGTTTGACGATAATGTAAAAATTGATTATTAATATTCAATTTACGATAATGGCTATATTATTTCACTGGCTGTATATCTGTTTGCGAAATGTAAAAACCTTACGACATATTTCGACTTAATATGTATGCTTCTCGAAGATACGTAAAAAATATCCCATTTTTCAATTTTTTTTTTACATAGAGTCTTTTCTACACATTTTCGATAGTATATAACGATTGTTACGGTCCCTAAATTTAAGCCGCACTTCTTAGATATATTGTATTGATAATTTAAAGAATGTCACCCCCGAGAAGCTTTCGTGCGTGATAATATGAAAGCTCATTTTTGACTTAGTGCTTTCAGCCTCACAAACTTATCTAATTTTGGATTGGATATTGTTTAGTATACATATTGAGGCCACTTCAATCATTATTACGAAATTATGACCGGCCTCGGTTTATTTATCTGTATATAAAATACCACAGAAGCACTTTGCAATAAAATTATGTTTATGAATTATTTTTACTGCCGTATAAATAAAATATTCATATATTAAAACTCTCGATGTAACGGTATTAATTATTTACATGAGTCATAATTGATTGAATCGTCTTTTTAAGCCCATTTTATTGATTGTTAACATTTTAACTTTGTAGTTGGTTTACACCTGGGTGTATGTTGATAGTTGATACTCAAACATATTATCGACCAGTAGTTCTCATGTGCTGTTGGTGGCCAGCTTTATAGTAAATATTGATATTTAAAAAAAATGTGTTTTTGTAAATGAATAAGTAAAATTTATTAAATAAACTTGACTTATCCAGCATTTAGTCGAGTTTAAGTAAAGAACTGTTTTAATAATAAAACTGTTCAAAAATTTTGGTCGAAGTTATACGTTGATCATGAATCAAGTCAATATAAAGAATTAACAACAATGGCTTTTATAATTTTGTCAATTTTACCTACAACTAAATATTGTGAAAGATAATGAACTATAAAAAAAAAAAATTGAAACTATTTTTATCACATTTGGTGCGGCCATGAGACATTTCCATATGACAACTGATGTTTATAATGCGACCACAATGAAATTTCACGTGAGAACCACTGCGATAGACTTTTTAGGTGTTAACTGTCACTTCGTGATGGAAATGCATGACATTTCAAATGATAAACCCCATTTTTTTAATTTACATTATTTGTAACAATATTGTATGATTTCCTGTAAATTGTTTCTTAGTTCTTGAACCCATGGTTTTGTATACCTGCTACCTTTAACTCAAATATTTTGTATGAATAGAATTGTTTATAAATTGTATTCTATCAGTTGATAATGCTCGCGATGAGCGAAACCGGTCTATAATAATATATTATATATATGGACATAAGTACTAAAAAATGTGTTTTTATTATTTAAAATATATGATAGAGTTATGATTTTCAAAAAAAAATCAAGCAAGCTAATTTTTATGATAAAATATTAATTGACACGCTGGAAAAATAGCAATGTATTTTTGTAAGCCGAAATAGCTATCAATTATGTAAGTTATAAATTTTGTAGAACTAAAATACGTTGCTTTTTTTTCTCTGTATTATAACGGAGTTTTATTGATTAAATGCTTATTAAATCAATAAATATAATTAGATTCTATTTTTGGTAACTGTTGAAGCTTGCTGAAATGTCAATCTGCATATTGAAATTGTCCAAACTCAATATTTCCACATGTTTTGTCAGTCACGATTGGTTTTGTCTTTCGACATCTTCAAGCGGCGTAATAAACGGATGAACCCAAAGTGACAGTCAGTAAATAGCTAATGCGTTTATACACACACGATAATCGAAAAAAATACCGTTTGAAGTCAATAACTGAATTGATTTAAACAGTTAACTGACTTTCAGTTGGTGTATATTCTTGTACTATAAAACGCTTGAAGATGTCGAACGGCTGTATATGAATCGCGAGTAACATAACTGATGAATTTGAAATTGTACAGAGCTAAAGCTATTCAAGTTTGTACGAAAAAGTCCCCAGTCGATATTTGAAAGTTTCCGGTCCGTGGTTCTATAAAAATTTAACAAAAGCGTTGCGATGGTAACCAAGTAAGTATATAAACTAACGTAAATGAATATCATATGTTTCTTCTATAGCGTGTTAGTCATTGAATCTATGTTGAATTAACATTTAAAAGCAATATTAGGAATTTAGACCGTTAGCTACATATGCTATTAAAAAAAAAATTTCACACACGGTGAAAAAATAGCAATGTATTTTAGTTCTACAAAATTATTGTTAACAAATATAGTTGATAGCTATTTCGGCTCACGCCATCGTCAGAACTATGTTCTATGGACATGGACATAGTTCTGACGATGGCGTGAGCCGAAATAGCTATCAACTATATTTGTTAAAAATAATTTTGTAGAACTAAAATACATTGCTATTTTTTCACCGTGTTATAATGGAGTTCTACCAAGTGAATGCCAATTCAATCAATAAAAAAAATTCAACCATTTATTGAGAAACAGTTTACTGAACGGTACGGAACAAAAACGACGGCGTAACGCACGAACTTTTTTAATAAAAAGTAAAGTGAACATTTTTAATTCTAGAAGAGAGAAAATTATACTTTCTATAATTTTTTGGTGGAAAAGTATGATATTATATTTGATTAAATTAACATTTACTTGATAGAACTCCAACACGATTCCACGTGTTTTGTCACTGAAAACCCTTTCAAAAATGACTCATTTATAAGATCGTCAATGAAAATTATTACAGACAAGTGTGTTAATCATTATTAGATTAATATTATTGAATTTGCTTTAGCTGCCATTTACTATTCGCCTTGGTGTTTTTTTTCCCTTTAATTAAAACATTTGGTATATAGACGACACTAACTGTTTATTGTACGTCAGTTCTGTTGCATCCGTGTGATAGAATGCCTGAAGACGCTGAAAGGTGAAACACGGGTATTAGAAATATGTTTTTTTTTATTTAAAAATGCTTATTGGCCTTATGTTTTGATGCATATCGATATAAATATATACCAATGTAAAAATTACTTCGAAAAATAAGATTTATATCATATTCCAGCATATACAGCAAGTCATTACAATTTTTCCTGTCTTACCAAAATCAAATGGCAAAACATTACAACCCTTCAACCCTTGACGGCCGCGTCTCAATCCAAAACAACTAATCCAATACAAGATCAAACAATATTCCAACCCCTTCCGTTTAGATGTGAAGTGACTCGGACGTCTTTACCGACAGGCCACTCTATACCGTTTTCCCCCACTTGTCGCAAAATGTTCACGTCAAAAGGAAACTTATGAGATAAATTGATCTCATAGTTTCCTGCTACGACAGGGTCTACGATTTTGGGTCTACGACAATTTACTTCGCTCTTAGCGTCCTTTGATATATTACACAGTAACGATAAATAGGCTTTATTGGTGCCATGTTTTGGTATGCATAGAAGCATTTCGGTTTATGTTAAATAACATTGCATTCAAAGATCGGAACAGGTTTCGATTGGGGCATAAACAAACATTCACAATGGATGAACGAAAATATTAATTATTTAATGGTACCAATAACGTATAGGTTAACGTCATTGTCTTCTTATGGATTTGGCGGCAAATATGTAATAAAATTAAACTCGGTAACATTTTTATTCAAAATTTGTCTCATGAAAACTAGAATTCTTCATTTGTTTATCATTCACGACCTGGGTTTCGTATTTCGGTATCATACATCATTCTATCACACGGACCCATTGGAACTGATCGACAATAAAAATAAAAACACGACGTGTCCCAAAACTATTTCAATATCAAAAATTTTATAAAAGTAACGTGGTCAACTAAATTCACTGCATATATTTAACGACCAACTAAACTTTTCTAACTCCTCTTGTTATACTATATTTCTTACATTAAGATTATTGCAATAAGACAATAGTCTAAAAAAAATCTGTTTTAAACAACATCAACTGATATCTAATCCCATTGTAACCCAATAATTCGAAATAAGTTGTTAGATATCTTAATTAACCAAATACATTTAAATGGTCGTTGCTTAGTGTTAATTGTGAAAACCTTTCATCGAAATGTCACTAACTACATTATTTTTTAAATATGGTGTACAATATTTAATATCATTAAAATCAAATCAGTAGTAATTAAAATTGTCTCTGATGGATATTTTGGCTTAAACTTTTACGTTCATATTATTATTTTTCACTTTTAAGGTGTTAACTGTCACTTCTTGATGGAAAGGCATGATATTTTAAATAATAAAAACACATTTTTTTAGTACTTATTTCCACAATATATTTTTTGATCAGGACCGGTTTCGCTCATCGCGAGCATTATCAACTGATCGCGATGAGTGAAACCGGTCCTGATCAAAAAATATATTGTGGAAATAAGTACTAAAAAGATGTGTTTTTATTATTTAAAAAAAAATAATATTATTTTTGTTTTGTTTGTCAATTCTATTGTATACATCCAAGAGAATGACTTGAGGATGCCTAAAGGCGAAACCTATGTCGTGAGTGATAATACTTGTGGAATAGTACACAGCTTAAATATTGAAAATTAGATATTGAAATCCCATTAAACACTTATAGTCGGTATCGTAAAATTATTATTCTACTTGTCTTGACACGTGCTTTGTCGCTTTCAAAAAAAAGTATTGTCAGATTAATTGTGTCGTAGAACGTCAAAACGATGCAAAAATGCATCGTTTTTCAACGAGGACATGAAATAATATTCAAACAAGTTGGTTTTATAAACCGCGAGGGGTTGTAGTAATGTTGTGTTCTACGCAATATACAACAGAATGAAGGTCTTCCCGTTAAACTTTCTTAGTCACTCAACGGAGGCGTGTGTTTCGCTATGAGTATTATTACTAACCCTTGAAATTTGCAGTTTAATGTCTTGTGAAACAAGAAAGCTAGGGTTGTAGTTTATACCTTACGCTGAATTCCTTTAGTCATAATGTTTCTAGTTCAAAGAAACATTCCAACTGGATACAAGGGAGAAACTAAAACAAACTTTGAATATTTAAGCTTTTATTAGATAATTTTCGTGTACAGGCAACGTGATTCGTTTTTTTATACTAACTGAAGACGATTCGTAAGGCTTCCGAAAAATGCTTTAATTGTAACTTAAACGATTTTCCCAAAATACGTTTTACCGGTTCCTTGCTATGACCCACATAGAGATAATCCAACCACGAGTTAATTATATAGTATATTATTCAACAAGTTTTAATCAAACTTGTTGAAATTATCATAACAAATCAAGCTTTATTTAAATGCAAAGCTTAGCTCTTACACTCAAGATTTGATAGTGTCAAATATATTTTTTTAGTGTTGACATACAATCGACACTCTGTTATCAGAAGTTTTATACCTAACACACTTTTAAAAGTTTGAAAATTCGATGTGGAACATACGTCGCCCCATATTTCTTTCTACTCATATAAGGCCAAAATGAGAATTCTACCAACATTAACAATATCAAATTGCTAGTTTCGGATGTTTATTTGAGAAGAGGTTGACATGAATTGTTAATTCTTCTAAAAGTAAAAGCAACGTGCCAATAGTAATAAATGTCGAAATATTTCTGATTTAGCCGAATACTATTTTTTATTGTATTTAAATAGATTTTTCATAAGCTTGCTTGACTGACTTCCTTGCTATCCTTCTTTTTTTTCTCTTGTGTGATAAAGTACCTGAAGATACCGAAAGACGAAGATAGAGTTGTGAGTAATTAAACATGTATAATTATTATATGTTTCAACAATTTTTATATTGAAATTGCATCGGACACAATTCGAGAAGCAATTCGTTCAATCTTACATGTTTTTGACTTTTTTAAGCAATAAAACAATTAGATGTTTGATAGTAGGTGTTCTCTATATGAAAATTATATTTTAATGTTAGTTGATTGATATTTGTTGAAAAACACTTTCAAGAATAACTTATTAACAAGATCGTTAATAAAAATTATCACAGCAAATTGTGTTAATTATTATAAGGTTAATATTATTAAATTTATTTTTGCTGTAATTTACTTCTTGCCTTGGGGTTTGTATTTTCCTTTAATTGAAACATTTGGTATATAGACAACACTAACGTTTTATTGTACGTCAGTTCTGTTGCATCCGTGTGACAAAACATGTGGAATCATGAAAATTCGTAACTATTCGAATTTGATAAAACATTTTTTTTATACCCCATTTTCACAAAATGTTTTATTATAAAGACCGGTTTTCGTTACAATGGATGGTTGATAATGCTTGCGATGAGAAAGACCAGTCCTGATCATAAAATATGTCGTGAAAATAAGTACTAAAAATGTGTTTTTATTACTTAATATATCAAGCCTTTCCATCAAAAAATGACAAGCAAAATCTTAAATGTGATCGTTTTTGAATGTTCAATAAAATAATTAATCGCTAACTGTCAATTTTCTAAAACCTCATTTGTCGTTACGAATATACAATAATTGGAATAAATCAGATAGCATTTCTGTGTCTCTTTTATTCACGAACGGTCATTAAATATAAAATTAATTCCACGATAAATCCGCCTTCCTCCGGGACCATACTAATATCATTTGTATTCGATTTTATGTACGGCAATCTTGGAAGCAATCTCCTTTTGCTAATTTATTCTTACTTATACATTACCCTGTCAAATCTTGATAGAATTAGTCGCTGTAATTTGATAAGTCGAGGTATCAGGTGTATGTAACTATATTCGCATAACGGAAAACTTTTACGAATTGTTTCAGTAATAAAAAGCTCGATTTATTTTTATTTGGTATCGGAAAAATAAACAGTAAAATTTTGCGAGCACAAACAACAGAATCGAACTTTTTTGTGAATAATAAAACCTTTTAATATAATAAATAAAATTACCCAATTGCTTTTCAATGATAGTTGATTATTATTTGTTGTAGAATCGAATTTGTTGTTAGTAAAACTTTTCACAGGCAATTGAATGTCATTTTTGTTAAATCAATAGTATCGAAAGTTATTTCAGTTATTTATTTGGATCCTAATCTTTAGGTCTGTATTTTTTCTTGTTGTAATAAACTCTTTTGGTATATAAACGATGCTAACTGTTTATTGTGTCAGTTCCGTTGCATACGTATGATAGATTCCTAAAGATGCCGATTGCTTGTTAATGACAGAATATGCGAAATTGTACAAATTTTCAACAATTTAAATTTGATTTTTTCTAAATAAAAATAAAAAAGTTCAAAGAAAACATAATATTCAGTACTTTTCCACAATTTTATGTTTTTTAGTTCAGCATTTCCGCCGATTTTAAGCATTGTTGACTGATACGATGCAAACTGTAACAAATGACTTTCTTTTATATAAAAAATACGAATTCCTTAGATGATTCGTGTTGAGTGAAATCGATCCTTAAATTAAACATATTAAATTGAGAAAAGAGAATTTAAAATTATGGTTTTTATATTTCTACTGTTGAGTATTTATACGATATATATGTTTTGTCACTAACGACCTGGGTTTCGCCTTTCAACATCATTTTGAATCGTTCAAAGTTTCAGCAATTCAGATATTTAATTTCCATTAAGCACCTTCAGTCGATATCATCAATTATTATTTATCATTTCACTCTTATGCCTTTCTACCAGAAAGTGACAGTTAACACGAAAAAAGTGATGTTGATATATTAAGCTTTAAATAATTAAAACACACTTATTTCCACATCATGTTGACATATTCCATGTGAACGAAAGTGAGTTTAGACAAATACTATTTTTCAGTTGAAGTAGATGTTTCATGAGCTTACTTGGTTGACTTCTTTGCAATCCTTGTTGTTTGTTTTGCTGTGTATTTGTTAAATTTTATGCTCAAATATGTAAACGTTTCAAAAGCAATGTATTCATAATATATAAATAAATTATTCATAATTTATGATTCGGACAGGTTTTTTTTTTGTGTCCATTGATTGAAAATAAAAGAGTGTTGTGTATAAAGTAAAGAATATTAATGAATGTATCAAACCCGAATGGCCAAAATATACTACGAGTTACTCAAAAATTCTTTGACCGCTGGATTTTTCTTTTTGTCGATTTAATGATTAACGGAGTAAGAAAAGGTTTTCTGGACAATTATGCAACACAGCTTTCCCAAGAATTAGTCAAGTTGTTTTGAATTGTTACAACTTTTTACGATTCCACATGTTTTGTCACTAACGACACGGCAATGCCTTTCGGCATCTTCAGGCATTCTATCACACGGATGCAACAGAACTGACCTTTGCCGAAAGGCGAAACCCGTGTCATTAGTGACAAAACATGTGGAATTGTACAAAGTTGTAACAATTCAAAACAACTTGACTAATTCTTGGGAAAGCTGTGTTGCATAATTGTCCAGAAAACCTTTTCTTACTCCGTTAATCATTAAATCGACAAAAAGAAAAATCCACCGGTCAAAGAATTTTTGAGTAACTCGTAGTATATTTTGGCCATTCGGGTTTGATACATTCATTAATATTCTTTACTTTATACACAACACTCTTTTATTTTCAATCAATGGACACAAAAAAAAACCTGTCCGAATCATAAATTATGAATAATTTATTTATATATTATGAATTCATTGCTTTTGCAACGTTTACATATTCCTCGAAGCAAATGTGTTTCCAAATGTTGCCATCCCCTCAGCTATGGCTTAATGCAATACAATTTGGGGAAGGCTGACATTTAATTTTGAAGGTGTACAAGATCTCCCTAAAGGTAGTATACATTTTCGAATCTGATAAATGAACTTTGACATACTCCAGTTTTTTTTTTTCATGTAGTGAACTTTGCGCGAGTCAAAACAAAATTAATCTTAATTTCCCTTCTCAATCTCAATTTACTCTCAACAATATGATACAATGTGTGCTTGTTTAGAATTCGGGGCATAAAAAGGTTGTCTAATTGAGCAGAAAAAAATATGATAAATCTCTGCGTCGGAGAGATTACGGCCAAAAGTTTGCTCATTGGCTTATGAGCCCCGGGTGACGTCACTAATCACGTGACCCGCATTAGCCACGTGACGTCACTTGGGTAATTGACCCAGTGAATACGTTACGTGAGACACCCCGCGTTGGGTACCGCTTAACATGCGAAACGTTATTCATTTGATTCGCTTTTTGTCACAATTCATCTCGAAAATTTAGCGCGGCCTATAGGTAAGTCTCCTCACGCTTCATAATAGTAAGCAAATAACGTTCGAAAATAATACTTTGTTCATTCGGTGTGACCGTATATAAATACAATATTTTTTCCTTATTACCACTTCACGGTTCGCATATTTTCGCTAAATAAATACACCGAAATAGTTTTTTCCTAATTTGATTTTAGACCTCGTGTATATTCTTCATCCATCTAGCGATAAATCTTGAAAGTAAGAATTAAAATTCATATAATTTTTTGGCAGTATATCTGCGCGTATCCGAAGATGCGCAATGTGGCATCTTCCCGGATCGTTACGTTTGTCTTAAAAATGACGATAAAAGTGTTCAAATAGAAGCTTCAACGTAAAAAACATGACTTATAACATTGATTGAAGGTGTTTGATGAAATTTCAATAAAGAATTTTGATTGTTGATAATTTGAACGGTTCCGTGTGTTTTTTATCACTTACGGCCCTGGTGTCTCCATTAGGCATCTTCAGGCATTCTATCACGCGGATGCGACATAACTGAAACACAATAAATGGTTAGCATCTTAGTGAATCAGTTCTGGTCTTCAGAAATTTCATTACAAACTTCAACATAAAACAAATGATTTTTAATATCAACTGAAGGTGTTTGATGAAATTTCAATAGAAAATTTGAATCGTTGAAACTTTGTACGATTCCACATGTTTTGTCGCTCACTCCCCTGGTTTCGTCATTCGGCATTTTCAGACATTCTGTCACGTGGATTCGATGTAAATGAAACACAATAAACAGTGAGTATCTTGCTTAGTCAGTTCTGGTCTTCAGAAACTTCAACTTAAATAACATGATTTTTAACATCGACTGAAGGTGCTTGATGGAATAATGATATTAAATTTGGATTAGTTCAAACTTTATACGATTCCACTTGTTTTGTCAATTCTGTTCCAGTTTTTAATACTGTTTTTAAACTTAATTCAATAGTTGAAAAATAAAAACACAATGTTTAGTACGATTATTACATTTGGCATACTTTTTAGATAAGAATCGGCTTCGCTCATCGCGAATATTTTATATATTTTGACATTGCTAAAAATATATACAATTGTGAAAATATCACAAAAAATGTATTTTTATTACAAGCGAGGTCCTTGACGGCTGATGTGGAGAAGGGTTTCGCGTTAACAGCCGTTGCACGCGAGTTAGTCGATCGTAAGCCCTAGGAGAAATCCGATGTTGATGATGGTGTAAACTTACATTATATATTATTTAAACATAATGCCTTTCCAACAATAAATCACAGTTCACACGTTCTTAGTAATCATAACTTTATCAAACACAGTAATTTAATTTTCAGAACTTTAAGCTTTTTTTAAATACAGTGATGTCTCTTACTGATTTAGTTGAACAAGATAGCTTTCAAAAGTTTCTAAATGCCTTTTTTATCGCCAGCGTTAAAACTTTTGTTGGTAGCTTAATTTTGCATCGCTGAAAGTTTATAATACCGAACTGGCGTAGCAGCCGTAGCAGACGTAGCGGGCGTAGCACCCAGTTCATGAATGTACAATTTCCCGGCACCAAGGAAATCTTTACAATATCGGTTATTACAGTTATAAAATAATTTTTCAACTTCAAATGTTTTTCAATAGAGGTTATATATTATTTAAAAAATAAATTTAAAAGTCGTTCATCGTTTTGATTGAATTGAAATTTATTTAGTAGATATCCATTATAACACGGTGAAAATATAGCATTGAATTTTAGTTCTACAAAATTAATAAGGTACTTGCTAGGTATAGCTATTTCAGCTTACGCTTAATCAAAACTATATATATTAGCTAACAACTATATATCTTATAAATTTTGTGGAACTAAAATACATTGCTTTTTTTTAACCTTAACGAATATTATGTCTTAAAATATAAAACACATTTTTAGGAATTTATTTACGTTACATTTTATGATCAGAAACGGTTTCGCTTATCACGAGCATTATCAAGTGATGAAAAAGATAATGCTAATGATCATTTGATAATGCTCGTGATAAGCGAAACCGGTCCTGATCAAAAAATATATTGTGGAAATAAGTACTATAAAATGTGTTTTTATTATTTGAAACCTATATATTCATTCGTAATATATTTATTTAATATTGATTTATTGCTTTTAATCTTATAGGCGCAACGTCTGTTGATTATGCCACTTGTGGGCCTTTTGCGGGCAAATCATTCCTCCCGACGTGTATATGCGTATTTAATTACGTGCGAATTCATACAGTATTATTTGGTGTGAGTGTAAAACGTTTACGTTTATTTATAATTATGTGAAATGTTTACTTTTGATGATTCAATTAAGGAACGGTTCTGAAGTTGCCGCTTCAGATGGTAAACGGTAGGCAATGTGCGTTGGGTTAATGATAACTCCAGGATTGTTACAAACTCGTATTAAAACATCTCGTATCGTATGCGATACGGAGGAAATATAAGAATGTTGATATTTTTTCTATCCCATTGCTAATTTCTGAATTTATATTTCTTATCAAATTGTTTCTACTCTTATTAATATATAATTTATGTATCCAATAAACATGCTCAATGGAATTTCAATATCAAAATCAATTTCTTAACAAAAACAAAAAAGGAAATTATATTTCAATGATAGGTGATTATTATTTGTTGTACAATCCTTTCAAGAATGACTTTTTAACAGTATTTATCGTTAATGAAACTTATCACACACAATTGATCGTTAATTATTATTAGATCAATATAATTGTATCTATTTTAGCTGTCATTTAGTTCTTGCTGGTTTCCTTCAAATTAATACCTTTGTTATATAGACGATGCTAACTGTTTATTGTGCGTCAGTTCTGTTGCATCCGTGTGATAGAATTCCCTAAGATGCCGAAAGGCGAAACTTTATTTAATTAATATATGTATATCTATCATATATATGATATCAACTGAAGGTAATGGAATTTCAATATAAAATATGAATTGCTTAAAATTCATACGATTGTACTTATTTTGTCATTTGCATCCCGAGCTTCACCTTTCGGCATCATCAAGCATTCTATCACACAGATGTAACAGAACTGACTCGCAATAAACAATTATCATTGTACTAAATCAGTTGCCTTGCATCCGTGTGATATTTACAAAAAAATATGTTATTTACTCGAAGTGCTCGATGGAATTTCAATATCATATTAAAAAATTTGACACTTTGTACGATTCCACTTCTTTTTTCACTGACAACCCATGTTTCGTCTTTCGGCACATTGTCAGTTCCGTTGCATCCGCGTGATAGAATGCCTGAATATGCCGAAAGGTGAAACCCGCGTCGTTAGTGACTAAGCGTGTGGAATCGTACAATGGTTCAACAATTCAAATTTGTTAAAGATTTCTTCTTAAATAACGTTATTTTGCTTATGCTTCTATAATATATAAAACACATTCTCCTCTTGTATATAACCGTTGTAATTTTATGTATGCAGGGAAGCGAAACCCGGACTGTTAGTGTCAAAAAAAAAATATTGACATTTATTAAAAGTAAAATTATCTACAGAAAAAATCTGCTTTATTGAATATCGAAACATTAAATTAAATTGTTAGTCACATATGAGATGTTTCATTACCGTCTGGCGTAAAACATCTCCGGGTAAAATTCGGGTGCTTGTTTATGCAAATTAATTAATGTAACGACTTTTATCCGGGAATTTCACAGAGGTTTCCCAGGATATTTTCGCCTGAGAAAATTGCCCGTTGCTTTCTGTGCTGATTTTATTAACTTGTACGGCACAGACTCCGTGGCAAATATGACAAGGGGTGGTCAAAGCGTCGAGCAGTTTGAAAAAATATTTTGTAAAATACAGTAAAAAATTTTCTTTCGCCAAAATAATACAGCGAAACCTCGATTTAAAGTTTTCCAAGGGACCCTGAAAAAATAACGGTAATTGCGGGCAACGATGTATGCGAGAAAGCTTCAAATAATAATAAACTAGTAAAATCGTAAAAAACATTTATTTATTAGTTACTTGTACATACTGTATATAAAATTATTTTTTTAAAAAAGTCCTTTATGTTAGTTTGCTTCTTTGTTATTTGGCACTTTAATCGGAACAAATACTTGTTATTAAACTTGTGACTACAATTTTGTATGTACAAGAATCATTGTTACCATGAATTTTAAACAACTCTACATTTGCATCATAAACAATAATACGCGTGTGGAGGATTTCAACTTAAAAATAGCACATGCGTCCAATGCGTTACATCTAACATGTACAGCGGATTCCAACGTGTCTAAACATAACACATGCACTCGGCTGTGTCAAACATGCTTGCCGAGATACGGAGAAATATGCAATAAAAACGGTCAATCGGGATAATATTTGTGACGGGACCAAAATATTTAGACGGTTTATCGAGAAAATCGGGGAATCGGGGAATCGGGAAACGGTCAATGCGGGATTATTTAACATTAATCTTATGGGAGTTTGACGGGATTATAAAAAATACGCGTTCCAGCCGGGAAAACGTATTATTCGAGAACGGTTGATCGAGGTTCCACTATATAAATATTTATGTTAAATTCGAATTGTCATATTATTAAAAAGACCTGTGAAGTAGTTAAAAAAAATATACTCTGATTCCGATATTGACCAAAAATACGACTACGACTGAAAACGTTTGTTTTTTTTTAGGTTTTTTTCACCTTTTCTATTTATATGAATAAAATTATAGATTAACCAAGCACGGTGAAAAAATAGCAATGTATTATGTTCTACAATTTTTTTATAACATATAGTTGATAGCTATTTCGGCTCACGCCATCGTCAGAACTACACAATAAACAGTAAAAAGAAAAGTAAAAGTTATAGCTATCAACTATATCTTTAAAAAATGTAGAACTAAAATACATTTATTGATTGAATTGGCATTCACTTGGTTGAACTCCATTATAACACGGTACAAAAACTCAGTAAACGTAGCTTTCAAGGTCAACAACAATTTAGGCAGACATCTGAAAAACAGGACAGATAAAATTAATAAAGTTGACAGAAACAGTATTTATAAAATGTCATGTGGCTCATGTTTATCCGTTTACATCGGACAGACAGGTAGGAGTATATCCACTCGAGCTAAGTAACATATTAGGTCATTCAATAGTAAAAAAACAGATTCACGATTCGCTTATCACGTTATGAAGGAATCACATTATATAAATTCAAACTCAACGCCTAAGTGTTGCATCATTGTAGTAAGGGTCACAGGATGACGGCTTTGGAACAGCTGGAAATCAATAGACATCAACTATCAAAAAGGATTCTTAACGAACAAACTAATATATGTCGATCACCATTACTTAACCCTCTGCGGGGTGCTTCTTTGTTTCTGTAATAGATCAGTTCGCGGGCCATATGTAAACTTACTTTTAGGTTCATTAACAATTTTTAGTTTTATTGCGAGCAAGAAACAAGCTAGGTCGTTAAAACAGGAGAGAAGATGTATTGTGTGCCTTTTCTACACTGCTATATATAGATAAGCAAATGTTCGCTTAAGCATAGTTCTGACGATGGCGTGAGCCGAAATAGCTATCAACTATATTTAAAAAAATAATTGCGTAGAATTTAAATACATTGCTATTTCGTTCACCGTGACTAAAATACATTGCTGTATTTTCATCGTGTTATAATGGAGTTCTACCAAGTTAATGCCAATTCAATCAAAAAATTGACCAAGCAATCCGGCAAATTGTTTATTGAGGCATTCTTCAAAATAGTCTAATCGAAAAAGTCGCTCGTTTGTTACGATTCTGGCACCGGGATGAACAGTGCGACTTCATGTCTCCCAATCCGATTCCAATTTCACAGCCATGTTATTAAATCATAAGTTACTTCAGTTGTACGCTTATATTCTATGATAGCTTTAGGGTCTGTTTTTTTCCTTTGTAATTAATTCCTCTCTTATATAAAACGATGTAATCTGTTTTTTATGAGGCAGCTCTGTTGCCTCCATGTGAAAGAATACCTAAAGATATAGAAAGACGAGACCCTAGGTCGTTAGTGACAAAACATTTTATTCGGAAATTCCATTGAGTAACTACCTTCGATATCTTCAATTTAACGAACAAACTCGAAATGTCGACAATATTGTTTTTTGTTATCGGTTATCAAACATTATGGATTCGAGCTTATGCTAACTTTAATTGCTCAGCTAATAACTGGGGTCATTAACAAGGCTTTACTACAGGTCATGACTGCTCAACCTTTTTGAAAAAAATAGTTTTTTGCTATTTCAGATACCTCTACGCTTCATTCACAGAATCAAGTGCGATAGATTGCGTACATAATGCAATGATATAGGTAAGGTACCTCATAGGAAGGACAAGATAAAATGTGACTAATATCTGTTTAAAAGTGATTCATAATATCATGGCTTTGTTTAATTTGTTTATACAATGACCGTAAATGAATAAAACAGATACAGAAATTTTATTTGATTTATTTGGATTATATTCCTTTAAGCAGCGAAAAATGACATAAGATAATTGTCAGTAAGCAATAAATTATCATAATTTATGATATCGACTGAAGGTACTTGATAGAATTTCAATATCAAATTTGAATTATTACAACTTTGTACGATTCCACATGTTTTTGTCACTAACGGCTCGAGTTTCACTTTTAGGCATCTTCAGGTATTCTATCACATGAATGCAACAGAACTGACAAAAACATGTGGAATCGTACAAAGTTGTATATATTCAAATAAATTATCTTATCGAACATTCAGAATATGTTGTTGAAATAGTACTATAAACGCGTTTTTATTATTCAAAACATCATGTCTTTCCATCAAGGAGTTACAGTTAACTTGTCAGAATGCTTAATATGATCAGAATAAATGAAATAGATCCTAGCTTTAAAAACATAAAATTATACAAATTTTACTAAGCATCGTGTTTTATTATTTAAAAAAAAACGAATGTCTTTGATTGTCATTTAGTTAATCCGGTTTTTTTTCGGGAAAATTAAAATATAATAGTTCTTGGCTTTGGTTCTGTGTCAAATAATATTAATTTGTTAGTTTATTCTGAGATTTCTACCGTACCGGGTGTTTTAATTTATATTTGTTTAATAAATTTACGTTATATTTCTTATATGTGATGAATCAAATAACTTTAAATATATATACTGGTTGAGAATAAATGATTTAGTTACAAGACTCGATTTCTAACTAGATAGCCACTAAAACAACAAAGTTCCTTTACGGATACTATAATTGTTGTTGTGTAGCTAATTTGTATCGATTGTTTTCATCACAGTGATTGTGTTGTTTGTAATGTAACTGAAGGCAATCTGCTTTTTAACTTAGGTATGTTAAGCGATTAATATGGATTCGAAATCTTCCATAGTTGTTTATCAACTCAAAATAGTTTATTTAAATCATCAGTTATAATTAATCAAGTAATATAATATTGTTATTTATTTTATGTCATTCATAGAAGTAATCTTAAAATTGATATTCTCAGGGGATAAAGGATAAAATAAATTGGATAAAACAATGAATTTGATCATTATAGATTTCATCTAGAAAAAACTTTGCATATTTACTTATTACTAATCCCGTGTTTATTTTTTTTAATTTCGTCAATTCTATTGTATCCATATGATATAATGCCAGAAGGTAAGACCTGGGTCGTAAGTAACAAAACACGCAGAATTCCACATTTTTTCTATTTTATATTCAAATAAAATCGTACCCCCAGTCAATATCGCTTAAAAAAATTAGCGTTTATATAATAACAGATGGAAAACTTTGACACATTTATAAAATACATTTTTAATAATAAATTCTCAATAAATCCACAATACAAAACTAGAATAATAGGACATAAGAGATGATGTATTCTACATAATTTCTATGCGGCTGTATATTGTATATAGATATGTAAACTTACGTTTAAGCATAGTTATTATGAGGATATAAGCCGAAATAGCTATCGACTAAATACCTTATATTTTGTAAAACTGTTTTTTACATTATAACACGATCAATGCATTGAAAATTATAAGTTTATTTATTGAATTGGCATTCACTTGGTAGAACTCCATTATAACACGGTGAAAAAATAGCAATGTATTTTAGTTCTACAAAATTATTTTTAACAAATATAGTTGATAGCTAAAATAATTAGTCTTTCGCTGCTTCTCAGACCATTGCGAAGGGCTAATGCATTTCTGTACTAAATCATCTCCGTACAGTATTTAAGCTTATTAAAAGTGTCGCCTGTATAGTTTGGTGTGTTTTAAATTTAAATGTAGTTTTTTTTTGCTAGCACGATATAAGCTAGGTTGTTAAAACAGAAGAGAAGATGGATTATATACGTTTTCTACACATCCACATATAGATAAACAAATGTATGTTTAAGCATGGTTCTGACGATGGCGTGAGCTGAAATAGCTATTAAATATATATTATAAAAAAGTTTGTAGAACTAAAATACATTGCAATTTTTTCACCGTGTTATTATAATATAGTATTTTAGATGTCTCAGTGTCCCTTAACAGCTGACAATTTGTTTTTAGTGCGGTGGTAAAAGGACATCTTCGGGATGTCGCGAGAACTTCGGCGAATTTCTTTTGATAAAATTCTCGCCGCTAAGAATCGTAAATCGCCGTGTCATTGTACTCGACTGCCGGCGCGGGAAATCCCTTAAACGTTCTCACCGGTAACACTTATCTTTATCCAGTGGCGGATCGTGTAGAAAAAAAAACTCTTCCTATATCCATCTATCAGTTATCGTTATGCCATTATAACAACACCTACTATATAACGTCGATCATAGACAAGCGCCTTTATATTTTATCACTCACAAGGATATACAATATTTGTTTCCGACAAAGTTTTTTCCACGACATAACTTTCACTTATCGTGAACATATTGTTTTGACGTTAGATTTCTGTTTGACGTGGAGTGATCGGTTTCTGCAAGAGTTTCGTATAATAAATTTAAATATTTTTGATTGAAGATTTTGATTGATTGGTAGAACTTCATTATAAAACGTTCGAAAAAATACCAACGTATTTTAGTTCTCAATAAATTATAAAGCATATGCAGGCAGTCCTCGACTTACGACCATTCGCACTTACGACCAAAAAATAGCATTTTTTAAAAAAATGCATTGCGCTGCAATATACAGGAAAAAAATAACAAACAACTCAACTAAAATTAGATATGTTTTTTTAAAAGACTACTACTGCTTCTTCTTTCACTACTGATGATGAGCCAATGGATTGTACTTATATAAGTACAAATGATAAAAGATTTTGAATATTAATGAAATAAACATTTCATTTTGTATTAATAAATAACTATAAATTTAACATTAAAAAAATATGAATAAATACAACTACCAATTCGGCTTAGGACCAAAGTATCTCGGTCGTAATTCGAGGATAACCTGTAGTTTACAGCTATTTTGGCTTAGGCCCTCGTATATATAATATAATAATAAATATTTTTGTCGATTTAATGATTAACGGAGTAAGAAAAAGTTTTCTGGACAATTATGCAACACAGCTTTCCCAAGAATTAGTCAAGTTGTTTTGAATTGTTACAACTTTTTACGATTCCACATGTTTTGTCACTTACGACCCGGGTTTCGCCTTTCGGCATCGTCAGGCATTCTATCACACGGATGCAACAGAACTGACATTTGTCAGGCGAAACACGGGTCGTTAGTGACTAAACGTGTGGAATCGTACAACGTTGTAACAATTCAGATTTCATAAAATACATGTCTAAGTTTGAATTGTTGAAACTTTGCCTGAGGATTCCGAAAGGCGAAACCAGTTCCGTTAATGACAAGATATGTGGAATCGTACAATGTTTCAATAATAAAAAATTTTAAATGTTTTATTGAATGTCTATAATTACGTATGAATGACAATATTAACTCAACAAATTCCGTTTGTTTTCATAACAGTTTTTCGCATCGTTTTCACACATCTCCGCTGTTATTTTATCAATTTCGTCACGAATGATTTATAATGTATTGTTGATCTGTTTCTTGTAAGCATAAACCATGCTCTTTAAATATCCCCATAAGCATACGCCCGATTTTCGCACGCCATTGATTATTTTTAGCTTTCCCCGATATTGCTGTGAACACTACGAGACTTCTAAATATTAAACCAACATAACGTCGTCATATAAAATCATTCTTGAAATTCATTTTTGAACAATTTCCGCCTAAAATCTGATTCATATCGATACAGCATTTATACAGTGTGATTTTCTAATCTTGATACCCAGTGATTTATTAAAGGTATCCTCGGTATGATAAAAAAAACATGGTACGTGATGTATGTGATTGCTAAATAGAACGTTGAAAAAATATATTTTGATGAGCTTTATTATGCTTTTCTATACTCCAGATTGGAAAAGGAATTGATTGCGTAAATGACTATCATTTTGATTTTAAATGATGTTTATTACTACCTAACTGCGAGTCCCAAACGAAAGCTAATCAGTTATAGAGATCAGTACAGTACAGTACAGTTTTTTTTTTGTTTTTAATTTGTGTCCGCTTGCAAGGTGTATACACCCAGTCCTCTTTTTACGCGAATTCGATTATACGCGAATTTTTGGACGGCACTATTGCACTTTTTTACGCGCTTCACTCGTTTTTACGCGATTTTTTCCCCAAATTTGTTTTAAAGAAGAAATTTATATATGTTGCTAGGCATGTACATTTCATTATTTTTTTATATAAAAAAAATATGTGTATTTTTAAAACTTAATTTAGTAAAGCATTCCATTTTTTTAAATACACATACAATTGCCAAATTTTGACAAGTGTGTCGGATATTATGCAAATTTATGTTTTAGGGTGTGTAAAGAAATATAATGCAATTGGTCAAACAGGAAGATCCTTTCATACTAGATTTAAGGAGCATTTAGCTTGTGCCAAAAAAGGCGATGAGATTTCTACTTTTGGAAACCATTTGTTTCAAAATAAACATTCATGTGATTTTACTATAAACTACAAAATCCTGCATTTCAATAACAAATCACTGAAATTAGATAAACAAGAAATCCTTGAAATTAATCGATATAAATTTTTGCCTAATTCTAACCTTATAAATGAACAAACTACTTTTGCGTCGTCACCATTGTTATACTCATTAAATTAGATTAATAAATATATATTTCAAATAAATATTATTTTTTTTTTTGAAAAATGATATTGCCTTCTTTTACTTAATTTTTTTTACAGAAAATATTGGAACGCCCCTGACTGACCATATCTTCCCATCTCATCGATTCATCTTTAATCGACTTCTCATGTATTAATTTATTTTGTTCATTAAGTAGTGATTGTGGGTTATTTTCATCATTAAAAATTTCCCACTCCTTACTTCCTTATTGGTTGTTTAGAGCTCCTAATGGATTATTGATTTACCATAATTGTAATTGTAATTCGTAATAAGTGATTGTGAACATTTAATTTTTATACTAATTTACTTTATTTGTATCAATATTGTATGATTTTATGTAAATCGTTTCCTAGTTCTTGTACCCATGGTTTTGTACACCTGCTACCATTAACTCAAATTAATTTTTTGTTTTGTATAAATAGACTTGTTTGTAAATTGTATTCTATCAGTTGATAATGCTCGCGATGAGCGAAACCGGTCCTGATCAAAAAATATATTGTGGAAATAAGTACTAAAAAAATGTGTTTTTATTATTTAAAATATAATGCCTTTCCATCAAGAAGTGACAGTTAACACCTTAAAATTGATTATATGAAAGTTATGATGTTTTTACGCGCCTTTTTCTGAAACCAATGTATCGCGTAAAAAAAGGATTGGGTGTATAGCATATAGCCTCCGAATGGGGGTGAGGTATCGTAAAAAAACTGTAAAAAATATTTGCCACTCATATGCTGAAACTTTTTGTATTTTACAAAGATGTTAGAGATATGTTAGAATGATTAGGCTAAGACTAGAATTGTGGTTAGTTAACCACTATCTCTAGAAATTACAAACACTTGTCCTTCAAACATAATTGAAAAAAAACTCATACACCAATAAGTTGTTCACAAATTTATTTGTTTATTTATTTTCTTAGAACATTTTTTTATCCCTACATTATACTTTTATGTTATGGTTCTATAATACAATAAATGAAACGATATATTGTCTATATCTTTTAAAGTAGTATACGAAGCTAAATTTTTATTTTATCACAGCTCTGACGATGTCAGACGCCGAAACAGCTATAAAAAACCAGAGATACAAATTTGTAACACTTGTCACTATTTTATTTGTATGCTCTAAATCAGTGCTCCGTAACCTTTTATCTTTTACGGCACACAAACGCTTTTTTATAAAATTTCGCGACACACCACAATATTTATAAAAAAAACGGAATATGCAACATCAAAGCAATTCATTATTTTTGCATTGTTTACTTTAAGTACGTACACTTTTGTTTCTTATAAATTTTCGTTTTATATTTCAGATTGTGTGTATAATATGTATGTTTATAATTATTTCTGTTTCCATGTGATTATATTGTCACAAACTATTAATAGTGTAGATAAATTTTAGTTTGTTATTATATTATTTCTGTTAGAAAAATGCGCTGCGTGACACCAAGCATCGTCTGGTGGCACACCGATGTGTCGCGGCATACCGGTTGCGGAGCACTGCTCTAAATGACAATTAATTTTAAGGTCTTAACTGACACTTATAAATGGAAAATTATTAGATTTTAAATTGATTAAAATAGATTTTAATTACTACTTCTTCAATGTATTTTATGATCTAACCGGTTTCGCTCATCGCGAGCATTATTAACTGCCAGAATACAAATTCAATAAAACAAAATATTTAAAAATTAACAGGTAAAGACCAAAGGTTTTAGAACTGATAACACAATTTTACACACGGCAATCATACAATACATACCTAAATAAAATAATGTATTTTACAAATAAAATGTTAAGCAATTCTTAGGAAACAAATGCCAAATTAACTGTAAAAATTACTTTGTGTCGTTTCTTTATTATTCAGTTAGAAATTTTCTTTTTGTTAAATCAGCGTTTTACTGCAGAATACACTTACAAATATTTGCTTAATACATAATGCAAACTTTCCAAGAGTTTTTCTTTCAGTCGCCACAAAGTTGTGGCGTGCTAATTTGTTTATTTTTGAACCTAATTACATTCGTTAAATTTTAATCACACCTAACAGATTAACCCCTAAGTTTTTCACTTTGTTTGTGCCATCTCCTCAAGATCAATCTATCACGAGGATGATTTATCATTTTCACTGTCTTTAGTAGAAGGTTTTTTTTTATATTAAGTAGTGCTACAGATAATTCTCTTGTAAATAACGACTAGACATTCTCTAAAAGAAAATTAAAATTAACCTAGACATTTATACACCCTTATGACAATTTTTTCAACATTAAACACAACTGATTATTAGTTGTAAGTAACATCGTGTGTAGTCTGTCCAGGCATCAACTAATTCCGTACTAAAAACACGCCTTGCGTGTCCATGCGTATATCCACTACGTGCTCAGGACTCGCATAGCTTGTTCATACCCGAAACGTAAAAAAAATATTTTACGACTGTTAATATAGTTTGTATTTTTTATTAGCCGACAATATTCATTTCAGATTTCGTCGCCATTAAATCTAACGGTGCGTAGCACTTTTTTACATAGTAAAGCTGAGTCTACACGTGCCGTTGTGAATATTTTTTTTCTAATTTTTATTCAAATATTTTTCATTGTTTTATTGCACCGATGTTTTTAGCAATTGGAATATAAAAATTACTTAACTATTTCTGTAACATCGTTTAGTGAAAAGTTCAGCGCAGAAGAATTATTTTATGTAGATTTTAATTGTGTGAATTTTCGATTTTAAGTGATTTAGTGAATTTTGAGCAAACATAAGTGCTTTTTGAATAATATAGTATATATTTACAATCTTGAATCAATATATATATTTGAAAATAAATACACGTGTGAACTAACCATTACAGTAAGAATTTGCCGCGGATTTATCAGTGTAATATGAGACGCAAAAATACCGACGTCAATTTATTTGTACTTACCGACACTTGCTTGTATTGTCTTTGAAACAATGTTTATTATTGATAATCTCCAACACATTTTTATAATTCAAATATATTCAGCATGGAACTTTTATGTGGGATTACAGCAGAAACCATCGGAAAAAAATATTTTTATTTTTAATAGAGGTCGACTTTGTATAAATTTTTATCTGAAATTTTCTTCATGTTGGCAGTAAGTGACTACTGTGTCGTAATGGCACGTGTTCCAACTTGCACTTAAAATCGTACTATAATCCCACGTGCGCAAGCAAGCAGCGGTTTCCGCAACGCTATTGCAGGAAACTAGAGGGGAATTTAATAAATATTAAAGTTTTTACTATCTCTCCCAGCAGCTGTTTTTTATGATCTTTCATTACAACTTGGCCGGTGGCAAAAGTCAGAACTAACATAGTTAATATAAGAGCAGTAAGCTTACAAATGTCATGAAAGTTATTTCATTGATAAATCTGTTGAAATAAATATTACATGCAATGTGAACTTTGTCGCAGAAATTGAATAAGAAGTTATTCTAGATTGTACAGTTGTAAATTCTCAATAATGATTTGAGCATTGTTAATTATAACGATCATAATAATTGAGTTTTCTATTCTTTGAAAAAGTCTTGATAATAATTGATATTATTGGATGGTAACAATGTACACCCACTCCTTTTTTTACGCGATTTTTTTTACGCGAATTCGATTATACGCGATTTTTTTGGACGGCTCCGTTGCATTTTTTTACGCGCTTCACTCATTTTCACGCAATTATTTCCCCAAATTTGTTTTAAAGAAGACATTTATATATCATGCTAGGCGTGTACGTTTCATTATTTTTTTAATTAAAAAAAATATGTGTATTTTTAAAATGAATTTTGTAAAGCATTCCATTTTTTTAAATACACATACAATTGCCAAATGTTGACAAGTGTATCGGATATTATGCGAATTTATGTTTTAGGGTGTGTAAAGAAATATAATGCAATTGCGTGAAATCATTTTTTACGCGATTTTTTTACGCGCTTTTTTCTGGAACCGATGTGTCGCGTAAAAAAGGACTGGGTGTATATAAAGTCATATACCGAATTTAAATTGTTAAAAATTTATACGATTCTACATGTTTTCTCGTTAAAGACCCGGGTTTTGCCTTTCGGAATCTTCATGCATGGGATACAAAGCTGACATACAATAAACATTTTAAATAATAAAAACACGTTTTTAGTACATATTTCCACAATATGTTTTTTTTATCAGGACCGGTTTCGCTCATCGTGAGCATTATTAACTGATAGAAAACAATTAACAAGCAAGACTATTTATACAAAAATTTTGAGCTAAAGGTAGCAGGTATACAAAACCATGGGTTCAAGAACTACGAAACAATTTACAGGAAATCATTCAATATTAATATTAATAATTTAAATTTCTTTAAAAATTAAACGTTAAAAATCACGTATTGATCATTATTATTGATTATTGATGTTACCACAACAAAGGTAATACAATAAGCATAGGCTATGTAAAAAAATGTATTAACAAACGAAAACACTTTACTGTGTTAACTGTCATTTCTTGATGAAATATCATAATATTGTAAATAATGCTTTTTAATTTTGAAATTTAATAACACATTTTTTAGTTCTTATTTTCAACAAATATTTTATGACCAAGGCCATTTTCGCTGTGAGTTGATAATGCTCGCGATGAGCGAAACCGGTCCCGATCATAAAATATACTGTCGAAATAAATACAAAAAATTTGTGTTTTTATTATTTAAAATATGATTAATTTTATAGAGAAACGAAATATTGTCATTTGGCACCGAACCGAATATTATAGAAGAAAAGAGAAAAACATTTCAAACGAATCTTATTTTATATATTTCTCAGAATACCTTGTAAAATATAATGATCCAAAATAATATCATTTCTTGTCATTGTTATTTTTTATTTCTTTGTAGCCGGAAACGAAATCATTAGGTCTTTTAGTTTTTTTTTTAATATCATATCTGTTACAAGCAAATAAATTGAGTTAATTGAGTTTTTCAACTAAAAGTTTTTAATAGAAGACTCGCTGTAAGTCGTAAGTTCATTTTTATGGCGTGATGAGGAAAATCTTTCTAGATAATCGTTTATCTTAGAACCTTTTAGGTTAGTTAACCTTTTGGCTGCAGTGATGTACTAACACATTTCAGAGAGAAATTCTTGTACTTGATATATATATATATATATACCGGGGATAAAAATGGTGCAAAGCTGTTAGGTCATGGAAATTTTGCTTTGCAACACTTGAGCCAGGTTTTAATCCGATCAACGCAGACAGTTTTTTATAGAAAATAAATCTGTCCTCGTTGCTATTTTTCAAAATGTTCTCTTTCCGAATAGAGCTATAAATAGAGCAATAAAAAATAATTGGGTTGGCTTTTATGGAAGCTAGATGCATTAGGAATGTTTCACAACATTAAAAAACATAAAGAAATGTCCTATGTTGTCACAATCACGTTAACAAATATACCCTTACAAATAACTCACTCGTAAATCGCCATTACCGTGACTTAACGAAGCACCCAATCAAACTCAAATAAACCAGCGTGTCATGGAGTGTCACATTGCAATGCCGCTAGATTGGTGCAAAGTGCAGTGCGAAGTTAGACGCGAGTTTAGCACGCATTTTCAAAATGATTTGTTAGTTTGGCGGGGTCGGAATAAATTTGAAGGGTTCGAAAAATCGATGTTTCTAACATTTAAACCTAATACTTTTGACAAGTTTATGGAAGTGGTAGTATCAGGAAAAATTGGGCGATATTTTAAAACTAAAATCAGTCTTATATGCAAAAGATTGCCTGCGTTACCGATATTTGAATGTTCGCGTACAGGCCTTGCACATTGCCGTTTCATACATCGGGGCGTTAGCGTGGAAGAGATTAATGATGATGTTTGATTTTCAGATGTTGGTGTGGACTGTCGTATGCCCAGCACTGCGCTGTAGCGGCGAGTGCGGCCGCAGCTGCTGTTGCAGGAGTCTGCGGAGGCCCTCCTCCTCCGTCTGTGGGGCCAGGACCCGAAGCTTGGCAGGCTGCTCGACACACCAGGCCGGCTCCAACCGACGCCTATGGCACCATCGAGTTCCAGGGAGGGCCGCATCCTACCAAAGCTCAGGTTTGTATTTTTTAATCCTTGAAGGCATAAAATATAATGGTCGACTTCTATAAGTTGGCTGATTAATGGGGGCGCTAGTATCGCGTGAGAAATATTGGCACACTGTATTACTTTCCGCGGCTATCACGTGAAAAATTGTGATGTTGGATTTATCAATTCCTTACTAGACTTCTCGAAAACTATTAACATAAGTTTTTGAAATATTTAACCCTTTGCACTTCATAAAAAAAATAAAAAGAGTTGTAGTTAACGTCCTTAATAAATTTAAGATTATCATAATATTCGAACGTCATTGAATCAAATGGACGATACACACGCTATAGTTAATTAATAACATACACCCAGTCCTTTTTTTACGCGAATTCGATTATGCGCGATTTTTTCCCCAAATTTGTTTTAAAGAAGAATTTTATATACGGTGCTAGGCATGTACGTTTCATTATTTTTTAAAATAAAAAAATATGTGTATTTTTACAACTTAATTTTGCAAAGCATTACATTTTTTTAAATACACATACAATTGCCAAATGTTGACAAGTTTATCGGATATAATGCGAATTTATGTTTTAGGGTGTGAAAGAAATATAATGCAATTGCATAAAATCATGAGTTGTGTGTCCACTCATAAACTTGTTTGAACACAATGCATTTATTAAATTCGTTGAATAGCATTTTTTCGGCCGTAAATTTTACCGCTTTGAATTATTATGTCAAATAAATGCCCTCCAATGACTTCCAAATATTTTAAGTGATTAATAATAAATGCGAACCGAAGATAAAAATATCACTTTTGAAGTAAAAAGCATTTAAAAATAAAATAATTTACTCTTGCATGAGTGTTTAAAAGACACTGTTTTAACTTCACAAAAAAATTCACCCGTGGAACAACAAAATAAATCCAATCTATCAAGAATTGACTCATATCAAGAATCTCCGAGCAGAATGTAAGATTCCGAGTAACATTCAGATTCATGAAAAATTCAATACTTTCGTTCAAAAAATCGCAAAGGATTACATTTTGCATCCGAGACTGACAGCATCAAATAATTCATATTAGTGAAAAACAAAAAATTTATAGTCTCAATATATTTTCATAAGCAATAAAGACATGAAAATATATAATTATTTTTTACACGAATTTTAAACAGCAAATTTTGGTTTTTCATTCGTTTCTGGTACTTTTTTACGCGATATTGTAATTTTTGGAACCAATTTATCAAATTATATGAAAGTTGTGATTTTTTTACGCGATTATTTTTACACGTCGTTTTATGGAACCAATGTATCGCGTAAAAAAATGGCTGGGTGTATTTTATAATTATTTCATAATTGCCAAGCTTTAATCTATCAAATAAAAAAATACATTTCAAAATATGATATTTTAAAAATAATATGTGCTAATGTGTAATATTTTTTAAAACATAGAGTATAGCTAATTAATAAAAAAAATCAATGCCTATATGTGTGAGCTTACATTCGAAATCCGCTATTCGTATATTGATTATTTTAGTTATGTATTCGGTCGGCATCCACTTTATAATGGGCGACCTGTCAGATTTATTATATCATTAAAAAATTAATTAAAATAAATTGAACGTATTCACTTCACAAGAGTAATTAATTATATCGTTGATTAATTTCAATTAAATTTTATTTGATGTTTTTGTTTGTCTTTGTTTAAAACATACAGTTTCTATCACTGACGAAAAAATTAAAATATACAATCAATGCGACCTACCAAAAAAATATCGGCCTGTTTTCTGTCCGTGAATGATCTTGGCGGGAACCTCCATTACGTGATCATTTCCCACCAACTCTCCCAGTTGATTAAATAAGATGGCGTCTAATCGGCACCGACATTTTGTTATGATCACTTTTTCTTTTCTGTTATGAACGTACAAAAAGACATTATCCTCCCGTAATTGGGTCGGGAAACCTGTTGACGGGGATTTTGATAAAACACGGGAGCTTTCTGGGCACGTAACAAAAGACTATTGCTTCTCAAACATAGCTTATATTTTATTTTCATAATGATGCAAAATATATTTTGATGGCCCTCAAAACTGAATCAAACACACTTAATGTCAATTCAAATACAATGTTACCACATTTCTAATTGACTAAATGACAAGCTGTTTGTTGAGCTTCTAGGGTGTGTAAATGTAAGTTATTTTAATATTATAGTTATTTTTAATATCACAGCCGTTATATTTGTAACACGGAGAAAAAATAGCAATTTATTTTAGTTCTACAAAATAATGTTTAAAAATATAGTTGATAGCTATTTCGGCTCACGCCATCGTCAGAACTATTTTATTATAACATTTTTAGTACCATTTTCACAACATATTGTACGATTAAAACCGGTTTCGCTCATTGCGAACATTATAAACTAATAAATAAAATAGTGATTGATTGTTATTACAACAGCTAATTGAAAAGTCTTTCAATTTTTTATGAGATTAACTCGTAACTAAAAATTAAGCGTCATTAACCCACTACCTGCTACGTCTCAACAAATGAGGTGACTGATTGTACTTTGTTGATGATTTTGAAATATGTTGATGATTTTGTACTTTTTTTAAGTACCTTCCTCTCAAATAACGGTTGACAATCACTTTTTAAACATTTTTATGTTTTATTAAATGACTTTAAACACCCCTCGTTCTCAACAAAATGAGATTTTTAATGTGAGAAATTTAATTTCAGCGACAAATTATAATATTTTTTTCGGAGCGTTTTTATTCAATAGCGAAAATACCTGTCTCAAACTATTTTTATTCCTGAAATAAATTCTTCACTGGGAATATACGAAAGCCCCGCACGTTCCTCATTGTATTGGATGAGGACGATATTGATTGTTTAAATACTTCATTTAGGAATATTTACACGTCCTTTTGTAATTGATATTTTTAATATACCTAATCAAATGTTTTCCTTTTTCGGAATTTGATTAAACAAAAGGCTTCTTTCTCTCTTTCCTCCTTTCATAGCTTCTCAAACTTTATCATGCCACGGCCCCCCTTAACAAAAAAATGTTGAAAATATTTTTACACACACAGTTTGGGAAGCATTACGTTAAAATACATCCATATTCAGTACCTTCATCGGTATCTTTCCAATACAAGACGGTTTATATTTGGTAAATTAATGATTATAACGAAATCATGCTAGAATTCCTGTCGTCTTCTTTTAGGGCATCTTTCATTGAATCAAAACATGTTGCTTGTTTTTAAAAATATTTTTTTGAATATCTCTTTTAATAATATAATATTTGGTAAAAAATATCAGATAGAAATTTTGTAAGACTGAATCAAAATATGAAACAACAAAAATCTTTTTTATTTCGTCGTAGCAGCAAACTAACTTCAACCAGCATTGAAGTTTCAATTAAAAAGGTGGGTATGTTTATTTAATGTTGACTGAAGGCGCACGATATAATTTCAATATAAAATTTAAATTGTTAAAACTTTGTACGATTCCACATGTTTTGTCACTGACGACCCGGGTTTCGCCTTTCGGCATCTTCAGGCATTCTATCACACGGATGCAACAGAACCGACGCACAATAAACAGTTAGCATCGTCTATATGTTATACCAAAGATATTAATTACAGGCCCCAAGGCAAGAACTAAACGGCGGTTAAAAAAAATAAATAATATTGATCTAATAATAATTAACACAATTGCCTGTGATGATTTTCATTCTTCAAACAAATAATTGTTGTAAAATGCCTATCAAGAATTAATTTACTTTTTAATAGATTTTTAGTAGATTTTGTTTCATCTATCCTTGCATTTAATTCACTGATACACATTCGTGATTCGTGAATGATAATGACCGGTAATAAATCTGCGATTTCAAAAAGCTTCTGTAAAAAGCTGTTTTTAAAAGCTTGCCTACACTGTTATCTCTATAGTATAATCATGAAAGAAGTTTGTTCGTGACGTACGACGCTTTTTTTCCTTATTATTAAAAAGACGTCGCTACCACTTAACGAAATGGTTGTTGGTTGTTTGCATCTTTTCCCCAGACTTAATCTCGTTTAATTAAAATAACAGCCTTCAAATGCAGTGAAAAACAACAAACGCACCAAAAAAATGTTGTATCATAACTAAAAACAAATAATTTATTATATCGACTGAAGGTGCTCGATGGAATTTCAATATCAAATTTGAATTGTTACAACTTTAAATGATGAACCGGTCAGTTCTGTTGCATCCGTGTTATAGAATGCCTGAAGATCCCGAAAGGCGAAACCCGGGTCGTTAGCGACAAAGCATGTGGAATCGTTCAAAGTTGCAACAATTCAAAATTAAATAATTTATCCATTAAATTTGAATTGTTACAACTTTGTATGATTCCATATGTCTTATCATAAACGACCCGGGTTTCGCCCTTCGGCATCTTCAGGTATTCCATCGCACGGATGCAACAGAACTGACGAAAAAAGTTGTAACAATTCAAATTTAATACTGAAGTTCCATCAAGCACCTTCAGCCGATATCATAAATTAATTTATCCATTATTTATCTTGATATGTTAACCGTCACTCTTTGGTGAAACGTCGATTTATTCAAAAAATAAAACAGAGCATTTAATACTATTTCCACAGTTTTGTATTATTCAAATCACGACTGATTTCGCTCATCGTGAGAATTATTAACTGTTGAATTCATACATTTTTTAATATTATACAGTTAATCATATATGGATTATGTTATCATTCAATAATAGCTGTTTATTATGTTTGTCTTTTATTCGTGCAAATTCATTACATTTAAATAATGAAACACAATTTATTGATTGAATTAGTATTTAATTGATAGAACTCCATTATAAAACGGTGAAAAAATGGAAATGTAGTTAAGTTTTTCACCGTGTAATAAAACACAATTTAAAACATTATTTTCACAATTTAATATTTTTCAAAACATTACAGATCCGCTTGTCGGGAGCATTCTCAATTGACGATTTTGTTTTTGTTTATTTAGACTATCAGATTACCCACAAACGTTTTATTCATCACTTTTTATGTGTTAACTGTTCATTTTTGGTGAAAGTTATAATTGATTATTTAATAAAAAAAAATATTTTATTCAGATCAGAGTCGACTTCGTTAATCGTGAGCATTACCAATTAAACATATGACTATAAAAAAAGTTTGCAAAAAATAGTATTTCAAAATATCCCATTGTTTTACTTATGGCACGCCTGCTTATGGTTTATCACCACTGTCATTTGCTAAGAAAGCGAAGAGGCGAAAGATAAAAAAAATGAACATAACGGACAACTTCACTTTTCCCTAACCTAAAAAATTTGAAAAAACACACATTTTACAATTATTTATGTTTTTAATAGTGACTTCAGACTTTTGCTTTTTCATACTTATTGCTTGTGTCTGTACATAAGATGTATGGAATTATACTTTCGTTATTATAGTTGTACATTTTATTTTATGAACAATGTTGTTCAGATTGTTGAAAGATTGAATTTATCTCAATTCAGATATTAATTATAGTAAATACAATAGGGCATAGGTTCCTAATCTGGGGGTCGCGGAGGGTTTTTTTGGGGGGTCACCAACTTATACGATCAACTTCGTATTTCGAATTAATATATACTATGATAACCGTCTACTGACTCTTTATCCTTATAAAAATAATTTACTACTCAAATCAATATTTTACTTTACCAAAACCTAACACGCTTAAATTACAGTTGAACCTCTCATAACGAGCACTTCTAGTAACGATTGATTCGCATAACTAGCAAGATTTTTTATTTATTGCCAAATAAAATAAAGCATTGATAGAATTGGCTTTACTATGTAGGGCTTCATTACAGCACTTCTGTTTTTTTTTTTGTAATTCTTAATAAGTGATTGTGAACATTTAATTTTTATACTAATTTACTTTATTTGTATCAATATTGTATGATTTTATGTAAATTGTTTCCTAGTTATTGTACCCATGGTTTTGTACACCTGCTACCTTTAAGTCAACCTAATTTTTTGTTTTGCATAAATAGACTTGTTTGTAAATTGTATTCTATCAGTTGATAATGCTCGCGATGAGCGAAACCGGTCCTGATCAAAAAATATATTGTGGAAATAAGTACTAAAAAAATGTGTTTTTATTATTTAAAATATCATGCCTTTCCATCAAGAAGTGACAGTTAACACCTTAAAAGTGATGAATGAAGTACATACATTGTTATTTTTTCGCCGTGTTAAAATAAAGGAAGCTTCTAGTAATCGAATGAATACTGTATTACGTGTTAAATTATCCTTTACGCGGCTCATCAAGATATAAATTTTTATTTATTCCTTTTTTTTATTTTTTAAATCATTTTACATGTCAAAAATTGTAAATAACTACGATAAAATCGCCGTCTATTATAATGTCTGTAGATGGCAAAGGGTGAAACCTGCGTTTCAATTGACAAAATGTGGTAATATACATAGTTTTAACGATTTTAAGCCGATATCCCAAATTAGAATCGAATACATTTTTTTTTCAAAAAAAAAAACATTTCAAAATTAAACAGGCAATCTTTGTATCAAAACTGAAAGTTTCAATTTCCTTTGTGTAAACAGACAATTTCGCAAATTATTATTGTTCAAAGTTTTTTTTTATCTTTTTGAACCACGAACGAGGGCTATCAAAACAGGCCGCATGTTAAAAGCTAAGAGCTTTATGTGGTTATTGTCAACGTTAAGATAATTAATATATTCTCTTCCCTAAGCTCAGCCCTGCGATTCGACACGAGTTATTTTAAATAGTAACGTTGCCCGAAGTTTTACATTTATTTTAGATTAGAAATATACATTCGTTATTGCGTTGTATTGTTTTTTTTGCTTGTTCGCCATGCTAAGCGAAATCGTGTTACGCGAGACTAAAAATATATGAAATAGAGGGGATAGGATTTATTTAGAGATATTAAGAAAAAACAGGCAGGATACGGATAAAATATATTATTCAGTGTCACTATCACTAGAGGATATTAGCATTAACATTTTTTGATGCATAATTTGTATTTTTTGTCTCCAGAGAAATTATTTTTCTACTAAATTTCGGTTTTCATATTATGAGTCAAAAATGTTATAAGTCTTTATATTATCAAAACTTTATAATACAAGTAACAAAAATGTATATTAGAAATAAGAAAAATGTACCTTGAATAGTGAAAGTATAAGCAGTAATTATTTTATCAGCTGTCAGGTTCAACGAGTGATAAACACGGTGGGCAACGAGAGACAAAATGTTTGATGTGTTGTCTATATATTTCAGGTACTATTTTTTGTTTGAAATGCGCAGTTCTATTTCCGGTATACTTTTACCGTTATACTTAGAATTTCGCACAGCTGTGTGCACATCTGTTTAGAAACGTTGCCCCTGAATTACGATGCGCGTTATTTAATAATTCACTGCCTCATATGCTCATAGTCATATGCTCTCTTTCACGTTGACGCTTCACTTACGCCGAATGCTTAAATTAGAGCATTTATTCGAATACTATTTTATTTGGTCTATCTAAAAATACTCTAGGCCAGGGGTAGTCAACCTGGTTCCTACCGACCACTAGTGGGCGCTCCAGATTTCGCGGTGGGCGGTAGAAGCTTTAAAAACATTAAGAAAAACTGCTTTCTACTATATAAATCACAACTACTGCAGAACCAATGGGAGGTTAGAAGATTTTATTGCTAACATAGATACAAAAGTTGGCAGTAGTTATAAAAAGGTTGACTAATCCTGCTTTAGGCAGTAAATACTTAACGCAGTAAATGGGTTAACCATCATCTGTTGAGGTACATTACAACGTTCACGCCTTAAATATTTAAAAATTGTTAACCATTATAAAAATCGAATTGTTGGAACTTTATACAATTCCACATGTTATGTTATGTTTTTTTCAGTATTAGATTCTGTGTAATTCCTTTGTTATTAATTCTTATTGTATGTAATCGATACAAACTATTTATCGTGTGTCAGTTATATTGTAACTGTATAATAGAATGTCTGAAAATGCCGAAAGGTGAAACCCGGTTCGTTAGCGACAAAAACTTAACGTAAAAAGTTTCTACAATTCAAATTTAAGAAACCTTTAAACCTTATTGCTCATTTTTAGTATATATTATATTATATCACACGGTGAAAAAATAGCAAGTTCTACAATTTTATTTTATAAGATATGGTTGATAGCTATTTCGGCTCACGCCATCGTCAGAACTATTTTTTCACCGTGTTATAATGGAGTAAATAAAAACCAAGTAAATGCAAATTCAATCAATATATTGTATCAGTTGATAATTACCACAATGAGCAAAACTGATTGTAATCTGGAGTGAAAATATGTTAAGCTAAATACATAATTTCTTTTTGTTATTAAAATACAATTATATATATGTATTTTAAATAATAAAAACACATTTTTTTAGTACTTATTTCCACAATATATTTTTTGATCAGGACCGGTTTCGCTTATCGCGAGCATTATCAACTGATGCTCGCGCTGCTGCTCGCGATGAGGGAAACCGGTCCTGATCAAAAAATATATTGTGGAAATAAGTACTAAAAAAATGTGTTTTTATTATTTAAAATATCATGCCTTTCCACCAAGAAGTGACAGTTAACACCTTGAAAGTGATATATATGTATATTTTTTATATCGTAGAGACATGTTAAATTTTATTTCTTTCGTTAAAAAGCAATTATTTTGTGCAACGAAAGAGAGTTTTATTTTTATTTGTCGTACAGAAATACACTAGGGCGCTCGTCTATTGCTTGTGCAAAACGCATTCAGAGTGTTCCTCTACTAGCAAAGAGAGTCAATTGGATCTCTGGACAGTAAAGAATCTTCTAGAGGCTCTTCAGCATCAGGTTCATGTTCGCCTGACGTCTCTTCACCAAAGCAATTGCCTGGTTGTCGTTTTTCTTGATAATAAAACCAAATGACAATATTCTCTAAGGGAAGACTTTTTAAATCAAAATGATCGCTTTAAAGTTGCACATATAAACGTGCATTAACTTTCTTGCATTTTTAAGGCGTCCAAAAGCGATTTTATATTAAATTTGAATTGTTAAACTTTGTACGATTTAAAATATTTTGTCAATAACGACCCGGGTTTCGTCTTTCGGCATCTTCAGGCATTCTATCACACGGATACAAAAAAATGCGGAATAGTATACAATTTTAACAATTAAAATACCATCCAGCACCTTCAGTCGATATCATAAATCAGTGGTCGGTAACCTTTTGAGAGGCAGAGTAAAAAAATTCATTTTATATGTGGGTAAAAGTTAAAAAAAAAACAATTTTACAGTTTGACAGCAACAAAATTGACCTTCGGTTATTTACTCAAAATTATTAAGTGATAAAAAAACATAATTAGATATTAACCTTTTTTTTAATTAGGTATTTTAAATGAATAAATAATGTAATTAAAAATTAAAAAAAGTAAACAAAACAACAATCATATTTTATTGGTGAGTAATTCAAATTGGCATAGTGGGTAATTCAACTACCCGTGGGTAGTCGGTTGCCGACCACTGTTATAGATCATAGTTTCTCCACAGGTGGTCCGCTGAGATTTTTGGATAGTCTGCGATGCGAAAAAACAAATTGATAAACAATTGAAAATTATGTTGTATTTTATGGATTTTTAAATTATATTTCTTTTGTTACTGTCTGTTTTAATATGCTTAAATGTTGTTATATCAGCATGCGGTGTTGCACAATTAATGGTTTTTTTAAGAAAAATATAAGTATATAAATATTTTTTATTTTATTCCAATGTTGATGGTCCACAAAACATTTTTGGATTTTTTGGTGGTCCGCCGATGTAAAAAGGTTGAAAAACTATGACATAGATTATTAATTACCTTTCAAATTGTTCAATCTACATCGTTTCTGTACTGGTAATCGTTTTTGCCCATATAGACGAAACAAGAAATGAACGCCTAACACCTCACACCTCTAAAAAGTATATTCAAACGGAAATGACTTCCCTGATTTTTCGCTCGTGGCCTTAGGGTATATGTTTTTTTTGTTGCAATTTTGCTTGTTCATAACCTATACAAAACGTCAGTTATATTGCATATGTGTGAAGACGAAACGTGAGTGACAAAATATACGGAAATTTACAATGTTTCGAAAAATCTAGACTGATTGTGTTTTAATATTTATTTTAAACTAGCTTACCCATTGCGCATTGCTGCGATGTGCGACAGTAAATAAATTCAATTTCATCGTATTGATTGAATAGATTGAATAGATTGAATTTATTTGGTTAAACTTCATTATAAAACAGCGCTGAAATAGCAATGAATTTTAGTTCTATACAATTTATAAGGTTCAGCCGCCACGCGATGTAGCAATATACGAAGATAAAGAAATTCAAGTCTGAAACTCGTTATGTTATGTTAATTAACAAACAATTTAATTATTAATGGTGTCGTTTTAACACGGTGTAGTGTTCTACAAAATTATTTTAAAAAAATATAGTTGATAGCTATTTCGGCTCACGCCATCGTCAGAACTATGCTTAAACTAACATTTGCTTATCTATATATAGCTGTATAGAAAAGGTACACAACAAATATTCTCTCCTGTTTTAACGGCCTAGCTTGTTACTTTCACACAATAAAACTAAATTTTCAAAAATTATAAATGAAACAAAAGGCGGCTATGACAATACGTTTACATGTTGGACGGAAGTGGTCATTATGGAAGCAAATGAGACCACCCCCCCGTAATAAGCTGGACTAATGGGGATACTATTATATTTGTTTGGTCGTTAAAAATCCTTTGTGATAATTGATGTCTATTGATTTCTAGCTGTTCCAAAGCCGTCATTCTGCGACCCTTACTACAAAGATGCAAACATTTAGGCGCTGAGTTTGAATTTATATTATGTGATTCCATAATAACGTGATTAGCGAATTGTGAATCTGTTTTTTTACTTTTGAATGATCTTACATGTTCCTTAGCTGGAGTAGATATACTTCTACCTGTCTGTCCGATATAAACGGATAAACATGAGCCACAGGTTATTTTATTAATACCGCTTCTGTCAAGTTTATTAATTTTATCTTTACTATTTTTAAGATGTCTGCCTAAATTATTGTTGACCTTGAAAGCTATGTTTATTGCGTTTTTAATCTCCCGATGAATTTTTTCGCTAATGTAGTTGATTGGTTTAAAGAAACGGTTATCCTGAATTGTGTTCGGGTACGTTTTAATTTTATTTTCTTATTTGAGTGCTTGTGATACTCGATATTTTTTGTTGTTCTATCTGGTGCATACACGAATTAATCAGAATGTTTTTCGACGCGTGAGCTGACCACATAGATTTATCCAAATCTAGTCCACACATTTGCAGCGATAATTCTTGTGCTTTGTTTATGGTGATTTCAAAGTGTGTCGCACCGGAAATTGTAATCGTTTGAATTCGAATGGTATATCTGTTGGGGTCATTGGAATTTATGGCAAGAGTACACCTTCCTTTATAATTTTACATTAAAAATATGGCTTCAGTAACATTGTTTACCATCTTTTCCACTGAAAGTCTTGTAATGTTGCAAAGTCGTGGTGGATTGATGTTTCGGAGAAGAATGATAGGCATGCCAATTTTTGATGTTAAAATGTGTAGGGGCATACCTAACAAAACTAGAGAATTTAGGAATTTAATTGAATGGTGTAGTAATGTATAAAAGACAAACAAACACACATATATTGATTTTTATAGTTATAGATAATATATAAGAAGATTAGACTATATAATACAAAGCTCTTTTTGAGATGATAGTATGCCAGAAACCTTCGCGGGAATGTAAGTTTTTAATGTAAAAATATGTGGTGACATACACATCTGGCAAAATTAGTTAATAAAAGAATTCCGTTGAATGGTGTTATAATGCATTTTGGCTGAAGGGGTGGTATGCCAAAACCTGTGCGAAAGTCTACTCAAGAAATTCGGTAAGTTTCAGATCGATTGGATTAATGGTGTAGTAATACATAAAAGATAAACGGACACACATACATTGGATTTGTATGTATTTAGATAATATACACTTTTTTTAGTACAATTTACACAAAATATTGTATAATCGGGACCGGATTTACTCATCGCAAGCATGATCAATTAACTGATGCAAATAATTTGTAGTTGATTAATGCTTTTCCGTCAAGAAATTATAGCTAACAACTTTAAAAGCGCCTGTCTCTGTACAAAGCCTCGACAAGACAAAGTTTGCTATGAAAGTTTGATAAATTGTACAAAATGTTCTAAAGTACATTTCCATATAAGACATTTTTTTTAAATAATAAAAACACATCTTTTTAGTACTTATTTCCACAATATATTTTTTGATCAGGACCGGTTTCGCTCATCGCGAGCATTATCAACTGAATGCTCGCGATGAGCGAAACCGGTCCTGATCAAAAAATATATTGTGGAAATAAGTACTAAAAAAATGTGTTTTTATTATTTGAAATATAATGCCTTTCCATCAAGAAGTGACAGTTAACACCTTAAAAGTGATATAAGACATTGTATGCGTCGACCTTCCTGCTTTTGTATACGTTTTCAATTGCAATAGCTGCTGCATATATGCGAAACATGTTTATCATATATAAACGAAAGAGTAATAAATCAACCTGACTTCCAGTTCGGTATAGCGTGAAGTTATAACTTGGACAAGTGCAAAATATTAAATTAATCAATTCGACGCAAAAATATTGTGAGGAATTAAGAATCACGTCTTGGTGGAAATATATAATAATATATTTTAAATAATATAAAAAAACATGCATTTTCTGTACAAAAAAATCTTTCTAGATAGAATGCTTGAAATTTGTTAGATTGTAGCAGCCGTGTTGCTATAGTGACATCTATCAAATTTGTTGTCAATTGTTTATTAAACTATAATTAATGAAATCGACTGTAGGTGCTTGACAGAATTTCAATATCAAATTTGATTTGTTACAACTCTGTACAATTCCACATGTGAGTTTTGTTTTACTAGCACGATATAAGCTAGGTTGTTAAAACAGAAGAAAAGATGTATTTTGTAGCTTCTCTACACAGCTATATATCGATAAGTAAATGTACGTTTAAACATAGTTCTGATGATGGTGAGCCGAAATAGCTATCAACTATATCTTATAAAAAATTTTAGAACTTTTAGAAAATTTCACCTTGAAATAACGTAGAATTCATCAATCTTCAACATCGACTGATATAAATTGTTCACTTAAAATAAAATCAAACAATGGTTCTGAAAATAATTAAAAACGTTTATCGCCACTTCATAGTAGCTTGACTATAAAATGTATACTAACCTACTTTATACAAAAGTCGTCGAGTTTCATCGAAGCAATTTCATTTCAAACTCCCGCCACGGTGCTGACTTTATTGAAATGAATATATTTATCTTGATTTGAGTCAAAGTCAAAGAATTTCAATTTGCCATACAAGCGCAAAAATTTAAATCTTCATGTTTAGTTAAATTGGCATTCGAAACCCATTTAGTACCGAATAATCAACACTGATAAAACTGCTTAAATTTTTAATAAAAATATTTTAAATCATAGCATAAATCTGGCAATAATTCAATTCTTACAACGTAACGCCATCTGATATTAAACCCTACAAAAATTCACACATAAATAGTATCAGTTTGTATTTCTTAATTTATGATATCGACTGAAGTTGCTTGATGTCATTTCAATATCAAATTTAAATTGTTAAAATTTTGCAGAACGCAGTGTGATAGAATGCCTGACGATTCTGGAAGCAGAAACCCTAGTCGTTAGTGACAAAACATATGGAATCGTACAAATTTTTAACAATTCAAAAATGTATCTCTATCTAGAGAAAAAAAAACTTATATCGTTTTAGTTATATATTTTTATTTTGCTAATCATTCTAAAAACATTTAATCAAGAAGTTAATGGGTCGTATTGATTAGAAGAATATTTATTACAAATTTTAATGTCATTATTTTCAAATAATAAAAACACATTTTTTAATACTATGTCCACTCAAATTTTGTGTTTAAAGTTAACAGTAGATTCAAAATGTATACATACGCTTGTTTGTCAGTTGATAATGTTCGCAATGAGTGAAATCAGTTCTGATCATAAAATATGTTGTGGAAATGCGATTTTATTATTTAAAATATCATGCCTTTTCATAAAAAAAGTGTCAATTGATGTCAATGAGTTACATCACGTTAATTGTTATAAAATCTAATTCAAATATTAATTTAGTTCTTAGAGGTAGTCTATATTCTTCCGTTTACTGACTGTCAGTTACAGTGAATTCATAAACTAGAATTCCTGAAGATGACAGGAGGCAACGCTGAATGAATAAACATTGGGAAATGTACAGAGTTCTACCGATTTGCATTTAATTTTGAAATTCTATCCAAAATTTTTGGTTACTATCGAAAATTTTATCCCATTTGATCCATTTTGTATCCCAGTAGGGATTATCTCAACAACGTTCCCTAACAGAACCGCATGTCATTCAAATGTTCAACCTATTTCTTAGAGAGTATGGAAGTAAGAGTACCAGTGGCTTACTTATCAGTCTTTCTTCAGCTAGTATTTATGATCTTGTAATGTGGGGTAATTTATACCACAATAATTCTCCATGCCTCCAAAAAAAAAAATGTATTAATCGAAACTAATAAAAGTATCCAATCTGGAACACACAGTATAACTTCCACAATTAAAGTCACCGACATAATTTATTAACTTTTAGATTGTAAAACCTTTGTAGAACTATTTATAATATATTTTAAGAACATTGCTATTTTTTTTATCACCGTGTTATAATGGAGTTCTACCAAGTAAATGTCAATTCAATCAATCAAAATATTTAGTTTATAGGGGGGAGATGTCAACGTTTTCTTTACTGCGGCCTGATGTTGAATGAGATAAGTGAATGTGGCCTTTTGAAATGAATTAAAGGTTCTCCCCACCTCTTATCTCGTTCAAAAAAAATCTCGCTTTTTAATACTTAAGTGATAACAAATTTGAATTGATACAACTTTGTACAATTCCACATCTTTTGTCACCAACGACCCGGGTTTCGCCTTTCGGCATCTTCAGGCATCATACAGAATACAACAAAACTGACAGTTCGCAGTTCTGTTACTTCCGTGTGATCGAATAACTATCAGTTATTAATATAAAACTGTAATATATTATTTGAATATAATTTCTATTCACAAAAAACGATAGTTTACATCTTGAAAACGACTAACAAAAATCAACGGAAGTATGGATAACGGCAGTAGATACACATTAAAAAATATATTTCATAACGAATTCATTGGTGAGTGCCTAATTTTGTAATTGTAGAAAGTGATGATTGAGTGTGTGTATGTTTTTTTTTTTTTTTTGATTTGGAAACCGCTTAGCGACTAAATGAAGCAAATTTTGAGACGGCTCATTCAACAAGTACTTTTTATAATTATTATTGTTATGCCTGTCTTAATGAGTCATTTGAAATACAAATGTTTTCATATTTAAAGCATAACAAACCATTTATGCTATTGATAAAATTCAATTTAAATTAGGATAGATTTTGAATGGTTAACGGTTACGTTCCGTTATGCTCAACTGTATATTATCGTACATTCATTACATACAATGATTTGGCTGATATTGGGACACAATGATTTTTTGTGTTATTTTTACATAAATTATAAATTTTCTATTATGGCTGTGTTCGGCGTGGCGAAATTTTGTGTCAATGCTAAAATAGTGTTCGCGCATGACTGACAATTTTTTGGACAAAAACTGAACATTCGGCCATTATTTATGCAGGCTTTGTTCGTGATATTTTCCATTATCTTAGCGGTGCAAATACTGCGAAACAATTCCGCGAATTTGTCGAGGACGCATTTGAATCGCAATTTGAATTGGTCGTCCAAATGAATCTTTTTTTTTTTTTACCTTGTTCACATTTTATACGGAGAATATTTTATACAAAGCTGTGACTACTTTAAATAAATACGTATGCGGAAGTCCTGCATGACAACCAAAAAAAGCAGATTCGTTGTAACACTGTTAAAAAATAGCAATGTATATTTATAATTTACGATATCGACTGAAGTTGCTTGATGGAATTTCAATATCAAATTTGAATTGATACAACTTTATACGATTCCACATGTTTTGTCACTAACGAACTGTGTTTCTCTTTTCAGCATCTTTGGGCATCCTATTACACAAACATAAACAGTTAGCATCGGTAATATACCAAAGGAATTAATTAAAAATGAAAAACACAGACTAACAACTGAAATAGCATGAACAATAAATTTCTTCTTAAATTCTAGAAATAATAAAGTTCAATTAAATTCAGATTATGTTCTAAGCGACCAGGTTAATCTTTCCGATTTCCTCTTATCATATCACTTACTTGAGATTAGTTAAATGAGCTGACAATCTCATAAATTAAATTCCTTTATCGCGTCATCTAATATAAAATTAAAATTAATTTATAATTACAAAATTTGGTGATTATTATTATAATAAAGGTATATTACTACAATAAAATAGGGATGGTGAAAAAAAACACAACTTCCTTGGAAACAGAACTAAAAATTTTGTTTTGTAGCGTACAAATTTTCTTCATTATTTTACTTAGGTATGTTATACTCCAGACGTCACTGTTATTATACGATTGTTTCTCTATATATGAAGGTTATTGATTTTCATCTGAGTTTTTTCTTTCGCTCTCATATATTCTAAGACTGCGATTCTCGACATTAATGTGTTAACTCTTTTTATATACTTTGATCGAATCAACGTGAATGTGTTCAATTCAAATAATTATAAAAAAAAAACTAATTAATGTGCCAAAAACTTAATTAATATATTATTATACTATACTAATAATTACTATTCTAATTTAATTGAAAATTTCTCACATACACTCTGTAATTGATGTCCAACGTTCTGGACTACAGTAAAGTAATTAAATCTGTGAGAGATTATTTTTGTGAGACTGTGAGAGATTCAGGTTACAAATTGTTATCAGAGATAATTGTTACGTTATGTAATATTATATTTATTATTTAAACATAAAATGCTTTTCTATTAAGACGTGACAGGTTACACTTTAAATTTACACAATGTTTTTAAGAAAAGGTAAAATTTAAAAAAAAGAACCTATAAATGTTATTTCGCGATTTATGTGGCAACAACGTTTTTCAAAATGGCGAAGGATTAACCCATAAAAATAAATCAAAAATGAAATGATTTGACTCGGGCAGCCAGAAAACATTTCAAGATTTATTTAATGCGAGAGAATGCCGAGGAATAATAAAAAAGTTTAAAGTAAATTCCGAAAGTTTTCATAGCGAACGCGAAAGTATTAAATTTCAAAGCACTCCAGAAATTCTCGCTGTCATCATATTGTGAAAAGAAGAACGTACCCGTGGAATTCCGTCACGGCCTTCGTTTATGTGGTCGCGGAAACCTTTGCCCACATATGGTACAACGGAATAAAACGACTCTAAAAGTAACGATAACGATTACCCAGGTAGATCGGTTGTAATTCAACCGTTACGCCAAAATTGACAAGCATAAGATTTTTATCGATACAATTTATGATATCGACAGAATATAAAAATTGAGTTGTTGAAACTTTGAACGATTCCACATATTTTGTCATTAAATAATGCAATTAAAAATAAATCTGCCGAAAAGCGAAACTCGGGTCATTAGCGACAAAACATCGTACGAAGTTTCAATAATTTTAATTTGATATGTCGATTTATTGAACTTATTTCACACAAGGGATATAGCAAGGAAAGATTACGAAGATTAAGCTGATCGTTGAAAATAAACATTGAATTTAATTGAGTTATGTTTTTTTACTAAAATTACTTGATAAAATAATTTATAATTCCTCATTTTCTATTATTGTTATCTACCTAGATACCTAGAAGTTTCAACAACCCAAAATTGATATCGAAATTCCATCAAGTTCCATCAGTCGATATCGTAAATGGAATAAATAGAGTTAATAAATCAGCTGACTAAATTAGTATTTATAGCAATGTATTTTAGTTCCACAAAATATAATATATAAGATACGTCAGAACTAGCGTGTGAATGAATTACTTTTGCAAAATTGCTACTGTATACATGCTGTTATTATGTATAAATATTTATAAGTTGTATAGAATATAAACAAAAAGTACGCTATGCGTTACAATTTTTAAACAAGTCTCGGCTTAACAAATATGATGATAAAACAGTAAAATAAAAATAGTCGATTACTTCCATAACATCTCTAGCTATACATTACCGAGGGTCTTCACATGAAAAGATGCTCTACTTGCTATGGATAATTCAACACGTTCAAAAAGAGCTTTTCATGCTATAACAAAAGCATGCGTATTTTAAAAGTTGAAATATTGACACTCTTAAAGAAACGTAAATAGCGCGAATTCAATAAACAGTTAGCATCGGTTAAATACCAAAGTATTTTATTACAAAAGAAAAACACAGACCAAAATAAAAAACTGAAATAAATTTCAATAACAATACTTTTAAAATAATATCACTTAATTCCCTGTGATAAGTTTTAGTAACGCTAAACAACTTTAATAAGTCTTTTACGAACGGGTTTTACAACAAATAATTGAAGCTAGGTTGTTGAAACAAAAGAGAAAATATACTGTGTACTTTTGGTTCACAGCTATATATAGATAGATAAATGTACGTTTAAACATAGTACTGCTGAAGTCATGAGCCGAAATAGCTATTAACTATATATCTTAAAATTACATACATTACAAATATACATAGAATTTGAATTGAAATACCTTTGTACGATTCCACATGTGCTTTTCGTTTTTTTTTTTTTTTTTTAATAAAACAGTTTTTTTGAATCGTTGAAACTTGAAATTGACAAATACACTGTCAGTTCTGTTGCATCCATGTGATAGAATTCCTGAAGATGCCGAAAGGCGACAATTGTGGAATCGCACAAGCACCTTCAGTCGATATCAAAAATTACATAAAATAACTGTTAGGATATATTTAATTTGTTTTTATTAAGATATTAATTACAGAAATTCAACAACTATTTTTCCCGAGGCTGTTATTGTGTTCAAAATATTTACATATTCAATAAATTAATGATAGGAAGTGGTCGACATGGCAATCGCTTGAATGACAAATTCCAAATAAACCCATTTTGACGTTTTGAATTGAGCCAACGGCGATGACAGATTTTGGCTGTCAAATTAACATGCATCCGTTAACATCTTTTTCATTTGTACGATGAATAGAATGTAATTAATTCAAAATGTTTCATTGCTCATTTATCAATGAAATTTAGAACAATTTAATATGCAAATATTATTTTCAAATAATAAAAATCTATTTATTCAGAGATACCCGAACTGTGCGCCGCGGCACCATAGGGGACCTTGGCTGTTCTATTGGGGCGCCGTGAAAATTTTCATTTAAAAAATATTTTTAATATTATTACAATATAAAATGTAAGGTAACATAAAGTTTGCCATAAGATAACCAATGTTTGAACTTGGCACCGCAAAAAAATATTTTATATTTAAAAGGCGCCGGAAACCGTAAAAGTTCAACAACCTCTGCATAACTGATTTTCATCCTATGAAAAATTATTCCCTTAGAAGTTAGTTTTTAATATAAGAGGCAGTCCTCACAAGGCATTATAAACGATTAAATGTCTTTCTTATGAAGATAGCCAATCAGGAGCAAATAGGTACTGACATCAACTCGCGGTGAGCGAAACCAGTCCTGATCTAAAAAAATAAAATATGTAGAAATAGTACCAAGTTTTCTTGTTTTATAATTTAAAATATAAATAATTTATGATATCGACTGAAGGTGCTTGATGGAATTTTAATATCAAATATTAATTGTTACAGCGTTGTACGACTCCACAAATTTTGTCACTAACGACCCGGGTTTCACCTTTTGGCATCTTCAGGCATCACACGTATGCAACAGAACTGACGCACAATAAACCCCAAGTCAAAAACTAAATGGCAGCTAAAACAAATTTAATAATGTTGATCTTATAATAATTTACACCATTGCCTGTGATAATTTTCATCAACTATCAATCGTTATTATTTGCTGTAAAACCCTTTCAAGAATGACTCATTAATAAGATTGTCATAATGATTATGAAAAATGAGCTTGAACACTTTTTAAGTTTTTTGAACTCAGTTTAATATTTTTGAGCATTAATTAGCATTGCTAATTTTTAATACTTTTGAGCATTAGCATTATAAGATAACAAGATAAGATATTCATAATACCCGAGTTTGGGGAAGGTAAAAAAAACACGGTTTTCCCCATGTAGTAAATACCCCAGTATTCATATCATCTTTCGTCGATTTTGTATAATATCTCATTATAAATTATAACGAATACTATCCGGATATTTCCCCAAATATCCGGATAACGAATAGCTTTAAATGGCCGGATATATCCGTATATCCGAGTTGGAATCCCTAATTTAGCAACCACCTCGCTGAAATCTCACGTTAAAACAGTTAAGATGGTAGCAGTCAATAGGTTAACGAGCCATAATGATGTAGAACTAATTTGTCCATACATTGTCGATGCTTAAAAGCTAGTTGAGTCGATTGTGATGATCACACGTATCGATACGTGGTATTGGAAAGTACTTGACATTTTAGCATCACAAATACGCGGGCTCACATGTCGGTAATGACGCGAGGCATGTCTGAATTGCAGAGTATTAGTTTGCGATGTCGTTAAATGAAAATGTCGAGAGGCATACTATCATTTAAAATGCCGACGTCATGAGCCTACGTTTTCGTGACATGTCATTTCAAACCAGGCGAAAGATTGCCGAAAAAATGGGCGTTCAATATTCAAGTCAGCTTCCGTATAGAGTTACTGATATAGGATTTTGAAGTGTCAACTGTTGAAACGTATACTTCGACGTGGTTTGTCTTTCACGACCACGGTTTCGCCATTCGACAAGTATTCTATCACACGATTGCAAGATAACTCACCCTTTTTAGGGTGCATAATTTCTTTTGTGCTCTTTTTTTATATTGGAATTTAAGGAATGAAAAATTACTTGATTCAAATAATAATAATACATTTTTTGGTACTATATTAACAATTTTATTTTACTAAGATCAGCACCGGTTTCGCACACAATGAACTAATTCTTTTATTGAAAAAATTGTCTTTTCATCAAGAATTGACAGTTAAAGTCTTTTTTAACACGGTGAAAAAATAGCAATGCATTTTAGTTCAACATTTTTTTTATAAGATATATCATAGTACAGATATATCAGCAGAACTAGTTCTGACGATAGCGTGAACCGAAATAGTTGTCAACTATATCTTTTAAAAAAAATGTGGAACTAAAATGCATTGCTATTTTTCACCGTGTTATAATGGAGTTTTACCAAGTAAATGCCAATTCAATAAATAAAACCTTTTTTGTTTTTTGGATATCAAATTGACGGAGCGTTAAGATATATGACAAATTACCATCAGACATCGTTAAATCTCCTTCATTCCTTATGTATTAATTAATTTATTGTAATATATTTCTGTCTTTGCTAACAGATGCTAGTCGCTGCGGAGCTGAGCAATCTACTGTGTATACGCATCACATCCGCATTATAATTATATTAACTGAAATAGTAAAAACACATTTTTAGTACTTATTTCCAAAGCATATTTTTTGATCAGCACCGGTTTCGCTCATCGTGAGCATTATCAACTGATAAGGTTCATCACAATCAGTTGATAATGCTCGCGGTGAGCGAAACCGGTCCTGATCAAAAAGTATATTGTGGAAATAAGTACAAAAAATGTGTATTTATTATTTAAAATATCATGCATTTCCATTAAGAAGTGACAGTTAGCTCCTTAAAAGTTTTTATATAATCCCATATCTATATACAATACTCTCACACGAATATATATGCATAAAAACACATACACATATGAAAATGTAATAAAAATCCTTATTTTTTTACTGCTTGGCTTAAATCGTTATGTTATTAAATTAAAGTAGCTATAATGGAGCAAATTATGCGTTTGTCTTGCGTAGGGAGAGCTTTCAAAGTTCTATGTGTATTTTGAATTATGTTTTACCCAGATTTTCCTTCCATTATTCACTCGAAATATTATCATATAAATTTACCCAACATCTTAGTTAACATTTGTACAGACAAAGATCCGGCTTTCTCCAACTTTACACCAAACATTCTCAACAATAACTTTCATAATAACACAATTAACTATCCCGTACTGTTAAGTTTCAGAGATGTTATTAATGCATAGCAATTATAATCCTTTTGTTTTCGATGAACTTTAGAGTAGTCGGCTTTTAATGTGTTAACTGTCATTTCTCGGTGGAGAAGCATGATATTTTAATTAACAGCAACGCATTATTGAGTACTAATTCCACAATATATTTGATTATCAGTACCGGTTACGCTCATCGCGAGCATTATCAACTGAGTGTGAATTCTGTTGTATTCGTGTGATACAATTTATAATCGAGCCTTATACAATTTTTTGAGTTAAAAATTAGCAGGTATACAAAACCAAAGGTTGAAGAACTAAGAAAATAATTAACAGGCGATCATACAATAAATGTTTACCAAAATCAACTGAGTTAATTTTAAATGTAATAACCGCTTAGTAATAACTTCAAACGAAATACGTCAATAAAATCATAAGGTATTGTTATTATAGTGAAACCTCGATTCCACGTTTTTCAAGAGACCCTAAAAAAGAACGATCAATGTGGGAAAGCTTATAAATGTTTACCAAAATCAACTGAGTTAATTTTAAATGTAATAACCGCTTAGTAATAACTTCAAACGAAATACGTCAATAAAATCATAAGGTATTGTTATTATAGTGAAACCTCGATTCCACGTTTTTCAAGAGACCCTAAAAAAGAACGATCAATGTGGGAAAGCTTTAAATAATAATAAAAAAGTAAGATCTTAAAAAAACATGCAGTACCTCTTTTATTTAAAAAAATGAGGTTTTACAAAAATCTGAAGGTTTTTAAAAGTTATATTGATTAAATAGTGTTTTAAACTTATGAAATTCTATTTCAAAGAAGGCCCAAGACATTTGTGTGAACTATATATTACATCATTAATTTCTCTGTCTAATTATAAACATAGTGAATTAATGTGCTCACAAATTGTATTGGATAGAAAGATTTATTTACCAAAACCGTTCAATTGGGATAATATATAGATGGAGAAACGCGGTATTATTTAACATCGTTCTTACGGGTGTTTGAAGGACTGTAAAATGAACGATGATACATTTACTAATTTCCAACTATGCAAGTTGTCTATGTTAGAAGACTGTTTCCTCGTCAACTGATGCAGGAGTAGAACTGCAGTAAGTTGGTTATATTATCCGGGACAGCGCGTACGCAGTCCCGACTACCAAAAATTACGCGCCCGAGTTATCCGCATTAGGGATAATCGCAAGGGTCAGCCCGACCGAAGTGCAATGGAAGAGCCTCACCCTGGGGGTACCGCCGTTGTGATCACGGTGTCCCCTACGCCAGGTAAGTATGCTTAAAACCGGAACATTTTAACAATATAATACTTCTTGTATATGTTATCAATACGAGTTTTATGCTCAGAATAAAATACCATCTAGCGGATTTTCTTAACACTATTTCATCCGCCCCTCTCGATACAAATAATTTTCTTTGTGGAGAATATTTTTATATTATACAATATTGTTAACACACTAATGTATCAGAATATATAGATTAGAATTGTTTGTATTAATATACAAGAGAAATTGACACTGAAAAAACACAGACTCTAAAGCTAGGAGTTAAACATGTATCTGAAACCATTTTAATAGCTACTGATTTGATTATAATGGCATCGAATTTAGCAAACGGTAATGATACAAACAATACAGACTAATGACTTTTTGATGAAAAGTTTATACAATACTCTTCTAACATAAAAATGTATTTGGGTAATTTGACACTAATATATGTCCGCTTGGTTTTAGTAAAAATGGGTTGACTATGTTGCGGTTCAATACCACGTGACCAAGTCTAAGAATTAAATTAATCAACTTGGTAAGTCATTAAGCTTACCTGAGACTTATTTGTTTTCAGAATTATTCCTTTTCAAAATGTGTATTTTGGAAACAAAAATATTGCTCAAAGGGTTAAGAAAAAGTACCCAATACACACTGTCTGTAAAATCTAACGTCATAGTGTTATATTGTGGTAATAACTTCTTAAATATGGCAATTTATCATCACAATATAAAACTAGAATATTAGAACTGAAGAGAAGATGTATTGTGTACCATTTATAAACCGCTATATAAAGATAAGTACATTACGTTTAAACATAGTCCTGATGAGGGCGTAAGCCGAAATAGATTTCAATTATGTAAATTATAAATTTTGTAGAGCTGAAATAATGTTATTATGAAGCTCTAACAAGTGAATATAAATTCAAACAATAATTTTGATTTTTTTATTGCAATGATAATAAAATGTTATTATTTTATATTGTATATGTAACGTCACATGTGTTTATTTTTTATTATTTTCTGTGTAAGGCCCTCGTCATTTTTAAAAGGAAAGTAAATGTTGAGAGATTTTACATAACCCAATTTCCATAGACAAAACTATTGACTAGTGAAGGTTTGTTCTTTATTACGGAAAACGATTTCGTTGGCCAAATATTCTATAAAAACAACCTGATATTTTCGCAGTTGGCTGCGTTCCCATGTATCAGACGTGACCAACTTGAATGTTGCAATACGTCGATTGCGAGCATTTTTTACGTATAAAAACAATTTAAAAAAACCTCTTGGTTTTACATTAATATACTAATAAATAATAAATTAATGTACCAAATAATTGATACCTAACACCGTACATTCATTTTTCCTTATTTATTTCCCATCTTTAGTATCATGCAATTTTTTTGGTCGATTTTTTTAAAACAGTATTCCCTAGTGCTCTAAAATAAAAAGGACATTAGTAAAAGTTACATGATTATCTGCGTTAATGCAATGACTTGGTCAAGACACTAATTGCAATGGGTGTTGATACTGAAAAATACAGGACTATCACAATGTCAAAACCAGAGCTGTGGAGTTGTTAAAATTACACGACTCCGACTCTAATATTGACCAAAAACACGACTCCGAATCCGACCAAAATACTATAACTGATTTGCTAAGAACCATAATTTCGAAATTAATTTATGAAACATTCAGCGTTGGAATATCTTTTAAATCCTCCTTAAGACCATGTAAACCTGAAACGAAACGAATAAAAAATGCGGCCCCCAGTTTGGGTAGCAAACGAATAGATAAGTATTATATTTTTTGAAAAACATTTCGTTAATAATGCTCGCGATGAGCGAAACCGGTCCTGGATTTTTTTTTGGAATAGAACTTATAGATCGACCACGTTGCTAATGCGCGTGGAAACGTAGCGCTGTTTGCATTTCCGGTGTGACGCAAAAGTTGTTAGAGTTCGAAAATGTTAAATTCCCATTAATACCTTTTACATAAAAATGTTTATCTACAATAGCTTTCAACGCTCATAAATACCGTGGCTTTTTACTTGCCATTTTTGCGGTCTGTTCATTCGTTTTATTCTGATTTCAAATTTAGTTTCATCATCCGCCGCATTTCCGGGCGCACTGTTATAGCGGTCGGTCAATGACATTGCAGTGACAGCTACAACGTTAAATGCGAACATTTGTCTTTGATTACATTATATTATGTGTGATCAGCTTTTCAACGTTTTTAAAAATAATTACAATTTTTTTTACACTAACAGAACTTTTCAGTGTGCCGGTATTGGGCCGCGATTCATTGTTTGGATGCCCCTGGCATATAGAACGGCGCCCGTACGTCAATTGTTAGGCGACTCTACGTCTATGTGTCATTTACGATCCGACGACCGAATGCGACAATGCGAGATTCGTTGAGGCTTCAACGCTTGGCGGAGCAGGGTTGTCCCTCGGGAGAATATTTGCGATGATATTGTGGCAAAGTGGGTCACTCAATGAAGGTTTTTTGGTACATGTCGGCCCCTTAGCAGTCGAGGAACAAATAAAAAGTAAACTTTGAAAGAAGATATTTGTACTTAGGACCCTGGAAATAATGAAATATATCAAACATAAATTTATCTCCGTTTGATATTTTTTCTTTTAAATAATTACAACGGATCGGTTCTGTTTCGATCGTTTGTGACAAAATATGTGAAATCGTACAAAATTTTAACAATTCAAATGTAAACTTTTAGTACTATTTCCACAATATTCTTTAATGGTAAAGACTCGTTTCAATCATCGCGAACGTAATCAAACGATGTTATACAATTTACAAATAAGCCTATTAATAAAATTACCAATTAATTAATTAAATCAACTAACTGCATAATATGTGGAATCGAACAAAGTTTTAACAATTCTAATAACAACAAACTTTTTAGTACTGTTTCCACAATACATTGAATGGTCAGGACACGTTTCGCTCATCGCAAATATAATCAAACGATGTAATGCTATTTTCAAACAACCCCTATTATATTAATAAAATTTGATATGGACTGACTTTTTGAAACTTCAATATCAAATCTGAATAGTTGAAAATTTGTCATTTCTGTTGCATTCATGTGATAGAATGCATGAAGATGCCGAAAGATGAAACCCGGATTGTTAGTGACAAAATATTTAGAATAGTATAAAGTTTTAATAATTTAAATTTGAAGCCTATTTGTAGAAGATTTTAAGCTATTGATTAGCAGACATACAAAATCAACGGCTTAAAAAGTGATAAAACAATTGGCAGATAATCATATATTATATTATAAATAAAAATCAAGTAAATTATTTAACAAATAAAATGTTAACAAACCCTTAATAATTATTTGCAATCAAAATAAAAACAAATCAAAAATATAGTATTGTACACACACACTCTCAGTAACTGTCAGTTCTGTTGGATGCAAGTGACTGAAGATACCCAAAAGCGAAACCCAGATCGCTAGTGACAAAACATGTGTAATCGCACAATGTTTCAACAATAAAATTTTGATGTAGAAAATCCATCAACAACATTTGGTTGATATCATAAATTCAATATATATATTTATTTTTTTTACTTTATGGTTTGCTAAATATTTTTTCAAATCATCATTTAATTTTTTTTAAAATAGAGTATATTTTTCCTTGCAATATACTATCGGTGATGTATGTCAATCGAAAGCCTCCCGCTGTTAAAAAGGGTGATTTTTTCTAACACCACAAGTTTTAAAAAGCAATCATCGATAAAAATCAACGTCACTAAATTAGATTATTTTGTGGCAGTCTGTACGTGGTGTGGTAATGAGATAAGATTTCTCGAACTACCATTGGCGTAGAGCCATATTACTGCTACGCCAAGAGACGTCTACGACAACGGCGATCGTGATAATATAAAAATAGACTACGCGGCGTAGACCTCACTCATTACCGAGACGATACCTGCAATTATTATTGAATCTTTGACTGCAGATTGCAGCTTTTGATTCTGGATAGTGTTTAAAAAGTCTGGCGCTACGCTATAAATATTATTTTCTTATAGAAAAAAATGTTAAATTATCTTTAAATCGATTTAGAACACTTTTTTTTATGGGTGATTGTAATCATAATTTGGCTATGTACATTAACACTGATGCTGAAATATTTTATCTTGCTCTATATTACAATGATTTCGTGCTTGTAATTTTTTTCGTGTATTAAAATATAACATTGTTCGTTTTTGATTATTTTCTACATATAGACATGGCCCAGCGTTATCATTTCAATACATAATTTTTTGAATTGTTATCAATTTGTACGATTCCGCATGTTTTGTCACTAACGACTCGGGATTCACCTTTCGGCATCTTCAGGCATCCATGTAATAAAATGGCTGAAGATGCCAAAAGGCGAAACCCGGATCGTTAGTGACAAAACATGTGGAATCTTATAGGCTTAAACTTTGTTCGATTCCACGTGTTTTGTCAATAATGACCCAGGTTTCACCTGTCGGCTTCTTCAGGGAATAAATCACACGGATGTCAATCTAATACCGCATTATGAAGCAAATAACAAAAATAGAATAACTGTCAAAAATCACTGATTGATATATATATCTGCTGTTATTATCTGACGAAATAGTCGTAATTATATATAAAATGTGAGAATACCAGAGCTGTGTATAGAAAAAGATTCTGCTTGACAAAATAGATTCGCTGTCACAAATCTGTATCTCAAAAAAACACAACCTCGGCAAGTGAAAATGTCTTAATATGATGCGTATGATGTCCAAGTGAACCAGATTCACTGTGGATTTCTCAGCTCTGCAGCGACTTACGTCTGCCAACAATGGTACAACAGTTTGATAAAAAATAAATCGATACATCAGAATTGAAGGAAATTTGAAGAGCTCTAAGGCTTACGCGTCATAGATCTTAACGCTCCTTCAATTTATATCAAAAAATCATCGTTCCAAAGAACTTTCATAACTTCTATTTACTACATGTTCTTAAGTTTCTTTTTCTTTGAAATAAACAGTGTAATTAATGCGATATATTTGACAATATACAGACTTTCAATGTTCCTGAAAGTGTAAATTTTAACAGAAAATCCAAATGATTAAATTTTACGATATCGAAAATAATTATTTTTTTTGTTATATGAATTGTTTAATGTAAAATTCGCTCACACAAAAACATGACAAAAATTGTTACTATTATATTACAAATAAATATATACAAAAAAGCTGGCTATTTTCCTTCATCGAATTTCCTAATTTTTCGTCATTACGAGATTTAGCGCTCGACAGTGGAAAAAGGAATATTAAATTACCTTAACGTTTTTCCATGTCAGACAGTTGTACTTTTCACGCTTCTTACAAAAAGAAAAAATATAAGCTCCTTAGATTTACCATTCTTATACCATCAATGCGAATACCAATTTTGTAAGTCAAATTAGTTTGGCAGGTACGGGACGCTAAGTTTCTCAAAGTGTTTTTCGAGTATATTGCCCAAATTATGCAGTAACTTTTGCCAAAGAAGATATACGTTAGTATAGTAACACTCTGCTCAAACTTAATATTACATGCGTCGTGTAAAATTTCAAATATGAACCGATGAACAACCATCGGGATAGTGGCATGGAGTAGTATAACGCGGTTTATTTCAGCGTTATGAGAACTGAATTATTTGATCATGCATGAAGTTAGCTGTGTACGGTTTGCCGAGAAAATGTTTCGTCGAAATAGTTAATGTCAAAGTCACTATGGTAGTTTGTGATTATAATCAGTCGACGTTTATATAAATAAGCTCACATTTGTTATATAAATGCCACATTTCGTATTTACTTAGCAAACACGGTGAAAAATTGCAATGTATTTAAGTTCTACAATTTTTTTTATAAGATATAGTTGATATGTCGGCTCATGCCTTCGTCAGAACTATGTTTAATCGTACATTTGCTTATCTGTGTATAGCTGTGTAGAAAATGTACACAATACGTCTTCTCTCCTGTTTTATAGACCTAGCTTATTTCCTGCTAGCAATAAAACTATTTTTTTAAATTGTAAATGAAACTAAAAAGGCGGCTATATCAATAAGCTTACATATTGCACGGAAATAGTTAATTGGATGGGGATGGATTATTACGGAAACAAATCAGCCCTTTGCAATGGCTTTAGAAATGGTGACCGACATATATTAATTTCGTTAAGATTTTTTGTGATAATCAGCTATCAACTATATTTATAAAAATTTGTAGATCTTAAATACATTGCTATTTTTCCACCATGTTATAATGAAGTTCTACCAAATAAATGCCAATTCAATCAATATATTTATAAAATCTTTATTACAAAACAATACAATATTGCAATTCATTTTCACGAGAATTATTAAAATGTATTTCATATTATAAACATAGAATTAACGATATCGAGCGAGGACTCTTAATGAAATTTGATTAGTTAAAAATATGTACAATGCCCTAATTTCGTCACACACGACGATGATTTGCATATTGTGAATCTGTTTTTTTTTATAAACTAAAAAACCGTTTTACGATTTACAAATCATCTCACGAAGTAATCGTATGGCATAAATTTAATTTATCTGAGTGCCTACACGTTACATCTTTGCAAAGGCCCTAAGCTCAATGTAGTGGAACAATAACAAATTAACTGACGTTAATTAACATTCTTAATGAACAAACAATTATAAATCTATCACCGCTTCTCAGACCATTACAGAAGGTTAATGCGTTTTTTTAATAAATCACTTTGGTACAATACTTATTCGCTATTTACGTTAATTCCACAAAACCCATATTTATTCTTACTTCGAAAAATGCATAAAATCAATGTGCCACATTTTAGAATTTGTTAGCACAATATGAAACTAGAATGTTCGAACAAAAGAGAGGATGTTTTGTGTACTTTTACAACATAGCTATATATGGATAGGTAAATGTACGTTTACACATAGTTCTGATGAAGGCGTAAGCCGAAATAGTTATCAACGAAAAATCTTCTAATAATTTTTGTAGAATTAAAAAAATATTAATATTTTTACCGTATTATAGTAGAGTTCTATGAAGTAAATGACAATTAAATCAATAAATCTGAAATATTTTTCAAAACTGTTAATTTGATCACAAACACTAAATACTGATAGTGAGTCCTTGATGAAACGATTATACAACACATAATAATCAAAAACTTTTTTATGGTAGCCGATTTTTCAATTTTTGACTGAAAATATTTAATATGTAATGCCTTCCCATTAAAATTGATTTGGTATAAATATTGAATCGGCTAGGCGCGTTCAGGTTCATCGGTGTTTGTAGTTCCGCGCTTAAAATCAGCAAACTACATCTCTACCATTTTACTCAGCAAAGCTTTATCCAAATAACATTTGGTAATGACTTAGGCTTCGTTTGAACGGTATTTTTGACGCATTAAAAAGAAATGCTTTATCAAAATTCAACAACGATATTCAGGATTCTTAACGAACACACTAATATATATCGATTGCCATTGCTTAACCCGCTACATGGGTACGTTTTGTCTCCGTAATGGACAATTTCGGTGCCATATGTAAACTTATTGATATAGCCGCCGTTTTAGTTTCATTTACAATTTCTAGTTTTATTGCGAGCAAGAAACAAACTAGGTCGTTAAAACAGGAGAGAAGATGTATTCTGTACATTTTATACACAGCTGTATATTGATAAGCAAATGTTCGTTTAAGCATAGTTCTGACGATGGCTTGAGCCGAAATAGCTATCAACTATATCTTAAAAAATAATAATTTTGTAGAACTAAAATACGTTGCTATTTTTTTCAACGTGTTGTAACGATATTCAGATTTTTCAGACCACTGAAACATTTGAATTAGTTGTCGAAATGTCGTGACATTTTGAAGATGGGGTTTATCCATATGTCACCGTACAAACATGTTAGGTGATGTGTTAATAGTGGTATTTCACTCTTTCAAACAATCAATTTTAATCGATATTAATAATGAACATTCACAAAGTTACCGCGGAATCAATTGATAATGTTCATTGTTATTCCTTCATCTCATCAATATTCACTTTAGGATCACTGAAGCTTTTTCGCTTAATAGACAAAGGCCTCTTTTCTACCTTCGCCCGGAATGTCTTAATTGCAGGGTGAAGGCTTCGATCCTCATTTAAGGAGCTTTTTTTATTTTCGGATAGAATGATTTCAAACGAATAATTTGCCCGTAGCAGGCACCCTTGGCATGAAAGGTAAGTCACGGTAATTCGAAGCACTTACTGCCTATATAACTTTTGCCCTTAAATACCCGCTTCTTAATGAAACCAATGATTATTACAGATGATTAAATTCTTAAGTCTAATCTATAAGGAAATGAAGTATTTTATTTCTTAATAAAGAATTAAGTTTTTTTTGATAATATGTATTTTGTATTCATTAAAATTGAAGCTCTTATCGTTTTAATTATAAAACAACAATTTTTATTTTTTAGGTTTCAAGTGTTATTTCTCACTGAAAAACTAGCTCTCATAGGCGTTAGCCAATCTATATAAGCTTTCATTTTTATTTTATCCGTGTGAAAGAATGCCCAAAGATGTCAAAAGGCGAAACTCGGGTTATGAGTGACAAAGCATATGAAATTGTGAACAGTTTCAGCAATTAAAATTTGATATTAAAATTCTATTGCAAGCACCCTGAGACGTTATCGTGAAAAATGCGATATATTTTACTTCTATAATTGATATTGTCATCAGATAGTTCTGACGTAGGCGTAACCCGAAATTCAGTTAGCATATATCCCTTAAATTTTGTAGAACAAAAATACTTTGCTATTTTTCATCGTGCTGAAAAATGGAGTTAAATCAAGTTAATGCCAATTCAATCAACAATACACAATGTTAGGAACTATTTTCTTCCCCACACGGTAAAAAATTAGGAATGTATATAATATGAATGTTAGGTTTTTACGCGATTCTTACACGCGCCATTTTCCGAAACCAATATTTTGCGTAAAACAAAGATTTGACTGTATTAACAATATTTATGACTTTGACTTTTTATAAATCTGTCAGACTGTCATCGTTAGCAAAAAAAAAATATTTAACTTTTCCAATATATTTCATAATATTCTTTTAAAACTTTCTTAAAGAAATTTGTTCCATGAACCAAATTACAAATCGGAAACATTTTTCTTTTAGAATTTTTTCCCTCGCTTGGGGCGCCACAAATCTAAGTCGGGAATATTTTTTGATAGCTGTGTGAAAGGTGGCGACAAAATTGTGCGACAAAAAAATAGGTCCCAAAGGATTTGGGGGACTTTGTAAAGGCATTGATATCGACATTGAATTGAAGGGTTTGTGTACTTATCAGACAAGAATTTCCGCAACGATAACACATGCGCTTGGAACGTTCCAAAAAACGGCGTAAATACAGTCATTTATTAGTTTTTATAATGTCATACAATTCGCGAAGAAAACAATTTGTAATTAAATACTTAACCCGTCTTTGCTCGAATTTTTTTCTCGCAAAATTTACAATAAGTTCAACGAATCGTAAGTGTATATAAAACAACATTTTTTTTTGTTTTCGTATTGGGTTGGACCCACACACTTACATTATATTATTTATCTTTAGACAGATGCAATCTAAACTTTTATTCCGTCATGCATAATGGAGTGAGAGTAAAAATACTAAATGTTCCAATATTGGAACATTGGGCAAAAATGGCTTAACATGGTTAATCGAAACTTATGATTGATTATATATTTTGATGAAATTGTTTTTAATTTATGATATCGACTGCAGGTGCTTGGTGAAATTTCAATATCAAATTAAAATTTTAACAACATGTTTTGTTACCAACGGCCCTGGTTTCGCATTTCGGCATCTTCAAGCATCCAACTGAAACTTCGTCCAACTGACTTGTCAGTTCTGTTGCATCCGTGTGATAGAACGCCTGAATATATCAAAATATTTAAAATATCAAAATTAACATCAATCCGAAATTAAATAACAAGCGACTGATTACAAACTAGGGGGCTCATTACTCAAACGGGGTGTTCGAATTTTGTTAAAATGTAAATGAAAACAAATTGTGTGTGAGATATCTACTCAATTTATTTTTCATTTATTAGAGTATATTTTATGATGTTAAATGTGGAATACAATGTCATACAATATGTACTTATTTGGGAGGTCCAATGACCAATGACTTTGTTGCATGAAACTGTCTGAATCTGTTGGATAGCGTTTGTTATGTTGACTTTCAGAGTGTCAAGTATCAGTGGTTTATTCGCAAAGACTTGCAATTTAAAATAGCCCCAAGAAGTATAAAAACGTTTAGTCTCACGATCGCAATGATCAGTTCCATGCCCTCGAATCACTCATGCAGAATCACTATCCAAAATTGATGATTTGCAGATGTTGTTCAACGCTTTGATTTTCCATAGTGATTTTGCGTAGTCTATCAAGCAATCGACAACAAATTTGACAGATGTCACTTAAACAATATAACTGCTATAACCTAACAAATTTCAAACGTCCTTATTGAAAGACTCTAAGTTTATTTCTTCGTTTTTGAACCATTGATTTTATTTGCACTGGTTTTTAATTTATATATATATATATAAAAAATTGATAGAGCAATAAGATCTATGACTCTTTAGTATCACAGATTTTCAATTTTCCTTCATCTTTTATGTATAAACGTATTTGTTGTATAATCTTTCTAGCGTTCCTGACAGACATGTATTTACTTTGTATTGTATCACTTGATAATACTCGCAATTGACAATACCGGTTCTTATATAAATTTAATTCTTATTTCAACAATACTCAATATTATTTTGTAGTATTTCAATTTATGTAATACCAATTTTGAAATATATTTTCATCGCAAAGCTGCCCTAGTGTTCCCTTTGTGTATGGATAAATGTTTACCCCAATAAGGTAGATCGCATTTCTCCGCTCGCCGTAGAAGTTTGAGAGAGATCGGAATTCAATTTCCTCCGCAATAATTGGCTGCACTTTGCTATTGACTTTAACATCCCGTCGGAAAGCTCGATTTTACCAAAGCTAAGAAAATAATATTATTATACTAAAATAACATAACCTTTTATAGACGTTACTTTTCAATAGTTTTTTAATGAAAGTATATTTACGATATCGATAATTAAAACCTAAATTTAGACTAATTTATCCTGAGTATATCCATAATATTGTTTAACACTGACACTACTGAATTATTTTTTGTATTATTCGAATTACTTTTAATAAAATAACTGTCATTTCTTAATAGAAGGACATGATATTTTTAATAATTAAAACACTTTTTTAACTACTCATTTCAACAATATATTTTATGGTCAAGATCGGTTTCGCTCATCACCTGCACTATCAAATGATGAATATAACAATTATTGATTCTTATCACTACAGTTTATTGTAAAGTCGTTAAATTTTTAACTTTTCAATCAAGATTAAACGTCATTAACCCACTTTCTGATAACGTCTCAACTGATCAGACGATTGATTGTAGCGTGTTGACAGTTAATGATACTCAAATATATATAAATATATCAAAACTTTTTTATACGTGCTAATTTTTATTAATCATGGTCCTGATCATAAAATATATTTTCGAATTGCTATATTTTTTTTTAATATTCGAAAAATTATTTTTTGAAGTTGGAATATCGTTTATGGGTTTCAGCAGAAAAAGGGTTAGTGGTAACAGTCATGTAATAACTTATATAGATGTTTTTAAACATATATTTTTTTAATCAAATAATAACCTATTCCCTACCTAACCTCATAAAGAATATTCCAACACTGTACAATTTAAAAAATAATTCAGTAGTAAATTAAAATTGTTGAAATATTTTACGACTCCACATGTTTCCTCACTAACGACCAGGATTTGCCTTTCGGTAAATTCAGGCGTTCTATCACATGGATACAACAGAAATGACATAATAAACAGTTAACATCATTTATATTCCAAAGACGTTAGATACAAAAGAAAATCACAGACTCTAATGCTAGGATCCAAATAAACAATTGAAGGAATTTTCAAAAATATTGATTAACTAATATTATAATTACACTCAATTGCTTGTGATAAGTTTTATAAACGGTAAATACTGTTAGCGAGTCTTTCATGAAAGGATTTTACAACAAATAATAATCCACCATCATTAAAATGCAATTGGGTAATTTTAGGCTTAGAAATACCTACTTCAAATTAGCAATAAATGATTAATTGTCATACTATAAGTCAGTTTTATTGCATCTGTATTTTGGATTGCATGAATATTCCGTAGAACATAACCTGGAGCGTGAATGAGAAAATATGTTTTACCAAGATTCGATATGTCCAAAACAACTGCTTATTTTCTTAATCTTGAAATTGGTCTCCTTGTGATACACGCTTTGGAAAACGTGTGCAATAAATTGTAGCTTCCCTAAGAAGATATGACTGTTGGACATCGTCCAATAAATCAAAAAACTTTCTGCGATTGGATTATAAAAAAAAAACTGATCCAGCAGAAGTGACATACGTTAATAATTTATTTGTGTATGAAAGACTGTGTTCTTGAATAACTAACTTAATATTATTTACCCGATGCTATCCTGCTAACAACTTCTACTAAAACTTCAGATTTCAACTGATCTTAAACATACAAAAGATTTAACAGTTTTTTTTATTATAAAGCACAATAAACTTCCATTTTCACCTGAACAATCAATTGATAAAATAATATTTGAATTGTAACAATTTTGTACGATTCCACATGTTTTATCAATAACGACACGGGTTTCGCCTTTCGGCATCTATAGCAGGCATTTTATTACTCGGATGCAACAGAACTGACGCACAAACAACAATTTGAATTTGATATTAAAATTTCATCAAGCACCTTCAGTCGATATCGTAAATTGACAAAATAAAAATTGAAACAAAGCTTGAATGAATTGGCATTTACTTGGTAGAACTCCATTATAACACGGTGAAAAAATAGCAGTGTATTTTAGTTCTACAATTTTTTTATAAGATATAGTTGATAGCTATTTCGGCTAACGCCATCGTCGGAATCATCATTGTTTTTAGAATTTGTAGAACTAAAATACATTGCTATTTTTTCACCATGTGTGAAACAAAGCTGTTTACATAAAATATTGAGTATTTTTTATTTGTATTATATTACATTATTTGATAATGATAGCGATGGGAAAAACCGTTTCTGATGTCGAGAATAAAAAATTATACTCAATATTATATTTTAATATATGAATGTAAAATAAAATTTAATTTTAAATTGTTATAACCTCACATGTTTTGTCACTAACGACCCTGGTTTCGCCTTTCGGAATCTTCAGGCATTCACACGGATTGTAGCAATTCAAATTTGATATTGAAATTCCATCAAGCACCTTACTTCAGTCGATACCATAATATATAATGCTAATTATAATAATATTTCTACGATTGCATACTTTACAAATCAGTAACGGTTATTAGCACACAAATTAAAACAAGGCTATTTATTAAATAATTTGAGTCGAAAATTACCGTGCAATAAAATTATTCATTGGTTTTTGATGAAGGGATAATCCGAAATAGCTGTCAATTATAAATATTATTAATTTTTCTCCGTGTGGGGAAGAAAATAATTTTATGGAAATAGTTCTCAACATTGTGTTTTGTTGATCGAAATGGCATTTATTTGGATTAACTCAAATGATACTAACGATTGTTTAATCCCGATTGAAATTCAATTGTGTGTTTTTTTCACTATAGTATTGTCAAAATTTTTATGAAACACATTGAAAGCGAAACAATTTTTTATGTGAATCAAAAAAACGCTTTATCTGTTGTTGTTGATTTGATATTCATGCAAATTAAACCAAATATTTGATAACGTTGATATCGACCCACCTGATGTTTATAATGGAAAATTTCAATTTTAAGCTTCCGCAAAGGCAAGAATGTTTTTCTTATATTATTTTGTATTTATTTGTACAAACGTCGCAATACTTGACCCTCGTCATGTGTTTTTTTTTCACCTTTTGCCAGTACTTGAAAGGGGCCTTTCTTGAAGCATCATTTTGACCTGAAAGTACAATGGAAACGAAAAACAGAAAACATACTTCAATTTTAAGTATTGAAATTTAAGAGCTTTTTATGTGTTGATATAATATTAAGGCGTAGCGCACGTTTTTATGATTTTCACAAACCAACGTGCGAATGATTTGTTATTGATAAACTACACATTGTATGACTGACTGCGACACGTGTTTCGTGTCGTATTTATTTAAATATACAACAACCGCTGTTAACTGTAACTTCTTGGTAGAAAGGCGTTTCATAAAAAAACACTATGTTCATAATTATGTGTAATATTATCAAAATCAAAACGAATTTCGCTTATCACGAGCAACAACAAAAAGAAAAATACGGTTATTTATTAATTAACAGATATAAAAAACAAATGGTTCAAGATCTAAGATAATAATTTACAGACAATCATAATATATGCATATATTAACGACGCAAACTAGTTAGCTTTTGAAATTAAATAGTTATGATTTGTTATCAAAAGTTGAACTATGTTTTTTTTAAATTTCAAATTTGAATTATTGAAACTTTGTACGATTCAACATGTTTAAAAATGTGGAATCGTCCAAAGTTTCAGCAAATAATATTTTTTTTTAATTCTATAAAAATCTTCACTTCATATCATAAAAAAAATATATTTTTACAAATTATTTTACTTCATATAGGTATATCAACATACATGATGATTACTCGTAAATTAGTTTGTCAGTTCTTTAACCATTGGTTTTGTATACCTGATAATTTGTATCTTTTTCTTTAATAAAATGATATAAAAACTTTTTTATTGTTATTTGTTTTGTCCTTATCATAAGTTTATTGTAGAAATAACACTATTTTTTTTTTATAAATTATATAATGCTTTTACACCAAGACGTGACAATTACACATTAAAAGTTATCAAAACATTGCATAAATAATTTTGATTTTAATTTTAATCATTTGATAATGCTCTCAATGAGTGTAACCGGTTCCGATCTTAATAAGATAAAATCGGTAAAATATTAATAAAAATTGTGTTTTATTTTTGCTTATTTTGAGTTTAACGTCTTAGATAGGGTAGAATTATGTTTTAAAGTATGTAAATTAAATAGTACATTAAGAGACGTGCCGAATCTAGGGAAATATTTGCCCATCTGTAACTCCCCTCGGTTTATTTACAAGATATATCTAAATGTTCGCTTGGTATGTGAGCGGCATTCAAAAGACACTTTGCCACAAAATATATTTTTTTACGACGGTATCGTCCTGGAAATGAATGAAGTCGTAAGTATGAATTTTTATCTGTAGGGAGCGTAAAGTTTTCGTTTATTATGTATGAAGTTAGTGATGTAAGTATATATATTAAAGTGCCCTCTTCAACTCTTTTAAATACGAAATGATTGTTTGTGGTGTGTTTTCTTCGCGCGTTCAGCTTTTTTTTTATTTTGTAAGCACCATAATTGTACAGTCATATCGAATATTTATTATTACACTCGCCATACGTTGCAATGCCACTCAAAGAAAAAAGTGTTAGTATTTCAATCCTGTTCATCGAAATGCTTTTTGATACGAAATATGTTTGTTCACATAAATAAATCAGAAATTTTTGCGACGCGTGAGCAGGCCATATAAAGCCGCCCATGAGAGAACCGTATCCACATAGTCCAGTGTATCATTTGACAGTGTTACAATTAGCGAAAACGGTCCTAGCAATTGTAATAGGAAAATGTGCGAGTGTGGGCAATATTTTTTATCGCGAACGCATGAAACAGAATGCTTGCAAATTTAAATTGTCACAACTTTGTACGATTCCACATGTTTTGTCATAAACGATCCGGGCTTCACCTTTCTGCGTCTTCAGGCAATCTATCACACGGATCCATCGTCTATATACCAAAGGTATTAATTACAGGAAAACACTTACCCCGAGGCAAGAAGTAAATTGCCTGTGATAATTTTCATTAACGATCTTGTTGATGAGTCATTCTTGAATGGGTGTTACAACAAATAGAATGCTTGTGATAAAGTAAAACGGGTCCAGTTTCATTGGTTGTGACGTTAATTTTTTTTTGTGTTGGCAGTATGTGCGGCTGGCGTACGATACTCGACCAGAGCTGATACTCCAACTCCTGACCAGAGAGTGGGGCTTGGAGCTCCCGAAACTGCTCATCACCGTCCAGGGTGGCAAAGCCAACTTCGAGCTTCAGCACAAGCTGAAGAAGGTGTTGAGGAAAGGACTGCTGAAGGCGGCCAAGACTACTGGAGCATGGATCTTCACCGGAGGGACTAACACCGGTGAGTGAATATTTTTTTTCATATTTATTTATTTACGATTAAAAAAATAGAATTGTTAATTTTTTCCCTTACATCATAGTAACGATTAATATTTGGTAAGCATTGACAAATCGCACGGAAGTCAACCAAGTAAACTAAGACAAAATCTACACAAAAATTATAATACATAACTTACGATATCGAATTAAGTTGCTTTATGAAATTTCATGACCAAATTTAATTCCACATGCTTAATCATTCATGACCCAGGTTTCGCCTGTCGGCATCTTCATCTATTCTATGAACATATTTTGATTAGTAGGATATACATTGCGCTGAGTGAACACTGTATTTTGATAAAATAAAATTGTTAAAATAGTGACCCTCGTGTCAGTCATGAAGAAGAGAATCAAAGCAATTCTTCAAAGAAAAAGAAGACCAAGAACTTTATTTGAAAAAATAACTGTCGTAATTTAATATTCACTGGAACCTCTCATAACGAACACCTCTTTTTACGAGTGATTCGCATAACGAGCAAAACAGATTTGAAAAATTATCTCTTAACGAGCGACATTTTGCATAACGAGTTACTCGCTGGTTTGCACTCGTTTCGCTATCATATTGATGTCCCAAATAATAAGACATTTTTCCGAACTTATTTTCAGAAACTATTTATATATTTTTTTAATACAAACGAGAAAAAAGCCACAAAAAGACTCAAAGAGAACAAAAGTAACTGTGGAAATTAAACGTTAAGTCATTGAAGGCACGGGACGTATTATTATTGAAGAACTGTTTCGCTTTACGAGCTTTTCACATAATTACTACGATTCTTCTACGAATTAGTCTCGTTATGAGGGATCCCACTGTATATAAATCGCCATGTAATGAATTTGGTTTGAACAAAATAATTAGCAAGTCAAATACTCTCAATTGAAAAATATGCAATTTCTGTTGACATAACATTGTTGATTTAAGACTCTATTCGCAAAGTTTATTGAAATAATACGATCAATTTTCTTAGGGTAATGTGAATATTTAGGGGTTGATGTTGTGGCGGTTGGGTAATATTGTAATATCTATAAAAATAAACGCTTTATCGACGAAAAAACGTCTTATACGTTGCAAGTTTATAAGTATCCGATATTTGAGCTTTTTCGTTTTCTATCTGATTAAGGTTGTTTCCCAATTCTTGGGGATTAGATTATAAGCTTTCTCGTATCGGATTCTTTGTTCTTTCTAAGCTTTTCTTCCTTCTAAACTTATTCAATCATTTTTCCCATCCACTTTCATCGCTCGGAAAACTTTTCCCAAACTGGTTTTTAACGGGGTCTGTTTCGAATATTCGCAAAAATCAATGTGACTTTGTTATTTTTTTCAATTAAAATTGAAAAACAATATATTCAAAAGACATTAAAGATTCAATATATTAAAAAAGTTTAATTTTATTGTTGAGCAACATAAATGATAAGTCTGAATTTTTTATGCAATTACAATGTAATTTATGATCACTATCAAATTTGAATTGTGACAACTTTGTATGATTCCACATGTTTTGTCACTAACGACCCGGGCTTCGCCTTTCTGCATCTTCAGGCGTTCTATCACACGGCTGTCATAGAACTGAAAATTCAGTATTAAGTTCTAATAACGTCATAGTAGAACAATTATAAGCTTAAATGGAGAAAATTTTTTTGCTTAGATGATAAAAACACAATTTTTAATACATTTTCTACATATGGTGAAAAAATAGGAATTTTGAAGGAATATGGTTGATTGCTATTTTGACTTACGCCGTCATGTATGAGGGCCTTTACTGACGAAAACGTAAGCCGAACTAGCTTTTTGCCTTATGAAATTTTGTAGAACTAAAATACAATTCTATTTTTTCAATGCGTTATAATGAAGTTCTTCCAAGTAAATACCAATACAATCAATAAATTATTTTCACAATTTTACATTTTTATGATCGCTCATCGCGTGTATATCGGATGAAAAAACAGCCATGTGCAATATTATATATAGTTCTACAAAATTTATGAGGTACATATTTGATCGCTATTTCGGCTTACGCCATCATCAGAACTAGTTCTGAACTTTGTCAATATCGACCGAGGGTGCATGAGTAAATTTCAATATCAAATTTGAATTGTTTTCAATTTATAATATTTACTAAATGTGCTTGATGTAATTTCAATATCTAATTTGAATTGTTAAAACATTGTATATTTCCATATGATTTATCACTCACAACCTGGCCATGACATTCAATTTCTGACTACACCCCTTTGTGCAATTAGTTCGATGAGTTCACAATCTGAAAACAAAAATTATGTTTTATAACTGTGTTAAAACCATTCTTTTTTGTTAATGTTTTCAATCGGTTAACTGACTGTCACTTGACTGTAGCCATTCGTCCCCCTTCACTGGACATTCTCAAGGCTTAAAACAGATACAAATGCATATAGTATATATAAAAAAGAGAAAAAATGTTTTATATACTGATTTTGTTCAATTTTCAACATGCAATCAAAAGAACTTATCCTCAAACTTTGTTTGGAATCTTCGCCTCTTATAATGTAGTATTATTATAGTCTAGTTCTATTATATGCGCTATAGGGGGGTCGACTGTGATATAATCCGTTCAAATTATTGTATACCCGCCTGTTTTAATGCAAATTTCTTTGCCAAAAGTCCTATCGTCTACTTGTCTGAATAAATTGAAAGGCTAATTAATTATCTTATCCCGAGTGTTTGAATTGATTTCTAGCATCAAAGAGAATTTCACTTTGTTAAAACTTAGAGCGCAGCAGCTTTTTGGAGCTTGTTTTTTCTTTTAACTTATAATCACTTTAACGATTTTATACGAATCGTACAAAGTTGTAACAATTCAAATTTGATATTGGAACTCCATCAAGCACCTTCAGCCGATATCATAAATTACAAAATAAATAGTTATTATCGGATATATACAAGCGGAGTAAAATGAACAAAAGCCGGGTCGTAAATGACAAAATACGTAAAAAATGTACAAAGTTTCAACAGAACAAATTTGATATCGAAATCCCATCAAACACCTTCAGTTTATATCGTAAACTATCCAAAATAAATCTCAATTCCTTCCTTAAAAAGTGTATCCAAAATTCATAAATTACGGCTTGATATTTAAAATTTTACTGCAAAAAATATATTCTCAGCATGTTTTATTTCGTGGCTTAATTTTTTTTTATATTGCAATAAACATTTAACCTTTTTCATGTTAAGTCAGCTATAATAACAACGTTATCGACATATCGACAAGATTTTAAGCTTTCTACGAAGCTTAGGATTATTATGTTGTATCAAAGAAACAAATATATTAAGTCGATAGTTGTTTACTCCCACATTAAAAAAATATATTTTTTTTTTTGCCTTAACATGGGATCTATAAATATGTATGCGTAATAAAATTTTACGACAGTAGATCTACGAACGCTGAGCGATGATTCGAAGCTTTTTTTTAGCAAAAGAAAAGCTCTATCGCTTATTAAATAATTGAATCTCTATATATTACGTTCCGGCATTCAATATCCGTTTCTAGGTTTTGTATAATCTCAGCAAAATATATAAGTAAAATGTTAAATAATCCCGCATTTATAGATATATCTTCTATTGACTAAATGCCTTGGTTTCGTCGTAAATATACACACTTTTACAGTGTTTGTTAAATATTTCCTGTTTCCTTACCTAGAGAAAAGTTATTGGGTTTCGAAAAAAGTATTTGTTGTTTTTATTTCAAAGATACACAGATGAATCTTTATTCAAATAATATAAAAACTTTGATTAATACTTATTTACACAATATATTTTATAATCAGGACCGGTTTCGCCCATCATCTGATGAATATAATAGAAATTGATTCTCATGACGACAGCTAATTGAAAGTTTCTTTAATTTTTTATGAGATATTAATATATTTCATTATTTGATAATGCTTGCAACGAGCGGAACCGGTCCTGATTGTGATAACGTAGAATCGTTGAAATAATACTTAACATTATAAAAGCTCAATCTTTATTTCACCTTTGCTTTATTTCAATTAGTATTGTATAAATTGCCGACACTGAGCGAGACCGGTTCGAATCATTGTATTATAAAATTACAGAAACCGTACTCAATATTGTGTTTTGTTTATTTAAATTTATCGCTGATCTCTTCATACATTGATTTATTTTAATGTTGTTTGCAAAATAATAATAAGAGATTGTTAACTTTTCATTTTTTAAATTGATTTACATTATTTGTACTGCTTCTTGTAAATTATTTTCTTAATTCTTGAACCCATGGTTTTGTACACCTACTTACCTTAACTAAAAAAAATGTAAAACAGACTTGCTTGTAATTTGTATCCTATCAGTTGATAATGCTTGCGATGAGCGAAACTAACCCTGATTATAAAATTTATTGTGGAAACAAGTACTAAGAAATGTTTTTTTTTATGTTCATCAACAAGTGAAAATTAAAACACTAAAAGTGACAGATGAATATCTTGTAAGAACAGTAAATCAGTTGACTAATGATTCCTTGTTTAAGTTAAAGCGAAAAATTTCAGTACAATTTCTACAATATATTTTACAATCAGGACCGGTTTTTCTCATCGAGAGCATTATCAACGGTATTTTTAACTTGACCGATTTAATTAAAATATCATGCATTTTATTGATTGAACTGGCATTCACTTGGTAGAACTCCATTATATCACAAAGGATTCTTAACGAACAAACTAATATATGTTGATCGCCATTGCTTAACCCGCTACGGGGGGCCGTTTTGTTTCCATGATAGACCATTTCCGTGCCATATATAAACTTATTGATATAGCCGCCTTTTTTAATTTCATTTACAATTTGTAGTTCTATTGCGAGCAAGAAGCAAGCTAGGTCATTAAAACAGGAGAGAAGATGTATTGTGTACTTTTCCTACACAGCTTTATATAGATAACCAAATGTTCGTTGAAGCAAAGTTTTTTTTTCACCGTGTTATCATGCCTTTTCATCAACAAGTGACTCACAAATAAGTGACAAATTTGAATTTAATTTAAATTAAAAACGATGCAATATTTCGACACAAAAAAATATAATTAAATAATACTAGCCCCCGATCTACGCGCATCGTATGTAAGAAAAGTCTAGGAATATTTATGTATATTTGTTAATAAATATTTATACATAGCTCAATTCTTTGGGAGTTTGTTAGAAAGCTCTATATTCCCGAGGGATTTGGATTAACTATTCATTGAAACATCCCTTGTTATGGATATTAATGCTGAATAAATCAAACTGTTCCGCTTGTTCGATAACGAATTCCACCCTATATTTAATGCTAATTTTTGTATTACATGAACCGCTCAAAATATTAATTAAACTTAGTATTTACCTCTTTAATATAGTATAATATTTAATATCCTGCAAGCAGGTGGAAATTTTTTATCAAGTTTCAATAAAATTAATTTTTATAAATGAACGTATATACTAATATATTTTCTTGGTCTTGATTATTCTATGTTAGTTCTGTTAAAATGCCTAGGAGACGAATTTTTTTAATAAAGTATTTTTTCAACCTTTAAACGCCCATGCGCAGTACGGAAAAAGCATAACTACCCGAATTTTTTTTTGTGTAATATTTGCCTTTCTTTTTGTTGTCATAAAAAATATTTTATCTACAAAAATAGAAGTCTTATCTATCATAGGTAAGATTAAAAACTTCATGCAATAAAATAATTTTCAGTTGTTTCAAACAAAAAATAATAAAGTGCACTCTATATATATATATTTCATCGCGTATACCAAATAATGTTTGAATATTCATTCTAGTAAAAATATTTGTTGAAAACTAATTTAATATCATAATTGACATGTTGGATGCTGAAAACGCACTTAGTGCGTAGTACAATATATTGAAGATAATACGGTGAAAAAAATATCAAAGTATTTTAGTTCTACATTTTTTTAAAGATATAGTTGATAGCTATTTCGGCTCACGTCATCGTCAGAACAATGCTTAAACGAACATTTGCTTATCTATACATAGTTGTGTAGAAAAGGTACACAATACATTTTCTCTTCTTTTTTAACGACCTAGCTTGTTTTTTGCTCGCAATAAAACTAAAAATTTTAAATGAAATTAAAAAGGCGGCTATATCAATAAGCTTACATATGGCACGGAAATGGTCTATTACGGAAACAAAACAGCCCTCTGTAGAGGGATGAGCAATGGTGATCGACAAATATTAGTTTGTTCGTTAAGAATGCCAATTCAATCAATATATTGAAAATACGCTAATTAGGCGCCTATCGCATTATTACGTTACTCTATGTTTGTATGATGTCAAATATTGCAAAGTTGTTATAAGTCATCTAATATAAATGTAGCATATTATAATAAAATGTGTTACACGTGTAAATGCGTTTTCAAAATACGTGTGTACGCGGTAGGAATTTTTTCCGTCGTCAACGTGTCAATTCAATATCTTGAAGTCAAATAAACTACTATTCATATGTTTAACTCTATGACTGTTTACGTCTCAACTGTTGAGACGGTTAATTTTATTGTGTTGAGACTGGTTTTAAATAAATATATCCGCGTTGAAAATGTACACTTACGTAATTTGAACTAGTCTTGATAAGCTGTATAAAATTGTGGACCAGTATTTTTACAGTACAGACCAGCAACCGATTTTGGGATATCATTTATACAGCTCAGAAGGAAACAGGTTAATAATCGTAATTGTAAATAAATGTAGTCAGACCGTACAGTGTTGCATAATTTTTGGTATCTTACAGCAGTGTTTCGCAACTGGTGTACCGCGAGACGATACTAGGTGTACCGCGGCGCATTTGAATAATATTTCACACTAGCTAACCTGCCGCGCGTTGCTGCGGTATCAGAGTAACGACATTCAAAGAACAATGATAACGATTTAATTTTTAGTGTTAATAAATTTGAATTATTAAAACTGTGTACGATTCCACATGTTTTGTCACTAACGATCCGGGTTTCGCCTTTCGGCATCTTCAGGCATTCTATCACACGGATGCAACAGAACTAATAATTTATAAAATAGTGCGAATAAATTTTAAAAGTGACTATGTAGATTTGTTTCTACGTCGACTTTTTGGAGGCTGTTATACCAGAAACCTTCGAGGGCGTGTTCTCAGGAAATTTGTAAAGTTTCATATCGATCGGATAAATAATGTAGTAATGCATAAAGATAGACACACATGCATTGATCTTTATATTTATGATAGAATAATCCAAAATATAAAATATGAATTAAAAAAATAAACGTGTAAATAAATTAAGCAATTCAGAAAGAATTAGAATGTAAATAATTCGAATTTTTATATATAATAACTTGTAGTGTGCCGGAAAATTGAGGAAAATTTTTGATGCGCCGTGGGTGACAAAAGGTTGTGTAGCACTGCAGTACAAAACCTCTGTGTGTTCAAGATTAATATTTGTTGTTTTTACAAATATATTTCTAGTACAAATCCATTTTTCACAAGAGCTCTGGAGACGCACGAAAATATACCTTCTGAGGTGTGGTCGCACCAAAAAGAGTCGCAGTAAAATTGGTCACACCTGGTAATAATCTGTTCCAACTGGAATATTTCGAAATTACAGCAATAAAGTTAATTTTCTCGCCACGCCCAATCCCCTACCCTGAGTTTTATTTTTCTCATTCCATGTTCATACTTGACAATCCAATTCCGTTTCATAAAAAAAGTATTAACTCCCTTATAAGGGCTAAACAATAAAAACGGCATTTTTAGCTTTTCAAATTATTCGCGTTTAAATTGTGCTGCGGTTAACAAACCAATTTTAATCCCCGAGATACCTCTCGCACAATTTAACGCTTCGGATACCTGAGACTACTCTAAAAATTGCTTTTATTTTTTACTAAATTATTAAAAAAAATATTAAATCCTAAAGCATTAAATTTAAATAATAAAAACACAATGTTTATAACGCTTTTCACAATTTTATATGAATACTAACTGATCCGTTGCGCGTTGAGTAAATAAATTCAAGGAAACTCGTTACGATAAGAAATAATTAAATTATCGATAGTGTCACTTTAATTCCATTTATGTACTATTTGTGGGGATTGGGGAAGAAGTGGTATGCTAGAAACATTTGCGGGAGTGTATTCAAGGAATTTGCACAGTTTCATAACGATCGGATGAATAGTGTAGTAATGCATGAAGGACAAACACACATACACTCATTGATATACATATCTACTGACCTGGACCGGTTTCGCTCATCACGAGCTTTATCAACTGATTCATAACAAATTAAAACAAGACTACTTTAATGTTTTTAGTTAATAATTACGGTTAATTATTAATAATAACGGTTTTTTTTCATATTCAAGTAAAAATGTAAGAAAAACAACATATTCTCTATATTTTGGTTCGGTTGTATTAATACTATAATAATGTGGAAATAGTACAAAACATCATTTCTGATGTTTCCCTGTCATAGAATGCTTGAAAATGCCAAAAGACGAAACCCGGAATGTTAGTGACAAAACATGTGGAATCGTCAAAATTTCAATAATGAAAATTCCATTAAGCACCTTCAGTATATTTTTTAAATTGATAGAATAATGAACAGTTGATTGTTGATTGTAGAACAAAGATTGTTGTTTTTCGGATAACGAACACATATTCAGATAACGAACTTATACGATTTTTCAAATAAGCCGAACAACGTACACTCTCTCCAAAGATAATCGTAGAATGTTTCAAAAAAAATAATTTGCTCGTTATTCGATCACCAACTGTAGTCTATTCCGCATTTTCGACGACATTGGTACGGTCAGTGTTCGTAAAGGTACAATTAATTTATGCTTGAATTTCTTTCGCTCGGGTGAATTCGCTTTATCTCGGCGCAAATTTTAATTCCCTACTCGAAAATGAATGTTACGTATAAACATGCTATTTTTTCTGGTATCATTATAAATAAAATTTTATGAGAAATAATGGTTCACACTTTTTGGCCACGCTGTATGGTTACGCATCGCACCTGCAAATTAGGCCACATGCTTTTGTGTCAGCCCGTTACAGAGAATATTTAATTGATATTTTTTCATAACGCGTCAGTGAAATTAAACCTAACGTACAAAATGCCATATTATAGCTTGACTAACATAAGTTGAAAATTACGCATAAAAATGGTCTCTGTAATCAATAAAGTTACACAGTGGCTTACGGTTGAGTCCATTGGATGAATCATCTCACCGAGTTTTTTTGATGTGCTTATTTATTTTAGAGTTTCGAATTTATGCATTGAATTAGAAGTTTACCAACAAACACGGTGAAAAAAAATAGCAATGTATTTTTGTTCTACAAAAATATATTTTTTAAATAAAGTTGATAGCTATGTCGGCTCACGCTATCGTCAGAATTATGCTGAAATGAAAATTTTCTTATCTATATATAACTGTGTAGAAAAGATAAACAATACATTTTCTCTCCTGTTTTAACGGCCTAGCTTGTTTCTTGCTCGGAATAAAATTAAAAATTGTAAATGAAACTAAAAAGGCGGCTATATCAATAAGTTTACATATGGCACGGAAATGGTCTCTTAGGGAAACAAAACAGCCCCCTGTGGTGGGTTGAGCAATGGCGACTGACATATATTAGTTTGTTCGTTAAGAATCATTTGTGATAGTTGATATCTATTGATTTCCAGCTGTTCTAAAGCTGTCATCTTGCGACCTCTATAACTTGATTTTGGAATTGTGAATCTATTTTTTTGCTGTTGATTACCAACAAACATTGGTGGGATTTTTCGAGCTACTTTATTGAAATTTTCGTACTCATTTTCATTCCAGGGCTGTCAAAACCAAACGAATTATTTAATTTATAAACTTTTAACTGTCTCTTCTTGATGGAAAGGCATAATATTTTAAATAATAAAAAAACATTTTGTAATACTTATTTCCACAATATATTTTTGGATCAGGATCGGTTTCGCTCATCGCGAGCATTATTAACTAAGTGAAACCGGTCCTGATCAAATAATATTTTGTAGAATTAGTTATTAAAAATGTGTATCAATTCATTTTTTTGTCTTTCATGATTACTACACCAATTTCACACTTTCAAATACATTATTTGTTCATTTTTTTATATTATTATTATTAATTATATCGTTTGAAGGTGCTTGATAGAACTTCAATATCAAATAAATTCTTAAAAATTATTTCAGATTTTTATTTGGGGGTCTGTGTTTTTCATTTGAAATTAATTACTCTTGTATATAACCGATGTTAAATGTTTATTGGTTTTCAGTTGCATCCGTATGGTAGAATGCCTGAAGATTCCGAAAGGCGAATCCCGAGTCGTTAGTGACAAAACATTAAAATTTTAATATAATTGTAGGAATATCATTTTTTTATATTAGAAAGTCGCAGATATCGCTACGTATTTGAATGAAAAAATTCTTTTTTTTTCAATAAAAGCATGTTAACAAATCATGACGTTTTTCTGATGATATCGTGATTCCCAAACTATTATTAAATAGTGTAACATTTTAAAGAAATGAAATCAAATATATATTTTTATTTCAAGGTAATTGAGTTCTACCAAACATTCATCAGTTTAAAAAATATATCACTTTCAAGTGGTAATAACAGTATACTGTTAATCTTGTTTGATCTTGTTTGTATCAATTGGAGGTGCTTGCAAATCAAGCGAAACCAATGTGTATGTCATTGAAATTAAGAAATTATATGTCTAGCTTTATTTACCTATTTTTTGGTATATTCAAGGTGTGACCAGGCAAGTTGGTGACGCGCTGCTGCTGGAGCGGTCGCAGCGAGCTGGACGTGTGGTCAGCATCGGAGTGGCGCCATGGGGTATCGTCGAGAACAACCACGAACTCCTGGGCCACAACAGAGACGTGCCTTATCATTCCATATCATCGCCAAGGTAATATCAACTTTGACTTTGAGTTCTGAAGATGGCATGAGCCGAAATAGCTATCAACTGTATCTTAAAATACATTGCTATTTTTTCACCGTGTTATCAATTTTGAACTTTTTATACCTTATTTCTTTGCTTTTTAATTACATTAGCTAACATTCTATAGAGAAAGTGAATGTATATAAGAAAGATACACATAACGTTTGAGTGTTATTTATTTATTTGATAAAAATACATTATAATGGTAAAAAATTATAAGTCTATTGCTTTTTCAAAGCTAAAGCGGTTTATATATAGAAGGTCACTTTGAAAATTTACAAAGAGGTCAACCTAGAATGTTCAGGTAAAATTTTCTTCAACGCATTCTAAAATTGCGCTCTTCTGAACTCAATCTCGTCCACGTGGGATATATCGTCACCTGGAGCAATATTGTTGAGATTTGTTAATGCTCTTACTATTGGCAGACTGGTTCTACACCAGTGGTTCTCACGTGAAATTTCACTGTGGCCGCATTACAAACATTAGCTATCTTATGGAAACGTCTCGTGGCCGCACCAAATGTGATAAAAATAGTTTTGATATTTATTTTTTATATAGTGTATGTACACTGAAAATCTTTCACAATTTGCATTTGTAGGTCTCTTTTGGTCATGATTGAAAGCACATTGTCATTAAAAAAACAGATTCCAACTTATACACTGAACAAAAACACGACACCGACTAAAAAAGGTTTATTTTGTCAGGTCTATTGCTACTTTTATATTTAGGAGCTTTTGACTAAAGATCAACAAATTACTTTTGCAACTTGTTCATTGAGATATATTTCAAAATCGTCTAATCATTTTTTAAGTCTCCAAAACCCTGATTGAAAGAAAAGAAATACAAATGAAAAAATGATTAAAAATATACAGGTATCGAAAATTTTTTGAGGTTATATTGTCTATTGTTGTTAGAAGCCTGCCTGATGAAAAAATATTACAATCAAACATTTTTTTAAAGCCGCCATTATAAGGTGTCGAAAAAAGTCTAATTTTCTCTAATAATCCTTTTCAAAACATAACGTAAAGGTTAACACAAATCTGCTCTTTTTAATGTATATGTATATAAAGGAAGCTTTAGCGAAGAAATTTTTCTGAAAACTTAATGACTTTTCGGAGAACGGAAAAGCTCTTCGGGATTAATGTCAAACAACATAATCCGGGCCTAATCATAAAATATAAATACGAACGAAAAATAAACAAAGTTCAAAAAAATAAAAATTTCACTTTTGTGTTTTTTCAACGGTTGTAAAAAAAGAAATATTTCCAAATTGGAATTGTCTGCAAAGAAAAATTGGTAAACATAATCAAAGGTGTTAAAGTACGCCATTATAAAAATCGCTTTGTGATGTAAGCGTTTTTGTAAAATCAAATATTAAATATATTTCAAATTACACAAACACGAAAAAATCCCATGTAAAAGCGTCTTGCTGAATATATTGTATTTGGATTATGGAGATGTATTTCAAATTATTAATAATATGCATTATTTCAAAGACAATACACGAGAGTTTCGGCATGTACAAATAACTCAACATCTGTATTTTTGCGCCTCATATTACACTGATCAATCGGCGGCAAGTTCATACGTTAATGGTTGGTCCACACGTGTATTTATTTTCAAATATATTTTGATTCAGTATTGTAAATATATACTATTCATACATATTTATATACTTTATTATTCAAAAAGCACGTGTGTTTGCTCAAAATTCACTAAATCACACAAAATCGAAAATTACCACAATTAAAATGTACATAAAGTAATTCTTTTGCTCTGAATTTTTCACAAAACGACGTTATAAAAATAGTCTAGTTATTTTTTTATTCCAATTGTTAAAAATTGACTTATAAAGATTTTGATAATATAAATCATTTTTGTTATAGCTTTGCTGCAGTAAATGTTCGCCTTTATTGAGTTGAAAAAAGTCTATTTAAATGTGATCTGAAAGCATTGGCAGTGAATGGTTCGTAAGAAAAGTTTTTACTAAGTTCTTACATAGTCCTGCGAAATGATATTAGCGAGGGAATTTCAAGATCGATGATTCATATTAAGGTAGGCGCGAACCCACTTTAGTTTGGTCTAATTCAATTCAAGCTTCTCAACATGTGATGCGTGGATGTGGATTCTTCGTTCAACGTGTCTTTTTAAAAAGATAGCAATTATAAACACATTTTCGAGATTTTGTGAAAATGAATTGTTTTTTCTTCTAAATTGTAGAAACAGATTGTAAATATAGAGTCATTGGTTAGAGCTTCAATAAATTTCATCAATATTGATTTGGATGTCGGAATATTGTACGTGGACGAGAATGAGTTCAGACGAATAAATTTTAGTGTATTAATTGATTAGCACTGCTGATTTTTGTACATTTCCAAATGTTTTGTCACTCACGACCAGCGCTTCGCCTTTCAACACCTTCGAGCACTATATCAAACAAATGCAATAGAGCTTGTTATATTGCTGGAATTCGCCGAAAGGCGAAAAACGTCAACAAATAAAATTAATACCTTTGTAAAGTAAATACCTTTGGCTTATAGACAATGCTAACTGTTTATTGTGCGTCAGTTCTGTTGCATCCGTGTGATAGAATTCCTGAAGATGCCGAAAGGCGAAACTCTGTTCGTTAGCGATAAAATATGTGGAATCGTAAGAAGTTGTAACAATTCAAATTTTATATTGAAATTCTGCTAAGCTTCTTCATTCAATATCATAAATTAATTCAAATTACATCAAACACTCTCATTTATTATCGTATATTATATTAATTGATGATTAAGAAATACTGTAAACATTGTTAGTAAATAGTTGACAATTACGTTTTATGTTTTTTAAGAAATTTCATACTGTGGTATCATAAATTGTTTTTCAATTAACTTCTGATGACGTCAAAAGATACAAAAATACGACATTTTTTCACCATACTTCTAACGATATAAAATGTTAATGTGATTGCTACTGAATACAAAAGGGCCCATAGTCTAGTCAATCTCTACATTGGTATACGGTGAAACCTTGATTCCACGTTTTTCAAGAGACCCTCAAAAAACAACGGTAAATGCGGGAAAGCTTAAAATAATAATTAAAAAATACTAAAATCTTGAAAAAAGAAAGTCTCCCTGCCCTCTAACTTCCAAAAATAAGGTTTTATAAAAACTACAAAAATTGGTAAATATGAGACGGTTTTGTAAAAGTTTTATTAATCGTATCTTATAAATTGAAATAACCGAAATAGTGTTTTAAATATCTTCCTGTAAAATTCTATAGTAAGAGAAAATTCAAGACATTTGAGTGAACTATATACAATATTTCACCATTAATTTCTATTGTTAATATTTAAAATTTGATGTGTTCAAACTCACAGCTTATATTGGATGGAAGAATTTATCTGCCAAAAACGCTTCAATCGAGACAATATTTGATACGGAACCATAATATTTAGACGATAGAATCAGGAAACGGTTAATACGAGATTATTTAACATTTGAGTGTTTGACGGGTCTATAAAAATGAATGATCTATCCAGGAAAAAGTATTATGCGAGAACGGTTGATCGGCGTTCCACTGCATTTCAATGCTAACATTTATAATAGTTGAAACTTAAATCTCTTCGTGTTGATAATTTTCATAATATTTCAATATCCTCAAGTTTAGAACCGCTTTTCGAAGTCTTGTTGAATGGTTCCTTTTATCCTTAAGTGCTCCGTAGACATTGTAACGTTCTCACCTACCAACACAATATGTTGATACTTAGAAAATATGTTGAAGTTCGTTTATGCTTCGTGCTTTAATATGCCGAAAAATGAGGCTATAGTATATGCATATAATATACAATATATGAATGTTTGGTGGTATTGGCCTACTTTTAGTAGTATAAAAAAAAATCCAATTGACCATTTCCGTTTGTACGGAAATGGTTAATTGGATTTTTTTTATATTGCTATGCAAGCTCGTTGATATAGCCGCCTGTTTAGTTTCATTTACAATTTTACAAATTTTCAGTTTTATTGCTAGCAGGAAATAAGCTAGGACCTTAAAACAGGAGAGAAAATGTTTTGCGTACCTTTTCTACACAGCTGTATATAGATAAGCTAATGTTCGTTTGAACATAGTCTGCGTGAGCCGAAATAGCTATCAACTGAATTTTATAAAAAAATTGTGTTATAATGAAGTTCTACTAAGTAAATGCCAAATGTAGTCCCATCGTAACCCACTAATTTTAAATAATCTGATATCTCCAAGTGTACAATTTTCCAATTACTTTATTTTTATAATCAGTTGTTATTAAAATTATTTCAGATATATTTTACGATCTATATATTCTTCTTGCATATAAACGATGCTTACTAATTACTGCTTTTTTTTTCTTTAATTTTGAGATGCTGGTTCGTAATGTGTATATTATCAGTTGATAATGCTCGCGATGAGCAAAACTGGTCATGATCATAAAATATATTGAGAAAATAGTATTAAGAAAGTGTTTTTATTATTTAACATATCATGAAGTGACAATCTTCAAAGTGTTTGTTGTCTATTGTCTTTACTAATAAAACTTTTTGAATTGTATATAGATTCAAAAATTCAATTTTAATATTGAAATCCTATTTAACACTTAATCGATATCGTAACGTTTATTTCAGTTTTTATAACAAATTGCGGCTATCGTGAAAGTAAACCTAAATAAAACTACTTTATTTTTTGTTTTCTAATTTCCATCTCAAATTTTCACGGTTCAGAATAAAAATCTCCTGCTAAATTGCACGAAAGTACGCCGCCCCGAGTATTTGTTTTTGAAGTTCAACCGCTAAATTCGACTCATCAATATTCTGGAGGTGGGCCTTTATTTGTGGATGCGGCCCTGTTTTGAATATTTGTGTCGATTTTCCGTAACATCAAACAGGTTTTTTCTACCAAATCCAGGCGAAGAAATCTTTTCAATACTTATTTATCACTTTGCATACGCTACGCCTATGGAAACCACTGACGTGCAATCGAATAAATTTACATGTTGTAAATAAACAGACATACATTTTGATTCAAAATGAATTTATAAATAACGATGTATGAATTTGGGTTTTGCATTAAAAAATACACGTTACGAAACTAAATTCAATTCGGAATATTTTTTTAATTATCTAACATTTAACTGTTGAGTCAATTTTGATCAACTTTCGCTGTTGACCACCATTTTTAACTCCTCAAACTTTGATTCAAATGCAGCTATTTAAACAATATAAAAACGTTTGGTACTATTTCCACAATTTTAAATGATCGGTACGTACAGCTCTGATCGAAAATAAGGTAATTGTGATATTCAGTCTATTAATATAATGTATTCAATCCTAGAACTTTTTGAAATTTTCGTCTATAATTTAAACAACATTTCTCATCGTTTTCTGAAGGAACGGTAGACTCTTTACCAGTCATAAACAACATTTTTTTCTTTTGGTCACTTGCCAATTTTTTTCTTTGTTCTGTGAAAGGTATAAATACACCACAAGCTGTATATGACTATGTTTATCCGTGTCAATTACCGATGAACAGTATATGGCTTTTGGGATAAAAACTTTTTACGAGAACTGCTATTACTCAAAGCTCAATTGCTCTTTTTTCAAATGAGTTGGAAATAGGACATGTTAAATAGTCGAGAAAATTCGAGAAAAAATACAAAAAAGACATTTAATTTATTTGTGATATCGACTGAAGGTGCATGATGGAATTTACTTGATAGAACGGTAAAAAATTGCAATGTATTTTGGTTCTACAAAAGTGTGTGTAAAATTTTGTACAGAAGTTGTAGAACTAAAACACATTGCTATTTTTCACCGTGGCAAAAATTGGTATAAATATTATATTATGTTTTTATCTGTATTCTATCAATTGATAATGCTCGCAATGAGCAAAATGGTGTATAGTTGATAGCTATTTCGGCCTATGACCTCATTATAAATATATTTTAACACACATTTTCTTATCTATATACAGTATTGCAATAAAAGTATACAATAAATCTTCTCTTCTGTTCTAACATCTTAGATTAAAATTGTCATAGAAAAATATTAAATGTGGCAAATTGATTTTATATATTTCTTGAGATTAAGTGAGATTTAATCTAAAATACATTGGAATAGCTCTGATGAAAGCGTAAGCCGAAATATGTATTAACTAAAATCCTTACTAATTTTGTAGAACTAAAATACATTGCTATTTTTCACCTAGTGACTATAATTACTTTGGTCTACTAATAAAAGCTGATTAGAACGCTGGTTGAGTATCGCTGTACATTATGATAATGTAAATGTCCGAAAAATTTGACGTAGATTTTCCATACTTCATGAATAGAATAAAAACCTGCATTGAATTACAAAAAAAAATATGATGGGCTATTTTTCTCGTCTCATTTCTATGAAAAGAAAATACGAATCACTTTTACCTCAAATGAATTTCTATGCAGTTGAGAATTTAATGCCGCACACGATAAATGATAACATTTTTTCCCGACGTAAAGTTCACAAGAACGCTGAAATTAAAATCTTTTATAGTCCACAGCTTTGTAAAGGCAAATTGTCAATCTTGGTTATAAAGCATTATGTATAATAGCCCATTTTTTATTTCACACTGAATTTACATTTTCTCCATAGCTTGCTTGTTCGGTGTATGATGCTTTATAATGCAATACCCAGGTTCTAGCCCGATTTATACTCCATCTTTAATCAAATTTGAATTGTTATAGCTTTGTACGATTCCACATGTTTTTTCACTAACGACACGGGTTTCGCCTTTCGGCATCTTCAGGCCTTCTATCACACGGATGCAACAGAACTGACGTACAATAAACAATTAGCATCGTCTATACAGGTATTAATTACAGGAAAACACTTCTTACCCCATGGCAAGCAGTAAATAACAACTTCAGGGTTTGTGTTTTCCTGTAAATAATACCTTTTGTATATAGACAATGCTACAAACGATCCATCCGGGAAAACGTATTATGCGAGAACGGTCGATCGGGGTTTCGCTGTACTCAATTTGCGCTCGAGCTCGAAACTTATATTGGACTTGCTGCCAGATCTGACTTGAAGTCCAGACTCTTTAGTCAGTTCTGTTGCATCCGTGTGATAGAATGCCTGAAGATGCCGAACGGCGAAACCCGGGCCGTTGTTGACAAAACATGTGGAATCATACAAAGAAGTAGTAAGTAACAATTCAAAAAAAACAACAAATACGTTTATAACAGAATAATAATTTATGTACAGACACACATACATTCATTTTTATGTATACAAATATTCTGGTCTATAACTGACAAAGTTTGGCCAACTCGACTTTAATTGACACGTTGGAAATTATTTAACTACATCAAAATATTTACGGTTTTAATCACTTCAGGCAATCATAATTATGTGATGTGTTAATTTAAGCAATTATCAAAGTTACTCTAAAATGAAAGTTCGTGGAAATTGAAGAATTATTCCCGAGATTATCATTCGTGTGCTTTATTTAATCAATTTGATTCACAGTGATATGCGGATCTAAAACTCGTCTATAATTATGCTTATTATAGTTTATTCACTCGTTGCCTATTTCTTATTATTATGTTTGTCACAGCATATAAATCCAACTCCCTTTTTGCACGGTTTTTTTTTGTAACACGGTCAAAAAAATGCACGATTTAATTTTTAACACTATTTCTTTTTTTGCTTACGACGCGGGTTTTACCTTTCGTTGTCTTCGGTCTTTCTATCACGTGAATTTAATAGAACAAACGTTTATATTAAAATCAGTAGTTATTAAAATTATTTCATTGTATTTATTGAATTAGCATTTTCTTGATAATACTCTATTGTAACACGACGAAAACATTATTATTAAACGTTAAAATAAACTAATTCGGATGAGGGCGTAAGCCGAAATAGATATCAACAATTATGTATTACATTATATGTACATATGTACATACAATTATATATACAACCCTATAATTTTTTTTAGTTTTATTGCCAGCAAGAAACAAGCTAGGTCGGTAAAGCAGGAGAGAAGCTGTATTGTGTACCTTTTCTACATAGCTATGTATAGATAAGCGAATGTTCGCTTAAGCATAGTCCTGACGATGGCGTTAGCCGACATAGCTATCTACTATATCTTGAAAAATAATTGTAGAACTAAAATAAATTCCTATTTATTCACCGTGTTAAAATTTTTTTAGATATATATTTATCTTTATTGATTGAATTGGCATTCACTTGGTAGAACTCCATTATAACACGGTGAAAAAATAGCAATGTATTTTAGATCTACAAAATTTTGTAGAACTATTTTAGTTCTACAAAATTTTGTAGAACTAAAATACATTGCTATTTTTTCACCGTATTATATATTTATCCTTTAGACTAAGGGTCTATAGTTATACTGCATATTTGTGATAGAATGTCTGAAGATTTCGGATGAAAAAACACAGTAGTGTGTGACAAAACGTGTAGAAATGAACAGTATTTCAACAATTGAAATTTCATCTGTAGATGCTTTAAATAGAAATTAAGCACGTGTCACATTTAGTAACACGCCAAATGTATTGATTGAATTGGTATTCACTCGGTAAAACTCCATTATAACACAGTGAAAAAATAGTTAATGAAGCGTTATTTGTTGTGAGTTCTACAAAGTCAATTTCATTTCAATTTATAAACAAGAAATATATTAACACGGTGAAAAAATAGCAATGTGTTTAAGTTCTACAAAATTTATAAGATACATAGTTGGTAGCTATTTCGACTTACGCCTGCATCAGATCATCAAGTGTTAAAATACAAAAAATAACAATTTTAATTTCATTGATTGAATTGGCATTCACTTGGTAGAACTCCATTATAACACAGTGAAAAAATAGCAATGTATTTTAGTTCTACAAAATTATTTTTAACAAATATAGTTGATAGCTATTTCGGCTCACGCCATCGTCAGAACTATGCTTAAACTAACATTTGCTTATCTATATATAGCTGTGCAGAAAAGGCACACAACACATCCTCTCTCCTGTTCCAACGGTTTAGCTTGTTACTTTAACACAATGGCACTAAATTTTCAAAATTATAAATGAAACAATAGGTGTCTATGACAATAAGATTATATGTGGGACGGAAGTGATCCTTCTGGAAGTAAATCAGACCACCCCTTTGTGCAACGGCTGGACAAGTGGCGATGCTATTATGTTAGTTTGGTCGTTAAGAATCCTTTGTGATAATTGGTGTCTATTGATTTCTAGCTGTTCTAAAGCCGTCATTCTCCGACTCTTACTACAAAGATGCAAACATTTAGGGGCTGAGTTTGAAATTATAGTATGTGATTCATTAATAACGTGACTAGCGAATTGTGAATCTTAGTTAAAAATAATTTTGTAGAACTAAAATACATTGCTATTTTTTCACCGTATTTTAATTTCATATTATCAAGAAAGTTATTAAGATGTGCTAAGTATAAAAAATGTTTTAACAAAACGCAGCAAACGTAGACATAAATAAATCGTCAAATTATTTTTATATTTACCAATCTTCTCTTAAAAATCCATAAATTAACTGTCGGAACCATTTATAATATAGAAAAGCAATAATATTGAAAGCTATCAAGGTTTCCACTCCAAAAAGTGCATTTCATTTCTACTTTACTGCAACTTTTCAACCTGGTAAACATCCTCGTGCTTGAAACTTTTGCTTTATGTTTGCTTTTCTTGAAAGTTTTTGAATGGATACCCTCTAATAATGTGAGTTGGTCAACTTTGCACGTTGAACTTTCTGGTCATAACTAGACATTTCCATAATAGGAAAGGCTTAGGAATGTTTTTGCAAGAACTTATCGTCCAGGGAAATATGCAATACTTAAGCTGTAAAATGTACTGTTTTATTTAAACCTTCGCTGCCAGAACAAAATATGCGTCTGTGCCCAGCACGCCAGCTATAATGTGTAACAAAAAAGTGAATTTCCGATGTTTTATTTGTAATTTCACACATAGAAATAATTAATCAACTCACCAATTGTTTGTTGTATCATAAAAAGCAGGTTTTCTTGAAGAATTTTGGAGAAAATTGATTTTGGTAAACCTGAAACTATTGAAATCTGTCAAGTGACAGTTCGAACACTCGAAGAAATCGGGAAAATTCGATGTAGAAATCCTTTACAGTTATGATAAAAAATTTTAAAACCTTTCTTATATGTATAATTTATGATATGATATTTCATCGACTGAAGTTGCTCGATGAAATTTCAATATCAAATTTGAATTGTCACAACTTTGTACGAGTCCACATGTTTTGTCCATTGAAATTGAAATTCCATCAAGCACCTTCAGTCGATATCATAAATTAAATAAACAAAATTCTTGTACGATTCTGATTAGAAGTCTATCAGCAAGAATATTGAATTAAACGTAGCCTAGATGAAATAGTAAAAATCTAGTAGAAATCCTATACAACTACGATACAATATTTTTAAGCCTTTTTTATGGATATCAGTGTGTGTCCTGTCTAAGAATCATTTTAATGGAAGGTAAATTTTTGGTGGAAAATACGATTAAAAATATCGACGAGATATCTCGTCTCAGACAGTGATCCGGTTAAGAGATTGCCATGTACTTTTCTTTGTACGTGTTTTTTGATTGGTGTATTTTTTTTATATTCCAGATCGAAGTATGCCGTTCTAAACAATCGGCATGCGTACTTCCTGCTGGTGGACAATGGGACCGGAGGAAGATACGGAGCCGAAATCCTGCTGAGGAGGAAATTGGAGAAGTTCATTGCCGCCCAGAAACTTCATCCTTGTAGGCTCTATTCGTAATCGTACGCTTTGTTGAAAGCTCTTAGTCTGTAATATTGTTTATTTATGCCAAAGCTTCGAGTGTTGTAAGAAATGTAATTGTCTATTAACACTTTATGGTCGGGAAACGAAATATTTCGTTTTTTTTTTAATATTCGAATATTTCGAAATAATTCGAAATATTTTGTTGTTTGTTTGCGGAACCCGATAAAATTCGTTTTTGTGTCCTGTCGGTCGTTTGCGGGTTTCGTCTTCTCTTGGGCTTGTAAAAATCGTACGTTTAAAATTATAATTGATTATACGTGAAACGTATAATCAATTATAATTTTTTAAAAAATCACTGGGACAAATGGCTCGTTACCATAGAATTTTCCTTTCTTATATTACGTGAATTAATGTTTGCCTCATAATAAATACCGCTTCGATAGAAATAGTTTGATGATGTTACTCAAACAGATGAAACACGGGTCTTAATTCCTAATGAAATCAGCGGTTGGAAAGAGTATCAAGTAGTCAATTTCCCCTTTTAACATTTTTATTATCATTTCTTCGTGAAAAGGCATTATATATATTATGTTAATAATGCATATTTTCATTTTATTGATTGAATTGGCATTCACTTCGTAGAACTCCATTATAACACGGTGAAAAAAAATAGCAATGTATTTTAGTTTCGCTTATCTATATATAGCTGTGCAGAAAAGGCACACAACACATCCTCTCTCCTGTTCCAACGGCCTAGCTTGTTACTTTAATTAACACAATGACACTAAGTTTTCAAAAATTCTAAATGAAACAATAGGTGTCTATGACAATAAGTTTATATGTGGGACGGAAGTGGTCATTGTGGAAGCAAATCAGACCACCCCTCTGTACAACGGCTGGACAAGCGGCGATACTATTACGTTAGTTTGTTCGTTAAGAATCCTTTGTGATAATTGGTGTCCATTGATTTCTAGCTGTTCCAAAGCGAGTTCCATTTCGATATGTCAATATATATTACATGATTACCTGTATACTATTTTTTCAGTTCTTAAGCCATTGGTTTTGTATTACTGATTTTTTTAATTAGAGAGACCCGGGTCGTTAGTGATAAAACATGTGGAATCGTCCAAAGTTGTAACAATTCAAATTTGATATTGAAATTCCATCAAGCATCTTCGATCGATATCATAGGTTATATAATATTTAATGTTGCAGATACTCATTCTTCGACTCCTGTCGTCTGTCTGGTAATAGAAGGAGGTACACACACCGTTCGAGCAGTCCTGGAGTACGTCACAGATACTCCGCCTGTACCTGTAGTCGTCTGCGATGGGAGTGGACGAGCGGCTGATCTTATAGCCTTCGTCCACAAGTAAGAATTATTCATCAATCGAAATCCATAACTATCTGGTCTAGTCTAATATCTGGTCATATACCTTGGACATCTGGTGGAAACGGTCCTGATCACAAAATATAATATAATGTATCGCGAAAATAAGTACTAATTTTCATTTGCACTTATTTTCGCGATACGTTACGTTGGAAATTTGTACAATTCGCCAGTTCTTTTGCATCCGTATGATAGACTGCCTGAAGATACCGAAAGACGAAGCCCGAGTCGCTAGCGACAAAGCATAAGAAATCGAATAAAGTTTCAACAATTCAAATTTGATGGATGATATCTACTGAAGGTGCTTGATGGAATTTCATTATCAAATTTGAATTGTTACAATTTTGAACGGTTCCACATGTTTTGTCACTAACGACCTGGGTTTCGCCTTTCGGCATCTTCAGGCCTTCTATTACACGGATGCAACAGAACTGACTTAAAATAAACAGTTAGCATCGTATATATTCAACTTCAAATTTGACATTGAAATTCCATCAAGCACCTTCAGTCGATATCATAAATTACTAAAAAATGTGTTATTATTATTTGAAATATCACGCCTTTCCATCAAGAAGTGACAGTCAACACATTAAAAGTGTTACAATACTAATTAAAAAAGCTATTTATATATCATTTGAGTTAAAAATTACCAGGTATACAAAACTAAAGGTTCAATAACTTAGGTAATTCATTCTATGTTGACATAATAAATACGTACAAAGTAAAATTTGGACTATGTTAAGTGCCATTTGTTTCCAATTCTCGTGTAAGAGTAATTTTCAACGTGGCTTTTTCTTTAAGGTACGCTACAGAAAGTGGGGAGCAGACGGTGCTAGAGTCGATGAAGGAATATCTCCTGGGGACCATACAGAAGACCTTCGAAGTCGGCACTCAGCAAGCCGAATGCCTCTACAGTGAGCTGCTGCAGTGCACAAGAAGAAAAAATCTGGTAAACCTTAGTCTCTTTTGAAATCCTCATTTTACTAACTAAAATATCACGTATTATTTATAAAAACTACATATTTTCTTCAATATTATTTCTACATTTAATAGTAGAAAGACGGGGCAGAATAATTTCCCTCATTGCAAACGTTATGAGCTACTAATAAAATACATAATTTATGATATCGACTGAAGGTGCTAATGTAATTTCAATACCAAATTTAAATTGTCAAATCTTTGTACGATTCCACATGTTTTGTCACTAACGACTCAGGTTTCGCCTTTTGGTGTGTTCAGCCATTCTATCACACAGATGAAACAGAACTGACTCAGTCAGTCGTCGTGACGTCATGTGGAATCGTACAAAGTTTTAAAAATACCAATTTAAGTATAATACATAATTATTACAAATATGTTTGTATCATATTATATATATGAAAATCATGCACGGTTTCGCTCGCTTTTTAAATGCCAATGCATTTCTAGCAAGAAATAACAGCTAACACATTAATACCGACATATTGTAATAGTATAAAAAATTACAAAATACAAAAAACTAAATTTCAAAAATGGTTTCTAAACCACTAAAAACTTAAAAAAACCACTTCCAGCTTTTTGATGGCAAGGGTCAGGGGGAGGGGGTTAATCACTCAAAATAAAATGGACCAAAATTGATAACGAAATTCAATCGAATTTAGTTTTGAATTGAATATTATTCATTGTTTCCAATAAAACATTAATTTTTAATTTTCCTACAACCCCAAAAAACATTTTTTGCTGTAGAAGCCTGGATAAAAAAAGTTGGAGAAACTACGATTTAACGCATTCAATAAAAGAATATACTTCAAGTTTACATTGTAATCTGTTGGGTTTTTTGTTTTTGAATTCGCGTTCGTTTCATTCCTAAGCTCTTAGGGAAAACATATAAATTGTTTGCTTGTACATTATAAAAGTGTTTTTAATATTCAGCTGTGGCCAACCTTTCTGCCCAAAACCACATTGCAACGAAGACAAGTGAATTTCATCAACAGCGTACAAATTTATCGAAATCTGTCAGAAAAATCAGTATACCATTAACTCATTCTCTTTTGAGTTTTCCGAGACTCCCCCTGCTTGTAAGAAATGTGATTAAACATTTGTCTTGACAGGTTCAAACCAGAAAGAATTCTGCACCAGTTGCACTTCTTCAATTCTGCACCCTTGACGCTTAATAGTCTTTGATTGATGTAACCTCAAATTATATTGGATAGTTTTCATTGGAATTAGATCAAAAAATCAAAATGTTTTTGTATCGGAACATCGAGTAGAATAGGTTAATTTTGTTTTGGTCAATACTCAATATTATACAGTAATTAATTCACAAATAACATTACTTCTTCAAAATAATCCTCTGTGACCTTGATTTTGAAGTTATTAATTGATATTTCTAAATAATATTTCAATTATTTTTTTAACCTGCTAAAAGCCAGTACAGTATATATACGGGATCATGATTTTTCACCGCACACACCTACGTTGTATATGTGCGTCATTTAATATTCAGCAAGAAATTTTGTATAATTCACGCGTACTTTATTAAATTAATTTACGTTTGTTTTTACAGAAAAGGCTTTGTATTGTATGGAAAATTATATAAAAAATTTTACTCAAAAATAAAACTCAAACGAGCTAATTTCACTTAAAAAAGTATAACTAGTCATTCCAAAGAGGTATCGAACTAATTAGGATCTGTTTATTTCTATGTTTGTATCTCGACTATATTATTTTTATTTTTGTTTAATTTACCTTGTGTATAAGCGACGGAAACTGCTTATTGTCAGTTACTTATACTGCGTTCATTGGGATTGTGAATAAAACAGCTATTCTGGGAATTTACATGTGATTTCATTGAAAAAAGCAGCGATCAAATATTATTTTATAATTAATCAAGGATTAACTTCACTTCGTTCATACATAACTGGCACTCATCCCGTGAGTTGTATATCGCTGATATCGCCAAACGTCTTACAGCTTAACATGTATTTTTGGAATACGTAACATTTATTTTTATAAACGTGTATAATATATAAACACATACAGCGGCTCTCAAACGTTAGATAACGGAGGAACACATACTGACACGGCGGATGTTTCGTTTGGAGCTGTTTTGCCCCCGGGGATAAATGGAAATAAACATCGGGAAATTGCTGGCGTTCAAGATAGCGGTATGTGCTCCACACAGAAGTATATTTATAAAATATAAATCGTTGTGTCTTGGGTGTATGGGTTGTACAAAATTCGCATTATTTACATGGGAAATCAATTATAAATGACGTATTTATTTTTCGTTTATCTCATCATAAAATACCGATCGTTCAATAACAGCAGTGAATATACCCCCATCCCTCGCTTAACACGGAAGATAGGTTCTGTTAGATTGCCGTGCTAAGCGAAATCGTGTTAAGCGAGACTAACAAATGTATGAAATAGAGGCGATAGATTTTTTAGAGATATTAAGAAAAAACAGGTATGTGGAACTTATGAAAATTTATTGATATATAATGATACGGATAGAAAATATTATTCAGTTCAGACTTAATTTTTTTTGCAATATCAGTCGTACTCTGTCCATCTTTAAGTTGATCCAAAATTTGCATTTTTGTCTCCAGAGAAATTATTTTTCTACTAAATTTCGGTTTTGACATTATGAGTCTAAAATTTTATATGTCTTTATATTATTTAAACTTCATTATAAAAATATGTATTAGAAATAAGAAAAATATTCCTTGAATAGTTGTGAAATTATAAGCAGTAATTATTTTATCGGCTTTCAGGATTTAACGAGTGATAAACACGGTGAGTAACGAGAGACTAAATGTCTATATATTTATGGTACTATTTGTTGTTTGAAATGCGCAGTTCTATTCCCGGTATACCTTTACCGTTATTCTTAGAATTTCGCATAGTTGTGTGCACATCTACGAAACGTCGAAATATTTTTTTTCATTGAAACTGAAACCGTGTTAAACCGAAACTGTGTTAAGCGAGGGATGGGTGTATATGCAAAAAAAATCACATTTGAATGAAGAACTACCAACACTACATGATGTTTTAGGGAAATAAAAAAAACCCGTTGTATACGTGTCTGTCAATCAGTACACAACCTTTATTAGTGTCTGCACTCTTATAAACATGCTGCATAAAAATTATACTATTTTTAAAGTGTTTTACTGTTACTTCTCTGTGTAAAGGTGACAATATTTAAATATAAGATTTTGTATTATTAAGACCAGGACTGGTTTCACTCATAGCAAGTACTATCAACTAATAAGATACAAATTTAAACAATGTTATTTATTTAAAATGTTCAGCTTAAAAAAAGGTATACAAAACAGATTCGAGAACTAAGAAAACATTTTACAGTTGATAATGTTAACTATATCTAAATGGAGTAAAATAGTTAATGAAAAAAAATTTAAGTATATCTTAGGCTTACTTATTCTATTCATTATGTTATGTTGGTAGTTCTTTATTTAAATACGGCTTTTATGCAGGTTTGTTAACGGATGTTATAATTGAATAAAAATCAATAAATTGATTAAAAAACATTCAAATTTGAATTCTTGAAACTTAAAATGAAAAGACTCGTTGACACTATTTACTGTCAATAAAACTTTTCACATGTAATTGATTGTTAATATTATTTTAAATCAATATTGTAGAAATTTATTTCAATTGTTTTTTTTTATCTTAGCCGTAGGGTCTGTGTTTTTCCTTTGTAATTGGCTCATTTGGTATATAACTGATGCTAACTGTTTATTGTGTGTCAGTTCTGTTACATCCGTGTGATATAACGCTTGAAGATACCGAAAGGCGAAACCCGGGTCGTAAAATTTCAACAATTCAAATTTGATATTGAAATGCCGTCAAATACCTTCAGCCTATATTATAAATTGAAAAAAATGTTGTTTGAGGGGCATATTTAATATATTTGGTACATATAAACTTGATTGAAAAATCATGTATGGCTTTCGGAAAAAAATATCATTCTGTGTTTGTCAAAGAATGTAATAAAAATTTTCCGCGGTGAAAAAATAGCAATGTATTTTAGCACTACAAAAATTTTGTAAGATATAGGTGATAGCTATTTCGGCTCACGCCATCGTCGGGACCATGGTATAGATAATTCCGACGATGGCGTGAGCTAAAATACATTGCTATTTTTTCACCGTGTTATAATGGAGTTCTACCAAGTAAATGCCAATTCAATCAATAATAAAATTTTGGTCACACTACAATCATTTTTAATGTCAAACAAAAACATCTGATACGCAACAAATGCTTAGTGTATAAATTTATAGTAAAGTTCAACCTTTAATGGCTTTTTATTATAGTATTTAAATGTAACTAATTCTGTTAAGAATACAATTATTGACAATGTTATCATTGACGCCCATAATTTGAAAACAAACGACAGATTAGAATTGTTCAATGGAGGATTAACGGATACCGGATCTGATGATGTTGGACGCCTTCGAATTTTTCTCAGATTCATGGAATGGTCAGCAAGATCTTTCCATTGGACCAAAAGACCAGCTTCGTGAAGAGCGTCTTGGACGTTTTCGAAAGCTGTGGCCAACGGTGATCCAAGAGGCACGACTTGCGCAGCATACATCCAATTGACGGTTTCTTCTACTTCATGCAAAAGCTCTTGTCCATCGTCAGAATAATAGGTTGCGATGAATGCCTTGGCAACAAAGTCTGGACAGATAAACGCAGAGTTTCTGGCGTGAGCTACCCATGATAGCACCTGATAAGGGCTATCAATTATGAATTGCCGTTTATGTAAATTAACTCTGACGTCTTTTTCTGAAGCTGTTGCTCCGTAGCTTCCTTGTATTATATCAAAGCGATTCGACATTGAGCTTCCTATCGCCAGATTAGCTTCATCTAATTGCTCCAATGTAGCAATCTCAATACTCCCGTTTATTGTCAACGCAATAACAACGGTGGCCATAAATATATTTGTAATTATAAAAGACCACGAATACATCCCTAAGTAAAGCAATTGCTCCCAATTTGAAGTCGGAAGCGGAAAAGAAATATTGTGAAATATTCGTATACATTTTAAAATAACATCAGACAAAACTTCTATGAAAATACCCACTGAATAAAAAAGGTCTTTTTGTCGTTTATTTTTTACGTTGTATATTTTCGCGAGTGTCCAAAATAATACTGCGGTCGACAAAACGATAACTGAAGTAATTCTGGCCATACCATTTAAGACATCGAACGTGGTTCCAATGGCTGTTACTTTAGGTGCAGCTTTTGGCGCAATTATTACAACTCTTACCTGTTCCATCGATTTTAAATAAACTGAATTGTTGAAAATGTCCTGCAAAACACTTCTGTAATTTCCGTTGAGATCCGAAAAACCGTCTTCCATGTCTTTCATTGGTCCATTATATGACCCGTTTTTGGTTTCTCCACCGTATGTAATACGGTCTTTTGGTAGACTGTAAACTGGATTGAAGTTCATGACTTTTGCATATTCTGCTACGATTTCTCCTTCTTTACCTAAAAACCGAACTATTTTTCCGTTTTCATCTACAACCGGTTCAGAAAGTCCTGTAAAATTGTGCATGGTTATTCTGAGTGGATATTTGTTGAGATTTCGTGCTCTATGGAATACGCTTTTCTTAATTTTCTTTAGCCTAGAGTTATTTTCATGTTCGGAGATTTCAAAATGTGCAAAATTTTTCAGTGTTACTTCGCTCTGTCCTGTTTGAAATGGATTGAATAATGTTAAAGAAATATTTCTAGAGGCATCCAATTTTCCGTTTGCTACGACCACGTACAAAAGAAGGAACTTTGTGTATGCTTCTTTAAGAAATAAATGCGTTTCTTCTACGGTAGCGTTAGCTATAAGAATGATAAAAAAATCATTTCCGTTCTTATTCTCACGTCTTTTTCGCTTTTCTTGAAGTACGTACAGCACGTCTTCCAAATTTTGCCCACTGATTACATGATCTCTTGCTCCTTTAGAGAAATTTCCCCATTTTGATTGCATAGACGTTATCTTAGGGTTTCTGTAAACAGTAAGTAATAATAAAATACTTAAAATCGAAAAAATCACAAAAAATACAGAGTACAGTAAATATTTATTAAAATATAGCTTCCAAATTGGCTTAAGGATCTTCACAATTTCTTCTAATCTTGTTGAAAGGTAGCTAAAAAAAGAAGAATTAATGGCAATTTACAGCCAAAATTTTAAGCTCTTTACATCAGGGCTATACTTGCTTATCAAGAGTATTATACAAAACTTTGGGTGAATAATAATAATAACAAGGCACACGGAACAAATGCTTCATGAAGTAAGATAATAATTTACAATTAACTATGCAATAGTTTACAAAGAAAATTTTGAGTACCTCTTATTTTTTTTTTTTTGCTGACTTATTGAAATTATTTCACGTAACCGATATCGCAAGAAAGGATTAGGAAAGTTTTACTGTTCTTTTAGTAAAGGCATTGAACCTAGTGAAACCCTGTTTTTTTTTTTTTTGATAAAATAGTTTATGATCTTCCTGACTTTGCTGCAATAATTTAACGACTTCATATATGATGAACGTGTTATCAGAAAACCACTCGTTATTTTGACTGATTTAAAATATATAAAACTGTGAAAAGAGTGTATTTTTTTTCTTTTTTATATGATGACTTTCAACCAAAAAGTGACAGCTAACATTTCACAAAAAATCTTCTTAACTATGCAAGCGTATGGGAAAACCACTGGTACGATACAAAAAAAACATTTAATTATTTTAAACCATCAACCCATAATAAACTGTCGCCCAAAGATAAAGTCAAATCGAATTAAAGATTGTATTGTTAAGAAAAATATATCTGGACTTAAAGTCGGATCCGTCATCAAGTATCATATAAAGAGTCCATTTCGGGCTCAAATTGAGTACAGCGAAACCCCGATCGACCGTTCTCGGATAATACGTTTTCCCGGATGGATTGTTTGTAGCATCGTCTATATACAGAAGGTATTAATTACAGGGAAAAACAAACCCTGAAGCTGTCATTTACTGCTTGCCATGGGGTAAGTGCTTTTATGTAATTATTACCTTAGGTATATAGACGGTGCAAATTGTTTATTGTACGTCAGTTATGTTGCATCCGTGTGATGGAATGCCTGACGATGCCGAAAGGAAAAACCCAGGTCATTATTAACGAGACATGTGGAATCGTGCAAGGTTGTAACAATTCAAATTTGAAGGATTCTATGTTTTTTTTAATATCATTTATTTTATTATCATTTTGATCTTTTGCGCATTCCTAGTTTCCCGAATTTTTGTTTTTTTAGGCTCCCTTGAAGAACGTGAAATCTAGATGTCACTGTAATTTAATATTTTCGACCCGCGCAGACCTCTAAAGCACCACAAATATTACCAGTAGGGCAACATTTTCTGTGAAATTATCGTATAATATATCATTAATCAAATTTAGTCTCTTAAGCTCTATGCAAACACAAAAGTGTGATATTATATGAATTTGAGCGCGGATTACAGTACCCTTGTACTAAATCAGTTTCTCCATTCAAACTTATTACAATATATTGGAATTACTAAATTTTACACAGGATTCTCCCAGTGGCGTACAAATTTAAATATATTTTCGAGTTTGTTCGTTATGAAATATTTTTTAAATATACAGTAATCATCTACGATCAAACAACGGATGCTTGATAGAGTTTCAATATCAAATATGAATTTTTGAAGCCGTACAATACTAAAAAAAATGTTTTTCGGCATCTTCTGGCATTCTTCTGACAATCATGGCTGAATATCACAACCCAAAATAGCGACTTAGATTCGAAATCAAATACACGTCTAAAATAATTTACTCTATCGAATGAGGGTACTTGATGAAATTTTAATATCAAATTTGAATTGTTGAAACAATGTACATTTTCGCGTTTTTTGCCTCTCACGAAATTGGTTTTATCTTTCGGCATCTTCAGGAATACATGAACGCCATAGAAATGACAAACAGTAAGCAGGTGTCGATTAAATACAAAAGAAGTTACGAAAAATATATACGCCTAGAAGTTTAATGCAGAAATAAAAAGATACCAATTAAGTTCGATGCTTGTTTTAAGCGAGCAGTTAAACATCGCAAATCTTCCGTACGTAGGATTAGTTGAAATTTCAAAATTCAAGTCAGAAATTTTAAAAAATGAATTCTTACAATAGTGTACAAAATTTCGAAAAAAAAAACTGAAATAATATTAATAACTAGATGTCAAAAGTCAAAACCCGGGTAGTGAGTGAATCAAATTTTATACAGCGAACAATTGTAAGCTATAAATTGCTTACGTAATAAAGTGAATGCGGCGATCAATTGTTGGCGAATAGCTTTTTGCGGTAAATTGCAAGCGAATAAAAAGCCTTCCTTGGGGTCAATAATTTCGAACTGTTGGACATTCATAGAAATAATTGAGATAAAAATCCAAATATAATATATACCAAAGGGATTAATTAAAGGAAAACACAGACCCCAAGGCAAGAACTAAATGACAGCCAGAATAAATTTCAATTATATTTACATCAATCTAATAAATATTTTTAGAGCTAAAATACATTTTTTTTCTCTGTGTTATAATAAAATTCTACCTAATAAATATTAATTCAAATAATAATGATTTAATGCTTATTTTTGTGTTTTTGAGACGATGGCATCGGGTTTGTCATTCATTCCTTTTTTAGCACTAAATATTGTTATTTTAATGGTTATTGTTCTAGAGTTATTCCAAGTGAATGTCAATTCAATAATTCAAGCATTTTTATTTCATCCAATATCCTTCTGTATCTTTTTAAAACAATTTCTTTTGGACGAGGGTCTTTTTCATGTATCCCTAATCTAAACATGAAATGATTCTTTTTTATGCATGTTGTTTCGTTTTCAGTCTAAAAACACGGAAACTTACTCTGTGAACATTCGTCAGTCTTTTTGAATCATTAATATAAAACAGTAAAACATAGGATTTGAATTTCAAATGCGCTCCTGTAAACGATTGCAAATTAAATATTTAATACAGCATTTTACACTTTTTTAGTTTTGTGCTCCTTCATTATTTACTTGAGTGGTTTCGGAAACGTGGCACGTCACAGAGAAAATACGCGCAGCCGCTGCACTATTATCGAACGCCAGTGGTATATCAACTTTTCGAAACCCCCGTACTATATGGAATGATTTTTTTCTTAAAAACAATTTATCATACACTGAACGTGCTGTGCCTTCTGAAATCATTCTATCTCTTCCAAAGCGAATAGTTTTTAAAGTCTTTAATTGAACTTATTGATTGAATTGGCATTCACTTGGTAGAACTCCATTATAACACGTACAGGGGGCTGTTTTGTTTCCGTAATAGACCATTTACTTGCCATATGTAAACTTATTGATATAGCAGCCTTTTTAGTTTCATTTACAATTTTTAGTTTTATTGCGAGCAAGAAGCTAGGTCGTTAAACAGGAGAGAAGATGTACTGTGTACCTTTTCTACACAGATATATATAGATAAGCAAATTTTCATTTAAGCATAGTTCTGGCGATGCGTGAGCCAAAATAGCTATCAACTTTATCTAAAAAAAATAATAATTTTGTAGAACTAAAATACATTGCTATTTTTTTTCATCGTGTTTTTAATTGAATATCTCTGTATGAAAACAGATCATATAATATTAAAAAACTCCTTTTTTATAACATAATATAGGATACCCTCTTATAACGTATGCGGGAGACCCCGTTTAGTGACCCTCCCTACAGCGTAGTTTTTTTAAAAGCACTCTTCTTTTAAGGTTAAGTAATGTTAATTTTGATAAGTATATTTTACATAATTATTGACTGAGTTGGAATTAACTAGGTAGTACTCTATTATAACTCGGAAAAAATGCCGATGTGCTTAAGTTTTAACAAATTTATAATGTATATAGTCGACAATTATTTATATGTCAGAAATATTTTCTATAAGCTGGGTGCATTGAAATAATATTTGTCAAGAGCTGTTTGTTCCTTGACTTTGCTAGACGTATTCAAAATCAAGGATGAACAGCATTTAAGGTCATTTAATATATGAAATTCAAATTTATTAAATTGCTGATTTCATACAATTCACAAAAGACAATTGAAAAAAACCTAACCTCGAATTTGTATACATGGTTAGTTCTCTATAATGTAGTATTCTTATAGCGTTGTCTCAATCTCAACGCTATAGGAGGGTCAACAGTAGTATAAAGCGCTGCTATTTGAAGATTTTTTTTTAATAACTAACATTTTGAAGTATTTTTTTTTTTCAAATAATACACTACACATCAACCATTTTTTATTTCCTGAATTTTGGCTTTAGTTGAATGCTAAAGTTAAGTTTAATTGTTACAACTTTGTACGATTCCATATGCTTTGCCACTAACGACCCGGGTTTCGCCTTTCGGCATCTTCAGGCATTCTATCACACGGATGTAACAGAAACATGTGGGATCGTATGAAGTTTGGGTTGTGCATCACTGGCGTAACGTAACACAACCTCGCAGTAATTTTTTGAGTCGCACGTTGGAACAAGTTTCAGTTTTAGCTGGACATTTTCTTCTCATTTTATTTTACTACGTGAGATTTATTTGGGCGACCCAGTAACGCTGCGACCTGGCACCGCACCAAAATCAATGCTTGTTAGTTAATAAATCAGCTACGGAAATTGAGAACCGATTTAATTAGGCTGCTGGAATATTCATAATTACGTAAAAAATAAAAACATTTTATCAAATTTTTTGATATTTATGAATATCTGCCAACATCTTGCGGTACCCCCCTTCTGTATTCGTTGAACTTCTTGATTTATTTAAATAAAAAAAACATAACTATCTTTGCAATTTTTATAATTTCAGAATCAGAGCTTCTTTCGCTCATCGTGAGAATTATCAACTGATAATGCTACAAATTAAAACAATCCTATTTTCACAAAAGTTCGATTCAAATAATCAATCTTTAAAAAAACACATATTAGAGATTACACTCAAACCTTTTATAGTGTACTCTCCTATAGCGAATGCGGCAGTTTTTCGTATAGCGGTACCTCCTATAGAAAATTTTTTATCAGAGCGCTAAATTTTCAAAGTTAAATTATTTTTTTTTATTAATACATTATACATATTAATACAAATTATTAGAAAAAATTCAATACTTTTAAAAGCGCGATTGTTACCAAATTAATATATATAGATCAATGCCGTTGTACAAAAAAATGTTTGATTTAGTCGATTCATGAAATATGATTGGAAAATTAAACCTCAAATTTTGTATGGATGCTTAAGCTATGTATGTATAAGAAACTCTCCTATAGCGTGGTCCATATGTCTACGCTATAGCAGGGAACTCTCAACGTGCTAATATTTGATTTAATTTTGATTCTGTTTATTATTTTTCAGTTCTGTTGCATCCACGTGATAGAATGCCTGACGATGTAAAAAGGCGATACCTTGATCATTAGTGACATAGCGTATGGAACCGTACAAAGTCCTAACAATTTAAATTTAATTATTGTGTTTTTACATTCTAATATGATTTCCTTCCCATCGAGATTGTACTAGTCAAACAATTTGTTTCATTTTTAACCACTTGTTATATACATTCTTCGCTAAATATAAATGTTACGTTGGTTTGTGTAATAATGTTCCACTCGATTTTCTTTTCAGTAGAAAGTCAGTAGACGATAATTCATCGGATCCACCATTTTCACTCAATGTATTTTCTCCGTCTGTTTTCTGTACTCGATGAATAATGTTCGAATAAAATTTCAATATGATATAAATTTCTGCGCCGGAATAACATCGTAAATAGTAATCTGATTTTCTTTAAACAAATACAGACTTTATCTTTATCCATCTGAGTTTATTTATTTAATTTAATATTATAATTAAAAAAATTAGATAATAAAATACATTTTTTTTCTTTTTCAACGTAACAATGATTTGAAGTCAAAAATACTTAACACGAAATTAAGGGGGCCGAATTTCGTGTGAAACAAATTTCATAATGTATGATGTCAACTGAAGGTGCTTGATGGAATTTCAATATCAAATTTGAATGGTTGAAACTTTGGACGATTCCGCATGTTTTTTCAATAACGACAAGGCTTATAGAATGTCTGAAGATGCCGGAAGGTGAAACCCTGGTTTGTTAGTGACAAAGCATTTAGAATCGTGCAATGTTTCAACGATTCAATTTCGACAATATATTTAATGAACAGAACCGGTTTCGCTCATCACGATATTACAATCAGCTGATAATGCTTGCGATGATATATAACTATCAGTTTAAAATGCTCGTGATGAGCGAAACCGGTCCTGATCATATAATATACTCTGGCAATAGTGCTAAAAATGTATTTTTATTATTTTAAATATCATGACAGTTAACACCTTAATTAAAAGTGAAAAAGTATTTTATATGGTATTTAGTGAGTGACAAAACATGAGGAATCGTACAAAGTTTCTACAATTCAAATGAGATAATATTTCAATCCAAAAAAAATAGCTTTTACATAAAAGTATTGACTGTTGTCAGTCAGAGGCTTAAATCTATATCAGATATATTTCCCCATAATATTTGAATTAATACATTTTTTTTACTTGTATTTAAATCTATGAATATACATTTTTTCTTAATTGAACAAAAAATACGAAAATATTATATTATAAAACTTGCAAAAGCTATAAACGCCTGCGATTGGCCTCACAAAAAATTAGTATACGGTACGTTAATTAACATTTTTCACTACTTCTAGATATCGGCCAATATCATCTTCCCTTTCGTTAGTATTTCATAATTAAAATGAATTTAACGAGTCGAAATTATTGACCCCTGTCATCCCTTCCAAGTCTACCCTCTCAAACAGAGTAGCCCCTTTCGTTTATTAAAAAAAACTAAACATCTCACTGCTTTTAATTAACCTTTACCCTTCCAACGGTTATTTTGAAATAATATTATACCCAAAGAGTGTATCGTGTATTTTTCTCTTGGAATTAATTACTAAATTGAGTAACTGACTTTCGAACAACATTAAAAAAGAAACTGTAAAAATAATTTATTATAGAGGTTTCTTGACGTATATATTTTTATTTAATCAATACGCAACAACGTTTTTACACAAAATATTCTATGTAATAAGCATTTTATTCAAAACCAAATGACTTAAATAATATTTTTTAAAAATCAATTTAAAAATGTTTATTATTATAACATACTTAAATTTTACGAAAAATATTTGCTTTTATAAATAAACCTACTCATTTTTTTAGTACTTATTTCTCCAATATATTTTTTTTGATCAGGACCGGTTTCACTCATCGAGAGCGTTATCAACTGATAGTTTCTTTTTCAAAATATTTGAGTTGATGCTAGCAGGCATAACGGATACATACATCAAATAATTAAAAAATTTATTCAAAAGTGTTATCTGAACTTGTTTGGTAGATAGAATTTGCGACGTAACGAGCTTCCTAATAGAATTGACTGATTGACATAAAAAAAATAATAAAAACACTGCTAGTTCTGGGACTAAAACCCGTGAAATCCATCACGATGTTGACCGGTACACCATATAATAATAATAAATATTTTTTGCTATCTTATTTGAAAGCAAAAAGTCTTTTTGTTTCTATACAACATCATGTATCATACACAACACAAAATTATTTGCAGTTGTTGAAAATATCTGTACTTTTTAATTTTTGCTTTTCAAAGAAACTTCGCATTGTTGAAAGTTTTTATTAAAAGAAATACTTGCAGAAGATTTTAGCTTTTCCAGTGCAATCCCTAGCCATTAAAAGTTAAAACATTTCGAGGCAGTTTTAAGAAAAAAAACTTCCTTCATAATTATCGTTACTTTATTGTTCTTTTAATAAATTTAAATTTAAAACTTTTAGCGTTATTTTCTACGAAATTCAGCTCAAAAGAAATGTATATATTTTAAGATATAAATATACAAAAGATAAATTTATACTAAATGTATGATGTCAAAGTTGTATTGCTTAGAAATTTGTAAATCCAATCAGGTTGTAAAGAGTGTTTTTTTTAGAGGTATATATCTTTGAAATGGAATAAAACAAAGATTAATTTTTTAAATAGACATGAAATTTACTTTATTTGAAAGATAATCTTTTGGCATTACAATTTAAATATGATTTCTGGCATATGACCGCCACGATTAGCTCGGACGTAGTCTAATCTGGAGGTCCAATTTTCGATGACTTTTTCCAACATTTGTGGCCGCATATTGGCAATAACGTCGCGAATGTTTATAAATAACTATTTACGTTTTCCCTGCTGAACTATATTAAAGATATTTCGACATCAAAAACGTTTAAAAATTCACCTATATTTTATTTAAACACAACATTACATCGAAAATAAATTTATGATATCGACTGTAGGTGGTTGATGGAATTGCAATATAAAATTTGAATTGTTTCTTTAATTAACAAGATTAATAGTTAATGAAAATTATCGCAGGCAATTGTGTTAATTATTATTAGATTTGTTTTAGCTGTCATTTAGTTCTTGCCTTAAATTTTTTATCAGATATGGTTGATAGCTATTTCGGCTCACGCCATCGTCAGAACTATGTTTAAACGTACATTTGCTTATCTATATATAGCTCTGTAGAAAAGGCTTTGAAACAGCTGGAAATCAACAGATATCAATAGTCACACGAAATTTTAAACGAACAGACAAATTTTAGTCTTTCGCCGCTCCTCAGACCATAACGAAAGGCAAATGCATTTCTGTAATAAATTATCTCCGGCCAGTATTAAAGCTTATTGAAAGTACCGCCTGTTTAGTTTAGTTTGTTTTAAATGTTAATTTAGTTTTTTTTTTTTTGCTAGCACGATGTAAGCTAGGTTTTTAAAACAGAAGAAAAGATGTGTTGGTACCTTTTCTTCACAGATATATATATAGATAAGCAAATGTACGTTTAAGCATAAATAGTTCTGACGATGGCGTGAGCTGAAATAAAACTTTTGTAATACTAAAATCAATTGCTATTTTTTCACCGTGTTATAATAGAGTTCTACCAAGTTAATGCCAATCCAATCAATAATAAATAAATAAATCAACAAACCACGAAAAAATGTATACAGTTTAAATAATTCAAATTTAAAATTAAATAGATTGAAAATATTTTACCTGTTTATCGTCTGCCATTTGACGGAAAACCCGCAGTCAATTTGTAGCATCATCAATATAGTGTTAACCATCGGATCGTCTGCAAATTCCTCCAATGTCAAAAATATCACGCTTTTTTGTTTCGTGATAAACACCTTCACCAGTTCAGCCCAAACTGTTGACCAAGTTTTTCTCATAGCGTTCATTTCACGATCAATCACTTTTGCTGCTAAAATTTTCTTCATATCTGACAGATCTTTTATACTGCTGTTAGAATGGTCGACGCCATTTTGTGGCACCGTCGCTTCAGTTATATTGTCCGGATCAATCGAACTGTCATTTTTGCCCGCCAATTTTTCGATATCGTTATCATCGTCGAGGTGGTCCAAATCATCTCGAACATTCTCGTCTAGTGTTTGTCTGTCTTCTGTTTCTGTTTTTTTATGTAACCCTGGTTCGTTGTGGCTTATTTCGTCATTTCTCAGATCTAAATATTCACTTATTACTAATTTTATCACCAAAATAACTAGCGCGGTAGATATCAACGCCACTTTTACTAAATACAACATTTTTCGACTGACGTTCCACAAAATATGATCAACGTTTCTAAATCATTTTTTCTCGCTGTTTCTTTTTATATATCTCGTACCTTCATTACTTATTTAAATAATTTTGTAATTTCGTTTTAATAAACACAATTTTCTGATTACTTTAATCTTTAAAAGACTGTGGCCGGAAAAGTTCCAGTCAGACGTTGGGGTGATTTGCCAGACCCCAAGAAAAACGGCTTAATTTTGTCATATTACAATGAAAATAAAGGCTTAATATACATTATTATTATTAAATTGACTTTCAATTGGAAGAACTTCATTATAACATGATGAAAAATAGCAATGTATTATAATTCTGTAAAATTTATAAGATACTACTAATTCTGATGAGGGCGCAAGCCGAAATAGGTGTGACTCAAATACAATGCCATATTTTCACTGTGTTATATATATTTATATAAATATCTATGCATATGTTCCAATATATTTCATTTTAAAATCTATATGTTTTTCAATAATCATTATATCAAATTGTCATTGTTACAACTTTGTACGATTCCACGTGTTTTGTCACTAACGACCCGTGTTTCACCTTTCGGCATCTTAAGGCATTCGATAGTCAAAAAGTTGTAACAATTCAAATTTGACATTGAAATTCCATCAAGCACCTTCAGTCGATATCATAAATTAAAACATCATACTTTAAGCGTATCCTCAAAAGCAATAAATATCAATTCGCGACTGATGAAGTCGATCCGTCAATCATTGCGAGCGCATACTTACGTCTTTTAGTGAAACATTGCATTGATTTATAACAATGTGCTTTGAAAACTGGTCAGCAAATATCTTTTTAGTACTGTAGCAATATGTGCCAAAACTTTCATTTCAGATTACTGTGAACATAAATATTGTATACGCAATGTGAAAATAGATATATAAGGTAAAGTGACTGTTAGGGGACATTGTCTTAACCCTTTGGTAGAAGAAAGTTAATGACTACATTTATTTTCAATTATTCTGTCTTAAAACATGATAAATTATTGAAGACAGTCGCGTGTTATACATTGTTTTTTTTTTTTTTAGAAGAATTAGGTTGATTAAGATAATCGTGAAATTGGTAGCATATATAAATTTTCTTCGCGCATTATTCGTCAACTAATAATTTGTAATTTTTGTATAATCAATATAAAATATAATAAGCAAGACTCGGCGCCAGTTCTCCAATTATGAATGACTGTTAAAATAATAAAGAATTGCAGATGGTAAACTATAGAAGACCTAAACATTAACTCAGAGGCTCCCAAACTTTTACGTTTTGCGGCGCCCTTGATGTAACAATTTTTTTTTTGCGGTAACCCAAGTCAAAACATCGGTTATCTCATGGCAAATCCTATTATACTAATAATTTGTCTTCAGTTCCAATTCAAGAACCCGTTGATATATCTATACGTATAATGTTGTTTACAATGAATACAATGTACAATTTATTGATTGAATTGGCATTCACTTGGTAGAACTCCATTATAACACGGTGAAAAAATAGCAATGTATTTTAGTTCTACAAAATTATTTTTAACAAATATAGTTGATAGCTATTTCGGCTCACGCCATCGTCAGAACTATGCTTAAACTAACATTCGCTTATCTATATATAGCTGTGCATAAAAGGCACACAACACTTCCTCTCTCCTGTTCCAACGGCCTATCTTGTTACTTTAACACAATGACACTAAATTTTTAAAATTCTAAATGAAACAATAGGTGTCTATGACAATAAGATTATATGTGTGACGGAAGTGGTCCTTATGGAGGTAAATCAGACCACCCCTTTGTACAACGGCTGGACAAGTGGCGATTCTATTATGTTAGTTTGATCGTTAAGAATCCTTTGTGATAATTGGTGTCCATTGATTTCTAGCTGTTCCAAAGCGAGTTCCTATTGAGACTAGCGAATTGTGAATCTGTTTTTTTACTGTTGAATGATCTTACATTTTCCTTAGCTCAAGTAGATATACTTCTACCTGTCTGTCCGATATAAACGGATAAACATGAGCCACAGGACATTTTATAAATACCGCTTCTGTCCAGTTTATTGATTTTATCTTTACTATTTTTAAGATGCCTGCCTAAGTTATTGTTGACCTTGAAAGCTACGTTTATTGAGTTTTTAATCTCCCGATGAATTTTTTCGCTAATGCTACCTAGGTAGTTATTTGATTTATAGAAGCGGCTATCTTGTATTGGGTTCGGGTAAATGAGTTTTATAGCTAGATTTAATTGTTTTTTATATAATAAATTATTTATCGTCGTTATCTCATAACCATTATTACGGGCTATGCATTTTATAGTCTGCAGTACTTTGTCGTAATCTGCCTGACTCATAGGTACAGTTACTAGCCTATGGACCACCGTGTTACAATGTACAATAGTACCACTAATATTCAGTAAAGAAAAATTTTCAGGACGCGGCTCCTAGTTTGGGTTACTCTTTATTAATTATTAACATATTCCTTTCTGAGCTACAATTAATATATATTTAAAAAACAGTATTATCATTTTGGTATTACTGCTTACTTAAAAGCAATTTTATTTTTTAACTATGTTATAATGGAGTTCTTCCAAGTAAATACCAATTCAATATATAATTAAATAATTATTTACTACAAAAAAATTATCGGATTTTTTCAATATTGAGGACAGAAGAAATTTACAGGAATGATACTGTAAATTGTTTCCTAGTTCTTAAAACCATGGTTTTGTACAACTGCCACCTTTGACTCAAATATTCTATATAAATAGACTCGCTTATAAATTGTGTTCCATCAGTTGATAATGCTCGCTATAAGCGAAATCGGTCCCGATCAAAACATATATTGTGGATATAAGTTCATACTAAAAAATGTGTTTTTATTGTTATTTAAACATTACGCCATTCCATCAAGAAGTCACATTTAACACCTTGAAAGTGATATAAAATTGCTGAAATTAAAATATGTCAAAACCTCTAACAAAACGTAGAATAAACGATAATGTTGTAAGAACATTAATCCAAAGCCGCCATTTTGTGAAATTGCTTGATCAATGTTTATTATTATGTGTTCGAAAAAAAATGTACACAATGTTACACACTTAATATAATAATTAACTCGATCAGTGCGTACGACACGGCTCCCGTGTCCATGCCTGAATTGTAGACCCGCGTCGATTTTCAATATAACAAAAGATCTTTTAGTATTAGTAAGTACCTGCCACGGTCAAGACGTTCGGGACATTTCTTTGGAAGCATCACATAAAGGCTCATTCACACTATTCATTTTACCGAAATACTTACATCAAATGGTTTGCTATAGTTTGTGGAAATATTTTTGACATATGTAAATTGGTTTTGATTTATAACTGTTTCTTATAATTTTGTGAAAAATGTATTTTTATTTTTATTAACATGTACATACTTTTTTTTCTAAGCACCGCGTACCTATTTTTTTACAATTCTATAAACTTTATTCTACGTTTAAGTGCACTTGAGTTTCAATATTTTAGCAAATTTCAAAATAAACTACCTCTTCAACTTGACCACCAAACAATGAAAATTTTCGTTGTTCAATTGTCCCGATTGCCCAAATAAACCTGGCTTGTGCTTCGAACTCTGTTTTCGACTAAATCACGAATAAATATGCATCTAACATTCAAATTTTATTTCAAAGTAATATTATATATTTATTGTAGTGTATTGTGAGAGTGTTAATTAGATTTCAATTGCTTTTATATCATAGTGTGTTTTTTCGACAATAAAAATTATTATCAACAACACTTGAAGATGAATGAATCACTGCAAATCAAAACCTGGAGTAAAAAAGGAAGGATAGAATTCCCTTCAAAATAAAATTATAGATAAATCAAAAATATGTTAGTGTGAATTTGCCTTTAGGGTATTACAGATGACGCAACATCAATAAACACTGCAAATGTGTCGAAATCTGATGGGTAAACAATGCCAGTAAATGTGCTGCACAAATGTTTTTTTTGTCTAATTTACCTTTTGGGCGACTAAATTCGGAGAAATATAATAATTGTTCCTAATATTTTACAAACTTTTATGGCTTCAAAAAATGGGTATTTTTCAGGCCCTCTATGAAACAGTACAATATATTTACGCAGCCAACGTGTTAATAGAACAGTATTGATCGCCCCTAATTATTGCTAACGTGTGAATATTTTTATCTTTTTTTATTGTATCTCTTTCAAACTAAACTCTGATAATTTACGTGTTTGAGTGTACGTCAAGCCTGTAAAACGATTTGACAGTTTATTTCCCGCCGTCCGCCATTACTGTAATAACCGTCATTATCAATTTAAGCGCGCACTCACACCGGCGGCTGGCCACAAATCGCGATGGCAATCGCAATAATAAAAAGACAAATTCGAATTGTTGTTACAACTTTGTACGATTCCACATGTTTTATCACTGACGACCCGGGTTTCGCTTTTCGGCATCTTCAGGCATTCTATCGCACGGATGCAACAAAACTAACCCAAGTAACAATTCAAATTTGTATATCAAATAATTATGTCCTTCTCTCTCGAACTGCCGTTTACTAAAATCTATGTAAAAAAATGATTCAAACTATTTTATACAAAACAATTAATTAGGCTGATATAACAATATTAAAACAGACAGTAACAAAAAACTATGATTAAAATATCCATTAACTACAACATAAAATTCGATTGTTTGTCGAAACATTATCACATCGCGGGCCACCCAAAACTCTCCGCGGATTGCCGGTTGAGAAACTATGATTAAATGAACGCAGAAAGGAGCGTGTTGGCTTTTAGAGGAATAGAACGAATTACTAGAACTTCTAATATCTTTCGACTTCATACAGAAAAACATAAACTAACAAACTAACCTTTTGAGGTACAAAGAGTGATAAACTTCGGTGCACAACACTTGGTCTTGGACATAATTATTGAAAAAATAAACTGCTGTTTTATAATTTATGATATCGACTAAAGGTGCTTGATGGGATTTCTATATCAAATTTGAATTGTTACAACTTTGTACAATTTCACCTGTTTTGTCTATAACGACTCGGGTTTCGCCTTTGGGCATCTTCAGGCATTCTATCACACGGATGGCAACAGGACTGACCAAAGTAACAATTCAAATTTGTATAGCAAATAATTATATCGTTTTCTCTCAAAATGCCGTATACTAAGACCTAAGTAAAAAAATAATTCTAGCCTTTATACACTATCCCAATATTTTTTTTACCCAGTCTCTCAAAAGGTTGTCGATTACTAAACATATGAGGCAGACTGAAGTGCACCTAGCCTAACATGACAACCGTCGCGTTTTCTAAACCGCCGCGTTCAGTGCGTGCGGTTCTCGCGTTTTACATAAAAACAACGATATGCCGTTGACTTCAGCGGTTAACCGCCAGTGCGAGTGTACACTAATATAAACGTAAAATACGGTACGATGTTTTATGTATAAAATGACATTAAAACACAATTAGTAGTCGATATTGCTGAATAGATTTGTAAAGATTATTTCCAGCTACTGTGTGATTATTTTTTTTACTCAATAAAAGCTGCTACACAAGTCATGTGACGCAACACCACTCGTTATGTGTTACCCTCTGTTTCAATGCTGATAAAAATAACCGAATCTTCTTCTCATTATTGGCCCGATGCAAAGCTACTCGGCACCGTCTTAAAATCATATTCATAATATCGTGTCTTATCTGCCACCGATATATCTATAGAAAATTTTGAATTGTTAAGACTGTGTACGATTCCACATGTTTTGTCAATAACGATCTGGGTTTCGCCTTTCGGCATCTTCATGCATTCTATCACACGGATGCAACAGAACTTACAAGGTCAGATGAGTCTGACGGCATCCGTGCGATGAATATGTCAGAAGGCGACAATTCAATTTGATATTGAAATTTCATCAAGTACCTTCAGTCGATATCATAAATTATGTCTATGGCGAGTGATCGGTTAAGCATCGGCGAACGGTTCAGATTGCGAACAAATCACAAAAGATTTTTGTGTTCGGACAACGCACTCATATTCGGATAATGAACTAAAACGATCTTTCTTATTTCATGTTATGACTTATTTATTCTATGTGTCGATAATCGGTTAATTATCAATTCGATTATTTTCGATAAAATCCTCGGTAATTTTGTGGAAGTTCATTTTTAATATAAATTAATGTTGATAACGTTGTTATTTTACTTGGTGAAATGTGAAATAACAAAAAATAATATTAATTTTTGTCATTGGATGCAAAGCTATTGGACAAACTGTTTTTTTTTATACTTATTACTAACGATAGACTTAACATTAACAGTCTATAAGATATATATATATATATATATATATATATATATATTATCAGTTGATAATGCTCACTGTGATCGAAACCAGCTCTGACCATGATAAAAAAATAGTTTTATATTAAAATAGAAATGTCTTTGTTAATTGTGCCGTTTCTGTTTTCTGTCACAGATAACTGTATTCAGGATCCAAGAACGCGCTGAAGGAGGAGGTCAAGAGCTGGATCAGACGATCCTTACCGCGCTGTTCAGATCGCAGCACCTCGCCCCATCGGAGCAGCTGTCGTTGGCCCTCACATGGAACAGAGTGGACATCGCCAGGTCTGAGATCTTTGTCTATGGACAGGAATGGCCTCCAGGTTTGTTGATTATATTTCGTGATTTATAAAAATTTATTTCCTCGACTGAATTTACCCCCAAATATATTATTATTTTTTTTTAATAATATACATTTTTTTCTCTTGGTAAATTTGTGAAGAATGATCTTTTTATGTCTTATTTTTTCAACACGTTTACTTTATCTTGTCTAATGTATTATTTTATTATTTTCGTCATGTAATAAAAATACGATATCTATTTACATAAAAACTCTGGGTTGGGTATCTCGACTGATTTCGTAAATGTTTAGGTTATGTTAGGCTTAGGTTAGGTTAAGTTAGGTTTGGTAAGGTTAGGTCAGGTAATGTTAGGTAAGGTCAGGTTAGGTCAGATCAGATTAGGTCAGGTCAGGTTAGGTTACTTAAGATTAGATAAGGGCGCTTGCACTCCATCTAAAAATGCAACTCGTTGGTGAAATACTTGCCAAACATAATTACTCAATCTTCTGCTTTGTCTCCAGGAGCCTTGGACGAGGCTATGATGCAAGCACTCGAGCACGACCGCATTGACTTTGTGAAGCTTCTGCTGGAGAATGGGGTCTCCATGAGGAAGTTCCTCACGATACCACGCTTAGAAGAGCTGTATAACACGAGGCAGGGACCAAGCAATACTCTCGGGCACATCCTGAGAGATCTTCGGCCTCATATTCCTAGAGGATATCTTTATACACTCCACGATGTTGGGCTGGTCATCAATAAACTTATGGGCGGCGCATATAGGTATAATTCAAAATTTAGATTAATATAATTTCTGATATCAATTGAAGGTGCTTGATGGAATTGATTTGAATTGTAAAATTTCACATGTTTTATTGCTTATATTACGCATGCAACACAACAGAACTTTCAATTTTCTTGCATCCGTGTGAAAGAATGCCTGAATGTCGAAAGGTAAAACCCAGGTCATTAGTGACAAAACATCTGGAATCGTACAAAGATACAACAATTCAAATTGATAACACTTTTATATTTTTGAGAATCAACTATCTATTCACTGTAATTAACCATCTAAACAGTTGAGATGTTAACAGTCGCTGAGTAAAATTACCTCTATCGAAAGCATTTTAAGAAATTATGAGAAAAGTAAGGTTTATTACTAGAATCAATATGCAATATCATTTATTTTCATAAAATGCAACACAGAAATCATGTCTGCTTGACAGAAGCTAAATCAACAATCAAAAAGTGTATTTTTGTTTTCTATATTCTACACAACGCATACAAATTAATTTGAAATAAATATTTCCTGTACAATTCAAAAATTTCCCACAGAAAAAATAATAAACTTTGACCAATATATTGCTGTTTTCAGGGCATACTACACTCGAAGAAAGTTCAGACCTATTTACGCAAAGGTAATGAACAAGAACACAAATGTCCACCGGAATTCGGCATCTTTTGTTCGGCACTATAGTGGCAATCCTCTCAGTCTCGTGACTGGATTCATGCCTGTCACATCAGAAATGGCGCTGTTCGACTATCCATTTAATGAATTATTGGTTTGTATCACTTTTTTATATTGGTTTATTAGTTTATAGTGGACAGAATGTTACAACTAACACCAAAATACAATAATTATTAACTTCTCTCAAGCATAGCATACATAACATAAAATACTCATCGAGTTTGTTGCAGGAACATAGAAATTTATAGTGGTCATTAAACAATGTGTATACTGAGTATTTAAACCAGTAGTTTCTAAACTTTGATCTAACATGCCTCTTTAAAAAAAAAAAATTAATGCTATAATTACATACAGTTAACAGAATGATGACAAAGTTTTGTGTGTTTTAGCAAAACCAAATCAAATAAGAACATGTACATATACATGAACATTTATTTTCATATAAAATTTTTAACACGGTGAAAAAATAGCAAAGCAGTTTAGTTCTACAAAATTTTATAAGATATAGTTGATAGCTATTTCGGCTCACGCCTTCGTCAGAACTATAAAAGGCGTAAGTCGAAATAGCTATCAACTATATTTTATAATTTTTTTAGAACTAGAATACATTAATATTTTTCACCGTGTTGTAATGGAGTTCTACCGAGTAAATGCCAATTCAATCAATATATTAAATTTCTAACAAATCTAACGCATCAAAATTTAATGCGAAGAATGTTCAATGTTTTCAAACTTATGTTATGAATTTTTTTTCCTAGAAATTCTCTGACAAGGCGCGCCCTCAGTTTGAAAACCCCTGATATAAGTGGTTAAATCTACTGCCATTAGCTGTTGAATATATGAAAATAATGTCAAATTATATGTAATATTGCCAATCAAATTTTATAGATGTGGGCAGTATTGACAAAGCGGCATCAAATGGCACTGCTGATGTGGACTCACGGGGAAGAAGCACTTGCAAAAGCACTGGCTGCGTGCAAGCTCTACAAGGCCATGGCCCACGAAGCGGCTGAGGATGATCTTGAAACGGAAATTTACGAAGAGTTGAGGAATTATGGAAAGGAATTTGAAACCAAAGGTAATTTTGTGACTTCAACGTGAAATTTCCTATTTGTTTTACTCATTCCTTACCCACACACAGATACGTGTGTGCATATACAATTCGAAAGGAAACGAACTAGGAAAGTAATTTTCAGATGCAGAGGTTTTGTATTTTGAAATTTAGATAGTCAATCTCTCGTTACATCCCATTTCTTTAGATCATCTGATCGAAAGATGAGTGAGAGGGAATTTCACAACATCACAAACATCCATGCCATCAAACAAAATCAATTAATTGTTTTAAACAACGTTATTCATTTTGGTATCTTACACATTATTGAATTCATGAATAAAATTTTAAATAATAGTAACACATCTTTTAGTACTTATTTGCACAATATATTTTTTGATCAGGACCGGTTTCACTCATGGCAATCATTATCAACTGATAGAATACAAGTGTATTTATTACCAACAATTTAAAAATAAACTAATTTACATCATTTGTATGATTTTCTGTAAATTGTTTCTTAGTTCTTGAACCCATGGTTTTTTTTTTTGTATACCTGCTACATTTAACTCAAATATTTTGTATTAATACACTTGCTTGTAAATTGTATTCTATCAGTTGATAATGCTTGCGATGAGCGAAACCGGTCCTGACCAAAAAATATATTGTGAAAATAGTACTAAAAATGTGTTTTTATTATTTAAAATATCATGCCTTTCCATCAAGAAGTGACAGTTAACACATTACATGGAATATTTTATCGCTTTTAAGGTATTAACTGTCATTTCTTTTCTTGATGGAAAGACATGATATTTTAAATAATAAAAACCCATTTTTAACCATTTAATATAACTATATATAATATTTTCAGCGTTAGAGTTGTTAGATTTCTGCTATCGGCAAGACGACGATCAGGCTCAACAACTGTTGACATGTGAGCTTCAAAATTGGTCCGGACAGACGTGTCTAAGTCTCGCAGTGGCGGCAAACCACAGAGCGCTGTTGGCCCATCCCTGCTCCCAGATTATTCTTGCCGATCTCTGGATGGGGGGATTAAGGACTCGAAAGAACACCAATTTGAAGGTTTATATCCGGATTTGCGCTCTGAACTTTGATTTTCTTTCTGCTTTTGATGGATAATAAGATGTTGCCTGTTGCATTCGATGTTTTGTAGATAGATGTCAGTATGTTACTGTTAGTTTTTATTTTTATTAATTTCACATCACACATGCAACATTTTACTTTTTTTCATTACTATATTGTGAAGCATTCATACTTCTATCATAAATTAATTAAAATTAAAATTTGTAGCTTTATTATTCTACTTGGTTTCTACTAAAAGGATTGTTCAACAAAGTGGATAATTAAAGCTATTAATTATCTAAAGCTTATATTAAAATTAAGCTTCAACTAAGTTTTATTAAAATAATAATAACAAAGCTAAGTACTATTTCCACAAGTTTATATTACTAAATCAGGACCGGTTTCACTCATCGCTAGCATTATCAACTGATCATCATTGGATAATCACTGAATGTTGTGACAGTCGCATCTTTAAATTGTTCTTCAAAGCTATCGTTAAGTCCATCAAAAACACGAAATTAATAGCTGAATAGAGTGGAATGTTTTTTTTAAATACATTATTGTTTTTTGATTTAATTTATATATCAAATACAAATGTAAATTGTTGAAAAAACATGTGGAATTATACAAAGTTTCAACAATTCAAATTTAATAAATAACAATTGTTACATTTGTGGAGCCCAAAGGATTCAACTACAATTCTTCAATATTCCAATATGCTTTATATCTACACAGAACAACATTACACTGATATATCTCTTCTAGAACTTCCATTTCTTTTTTTTTAGATATTGTAACAATAAATTCTGTTTTGGAATGAGTTAACAGATGTCCATTATGTCACCTAACCTAGAAATTAAGAGCTACAGCATGTCCAATGTCATTTTAGGTCATACTTGGACTTCTGTGTCCACCGTACATCATAAAATTGGAGTTCAAGTCCAAAGAAGAACTCCAGCTCATGCCTCAAACTGAGGAAGAGCATCTTGAGAATGAGAGCCTTGAAGAAGGAAACGAAGACGACAGGAATCACAACCCTGACGCTGAGGTTTGTAACAATGATTGATTCAGCATTGAACCTATGTATAAACTGTTTTATTTTATTGTCTATGTTTTATAAGAATGAAATATTGTTACGTATTTTTGTTTTTTTCTAATGTAATTCTTAAAGTATTCTTACAATCTTGTATTTTTGAATGTAAATCTTCAGTGAAAGGGCGTTATATTTCTTTTACGAAAACATAAACAATTTTTTTTTAAATATTTTAATTATATTATTGCTGACATATACGACAAGTACGTCCACTCTCCTTTATAAAAACATTGCCCTAACGTACTAGTGCGTCCATACTCATGGAACAGTTAATATTTTTAATGCACATTGACATCTCTTGAAATCATTGTGAAATATTGTCAAGAATTATTGAGCAAAAAAGATGTGTCTATTGGGTTATGATTTTTCAAACAAATTGGCGACGCTCCAGCTCCCGCTATGTAGATACCTCCCGGAATAATTGTAGAAGACTAGAATTAACATATTTTTTACGAAATAGATTTTTTAAATAAGAAATCGAACAACATATTCATTTAAAGCAAACATTCCAAAAATTTTGACACTGCATGTAAGTGTGACATGTTCCACATAGAAATTTCATTGCTCAAAATATTTTTATGATACTTTACTTATGATAAACCCTTTTTTTTAAATAATTTACAATATCGACTGAAGGTGCTTAATGGAATTTCAATATTAAAATTGAATTTTTACAACTTTGTACGATTCCACATGTTTTGTCAATAACGACCCGTGTCTCGTCTTTCGGCATCTTCAGGCTTTCTATCAAACAGTGATAAAAAGACGAAACCCGGGTCGTTAGTAACAAAACATGTGGAATCGTACAAAGTAGTGACAATTCAAATTTTATTTTTGATAATAAAAACACAATTTTATGTTTTTAGGATCGCAACCATTGGACTAATCTAGATTACTATCAACTGATTTGTGTTTTTATTATTTAAATATATTGCTTTTCGACCAAGGATGACAATTTGTAACTTATAACTTATAAGTATTATAAAATGAACCTGTTGAATCATAAGCGATGTTGTTATAACCGATCTTCTCTGTATGATAAGTATAGTTTATGTTTCAATAAAGTGAGGCTATGAATCTTCTAGCAATATACCATATGTCTGTAGTGAGGTTAATTTCATAGGTCGGCGGTAGGAGAAAATCCATTTCCTCGCGCTCAAAAAGCTCATCGGGCCAGCAGAGTACCAAGGTATCTCCATGGGCAGGATTCGGTTTAATCAGCTTACTGTGGAACTGCACCATTTATTCTTGCGTGTGTCTTGTTCTATCGTCCAGTTTTATGACGGCCTTCGCTGCGGCAGTTTCCATACCAATTGCAAAATGATTTAAAAATTTACTTATATGAGTGTTTTTATACCTTTATTGTAATTGAATATTTTTTGATTTCGTTATCGACCTGCATTTTACGCAGAAGTTAACTGTACCTTAATAGTAATCTGCCAATAGTTGACATATATTATAGTTACATCATGCACTGTCAAGAGCGATTTGATCAAATACTTTTGTCAACTCCTGAATAATAATTTTATGATATCAACTGAAGGTTCTTGATGGAATTTCAGCATCAAATTTGAATTGTTACAACTTTGTACGATTCCACATGTTTTGTTATTAAAGACCTGGGTTTCGCCTTTTGGTTTCTTCACGCATTCTATCACATGGATGCAACAGAACTGACAATGCAACTGAACTGTCAATTCTGTCGCATCCATGTGAAAAATAGAATAATAGTTGCTTAAAGGTTTTGAAATACGACAAATGATATTTATTTTATTATTTACGTTATTGACTGAAAGTGTTTGATGGAATTTCATTATCAAATTACGTACAGTTACACAAGCGTATCCACTCATGGCCTAAATTGGTCTTTTTATCTTCTTCAATCATTGTCTGTCCCACAGATACAATTGAACTGACAGTCAGTAAACAGTGTGTATCACTTATATACAAGAGAAATTACCAAATATATAGACTGAGTCATTGATATCAACTGAAGGCGCTTGATGGAATTTCAATATCAAATTTGAATTGTTTTCAAACTGCTTAATGATCACTTCAATTGCATTCATGTGATAGAATGCTTGAAGTTACCGAAAGGCGAAACCTGGATCATGAGTGGCAAAAAAATGGAATTGTACATTATTTGAATAATTCTAATGTGACATTGCTATTTTCCGCAATTACACGTGTTTGCAGTTTGGCTAAAAAAAGTTTAAATTGACTGATTTTTTAAACTGGTTCATATTAAGATGTTAGCTGGCACTATAATAATTTACTTTTGTATCAATGAAAGAATTGAATATAATGTTCTTATCAAAAAGTAAAACGAAATCGTTGCATGTTATGGAACACCCCTCAGCGTGGCCTTATGTATTTTTTAATGTTGTGATTTTTATTTTAGGTTGTGTTCAACGTCAAAATTAACAACCATGTTTTTGTTAAAACTAAAAATTCTATTTTAGACGTTTGTGCTGTGTTGACGTCTTCTTTTTGTTGGATTACGTGTTTTCTTTGTTGTCTTTTATGTTTTATTTTACTATACAATATTTTTTTATACATTTAAATATTTTCATAATTTTTTCATTTTAAATTTTAACCTTAAATAAATATAATAGTATCATTTGCTGCTGATACGTAAACAAAACGGCATTTGATAATATTTAAATTGTATCAAATAAGCACTGACAGTATCATAACCTAATTGTTAAACAGTTCTACCTACATTGATCTATCTACTAAACTTCATTGTTTTGGGATAAACCCACTCAGCAAATATTATTTTACTGTCCATATTGCAATATAACCTAAAAACATTGTTGTTAAATGGGTGTCACCTTTGGCCCAGAATTGGAAACAGATTAGCTCAAAAAACATGCCCATCGTTTTAGACTTTTACTAAGCAAAAAAAACTGACCTTTAGAGTTAACTTACTGTCTGCCAACATATCAAATGCTAATACAGCTGATTGAAATGCGTTGAAAAATCATACTTAAAAAATATATGAGAATTAACAGTGTCACAACTGTCATTAGCAACATAATTTTTGTGTTGAAGTATAGCCTAATTTAAACTGATAGTCTGCAAGTTTGCAACAATAAAACACTAATGAATAAATATTTGATGTTCAAATATCCCTAATGTTGCTCAACAGCGAAAGGGTCTATGAAAATATTATTATTTATCTATTCATATCTAATTTTAGTTGAAGGGTTTGAATCTTAAAATTCAATTACCTCAGAATGCATTTTTTTAGTTGTCACATTATAAAACTTTGTAAATATTTAAAAAGGGTTTAATCAAGACTTTAATTAACTTTGTACAATATTTTGCATGATTTGAATACAACTATTTGAAATACATTGTCAATTTAGGTTCAAAGCTAGGGCATATTTCGTTAATTATTATTTTGTGAAATTAAAACTGCAGTGACACAACTGCAAACCAAAGTTTTACTTTCACAGTAATATTAATCACATTTTATAGTGTTTTTGGTGTTACACCATAATGATTTTTACTACCTTTATTTTCAAAACGAAATTAACCGGAATCACTTTATGGCACACACTTTTTGGATCGTTTAATGTTATGCATTTTGTATATATTATGTTCTTAACATAAACTTCAAAACTAACACAACTTTTTGACAGTTTTAACCGAATTTTTTGTTGTTATTGTCTTGTACCTTTTGTCTTCTACTTTGACTGTCTCTTAATAACATCAGGCCTAAACCATTAATCATTTTATGACTGGATTTAAATGACATTTGTCAATTTGTGAAAATATCTGGTGGAATAAAAATATTATTAAATTTTAATATATTTAATATGATTTCTAATTGTCTTGACTTTTTTGATTCTCTCTATTTATAAATACCAATAATAGATACATAAAAAAAATCTTTCATTCAAGGCGTTAAAAAGTAAAGTGGACAGTTTTTCAATAGCGATTTAACTTTTACTTGGCAGAACTCTATTACTAAAAGGTAAAAAATAATATATTTTGCTCTGCAATTTTTACGTGTACGATTATTGATAGCTGTTTGTACTTTTCCCATCATTGGAATTGTTATCGAAGTTAAATCAATGTAAGTTTTATACAGTGATTGATCAATTTTTCGACAGTGCAGAATATTGGATCTAGTGCTCCATGCAAACACCATGTTTTTGCTTTTGAACGGCTCATACAACAAAGCCCAAAGTTCAGTGTCTGATAATCATACATAGGTGTCATATTACCCGAAACCACATAGTTAGGAATTGGTAGATAAAAGAAAATAAAGTATATAAACACATAAAAATTCCATAGTTATTTATGAGATAGTATAAATGTATACAGTAAAAATCGGTTATAACAACTTTCATCACAAATAATCATAAAAAAAATTTTTGTGTGTTATATGGATACTTACATGAGTATATAAGCAGTCTACTTATTAATCAGTTACAATTTGTAGTCAAAGTAACACATTAATAATCAAATTTAATCAAATTATTTGTTCTAATGAAACAATCATCTAAATTCTTGAAGGTAATAATTGCAAGTATTTTAATTAATGTCAAATTAAATTATTTACATTCTCAGTTCATATATAAAAGATATTAATTTGATTTCTTTTAAAGACAGTCAAACACATCAAATTCAAACAGAATTTTAACATTAAAAACAAAATAGTATTTTATAATTAACATGATCGATTGATGATGCTTGATCAAATTTCTATTTCAAATTTGACTCGTTCAAACTCTACACTTTCACGTGTTTTGTTACTCACAGCAAGAGAAAGTGTTGAGAATTTGAACAATTCAAAAAAAGATGCAAGTACGAAATGCCATTTGAAAATATATTTTTTACTATTTAAAGTTGTATTGACACAATCAGAAACCATTTTGTCTTTCGTTATAACCGATTTTCACTGTAAGCTTTTGTTTGCATTATTTAACAAATTGGTAACATCATTCTGAATTTATTTTATCAATTGTTGATAAACAATATTCAATTTATAATTGTGCAAGAAAAATTTTCAATCAAAAAAGACATTTCAAAAATTCTCCAAACCTGTTGTCGAAAAAAAGTCGAGTGTAAAATATTTAATGGTTTGAGTCTATACTAAACAAAAATACACCATGTGATTTATATTGTACTATACTGTTACATGATTCAGTCTGTCTTTTGCTAAAGAAATATTCAATCTATCTTTTTATGCATTTTGTAACGATATAACTGCATTTGCCTACCCATTTGACAATATTTATTTCTTCTATTGGAATTGTAGAACATAATGACTATTTCTATTTTCAATTTGTTACAATAATTAAACATCTTTTTCTACCATCTACTGTCATAGATTTTTGTTTCAAAATTTGAAAAATTGCAAAATTGATAAAATATAGACTACAAAGATCTATTTGTTGATTTTTGCCAAAGTAAAATAACAATGTGGTTGTCTTTCAAAAACTATTTATAGTACTTGAAAGATCACAGCATTCTATATTTTGTGAGTCGAAAACGTTCACTTGGGACCTTGTAGTTTGCAGGTCACAATAAAGCTTATTTACATACGTATTACTTTTTAACCAAATAAATTCATCTCAAATTTGAACTGTTAAAACTTTGTACATTTGGCATTTTTTCCTTGTCTTGAAAAATTTGATCTAACTAACACCTACCCTTTATCCCCTATATAATTCAATTATTTAGTGGATAAACTTGTCTGTGGTTTTGTAGTTACGCTCTAATGTCTTCATAATAACAAATGACTTAACTACCTAGGAATAAATTCTTGTTAAAGTTAGGCCACCATTATTTTTCTCGAAAAGGCTTTCATTGTGATACTGTTTCCCTTGATTATTTTTTTCTGATTAAACTGATGTGTTTTTAAGTCTTCATGTACTGTTTATTACTCACTGATTAAATATAAAAAAAAAACATGTATGAATTCTATTTATTCATGTTTAGGCTTTAATCGGAGCTGAGTACGAGACCAGGGTACAAGAAAACGGTAAAGTCGGACTAGATATGCTGCAGCAGCCACCTGCTTTGGACTATTACGAAGTCAAACAAAACCGACCGCTCAGGATGAAGAAGAAACTATACGAGTTTTTTACCGCACCAATCACAAAATTTTGGGCCGACTCTGTGAGTTAAATTGTTTTACTCAAATTGCCTTAGTCAATTAATTATACACTTGCTGTTTATCAACAGGTTCGAATCCACGAATAACATTTGTAGATTTCAATTCGCCTCATCTACAAATCCGACTGAATAGGCATTTGTTCATTGCATTGCTTCTCTCCGTATTCAATCATGATAACTGTGGATGCAAAAAAGACATTATTTGATTTATGATATCGACTGAAGATGCTTGATGGAATTTCAATATCAAATTTGAATTGTTACAATTTTTTACAATTCCGCATGTTTTTTCACTAATGACTGGGTTTCGCCTTTCGGCATCTTCAGGCATTCTATCACACGGACGCAACGGAACTGACAATACATGTGGAATCGTACAAAGTTGTAACAATTCAAATTTGATATTGAAATTCCACCAGGCACCTTCAGTCGATATCATAAATTATATCAATAATGCTACTACGACAAGATTGACTGAAAAAAACATACTAATCAACAATTATATCTTTACATACTTTTTACCCATTCTGAGTACATTACTCGAGCAAAATACTTCTGAACAAGTTTTTCTTTCATAATACCTGTAGCATTCAGAAGAGAAAATGAATATAAAATAATATTTAACATTCACAATCAAAGAAAAAGTGTTGGAAAAGTTTTACGGTGCTTATAACATTTTACATTTACCTTTTATCAATAGAATAGTGATCCATGTGTAATTTTTAGGTTATGATTTCTTATACCTTGTCATAAATGCTACTTATACCCTTTTACCATGTAATAATTGATACACACTATTCATGAGATAAAGAATAGTTGAGCCTTTCCAGGAAGGAGTAACTAATTAATTTTAACCGTGCTGTGAGTAGTGAATTTTTTTACATAAAAATTATAAACATTTTTTTAATCAAATCATTGTAATAGAATAAAACCAGTTGCATAATTCAGGGATTACAAACCATTGACACATAAAACTTGACTACATTATCACAATAATTGTTTACATATACAACAAGTACATCCATATTCCTTTACAAAAAAATCGCGCCTACGTACTAGTATGTCCATACTCCTGAAAAGGCTAATTGTATTTCTTAATTTCTTTTCAGTTGGCGTACATGTTTTTCCTCATGGTATTCACATACACGGTGCTAGTTCGAATGGAGCACACTCCATCTTGGCAAGAACTCTACTCTATAGCCTACATTGCGACACTAGGTTGTGAAAAAATTAGAGAAATTGTCTGTTCAGAACCGGTGGCAATCAGGTAACTAAAAGCATATATATATAATTTTTTTTTTATCCTTTGTCTAAATCACCCAATTTCTATTGAAACGCAATAGGAACATTCCAACACTGAATACTTTAGCAATTTGATTCAGTACTGTTGATGTTAAAAAAACTAAGAAAAATATCAAATCACGCTATTCAATTTGAATTTTTACAACTTTGTACGATTCCACATGTTTTGTCACTAACGACCCAGGTATCATCTTTCAGCATCTTCAGACATTCTATCACACGGATGCAACAGAACTGATAAAACTAAACACATCCGTGTAATAGAATGCCTGAAAATGCCAAAAGACGAAACCCGGGTCATTAGTGACAAAACATATGGAATCGTACAAAGCTGTAACAATTCAAATTTAATCATGCACCTTCAGTCAATATCATAAATTAAATCAGGTTATATTTTGATAAAAAAATAAGTTAGAACATGAAAGTTTTGACAGTCACACATTGTAATCGGCTGTCTCAACAGTGCAGTCTATGGGTTAACTAAATCTTTGAGCTTAATTGTATACTTGTACTGTAAAAAGATGGGTTAAGATTAGATGGTTTTCTACAAGATTTTCGTTACTGAATATTAATGGTCTCAGTCAAAAAAGTATACCCTCTTTCCTTAAATATTTTATGTTTATTTAAGACTAAGGTAATATTAAATATAATTAAAATATTTAAAGTTCAATAAATAACCATTAATAATTTATGTTGGTGTAAATTTATTATTATTAATTAGACATACAAAAAGGTCTATTTTGTTTACGATCAGGTATGAATTTAAAAAATATTTACCATCAAATGAAAACATAATTAAATTTGAATCGTTAAAACTTTGTATGATTCTACATGTCTTTTCACTAACGCACAGTTCGTCAGTTCTGTTACATCCGTATGATAAAACGCCTGAAGATGCCGAAAAGCGAATCCCGGGTCGTTAGTGACAAAACATATGGAATTGTACAAAGTTATAACAAAGCACCTTCAGCCAATATCGTAAATTAGAAATTTGAAAAAAATCATTATAATTTAATGGCTGAAAAGACATAAATCATTTTTTAAATAGTCATCGCATTTTTTATAAACTATTTCTTCTTCAGTCACAAGTTCTCCGTTTGGGCGTGGAACATGTGGAACCCCTGTGATGCGGCGACAATCATCCTGTTCCTGGTTGGGCTATCGTTGAGGTTACGGCCGTCCACCCAGGACATCGGAAGGGTCATCTATTGTGTGGATTCGATCTACTGGTATCTCAGGATATTGAATATACTTGGAGTTAACAAATACCTCGGTATGTATTTTATTTCAAATCAATAGTGATCTTACTGTTGCATGTTTTGACACAAAGTATTCAAATCAAAAAAATCATTTATTATACAATATGCAATTTGATTATTTTTTTAATCATTTTTTTTTGTTTATTGATTGAATTGGCATTCACTTGGTTGAACTCCATTATAACATGATGAAAAAAAGTAGCAATGTATTTTAGTTCTACAAAATATTTTTTTATTTTTTTAAATACAGTTGATAGCTACTTCGGTTCACGCCGTCTTCAGAACAATGCTTAAACGAAAATTTGCTTATCTATATATAGCTATATAGAAAATGTGCACAATACATCTTCACTCCTGTTTTAACCGCCTAGCTTGTTTCTTGCTCGCAATAAAACTAAACATTTTCAAAAATTGTTAACGAAACTAAAAAGGCTAAAAGGTTAAAACAGTAGAGAAGATGTATTCTGTACCTTTTCTACACAGCTATATATAGATAAGCAAATGTTAGTTTAAGCATAGTTCTGACGATGGCGTGAGCCGAAATAGCTATCAACTATATTTAAAAAAATAATTTTGTAGAACTAAAATACATTGCTATTTTTTTTTCACCGTGTTATTTGTTTTTTATGACTTATTCGTTGATTTTAATTCTTCTAAATGTGAAAAAATATAATAATGGACATATACTCCATCAAATAAACAGTTAAGTCAGTATAAATCAGGCTTTATTTCAATACAAAAATTACCCTTTAGCTGTTAACTTTTTTATATTTTTAAGTATCAGCTATCAATACACTGCTATTAGTTACTGAATAGTTGTAAGATGCCAGCAGTTAATAGGTTAATAAACCGTTTCAAACTATTTCTCCAGGTCCACTTGTCACCATGATGGGAAAGATGGTGAAGAATATGATTTACTTTGTGGTGCTGTTATTAGTGGTATTGATGTCATTCGGAGTTTGTCGACAAGCCATTTTGTATCCACATAACGATGCCAGTTGGAGACTTGTGAGAGAGGTAACAAATTGTATTCATAGATAAACTACTTTCTTAATTCAATTTATAGATTATTTTTGATTGAATTGGCATTCACTTGGTAGAATTCCATTATAACACGGTGAAAAAATAGCAATACTCTCTAAATCTACAATTTTTTTTTAAGATAACATATCTGCATAACAACTATCACAAAAAATTCTTAACAAACAAACTAATATATGTCAGTCGCCATTGCTCAATCCACTACAGGGGGCTGTTTCGTTTCCGTAATAAACAATTTCCGTGCCATATGTAAGCTTATTGATATAGCCGCTTTTTTAGTTTCATTTACTATTTTTGAAAATGTTTAGTTTTATTGCGAGCAAGAAACAAGCTAAGTCGTTAAAACAGGAGAGAAGATGTTTTATGTACCTTTTCTACCCAGCTATATATAGATAAGCAAATGTTCGTTTAAGCATAGTTCTGACGATAGCGTGAGCCGAAATAGCTATCAACTATACCTTAAAAAAAAATTGTAGAACTAAAATACATTGCTATTTTTTCACCGTGTTATAGATTATTATCTGTATTAATAAAGTTGTTAGTTAAAAAAGTTTGAATAATTCAAACTGTGTAAACTTCCACTAGTATTGTTACTATTGGCCTAGGTCTAACCTTTTGGTTTTTTCAACAATTTAAGTGCACATATGAGCTAACCCTATTCAGTCTTAATTTAGCCTGAGTTAGCACATAAAAGAATAATATTTTATGTGCCAACTCTCGATTATCTTTAAGTACTCAAATTAATTTTAATTACAGCATGAAGTTTGATGTAAAATTATGCTACAAACGATGATAGCGTGAAACCAAAATAGCCATCAACAGAATTCTTTAATTCTTGAAGAACCAAATATTTTGATACTTTTTCGATTATTAAGTAAATAACAATTCAATCAATACAATTTTTTTTGCTGTCTATGAAAGAAACATGAGGCTAAGTTCATAAACCTCTGAATTGTGATTTATCTCCTTGTTGCACATGTACAGATATTCCTCTTTTGTTTTACTAACTTAATAACCTTTTTTAACAATTTATTTTTTTATTTTCTTTATGTTTTATGTTTTTAAGCACAGTGGCAACATATGTTTACTTAAAAAACTTGTTATTTTATATTGTGAGGTTTTCTTTATAGATTATTTGAATTATTTGAATATATATACATCTAAAACAAAAATATTGAACATTGTTAAAGCTCTTGTCAGATGGTTCTACACTTCAGGAAGAACAAACAATTGAATGTTTTTTTGATTGAGTTCTATTTGTTAAAAATGCAGATTTGTAGATGGCATTGAGAAGCATATTTCTACAAATACAGAATCTTGACAGAATACCAAATATCTAGAATATGAGATATCTAACTAAACACTACTCGTCACCAGTTTATCAATAAAAACCTGTATGTCAATGACATCTGTGATTGTGTCGCAACACTATAATAATATTGCCTGTAAAAATGGCTTATCCTCAGTGAATGAAAATTAACGTGATGAATCATTATGCCAATAAGAAAGTAATTTGATTCTATCTAAAAATATGTCAATTCATACCTACGCTTCTCAAAAAACTATATATTTTATTATATATATAAAACCCTTCTTCCAAGAAATAATAGTTAGCACTTTCAAACTAATACATGTAATTTATGACATCGAATGAAGGTGCTTGATGGAATTTCGGTATCAAATTTAAATTGTTACAACTTTGTATAATTCCACATGTTTTGTCACTAATGACCCGGGTTTCGCCTTTCGGCATCTTCAGGCATTCTATCACATGGATGCAACAGAAAAGAAGATGCTGAAAGGCGAAACCCGTGTCGTTAGTGACAAAACATGTGGAATCGTACAAAGTTGTAACAATTCAAATTTGATATTGAAATTTCATCAAGCACCTTCAGTTGATATCATAAATTATATCTATTTAGTACTAAGTAATTTGAACTTATTTCAAATTGTTTCATTCAGTATTACTGGTTCATAAAACATTTTCAAATATCCCTAGACAATTTGATATCTCACTTTTACTCAAATTGGATGTGTGACAATTGAACAATTAGTTTTTAAAGCAATGTGTAATAATGCTATGGACGGGGGCGCTAGGTGTTCTTTCAGCCCTACTTCATGCTGTACGGAGAAGTGTTCGCCGAGCAAATGGAGGCGGAATGCGGCGATGAGCTCGGCATGAAAGCCTGCAGCGCAGGTGGATGGGTTCCCCCGCTTGTCATGTCCACTTATTTGCTGGTGGCCAACATTCTGCTGGTCAATTTGCTCATTGCTGTCTTCAATAACATCTTCAACGAGGTCAACAGTATATCTCACCAGGTGTGGACGATGCCTGACATTCAGCAGCAGAATGATCCAATCGACACTTCATTTCCATTGTTTTTTTTTTTTGTTGTTTTGTTGAATTTTTGTAATGGTTTTGTTATTTCATACTTACACAAAAAAAAAACAAAATCAGACAATACACATGATTTGTAGTATTTGTAGAAAATGTCCATCATTCTTTGTCCAGTCTTTTAGATTCCACTCTAGCTATGTCAACATCCGGTAGCTACAATGTGGAATCCAAATCCAGCCGGAGGAGATACCGCTGAGGTCCTAGCCTCTGAAGGATTCACAGCATCCAGGTCCTATTACTGCATTTAACCTGTTCCATACGGCTGTTTTTCATACAGATTAAATTTGTCGTTTCTTTTCATAAAGAGTCATAAATAGAGCCATAAAAAACAATTGGGTTGGCTTTTATGGAAGCCAGATGCTTAAGGAATGTTTCACAACATTAAAAAAAAACAAAGAAATGTCCTATGTTGTCACAATCACTGACAAATATATCCCTAGTTCCTTGTGAAGTTAGGCGTGAAGTTTAGCGTGTAGTTTCAAACTGATTTGTTACCTGGCGGAGATCGCGATAAATTTAAAGGGTTTGAAAAATCGATGTTTTAAATATTTAAGCCTAATACTTTTGACAAGTGTATGGAGGTGGTCGTAGCAGGACAAATTAAGTGATATTTTGAACACAAAATCAGTCCTATATGCATAAGATTTCCTGTATTAAAGTCATTTGGTAGACATTAAATCGAGGGTAGCATAGTTTTCAAAATATATTTGGCCATTACTTATAGATATTCTGTTTCGATGAAGTATTCGATTTGGTATATATTCCATTCTCTTTTTGTACAGTCTAAAAATCTAGAAAAAATCAATAATAAAATATACATATTTTGAGTAAAATCTATCAATATGTCAACCAATGTAAACAATATCACTTTGTTGAATTTACGTTTCAAATCGATAAATTTTATTTGATAAATCACTAATAAATATATCTATTGGTGAGAATAATTATTCACAACAACAGAAAACTGCAAAAATTATTGTCTTTAAATCTGTAAAGGTGTCCAGAGGGACTATTGACTGTTTTCAAATCATTTCAGGTTTGATTGGTCTAGAAATAAGTATGGAGATGATTCATGTGATTGATGAGATAACTGATACATTGAAGAAAATATTTAGTCAAAAAACCTACAGAAACATTATACGATTTTTAACCTTCTTCCTGTCAGTCTAACTAATAAGTAAATTTTTATCTATTGGTTTTAGCAAGCTGTTCTGAAACAATACTTTACAGATTGTTGAAAATGGATCTAACAATATTGCAAGATTACATCAGATCAAAAAATAAAAATTTACAGCAGCCTAACCTAACCATCTTGTTAAATACTTTCTAACGTAAATAACTTATAAGTAAAATTTAATTCATAATTTTAACCATGATGTCCTGAAACAATATTCTACAAATTGTTGAAAGTGTTTCATAAATATGTGTATAAAGCAATTTTAAATGTATCTGATTCGGCACACAAAAGGTTAAAAACCAATTAACAATATGGGAGTTTTACCTATCAATAAAACTCTTTCGATCGTAAACAATTCTAAGGAACATACGAACTGGCATTGTTTGGCCATTGAGTAGATTTTGTGTTGAGATGTTTTTTGATGAATTTGTTTTTTCTTTCAGGGTTGTAGCTGTGAAACAATCGTACTGTTTTTTGATAATGTCTTTCAGGAATTTTACTTATGTATACATATACAATTTCCAAACGGTTTGTGACTTATGTAACTATCAAATAAGATTTTGTTAGGATATAACGGTATTCCTTTAAATGCTTATTTCCAGGAGCAATCAGCATAGACTATTTAGCAAATCAATTTTAGTTTTTCATTTCTTTTCAAAACCTTTATCAATCCAGGTATTTTACCAGCCATACTTCATGCTGTACGGAGAAGTGTTTGCAGACGACATCGATCCTCCATGCGACACGGACCCCGGACTGGCCCCGTGCGAGACTGGTCGCTGGATCACCCCCGTCGCAATGTCCACGTATCTTTTGGTGGCCAATATCCTTCTCATCAATCTTCTTATTGCAGTCTTCAACAATATCTTCCAGGAAGTGAATGCTATCTCGCATCAGGTCAGAAACCGGCTAAACGCGTGAGGTGTTGGTGGCCGATATGCAGAATAGGCTTGAATAAAGTAACCTAGAATACTTGAATCTAGCTCAATTTAACAATGATTCTAGAATCTGAATTGTTGCAACTTTGTACGATTCCATATGTCTTGTCACAAACGACCCGGGTTTCGCGCGTCGGCATCTTCAGGTATTCCATCGCACGGATGCAACAGAACTGACAAGTTCTGTTGCATCCGTGTTATTCGTGCAATTCAAATTTAATATTGAAGTTCCATCAAGCACCTTCAGTCGATATCATAAATTAGATTCTAGAATCGTTCTAATACTTTATTCTTTATTATACATTTTGTATAATTGATTGATGACTATAACAACTAATTGCTATAACATAAACCAATTTGAGTTAATTTTGGTATATGATATATTGTATATATACATTTATTATTTATCAGCAGGTTCGAATCCCTGAATAATATATATTGATTTCAATGCGCCTCATCTATAAATTTAATTGAATAGGCATTTGTTCATTGCATTGCTTCTTTCTGTATTCAATCATGATAACGATGCATGCTAAAAAGATGTTATTTAATTTATGATATGGACTGAAGGTGCTTGATGGAATTTTGATATCAAATTTGAATTGTTACGACTTTGTACGATTCCACATGTTTTGTCACTAACGACCCGGGTTTCGCCTTTCGGCGTCTTCAGGCCTTTTATCAAATGGACGCAACAGATAATTAATAATCTAAAATAATCTAATCAGAAGTATTTGTTAAATGAGCTTTATTCAAATATTTAGTTTGACATAATATTACTGGCATAATTGTAACATTGATCATTGATACTAATCTGCAATCATAAGACAAAAGACAGCTATTTGACAATAACTAAATATTGAACTAGTATGTATGTCGTTTATTTTGGGTGAAAAATACTCCTAACATCTTCAGGCATAAAACGACATCAAACAATAAAAAATTAATTCAATATAGGCATCGATTATTAAAAACACATTTTTTTAATACATATATCCAGCATTATCGCATTATCAACTGATAAAGGTCGTTATCATAAAATATATTATGGAAATAAATATTTAAAAAAAAAATTTATTGCTTAAAATAATATGCCTATCCATGAGGAAGTGACAGTTAACACTGTAAATGTGATAATTATTAAGCTCCGTACAATTTTAGATTATGTTGACAATAGCTATTTCGGCTTTTGCCATCATTAGAATTGACTAGATAATTCAGATAAGCGAAATATCGCTTTCATATATATGTAAAGTTTTGTTGAGCTAAATATTTTGACATTTTTACTATATTATAACTAAAACCTGATATACTATGAGTGTTTTTATATTTATATAAATATTTTACTATATTATAACTAAAACCTGAAATACTTATTAGTGTTTTTATATTTATATAAATACTGTTGATAGAAACAGTAAAAATAAGAGCTAGAATTTTGCTTTTTATAACTGGCTTTTGTCACCCATCTTAGATAAAAAATTCGAGGTTAAGTCATTATATGAACATTCGATATTGTCAAATAACTGCCTTTATATAATATTTATGAAGACAGTATTGTCCAAGATCAAACTGCTTTTTCAATTGCGAAAAGGCAATATGTGCTTTGTCAAATTATTTGTGCCGTGGTTTTACTCACTGTAAAAAATATTTTACAGTAAAAACGCTTTACAACATGATACTCTTTTTCTACTGAAATTTTTTTATAAATATATTATTTTATCATGTACATATACATAGCTTTTGCTTTACAGCTTGGTGGTGAAAATTAATGTTATCCATATATGTATGTATAATATGTTACAGCGATAGTATATTTCAAGTGAAAATATAATTTTACTGACGTTTCAGTCAAATCACACTACTCGTATATTTTTACATTTTACAGGTGTTGGTGTTTTTTTCCACTAAAACCATAGACAACATTATGATATTATCATTGAGAGGCTTGGTACATATTCGCTATTTAAATTGATAAACTATATTTTCACCAAAAATATAATTTCGCTGTAACATATGCACATTAACATCATCCCAGTTTTTTCTTTCTGTGTTCATGAAATTTTAATAATAAAACACAATATTTAATACTGTTTACATAATTTTATATTATTAAGAACAGTTGATAATGCTCACGATGAACGAAACCAGAGCTGATTTTAAAAATTTTAATTTAAGGAAACAGTACTTAAATTCTGTTTTATTGTTTCAATTTAATGCTTTATCACCAAGAAGTGACAGTTGGCACTTTATATAAATTCATTTAAATTTTGAAATGCACTATTTTAAAGCAATAAGATAATAAAAGAACAAATACTGTCAAATTAACACTGGGATGGTGATATGTTCACATTTGTTGTTCAAAATGCCGGAAGCTTCTTGGTAAATACCATTTAATAAAACAACACATCTAAATTGACTTCTCCACAGACATAATTATCATTAATCAAGAAAAAGAAGTAATTTGTCATGTATGACATCATACTCTTTTCAAAGTGTTACAATTTTCGTATCATACAATAGATGGGAGTGGTAGGGAATTCTATTATATTTTTGTAGTATAATATGTTTTAAAATGAACAAATCAATTTGTCTGTTGATTTGTGTACTCATTGCTTTTTCTGTCGTTTGTTCGAATTGGGAAAAATTGTTCCAGTAGCTTGCAAAGTGTTGATTAACTTTTTGAATATAGGGACTTTTTCTGATTTTCTATGCATAAAATATTAAAAAACAAAGCTATTCACTAATGAAATTTGATTTGTTGAAATATTGTACATCAGTATTGTATAATATTGAAAAAGTAAATTATAGTATAGGGTCTTTCAATAGAGATGATTGAAATTTGTTGGGTTGCATTGTTAATAGCAGCCATTTTGTTAAAGTGACAGCTGTCAAATTTGTTGTCAATTGCTTAATAGACTATGGCAAATCATTATGAAAAGTTAAAGAATTGAACAACATCTGCAAATCATCAATTTTGGATTGACGTTTTGCATGAGTAATTTGAGGGTATGGAACTGGCCATTGAGATAGTGAGATTTAACGCATTTAGACTTCTTCCTTTGGGGCTATTTTTAATCGAAAGTCTTTGCGAATAAACCACTCACACTTGCCACCCTCAAAGTCAACATAACAAACAATACCCAACAGATTCAGCCAGATTTTAATAACAAAGTCATTGAAAATTGGACCTTCCAAATATGTGCCACTATGCAAAGTCCCTGCAAACATTTGTGTGACATAGTATTCCATATTTAACATCATAAAATATACTTAAAAAAGAAAAAAAAATGAATCGATATCTCACACACAACTTATTTTATTTAAATTTTAACAAATTTTGAACACCCCTATTCAAAGACCTTTATATATTTACCATTATGCATACTGAATCAAGTGCTCTATTTACGATGAATGTGACCATGGAATTTAAACAACAATTTAACATAGAGACACAGTATTAAAAAAAATATTGTTTAAACTTAATTTCGCTTTTAAACCTTTAATCTAATATTACTATCAACTCTACCATTATTTCAGCCCAAAATTGATCCAATACTGGGACTGAATCCATGTTTGTGCATTGAAGGTTAAAAATAGGGGGTTATTTGAAGGATTTTAGGTTATATAGACAGGAGAAACCGTCATATTTTTTTTGTTATGATGGGGCAGGAGTAAATCAAAACTTGGCTAAAATTTTCAAGTATTAATTTCAGACAGTCATTTAAACAAATAGCAAAATAAAATTTATTATTTTAGGTTTTATTTACCAAGAAATACTTAATTATAGTAAAAAATTGTTATAAATTTGTAATCTATATATTCTTTATATTTTATAACCAATTATGCACCACACATAACACAAATTAACAAACGCTTCACAAAAATAATCCATTTAACGTTTCTTTTTTTTTTTGTTATCATATATCAATATACAATATATATTTTTTCACCCTTAAAGCAAAGAGGACACTCATGTTATATTTGAGTTTTGAGAAAACGTATTTTAGTGTTTTAGCAGGGCTGTGGAATCGTTAAACAAAAAACACGACTCACGGTTCATTAAATTAAAGATCAAACGACCAATTCGGCAAATTGTTCATTTAGATGTTTTTCAAAATCGTCTAAAATCGTCAAAAAAACTCTGCGACTCCACTCCTGAAAATTGAAGCTTATTGGATGTATTATTAATTCATTTTTAAAATTTTTTAAATCCATAAAATTACATTTAATAAAAAATATTAACAAAATTTAAAAAACATCTCAACTGATGAAATTTTTTTGATAGTTAACACTATCAAAACTTTCATTTTAATACTTATATTTATGTTAATGATAGCCTGATTTGTGTTGATAATTCTCTTAAAGTTAACCAACACCACACCGTTGAATTAATTTGTGAAATATCCGGTGTTCAAATATCCTCTGTAATAAAACATTAAATTCTGTTACCTAATATTGTTGTTAAATAAAATATATTTTAATCATACCTGATTTGACAATGAGTTCATAACCCTCCGAGCAACTTTATTATAATTTTCTTAATTGTGATTTCAAAAGATTTATTTTGCAAACATTCTTTTGCCCATTATATAAAAAGAAAAAATACAAACTATATTCATAATAAGCTACCAAAATGTCACAAGTGCCCTTTTTGGTTTTAGGACACTATTTTTATTTCATCATATATTTTTTCCATCTATATGTGCACTTATCACTTATCATGTTTGACTGTTGTGAAATTGTGTATTGATGTATATTACTGACTACCTTCAAATTTTGTGGCAATTCTGAAAGCATATATTCTCATTTTGGTCTTCTTGTAATCAAGGTTATATCATTTCATATAATTCAGTTTTTAACACTGCTACATTAAAATTTTTTAGGTTAAATTCTTTCAATTTGACTTTTGGGTTAGTTAATATTTCAAATCAATCAAAACATTCATGAAATGTTGTTTGAAAATATGCATGTCTAACATTCATTCTTTGTTTAGGTTTGGATGTTCCAACGTTTTACAGTGGTAATGGCCTATGAACAGAAACCTGTTTTACCGCCACCTCTGATAGTTCTGTCACATGTGTATCTTTTACTGAAATGGTTCAAGAGGAAATCTCGAGGAGTACGGGAAACCTATGATAATGGCTTGAAGTTGTTCCTCGAGAAAGACGATATGGAAAGACTGTATGACTTTGAAGAGGAGTGCATCGAAGGATATTTTAGGGAACAGGTATTTCACCACAATTGGATTACCTTTACAATAATATTCATTTATTATATATAATATTAACACATTCGTTATCATGTGGATTTGAACCAAGATTTTAATCTATTCTGTGTAGGTCACATATGTAGGCAAATATTTTATTAATTTATAATGTTTTTTTTTTTGTATAGGAATTTAAGCTTAATCAATCAACTGAAGAAAGAGTTAGAAACACTTCCGAGAAGATGGAAAATATGTCCCAAAAAGTTGAGGATATTAATCAAAAAGAAAATCTACAAATATCTTCCATACAGGTCAATATGCTATGTCATTTATTTGTCCATAATGATCAATTCACTATAAAATCAATTCTTTAATGCATGAAATATTCAATATAAAATCAATTCTATAATGCATTTTTGATAATTCAGGGTGTAGAGTTCAGGATACGGAAATTAGAAGAACTCTCCGATCAAATTCTGAACCATTTAGCGGTGATCCATCGCTTCATGGCAACTCATCCGCATATGGGTGCCCGAGGAGGATCTGCCGATACCCTCAGTGCTGAACCGCCCCTTGCAAGAGTTCAAGATAGACTTAGAAGGTTTAGCGAACGATCAGAGGTGAGTTGTGATATATTTAATGAGAATCTGGGTTTGATACATCGAACCCGAAAGAAATTGTATTGTTCTCAAAACCAACATCCATCAATTTTCGGAGTAATTTATGATATCGACTGAAGGTGCTTGATGGAATTTCAATATCAAAATTGAATTGTTACAACTTTGTTTTGCCATTCGGTATCTTTTCAGCAACAGAACTGACGTTAAATAAACAGTTAGCTTCGTCTATATACCAAAGTTATTAATTACAGGAAAACACTTAACCCAAGGTAGTCAGTCAAGGAAGTCAGTTCTGTTGCATCCGTATGATAGAATGCCTGAAGATGTCGAAAGGCGAAACCCGGGTCGTTAGTGACAAAACATGTGAAATCGTACAAAGTTATAACAATTCAAATTTAATTTTCGGAGTGTTGACAATTTACTGTTAGTGTATGTTATAAAGCTTTGACATTTGTTATTTTGTCTACATAAAGTTTTCTTGCTGTCAGGTTTGCCAGACATAAAAATTGAAACACACTTCCCAGTGGCAAAACATAAACAATTGGCCCTCATACGATTGTTAGAAATGGCTTCCTATCTTTAGTTACAAAAATTAAATAAATAAACCTTCGGCGTTTAATATAAAACATGGTCCAATCAGTTTAACTTAAATCAATGTTTGCAGTCATTTTTAATTACCGTGTAGTATTGGGGTTGATAATTGATTATTAAAAAAGAAACATTTGACACTCTTTGACTATAGGTGTCCATTTTTTGATGTTTATGTTTTGACAAAAAGATGTGGCATGGATTTATCAATCTTGCAATATCATGTTATTTTTAAATCCATTGTCAACCTTATCATCAATGGAGCAATATTTTTTTTCATGCTTAGCTGTTAGAAGGTAGTGTAAAGATCTGATTTTTTATATTTCATACATTGATATTGTGTGAAACATCAAAAAATATCCCATAATGAAAGGGCTACAATATTGAATAAATCTAACATTGAAATTGTTATTTCACTTAGTGCGTTAAATGTAAACTAAAGTGTCAAATGTTACGCTTCATTAATGTTTGACTTCTCATTTATGTTCAATATATTATCATTTAGGCTGCATCGGACGGTGAAGGCGGTACTACAGTGACAGTTCCAAGACGTCGAATCACCAGAGCCTTAACGGAAGCTCGTCCGGACACTGTCTACATGGAAGAGTCCGCCGTTCTCTCGTTTAATGTTCCCGTGCGAGAAGAAGATGAGGAGGACTTAGCCTGCTCAAGCCTGGTACCTCCAAAGGTTCATCTTTTTTGTGTGGCATTTTTTTTTCACTAGTTTTTCATAACCTCACTTTTAATAGTTACCTGTATATTCACTATACTATACTTTACATACAAGCAAGATTGCAACGTATTGGCTTTCATAGATTATAACTTTTAATTGTGTGTCTATAATCTATGACATTTAAGTTGTAAGTCGTACATATATATGTTACAGCAAGAGTATATTTCAAGTGACACCATATTTTTACTAGTAAAAATGTAATTTACCAGTTCAATCAAATAAGTTATACTGATTAAGATCAGTGAAATCATAGTTTTCTAAATATTAGCTTAACATGTATTTATGATGTGCTCAACCTAATTTGAACTTTTAAAAAACATTCTACACAAATGACAAACTTTCTAAAAAAAAAAAATTTCTGTGTTGTGATGTATAGCATGTTTTACCTATTATTTGCATGATAAATAAAAAAAGGAATACCCAAAAAAAAACAAAAGAATTTTATTGTACGTAATCAATCTAAAAATGAACTGTCACTTCTTAGTTCACCAAAGCATTATATTTAAATATGTACAATTTTTATATTTTTCTGATCAGCACCGGTTTCGCTGATCGTGAGTATTATCTGATGATATAAAAGATATTGTGACAAGACTTTGTAACTTATCGACTGAAAGTGCTTGGTGGAATTTCAATATCAAATTTGAATTTTGAACCTTTGTACGATTCCACATGTTTTGTTACTTACAACTTGAATTTCGCCTTTCGACATCTTCAGGTGTTCTATTAACAAGTCGGTTCTGTTGCATCCATGTGACAGAATGCCTGAAGATGCCGAGAGGAGAATCCAGGGTCGTTAGTGACAAAACATGTGGAATCGTACAAAGCTGTAACTATTCAAATTTGATACAAAAATTTCATCAAGCACCTTCAGTCAATATCATAAATTATTTATTATGATTAATATTACCTCTTTTTCTGTTTGTGTAGTTTATTTTATATTCAAACAATTATTTGATTTCAGTTGGACGTTATACACTCGATTGATAGTAGAAGACCCGAATCCACTTCCGGTTCATCAGATGGACGAGGAGTTTTGGGTACTGGAGTAACAGGGGCCACCGAGAGCGCAGAAGCCACCGTGCCTGATGCTGGTGCAGCCGCTCCTCTTTTGATGCCTCCCAGCACCGATTCCAAAGACACTGATGAACCAATCGAAGACCATAAACGTAAGAATGATATATTATATTCGTATTTTTTTAGGTTATTTATTGTTTGTAATTTTCACACAGATGTCAATACTCCTACTAAATTATACAGTTTTTTTGCACTATATATATTTTGTCACTAAACATTGTTGTGTAAAACCTAGTTTCTTAACCGGCGGTCTGCAATGTGATATTATTTCGAAAAACAATTAAATTTTTAAATCATATTTTTTTGTAAATATGAAAAGAATTAATTCAATAATATTAAACTGGCCACTGGGGGTCAAAGAAATGTATTTTTACGTTTACAGTCATCAATAATTGACTGAATTACTGCTGTAAGCGTGGTAATGCGTTCCATAATCACATGCTTACGCAGCTGGTATTAGAGGTTTGATATACTAATGCATAATGTTTAAATTCTTAATATAAAGCATATTTCGACCATTTTAAATCATTTTTTATTTTATTGGCACAGTGACATCTCTTGGAGTCACACAAAAGTTTATAGACAAAAAAAATTGTGAAATATTGATTGTCTGTTTAACCGTTAGAATGCTACGCGGCGCAAAAGCGCTGCGATCGTTTGTATCGAAAATTGGCGCAGCGCAAAAGCGCTGCGAGTTTCAGTGTGTTTTCGGTGCTCCGCGGGAGTGCACGTACGCTAACCTCGCGCGTAATTTGTAATGAGAGTGCATTCTTATACATTTAAAAATAACTTTTATCGTTTTTTATATTATTTTAAAATATCACTGCTCGAAACCATCGTAAGGGAAACAAATCGATATGCTGCACAGTTTTTGGCCTCGCACACTGTATCGGATAATTCTCGAGCAAAAAAGTGGACGCCGACAACAATATACGAAATGAAAGCCTTTATTGCTGTCATACTCGAAATGGGAATAACGAGAAGGCCAACAATTAGTAGTTATTAGTAGCTATTTGTGCGGCAAAACATAATTGTTGAGCTATTTTTTTTTGATTTTTTATAATAAAAAATATTTGTTGATTTTTTATTTTAATAACAAGAATTTATAAAATTGTGAAATATTGATTGTCTGTTTAAATATACTTAAATATTGTTATATCAGCATACAGTGTTGCAAAATTATTTTCTTTGAATAAAAAGTCAATTATATGAATATTTATTATTTTATTCCAATGTTGATAATCCGCAAAACTTTTTTGGATTTATTGGTGGTCCGTGGATGTATAAAGGTTGAGAAACTATGGTGTAAAATATTGTGTGACAAGACTTATTCACTTACTGACTGAGTTTGGGATATCTCGTACATGGCACAGAAAAGTTTGAGTGAATAATTGATCTCGAACACTCATTTCAACGTTTGATTTACCTGATAGAAAATTTGATTACAGCATAAACATGCATATTTTTCCTTTAAGGTGAATCCGCTGACCTTGAGAGCTTATCTGAAGTAGTGTCCTTGCGAGGAGAAAACTGTGGACGCACAGTTCTTCGGCGTAGACACAACACAAGACGGTAAGAGAAATTCAATTTATGATAATTATTTATTTATAAAAGTGTTTTCCAAGAATCAAAAACATATACAGATACATAATTCGATAGAAACAATTGAACCAATTTTGAATTCAATTTGAATCGTTCAAACTTTTTACATTTCCTCGTATTTTTTTCATTCATGGACCTGGGTTCTACTTTTTGGCACCTTGAGGCATTTTAATATATAAACGTAGTATAAATGACAGTCAATTAAATGTCTAGATCAAAGCTTAATTGCTCACTCAATATTGGAAAAGAATGCAGTTGGTTTCTGTTAATTTTTAAAATATTTTAATATTTTGTTTTTAGAAATATCTCAACTGTTTTCTGTGCCAAATTCGAATGAGTGAATGATTCAAATTTTATATTAAAATTCCCTTGAGTATCCTCAGTTGATATCGTAAATTATTTCCATATTCATTAAAAAATAAAAGTTGGTATGTCTTCCATAATTTTCTTTTTTATTTTTCAAACAATCTTTGAATCTTTTTTAATCAACATCCAAAGATTTGTCAATTGACGTCCTAGCAAATATGCTAACAAAGTAAAGATTTCAGCAGTTCAAACCAATATTGAAAAAGGTTTCAAAAAAAGATGTTAAAATGTACAAAATGTCTGCTAGCCAATTATAAAACTTGCTTTAAATGTTCTATGTTACAAATAAATCTGAACAAAAACATAACCTCAAAATTTCACTACAAAGGTTCCTTCAAAAATTTTATCATATTCCACTGTATATCAAATTTGCAACATCAATTTTGACAAATTGACTAACTAACATAAATTATTATTTGTTTCATGCATTTCAGAGTGTAAGTTGTAACAAAATTCACCATTTTGCACATCAATCCTTAGTTTATCCCCATAGAATACTTATTGGCTTTCATAAGATTTATAACCAGTATATATAATACATAAAACAACTTATTTGCTTAGATTTACATCTTGGGCTTAGAGTTAGTGAACATATTGATCTATTTGATGGATTTGACGATAATTTTGTGTAAATTAATTCACCCCTGATTTGGCAGTTGTGAAAAACCACATTAGAGTAATTTATTACACACGCAGTTAGCGAAAAAAAATAGCAATTTGACAGGCCAAAACAATAGTTTAAATTCGATTTGCAAGCCTTTTTCTGGTGACATTTTACCGCCTACAAGACCTTAAAGGGATGGCACACGGTCTCCCGCAATAAAGGCAATGTTTGACAGCTTGCAATTGCTCACAATGCTTGCGAATCCAAGGTTTTGGTTTTGCTTGTCAATTGCTCTGTATTAAAATTATGTTTTTTTTATTATTGCTGTATATTTGCTAGTTATGTAAATTATCCGATTTCATAACTGTGCCGTAGTTGTAAAATTAAGTCATTAAGTTTGAATGATATAAAGTATATTACAATTAGCCAATCACCAGACTTGTCTTTACCATATCTCTTACAACATCTTACATAAGCTGACTAGAAATTAATCTACAATGAATGATCACACTCCTGATTTTTATAACTACACGGTATAAGTATTTTGAAAATGTTTCTCAATAAAGCGAAACACGGGTCGCATCTAGTACGATAATAAAATTGATTTTTTTAATTTCATATTAAAAATTAACTTTCACAAAACCACTGCTGAATCGATCAAAAATATATGACTTAAAAATCAGTTCTTATGGAAAAATTTCTTCCGAAATACCTTCATTAAAAGACCATATGTTTCATATCCAAAGCATTTGTGGCTAATACACCTAAATTTTAACCTATATTAAGTCTGAAGACATTTATCAAAGAGACAAAACACGTGTCACAACCAGCGGAATAACAAAGCTATCCATTTTATTCTATATCGACATTTTGATCATTTGTTCTTCATCTTTAAGCCCGGAAAAGGAATTAATTGTTGTTAAACACTAAATATTTTAATCTAAGGCAAACATTTGATATAGTAAACAGTTTTTTTTTATTTGTATTATTACAACTTTGTATGATTCCACATGTTTTGTCACTAACGAACCGGATTTTGCCTTTTGGCATTCTATCAAGCTGCCATTTAGTGCTTGCCTTTGGGTCTGTGTTTTCCTGTAAATAATACCTTTGGTATATAGACTGTGCTAACTGTTTATTGTACATCAGTTCTGTTGCATCCGTGTGAGAGAATGCCTGAAGATACCGAAAGGCGAAACCCATGTGGAATCGTACAAAGTTTTAACAGTTCAAATTTGTTATTGAAATTCCGTCAAGCTCCTTCAGTCGACATTATAAATTGTAATAAACAGTATTAAACAGTGTCAAAACATGCTTGTTTCCTAGTTCTCTTCAAACACTTTGACATTTAATAAACACCTTTTTCTTCAATTTTTTTATCAACCTCTTACAGCACTGCCTTCACACCACAGACAATACATTATATTACACTTTCAATAATTTATCACTTAAACTCCATGCTTGATATTAATTCCTTAACATTTTTTTTAAATGATATTGCAATTACAGTGGAACCCCGATCAACCGTTCTCGCATAATACGTTTTCCCGAATGGATCGTTCATTTTTTATAGTCCCGTCAAACGTCTATACGAATAATGCTAAATAATTCCACACTAACCGTTCCCCAATTTATCGATTTCCTCAATCTCTCGTCTAAATATTATCCTACCGGCTTTGGTAGAGAAATCTTTATTATAACATTTTATATTTTAACCCAAGGAATTAATGATAAAATATATATTTCGCTCAAATGTATTTAAAAATCTTCTTTAATAAAGAATTTAACAAGAAAAAGTTTAAAACACTAATCGATTATTACAAAAAATAAGATTTGATTAAGTAATATAACTATTGTATTACAAAACCTTCTCATATTTACCAATTTTTGGGAGACTTTTATATGATTTTATTTTTTTTATCATTCTTTTAAACTATGCCACATTCCTCGTTCCCTGTAATTTTCGTTTATTTTTTTATGGTTGCTTGAAAAACGTGGAATCGAGGTTTCACTGTATTTACTATTTTTTTATCAAACGCTTTGTCTTACATTTGCCTTATTCAATTGTACACAAATTTCCAATAGGTATTTTTTTTTTTTAATCAACTATCAGTAAAAAATTAACGTACACTCTTTAGCTTTTAGACTAAAATTTAACAACACTTAGATAACTACAATGTTAGTAAACTGTTTTTATTGGCAAAAACCCTTCTAGTATTTTTATGATTAGTGCTTTTGTTACTATACATATTAGTATTTGTTCAATCCGTTGTAGACGTACATCGTTTGTGAATAAACGAATCCAAATGACTTAATCTTTGTAGTTAACTCGAGTCTAGTGTTTGCCTATATGGAAAATAAAACAACGCTTATTATCTGCTCTCTGCTTTGTATATAGACAACAGATTGAGACATAAAATATTTTGCGATAAGTCCAATTCAAATTGTATTCCCACATAAAGAGGAAATATTACAATTATTTTACCACATCCTTAATCTAAAAAAAACACTTTTTCCTCTTAGTATTGCTTTGATAATACTGGCAAAATGAGGAAAAAATTACTCGCAGAGAATCAAAGAAAATGTATTTGATTCAAATGAACAAATTGAAGATGGTGATCGATAAAAACTGTTAATAAAAAATAGACTTGTTTGTAAATTGTATTCTATCAGTTGATAATGCTTGCGATGAGCGAAACCGGTCCTGATCAAAAAATATATTTTGGAAATATGTACTAAAAAATGTGTTTTTATTATTTAAAATATCATGCCTTTCCATCAAGAAGTGACAGTTAACATCTTTAAAGCGTATTTGATTAATGCTAAAGTGACTCATTTCCATGTCAAAAAAAAAAAGAGAAAATATTACTTAAATCATTTTAGATCAATTATTGCATTTTTTCATTTATTTTCATTCACATGTTATAGCTAAAGATTGTTCCCATATGCAAAACTAAAAATCAATTTTGTATCTCTTCAAATATCAAATGTATTTATTTTTGAAATCAACATTTATGACGCAATTCACTCTAGTGCCACTAACACCATCTATTTGTGACACGTGTCACATTGGTGTTAATTTAGACTTGTGACTGAAAACTTCATAAGCGTATGTAGCACACAAGTTCTGCTTATTGAAGTTTATTTCATTAATAGATCTTCGGAAGGAGGCAGTGATGCGGCAGGGAGTGCTTTGTTAGGTCCTCACTATCCTCCCAGAAGACAGCACTCGCAAACCCATTCTGAACCTGATAATTCTACGGATGCCGCTTCTGTACACGGTAATGTATTATCAAATACACAACACGTCATTTTTAACACTTCGATGCTGTCATTTTGTTCCAACACATTGTACCAACATTTAAATGACAATACAATACTTAACCTCTTTTTTATAATCATTATTTTGATAATATTAACAGAAATGTTCTACAATATTTCAGAATTCATAGTGTCACAAGGTTCAAGACCCGCTGGAGCCAGGGGACAGAGACAAATGCTTCTTGCTATGCATGCGGAGTACACGAGTATCACCGACGAACTGGAAACAGTTTGTGGACTTCTCTCCCCGCCCAGAACTCCCAGGTATATCCCGTAATAAAAAAACGAATCAGCAAATAATCGCTTTGTACGATTCCACATATTTTGTCACTTAATCCTTTCCACGAGAACGGCTCAAGATATGAGACGCGAGCTTTCAAACATCGATAATACAGGCAATCTTTTGCATATATGACTGATTTTGGTTTCAAAATATTGCCTAATTTGTCCTGCTACGGCCACCTCCACACACTTGTCGAAAGTATTAGGCTTAAATGTTAAAAACATCGATTTTTCGAACCCTTTAAATTTATTGCGATCTAAAAAAGTCAGCTTGAAACTACGCCCCAAATTTCACGCCTAACTTCACACGGAATTTTGCACCGATCCCTCGGCATCGCAATGTGACACTCCATGACACGTGACAGTAATGACGCTTGTTCATTTGAGTTAGATCGGTGGCTTCGTTACGTCACGATAATGGCGATTGAAGAGTGAGTTATTTGTTAGGGATATATTTGTTGTAGTGATTGTAACAACATAGGAAATTTCTTTGTGTTTTTTAAACATTCCTAATACATCTGGTTTCCATAAAAGCCGACCCAATTATTTTTTATTGCTCTGTTTATGACGCAATATGGAAAGAAAGGACAAATTTTATTTGGCATATTATTAACAGATTAATGACCAGGGTTTCGCCTTTCGGCATCTTCAGGCATTCTATCATACGGATACAACAGAACTGGCTTCTGTTATATCCGTTGCATCTGTCAGTACTGTTGCATCCATGTGGAAGAATGCCTGAAGATGCCGAAAGGCAAAAGCCAAGTCGTTAGTGACAAAATATGTGGAATCGTACAAAGTTTTAAAAGTTCAAATTGGATGTTAAAATAATCGCTCATTTTGATTATTTTTTCTGAATTCAAACATCTATCGAATATTATATAGTGTTAAAATTGTATGGTGTGTTCTGGCAGCAATGTCCAAGATCCTCTGAGATGATGCGTCTCTGATTTTGAGCTACGTATCCAAACCCTACGTTGGCAACACCTTTTCTTCTCCCCTCTCTTCCCTACCCAAGCCACGCCATCCGGGTGACGCCGTTATGTCTGTCATTGATGACGTTGTTTTTGAACGCGCCTGAAGTGTTACTCGATCGTCGCTACAAAAACAAATCCGTAAACATCGACACGTGTTGACTATTTTTAAAGTCACTAAATTAGCATCCGTGCGTAAACCACTGTAATGCTTCCAAAGTGACGTGACTTTTATTTACTTATATTATATACATATCGTAATCATGCGTGATGTATTTATGTTGGCTTCGCATGAAGATTCTGCGTAGGAAGACAAAATGAACGCCGGCCAGACGCCAAGCGTGGCGGGTGATCGTTTGGACAGACTTGAAAGCCAGATAGTAAGTTCTTGTTTCAATCGAAACAAGATTAACCATCCACCTCACGGCCCGAAAGAATCCCCCTCGAGTTGATAGGAGATTCCTTTCGCCTCCCGATGGGGGGCGCCCCGTCCAATAAACAACAACTGACAGCGTTGGTTGGGACTTTGAAGAAGGGCGGCATGGACATTAGCGGAAACGCCCTGGTGAGGCGTGTACTCCGAGCCATATCCCTAGCCAGAGTAAAGACCCCGAAAGCCTCTATATGGGATGTAAGAAGGAAGTCCGTCACTTGAAGGCAACCACTCCACCTACATCCAGCCTATATGAAGTGTCTTGTAGGACGGCAACATTGCTACTACTGATGTCTATATGGGATGTAAGAAGGAAGTCCGTCACTTGAAGGCAACCACTCCACCTACATCCAGCCTATATGAAGTGTCTTGTAGGACGGCAACATTGCTACTACTGATAGACAAGTTCATGAAGTTCAAGACATTGCTCAGATATTCAGACAGCGGGCTTAAAGAGGAAAGGGGACCAGATAACTCTATGGCCTGCGTTCGGGTCAACTACCCATCAGCAATCGGGTTGGCACATTAGGAAAGGAGACACGCAAAATATAGCCCCAATATATTGGCTTCGCCAACTGGTTAAAGCCTCGGAAGGAAGCCGAAAGAAAGGTGGAGACCTCCAAGAACTATTTTTTACAGCTATGGGGCCCGATAAGCTGGCCTCCAGGACAGCCATAGACGAGAGGTAATAACTGGCGAGAGTGATCACGTCCGATGGAAGGCCTTATCACTAACCCTTTCCAACCAGTCTAGATGGCCACAAAATCGTACCCGGACCATCAGTTGAAGACTGGTTAAGATCTCACATTGATGACATAACTCTTCCCCCACAAGCCACCAGGTGATAACAAACATTCACTCAGAGGATCTTGGACATTGCTGCCAGAACACACAATATAAGAGTTTTACCTACCAATAAAACTCTTATTTTGTTTCCAGCAATGTCCAAGATCCAGGTAACCCCTACCTGGTGCACCTTGAGTGACAATGACATACATAACGGCGTCACCCGGATGGCGTGGCTTGGGTAGGGAAGAGAGAGGAGAAGAAAAGGTGTTGCCAACGTAGGGTTTGGACGCGTGGCTCGAAAAACAGAGACGCATCATCTCAGAGGATCTTGGACATTGCTGGAAACACAATAAGAGTTTTATTGGTAGGTAAAACTCCTATATTATCCACCTGTGTGCTTTCATTTCAGTAATGGTGCCCGACGACTTTTATCACCTCCTCGTCCAGGAGAGTCTCCTGCTAGAAGAAGACATGCTTCCGAAATGAGCAACCCTGAGTTTGCTCTGTTCATCGAAAAAGAGCATCTCCGAGACGCAGAAGAAAATGATTATTTACTTATGGAGAATCTCATACAAAGAAGGTTAGTATAGGTTTTTATTACTTTTTCTCAGTAATTAAATTTGACATTCATTGATTTTACCCATGATTATTTGTGCTTGACGATGGACAAAACATTTGTCTTTATACTAGCAAATTGATTGTGTTTCAAATGGAATTAATATAAGTATTATGAAACAAAGAATGATGCACTGGAACCGTGATATTAGATTCCCGCATTCATTGTTTTTTCACATGTCAAAGAACAATGTTAAATAATCCTGTAATTATCTATTTCCTCAATCTATCGTCGAATATTTTGATCCTGGAAATAAATGGGATGCTTCACAACAACTATTTACAAATTAAATAATTAATATTGTGTTAACAAGCAGTGAGAAAGATAAATGAAGTGAAAATATTTTAATTTCTATTATTTGCTTCTTTTATCTCATTTTTAAGACCTGTTAATTGTTAAGGATTTCAAATTGTTTTGTTATATTGAATGTGTTTTGACTTAGAAAAAAAAGAATTCTAAATAAAATATATATTTCACAACCGTGCTGGGGATATCACCCAAAGATAAAGAAAGAAAAAAAATATTGATTGAATTGGCATTTACTTGGTAGAGTTCCATTATAACACGGTGAAAAAATAGCCAATAAACCATCTCCATCCAATATTTAAGCTTATTGAAATTGCCACCTGTTTAGTTTCTCTAACGTTAATTTTTTCGTAGTTTTATTGCTAGCGGGAAATAAGCTAGGTCATTAAAACAGAAGACAAGATGTATTGTGTAACTTTTTTACACAGCTATATAAAGATAAGCAAATGTATGTTTAAACATAGTTGTGAGCCGAAATAGCTATCAACTATATCTTACAAAAGAATTTGTAGAACTAAAATACATTGCTATTTTTTCACAGTGATATAAAAAATAATTTACATGAATTGTTTTTGACATGTCTGTATGTATGTCTGTATGTATGACATGACTTGAGTGGGAAATCTCTTGTAGAATATTTACACAGGTGATTTTACAACACAATCTGTTTATTTTTAGAGAGATAGAAAAAATGTGTTCAGTGAATTATCTTCTCTTTCTTTAGAGTGTAGTAATTTAGGTAGAAATTAAAACATAGCCACTGAAACTTTTAAATGCAAAGTTAAATAACCAAAATACACTTAACAGTTCACAGATTAGACGATACACAAACCTTACAAAGTTATCACTCGACCTTGATAGATGGTAATATTAAATATATGTATTTGCGACTAAATTGTGTCTTCCAATATCAGGTATGATGATGATGAAGGCTCCGGCAGTGGCGGTGCTGAAGATGAAATAGGAATTAGTATGAGGCGACCACCAGGAAGTGTGAGCACTCACTTGCTCTCTGTCACTGATAGCAGAGAATTCCGACCTCCACAAGGAAGGTGGGACTTGAAAATCATAAAATATTTATATTTTGTAGCTCTTTTTCACCTTATTGTTCTGTAAGCCTCTCTTGTAAATGCCAAAACAAGAACCAAATAGCAGCTAAAACAAATTCAATATTATTGATCTGATTATTAACACAATTTCCTGTGAAAATTTTCATTAACGATTAATTTTGTTAATGATTCATTCTTGAAAGTGTTTGGCTTGCCTTGCTTTGGTTTGTCTTGGGGTATGTGTTTTCCTGTAATTAGCATCTTTGTTATATAGGCGACGGTAATTGTGCGTCAGTTCTGTTGCATCCGTGTGATAGAATGCCTGAAGATGCTGAAAGGCGAAACCCGGGTCGTTTGTGACAAAACATATGGAATTGCATAAAGTAGTAACAATTTAAATATAATATTGATATTCCATCAAGCACTTTCAGTCGATATCATATATTGATTTTCGATCATTCAAAAGTATTTAATCAAAAATTTTGTGTATAAAAATCTAACCATACTAGTCACCAAACTGAATTTCTGTTGCTTGATTCAGTTTGAAGATGATATACCTTTTGAGAAACCATGTCATATAGTTTAAATTTTTGTACAAGAATGACGCCATAGAGGTGGCAATAGTTTTTATTTTACAATTCAGTGCCACTGTACTCAAATTCTGGTTGCAAATTATTAAAGAGTGATTTAAAATCTATTATTTTTTTCAATGGCAATTATAGTTAGACTTTCATTTTTTGACCGTTCACATTGGTAGCGCTTCTCACTTCTCATTTCTTAATCCATTAACAAAATGACAACAATTGTATGCTATCGTTTGTCAAGTGCAAAGAGTTAAATGACTTTTATATGTTATTTAAATCCAGTTGAAATGTGTCAACCTGTGTTCTAATAAAATGAATAAACTCTATCTAATATAAAAATGCGCATCACAATAAGTCTATTGAAAATGTTTAAGAAACAGTAACGAATTAATATTCATTTAGTCATTTAAAAGATTATTTCCTGAGTTTCGTTCTACTTATATATCCTAGTTTTATAAGCTTTTAAAATTTGTTCACATATTATCTTAATGAGATCATGAATTATTATTTATGGTCGTATTTTGGCTGTCAGGTGTTTAAGAAGAGCGAGTGCATTCGAAGTGAGAGAACCCTCTTCACCCTTGCGAGGGGTAGGCAGGGGATCAGTTGGGACAGGAGCCGGTACTTCTGGACCCAGTGGTGAAGTTCTTCTACCGGTTCCACCTCACCCACCGCCTCAGACCATACGACAGAGTTCAGGTTAACTTGTATACTGAATATACCTATTTTATTATTTATTTATCACGTAAACAGTTGATTGCTTTTGTAACTTTAAAAATGATAAATTTAAAAATTTACACCCGTTGAGTAGTGAGTTTTTTTGGTTTATTTTAAATATTTGTTTTTACACTTCATATAAAATTATGCGGTTTTTTTGTGGTTCAATCTAGAAAGAATATTTATTAATATATCACGTAGTAAATAAAGTTGTACAATTGAGAAATGCATAGTAATAAATGTAAATAAATTTATTCACTATGGATTTTCTATAAACAATTACTTTAGTTTGAGCCTAAAAAAATTAATGCAGTCTGGGTAAACATAGTTCGATATTGACACTGATTCCTAAAAAGAAAGCGGTTGTACAGACAGTACATTTAATTATACATGATTAAAAGTGTAATTTCTTTAAATTTTCGTAAAATTCTTTTATTAATTTGAAATAAATAAAAAATGTAAGCCCGACTGCTTAAAATTATTGACAGATATGTGCAGCATGAATATCTGAAGAAATTATTTTTATTCAACAAAAAATACGGAAATTGCAATTGATAAAAGACATCACAATATTTGGACGTACATGTACGGCCATACTCCTCAAAGGGTTAAGTAATAGGCAAAAAAATATTTTAATAGATAAAGCAATCGTATCTGTATGAACTCACTCTTATCCACACTGAATATGTGAACATCTAAAGCAATATTGTTGGATGTTATTAAAACTTTAAGCAACCGCATCCCCGTTGATATACTGTTTCTACAATTTAAAAGAAAATATAATTCATGTGTTCAACGACTCAAAATATTATCAGGAACAAACAATTTGACATTATCAATAATAGTGGAATTCTCATTTTGGCCTTGTGCAAGTCGAAAGAAAATTATTGCCAGGTATATTTGTTTTTGAGCTTTCAAACTTGTGTTTAGCAGAGAAGATTTTCAAAACTGGAATTCTATGAAAGAAAAAAGGTTTTAGATGAATATTTTTATGCAAATTTACATGGACTTGAATAGCTTTTAATTTATTGTTGGGACAGCTTTTTTCTATCAATTTATGGAAATCTGTTGTAAAAACAGCTTTTTTGGAATGTTAGATGCTTTTTGGATTTTTGTCAAAATTGATTTGTTCTGATAATCACTTTATAGTTTGTTTAGAATCAACAGTTGTGAATTATTTTTTGAAATACATTTTACATAGCTCAGCAGGGGACTGATTAACGGATAGTATAATATTAAAACTGATTAATATTTTGATATACATTAATTTTGATTAAAGATTCACAAATCTTACTGACATGAATCAATTGTGACATTGAAACTATTTATAAAAGAGCCTTTTGTTATATTTTAGTATCAATGATTTTATTTGAGAATATGACCGATTTCAGGAGAGACAAATGTGTCTAGCGAAGCCTCCATCTGTCGACTGGGAAGCGAACGTCGTCCGTCATTACCCCCTGCCTTACCACGCCCTCCGTTACCGCTGCACGACTCGGGAGAACAACAAGCACCGCCGTCTGCGCACCAACCAAACTCCGAAACCATGTGCTAACCTAGAAATAAAAAATATCAACAATCAAATTTTACTACACCAGAAACAGAAAATTTCAGTACGTATATTGATTGGAGACACTGTAGGTGCTTGGAAACAGTTTTGATTTAATTTAATTTAATTTAACAATTGTGGACGATTTTTTGAAGTGTTTTACGATCGGCCATTTTGTAATGAAAACATTCATATGGATGTAATTTCTGTTTTATAATAATTATCGTCAATCAATACTAGTTATGAATCGAAGAAAAAGATGACAGAAATGTAACAACTGGCTGATTTAGAGCAAATGACTAGTAAGTGACTGAGCATTATAATGCTAATTGATATCAAAGCAATTCCTAGAACAAAATCAGTGCTTGTAAAAATATTGCATTTTTATGTATTTAAAAATATAGAACAGCGTTAATAAGAGAATATATAGTACCCTTTAATTTTAGCTAATTGCAAATCAAGAAACTGAAATTTTGATTTATTGTTTGAATTGGCATTCACTTGGTAGAACTCCATTATTACACGGTGATAAAATAACAATGTATTTTAGTTCTACAATTTTTTTTTTTAAGATATAGTTGATAGCTATTTCGGCTCATGCCATCGTCAGAACTATGCTTAAACGAACATTTGCTTATCTATATATAGCTGTGTAGAAAAGGTACCCAATACATCATCTCTCCTGTTTTAACGACCTAGCTTGTTTTTTGCTAGCAATAAAATTAAAAATTTTCAAAAATTATAAATAAAACTAAAAAGGCAGCTATATCAATAAGCTTACATATGGCATGGAAATGGTTTATTACGGAAACAAAACAGCCACCTGTAGTGGATTGAGCAATGGCGACTGACATATTTTTTAAGTCGATCGAATGAAATTTTGAGTTAATGATGAATGATGATTAAAAATTAATTTATACGAAACTGTAAGACAAAATGGATAATCTAAAATATTTAAAAAGTCACTAATAGTACTCAAAAGATATCAAATGTCTTAGTTCGGGAAAAAAGTCAAAAAATGAAACATTATATGCTAAAAAAAATCATCACATTTTTAGTTATATTTCGACAATATATTTAAAAATTAAATAAGACAGTAAGTTTAGCCATGCCCGCTTCATTGACCATTGTTAACTGTCACTTCTTGGTGGAAAAACAAGATAGCAACACATTTAATGCTGCTACTTAAAAATGTGTTGTTATCATACATTTCCACCAAGAAGTGACAATTAACACCTAAATATTATATACTGTTTTATGTAAGTTTATAATAATCCAAAATGGATTATATCAAAATTGTCTGTTTTTTTTACTAAAGATACATTACTGTATGCTTTTTTAATAGAATAATTAATTATTTGATCTGAAAATAAATACCTTGATACACATTGATGAAGAAAATCGATTGAATACTTCGATTTAGTTGGAGGGCTTGAATCTTAAAATCGAATTAATTCAAAATGATATTTTTTGACTTGTTGTAGTTTAAAACTAAAGGGGATATGTTTCCATATAATCAAATCATATTTTCAAATGTTATTTTTTGTTGACAGCAAATATTTCAATGGTTCTATGTGATGACACTGTATTAAATGAAAACGTCAACGTCACTTACCTGTCCCTTGCTCTTTGTCATTCAAATATATTAAATGTATGAGAAACCAAAGATACTCTTATCCAGTGTTGAATCTTTCGTATTCATGTGTAAATTATCATACAACAATTAATGTTAATAAATGAAATGGCTGTGTTTGGTGGATTTTGTATTTTAAAATCATAAAAATGAATGGATATGTATTTATAAAAAATGTATGAATATTTATTGTAATCTAAATATGAAAAGAATTAATTTTATAATATTAAACTGGCCACTCAAGGTCAAAGAAACGTATCTTTACGTATATAGTCATCAACCATTAACTGGATTACTGCTATAAGCGTGGTGATGCGTTCCATAATCACATGCTCACACAGCTGGTTATAGAGATTTAATATATTAATGCATAATTTTTAAATTGCTAATATCTAGCGTATGTCAACTATTTTGAATTATATTATATTTTATTGGCACAGTGACATCTCTTGGAGTCATACAAAAGTTCGTTGACAAGAAAAATTGTGAAATATTGATTTTAAAAATAACTCCGCTAACAGGTGTTGCTATATAAAAACCTCATGGCAGTAATAAAGATGATTTTTTCGATATAGCTTGTTGCAACTGCGATGTGCATTGTAATTTTATTTACAAAATATATTTGATGATTAGGACCGGTTTCTAATAGTGCTAAATAATGAATTGTTACTATTTAAAATACTAAAAGTAACTTCAAATTAACTATTATTGAGATACGTTTCTTTGACACTTAAGGTTCGAGATCTACTTAATCAAGACGTGGTATGTGGTATAGAAAATCATTGTCTCGCACGAATAAAATAAAAGCAACAAGAAATAATAATTGAATATTTAATAATAATATACCATTTTAAATTTATGCTGTTTTGCTTAATTGTAACTAAATTTTTAAGTTAGTTATCAGGAAAAATTTTGTTTAGTAAATTTTTAAAATAGCTTGTATCAATGAATGTAATTTTCATCTCTTTTTAAAGTTACTCTACTGATTCAATTAAAAATGATATTTTCTAATGTCAGCCATTGTAGATACTAACTTTAGGAACAATGTATTTCAACCCCTTGAAAGTGATTTTGTAAAATAAATCAATGACGTGATATCTGAAATGGAATTTATTTTACTGTATGATTTAATATAAACTGTCTAAGTCTACAATATGTATAGATAATTCGTATTCAACAGTATTTTTACGCTTATATATGATAATCATTTAACCCTACAAGCATGTATGCCATAAATAAAAGAAATCATTAATTTCTATGGGTATAATTGTTGAAATGTTAATAAAAATAAATAATATATTTATTTTTATTTTAAATCAATCACCACTTTGACAGTCACTTAAATATTATTTCAAATAAATAGTAGAATAAATTCCACTCAATAACATTTTTTTGTATAATTTATGATATCGACTGAAGGTGCTTGTTGGAATTTCAATACCAAATTTGAATTGTTAAAACTTTGTACGATTCATTTTGTCATTAACAACTCGACTGACAAGTCAGTTCTGTCACATCCATTTGACAAGATATCTGAAGATGCCAAAAGGCGAAACACGGGACATTAGTGACAAAACATGTAGAATTGTACACAGTTTCGACAATTCTTATTTCATGTAAATAGTTTAAAAATTTGTTGATAATATTATAAAATATTACATATAGTTTATTTGTCCGAAAGCAAATTCATCGAGATTCATTAATTTTATGAGTTGGTATTTGTTGTTGTTATTAATTGTTGAAGTACTTAATTATTGTCTGTTGATTTTTCCGAACACTTAATTAGTTTTGGCTTAATTTGTCTAAGCTTTAAATCAGTTTTTGTCGAATTTGTCCGAGTACATAATCAGTTTTTGTTGATTACTATACTAACAAATGTATCGAATTTATTAAAAATCTTACACATATCTTGAATTTTAAATATAAATTTTCAATAACTCTCAAAAATATTTTTTATACTCGATTTTATTACTTGTGTGAGTGAAGACATATAATATTTACCCCCCCCGATTCATATCTATAATTAATAACCTTATGATTTTTGTCAAATTAAACCTTATGAAATATATTCATAGCCCCACATGAATTTGTGTATCTGTAATAAAAAAACAATCTAGAAAGCAATTTGAGGTTAAAAAAACTGTCTTCATGAAGTTTATTTAAGCTGAAATTAATTATTTTATAATAGAGATTGTATCATGGTTAGTTGGTGTAAATTTCTTTGATTATGTTGATAATAGCCGGCTTTACATGTAGACAATTTCACACATGATCAGTTGGTTAGTATGTCTTAAAACGAGGAGGGATGTGCTTAATATCCTCATTTTTTAAATAAGTTGTCATTTTGAGACATACAAGCTATCCTAAGTAGGCAATTGTCTTTTTTATATGTAAGCTCCATTAGTATTATTTAAGTTTTTAATTTGTCTATGATTTACATGTCGTCAATGAATCTGCATTAAATTAGCTTTTAACAAAATCTGTATATAGACAGATTACTGAGAAATATGTATATTTTTTACAAATTATGTGAGAGAATTATAGAAAAAATTTCTTTTAATATTTCTTCATTGGTTACAGTGTTTTATCTAGCACAATATTTTGCGCAAATTTTTGTTCATACAAACAATTTTTTTTAATAATATCTCGCATAAGTACGTTATTGATTAAATCTATTTTTTTTTATGATTAATGCTTATTTAAAATATATTTCATTATTGGTTTTTCTGCCATTGTTTCCTCACAACTCATATGACAGATTAGTTATGACTTGGATTTGTAAATGACTTACGTTCATGATTTTTTTATTGTCTATGGAAACACACCAATATATTAAATCTTGTGATTATTTGGTAGACTCGGAGTTGATAATCTTATGAAGCCTGAATGCTAATTGTTCTTTACTCTTTCCCTGCCCAGCCCTTAATCGCAAATAAATGTCAAGTATAAATTTCATCATCATACGGGAGAAAGTCGCACTATGTTATATTTGACTCATTAACTGTCACTTTATGATGAGAAGACATTATGTGTTTCAGAATTGTTGCATATATCTTCTTAGAAAATACATAAATTCATTTTTGTCATCATCCTGTTCAATATCAATGATTAATTTATTATTGCAATAGTTATTTCTTATTTCTGTCATAAAATTTATCTCAACTCAGTAATGTAAAATTTTAAATAATTTTGATTGTTCCACATATTGTGTTACTAATTATGTCAGAGGTTTCGCCTCTTAAGAATTACATCAAGTAATAAGCAACACAATACATGGAATATTAAAGTTATTTTAAATTAAAATGATCTACAAATTTGAATTGTTACCACTTTGTACGATTCCACAAAACATGTGCTACTGCTTGCCTTGGGGTAAGTGTTTTCCTGTAATTAATAACTTCAATATATATACGATGCTAACTGTTTATTTTACGTCAGTTCTGTTGCATCCATGTGATAGAATGCCTGAAGGTTCCGAAAGGCGAAACCCGGGTCATTGGTTACAAAACATGTGGATTTGTACAAAGTTGTAACAATTCAAATTTGATATTGAAATTTCATCAAGCACCTTCAGTCGATATAAAAAATGATCTTAATTGAGAATTCTTTGAAAGTGTCTTAACACATTTAATTTTTCTTTTGTTATTTATTCTTAATGTCTAAATTTTAATTGCATATCAGGAGGTTTGGTACTTTATTATGCATTTTTTTTTGCTCGATTTAAATTTTACACATGTTTTTTTACCTTCCCTACCCCTGATGACAGTAAAACAAAATGACAGCTCTGTGTTAAATATTAATTTAATCTATTTTCAAGAAAAATACACTTTCCTTGTATGATGAAGATTTAAACACATATAATAAGTATATGAATAACATGTGACTGTGTATTAAGAGATTGTGGGAGGGAATAAATTTAGGGTGTAAATATTTTTTAAAAAACTAAAAAGTTAAATGCAAAAATATACTCAAAATTTCTAATATAATACTGAGTAGTATTATGTATTTAATTAACTTTCATTGTATTTAATTACTTTGATTTTTAAATATTAATTATTAAAAACATTACAGTGTGCAAGTCTATTTTTAATGTAATATTTGAATGAAAATTTTTATCATAATAAAGTGTTTATTAATTCAAAATATGTGTTGCAAGCTCAATTGTTGCTTCATACTATTTTTTAGTCTAGAGTTTTTTTTTTTATTTTTACTTGTCTACAATTCTTTTTTTGAATTGGATACAACATTATATGCAACTGTCAGATTGGATTGTTGACAAACTCATTGCCAGATACAATAAGTTTTATTTTGTTTATCAAGTATAGAGTTAAATGATTATTGATAGATTGTAAATATTATAAAACAAATATGAGTATTTTTATTCGATAAGTAGGAAAAGAAATGAAATTGTTATGTATACATAACCAGATTATTAAAAAATTTCCAATAATAGTTTTTAAGAAATATTCTTCCTTGTGTGATGTTTGAATTGAAATATTTATGTTTCAAACTTTGCTCCTACTGAACTCAAAGAGACTATAAGCAATGTCTAGTTATAGAAGCTCTTTTTTGGGTAAATATGCTTTACAAAATGTCACTTTGTTTTATCACAAAATAATAAAAAAAAATATATTCTATTGCAACAATTACAAATTTAGGAAAATGTTAAAAGTAAACCAATAATTAATGTGAAAATTAAAAAATGTCACCTAAGTTCATTAAATGGTTTTTTTTAATTGAGTTTACTTGAAATACAAAAAGCAACCTTTGTCATATATTTTCAACTTGTTTTTTTTTGTTGTCTTGAGAATTGCATGGTTTTTTTGAGGTATTTAGCAAAGTTTTCATTAAAAAGAATGTTGCAAGTTGTACAGTTTATTTACCCATTTAAGAATAATATAGTTTAATCAAAATAGCGAAAATATCTGTTAATACATAAACCATGCCAATCAATTATTTTTATTCACCTTCAAATAATTTTTCATCTAAATTGTGTTAATTGATAGAATAAGCAAGAACTGGAGTCATGTATCCCCAATCAATGCGAATGATTAGTACTTAGATCATATGGTTAAAATTTTATTTATTTATGTCATGGTCCAATGAATAATTTGAATTGACTCTCAACAAAATGGTCATTTACTTTTTTTATATAAAAAGTTTTATAGAATATTAATTAATTTGTTTTTCTTTATGTAATTGATAATCCTTTTAAGTGTTTTCATTTGACAGTCATATCAAATCAGGTGGGTATCATAAGCAAACATCAATGTTCTTGTCTATGATCACAAATATTTCATACAACAAAAATATGTGCACTACGTGGTGATTCGAAGATATCATTTTAATTACCCGCTCATTCTTTTAACTCTTTCATTGATATATATTTGTTTCCTACAAATAATGTTTACAAGGGCAAAACTACAAAAACATCAAAGGAAAAAAATGATAAAATTGTTTTTATTGTTACAAAAGATTTATTTCATACATTCAATATAAAGATATATTAATTAATCTTTTGAATGCTGGCTGATTAGACAGTTGATTGCAATGTATTGACAGTTTATAATTCATTGTAAAAATGAGTTAAATGGGTTAAAACTTTAGCATAAAAGCTGATTTTTACATTAAAATATAAATTTGTTTATCACCAACAAGACTGAATTAAGTTTTGAAATATTCTTTATTATTAAGCAGAAATTGAACCAACAGATGAAATGACTGTATAGGAACATCATTGCGCTTTTTCTTGGGATAAACAGTACCGGGTCAGTAAGGCCAACACATGTACGCCTATTTTTGATTTGGTCAATTTATTTCAAGTGCATTTAATATGGTTTGTGTATATTTTTTGTTCAGGATCTCCTGGGCTCGAATTCCGGTACAAACAGCATTTTTTCAATCAACTCATATCCAAATACAAAGAGAAAGTGGTTAACTAACTTACTAATCTTGTTCATTCCACATTCCTACTTTCTTTATAAACCAAAGGCTTACAAACTGAGAAACGAGCAGTTCTTATAGAAAAAAACTTATGTTAAAATCTTATTCAATTAGCTCTTATGATGAAAAGTTATGTGATCCCTGACTTTTATATTATACCATAGGCTCTCAACCTTTTTCGCCTTTTTTTTTTTTATAAAATCCACATGACCCGTGACACCCCAAACAATGCAAAAGCATACAAAAAAAATATTTTTTTGTTGACTCAGCGTTATGCTGTTGAGCTTTACTTACCGGGCACTGTTAATGTCCAGACACTTAATTTTTAAATGTTCACTAAATAAGTTAATGACATTTTGAAGAAATATTTTTATTTCGTTATCTTATCCTGTAACCAATGAATTCAAAATATTTGTGTAACGGTTGTCATTTGAATTAAAATATACCATAAAAAAAAACCTACACTACATATTTTGTAAATAGTGCCGTGATACCACAATGTTACCGAAGCTTTGTAAATGTTATGTAACATCAAATGTATTATATATAAGTCTTAAATAAAATTACTTTACGTGTGGTATGTAAATAATAGATTCTTCTGTATATACAATACACATTCATATATATTGTTACAATATCAATATCATATAATATTTAAAATGAAAATATCATAAAAAAATATTTATAAATATAGTTACTTATTACTGTTGAAGAACATACAAATAAAATAGTTTTTAAGTAAAGCAATACAATCACCGACCAATATTTTGTGTTCTTTTAAGACCATGTACTATTTATAATATTACATTGTAATTCTGTTGTGCTTATTATTATATTTTTAGGTTATGTTTCATTTTCTAACACACTTGGTTTGTTTCATCATAATTTTTTAATTAATAACACATTTAAATTATAATTGGAGGCTAACAACACACCGTTGAACAGGCCACATGCATTTTTTTCTTTTAATGTCACCATTATTGTGTATCAAACCAGTTGTTGCCCTCTATTGGTGGATTATAAAAGTTTTTTCATGGTGTGTTCTTAACCTCCAAATTTTCATTAAACTTAATGCACAATTTTCTCTGACTTTAATAATGTAACTGAAACAACAATTCTAAATTCAAAATTTCGAATAATGTTTAGACATAAGTTTTTAGCACAATTATTTTCTTCATTAGCAATAGAAGTCTTACTGTTTTAAAATATAACTTAATTTAATCACATAGCACAACTTAAATAACATAAACAATTTAAATATGATTTAAACTTTTTATTTCACATAATTATTAATAATCTTTCACAGATTAATTTATTCTACATTTTACTACGGCAATACTAGCAATCAATGATTGTTTTACATTTATTGAACTCGTCTGAATTTTGCATGTTGGAAAATGAATCTTCAAAAAGAATTATTTTTTTTTGCTTTGAATAAATTATTGTCAATATATCTTAATGAGGGTAAAATTTCTTAAGAACATAGTTTGAAATTTATAAATAAAAACCAAACTTTGTTCACATATAAATATTTTTTAAACAATTCAAAATAGTATTAACTAAATTTGAAGGTCGAATGTGATTTTGCCACTGTATATTTTAATTGATTTCTTAGTTTTATCTCTTAGACAATATGTTTCAACTAGTGTTTGATAAATTTGAATGTTGACAACCTTCTTTTATTCTATCATGATAAAAATCTAAATTTATCTATTCGCTTAGTAATTGAAATAATAATAAATATTGTTTGCTGTTCTTCTTGATAAATTCATTAAATGAACCCCACTTAGTCCGTGACAGAAAAAAAGCTTATTCTAGAACATAGGCTCCCAAATTTTTTTAGATGGTGACCACTTTTCATAAAAGCCATGTAACCCGCGACCCCCCTGCAATTGAATAAACTATTAAAAATGAGTTGGCGACCCCTCAAAAAACCTGCCGTGAGCCACAAGCTGGGAACCGGGTTCTAGAGAAACAATCAATTAATCATTGAATATTCAAACCCTGTCAATTCGAACTTTATTTCATTTTTATCAAATCAATAGTCAACAATATCGGCTGAAAATTCTTGATGATATTACAAATTTGAATTGTCGAAACTCAATACACTTCTGTATATTTTGAAACTTACAACTAAGGTATCAATTTGACTTTAGGTCTTTTTTTTCTAATCATTCTTATATAAAAACAATATAAACTGTTTACTGACTAGTAGTTTGAATACATCTGTACTCTATAATGTCTGACAATGCCAAAAGACGAAATCTACATTGTGAGTGATAGAAAAAATGTACAGTATTTTAGTTTTTCAAATTTCATACTGAAATTAGATCAAAAACTTTCAGTTAATTGACACTCAGTTAATGTTTGAAAGGGAAGAACTAAAGATATATGTTGATGCAAAAAAATTAACTTCAAAATAATAATATTTTCTAAGCAACAAAAGTGTAGTTTTTGGTACTTACAAATATGCCAACTTCAACAAAGCGGTTTAATTATGATTTATATCAAAAGAAATTATGGCATTTATGGCAAAAGTGGTTTGTGTTTTCCATTACTACCAGGAGTTATTTCATTGAATATTTTATTATTATATAATTAACATATTTTGCACCATGATCCTGGAATAGAATCAATGATAAGATGTTTGTTTATAAAGTTAGACATTTGTATGTAATGTTGAGAGATTTGTATATTTGGATAATGATCTGCATAAAATTATATCAATGTTATAAATTTTAAATTTATTGGTTTGCTACATGTTTGTTTATAACCAATTACATTTATTGGTGTACAGAAACTAACGGTGCCTGGTCAGCAAAGTTTTATACCTTGATGATACAGTGGTGGTACATGACCAACATAAACAGGGCGCTGGGGTCGACGTGATCGATACATTATGGGTTTACGTTAAAGACAAACAGAAGAAATTAATATACAGATAAGTCACCAAATTTACAACATTTGAGGGCTCCTGAAGTGTGCATTTATTATTGTTCAAAATGCATGCTATGCCACGCCCTTCAATCATGTTCTCACATTGAAATATTGCATTTACATAAATTATACAGGATGAAAGGATGTTATAGCAATTTCCACTCAATTTATTTTTCTCTTACAACTCAAATACAAAGATATTGAAATTTAATTAAAAATGATTTCTTATTTAAACATCAATTATACAATATTTTGACATTAGTTTTCTAACCCTATTTTTGTAATAAAACACAATATTTTCACAATTTCATATTATTATATAAGTGAAACTACTCATTGTGAGCACAATCAACTGATGCTCCCGTTTATTGCTCACAGTGAGCGAAACCGGCCCTAATCTTAATAAATACAAAATTGATAAAATATTACTTGAAATTGTGTTTTATTATTGAAATATATTGCCTTTCCACCAATAAGTGGCAGTTAAACATTTAAATTGAATTTTTTTAACACTCATCATTTTGTATTTGAAAGTGACATTTATTAATTCTTTACCATCATTTATTGAGTATGCAATGTTAAAATTGTATAATTAAAATGTTTTTTTTCTCTCAACTAATTCGAATATTTCATTTAAATTATTGTTGGTGCCCTGTCCGATATGTCCTTATGACTATCTCCCACTGTTTACGAACAACGTATTGATTTTGATGTCAAATTTAAACCAGTACTCAAAATTGATTATGTGTTAAAAAATGTTGCCCCTTTATTGCCCCTGACCTCCCTACTGTTTTATGATATGGACTATATTTAATACAAACCTAATTAACATACATGTATAATTACGTTTGGCGTATATGTGATTAGCTTTACTGACCTGGCAGTGTTTGTTTCCGGAACGAATAAATCATTTAAATTAAATTGTTAACAAAATATAGCACCCTCTACATAATATGCTAAAATATTTATTAACAATATCGAAAACTGTTAACAAATCACTATGTAGAAAAGTTACTTGAAATTTGATATATTTGTTAAATATTTTATCATAATATTCTATTTGTAAGACCTGTTGTAAATTTTTTTTGATAATTTGCCTATTTTCTCCAAAAGTACTTGTCTGTTTAACTGTATGCATTCCAGACATATCATGTGTACAGTGTTTTTTATTTACCAACATTGATACTTAACTTCCATAACTCTTAAAGTTCACACTAACTTGTCTCTTGTTTTAAAATATCGACAGAAAAATATGTCCCTAAAATTATGAGGAATGTATTTTGAAATTTGATTTATTCATATTTTAAAGATAATATTTTGAAGAATAATGAATGAAAGCTTAATTAATTTAAAACAAACGCAATCTATTTACTTAGTACTATTTTTCAACTCAAAATTTGCAGAGATAGAAATGTCATTTTTTGTGAATGTTGTTAATGCATTTAAATCATTTTTTTCTTCTTAACGCTTTAGAAGGGTTTAAAAGCTAATCTTTACTTTTACTCGAATTGTTTCATGGATCATACTATTAAGCGCATAGTTACTCAACCTTTTTACGTCCACGGACCACCAAAAAGTCCATAAATGTATTGCCGACCATCAACATCGGAATAAAATAATAAATATTCATATTATTGATTTTTTATTCAAAACATTCTATTTTGCAACGCCATATGCTAATATAATAATATTTAAATATACTAAAACAGACATTAACAAAAAAAACATACTTTAAAAATCCATAAAATACAATTTTAAATTCGATTATTTCGGGTCACCCAAAAAACTTTGCGGACCACCCAAAAATCTCAGCAGACCACCAGTTGAGAAACTATGGTTTAGCGAATCAGGAATGTCCATCAAAAAGAAAACATCTATAAACCAATCAATGCCTTTTGGTTACTAAAAGTTTCAATGTAATACACATTGTTGGGAAACATGACATAACCTACGAATTATGATATTTTGGACAGTAACTTTTAAGTAAACCTTTCATAATGTGGTCCTTTTTTCAGTTATTTGACATTACTCTTTCATGAAAGATAAACACAGCATTACTGTTCACTGCCTTCATACATTTATACACATTAAAATGGATGCTCATTGACAAGAAGTGTGATAATTGAAGTGAAAATAACATGATGACATATAATTAAAAAATCGGCTTAGAATGTTTTTCATAGAAAATATGTCTGTCACATAATCAATGTCCTACAATAAAAAGGGTTAAAAAGACAATTTAAGAAAAATTTATTAAGAATTTCTTGAGAATTTTCTATAAAAATCTCTAATTCGTAATATGTCATCTATCAATAAGTTACTGCAAACAGCTTAACAGACAAGTACCTTATTTTAAATTAATAATGTTTATAGTAAAAATGAACTTGTTTCAGTGAATTGATATGTTTGGTTTGTGAAAACAATTATCCAAATAATAATTTAAATTAAAATGTTTTGCTAGTATGTTCTTTAAATAATTTATAATTATCTGATATCTGCTATTCAAAACCTGCCTGTATATTTTTATCGATAACACCAATTTATTTGTTAATTGTCCAATGTTTTATAATAAGGGAACAAGTTTTCACTAGATTGTATGAGTTGAAATTATATGGACTTAGAATGAACGACTGATCATGAACAATAAACGATATCCCTTACTATCAATGTCCAATAAGATCTGGGCTATTTGTAAAAAGAAAATGTACTTAAATGTCATAATTTGTTTCTTATTTCAAACGCATGTCATAGACAACAATAAACATATCAAATCATTTTTAAAAATGGCAACATAGTCATTATGAATTCATAAAGTTTTTTTTTTATTTCTTCTTTCAATAGTCTTAATTGTTAGTACAGTACTTAATTTAATTTAAGTATATCTAGATAATTATTAATGACCCCAGTAGAAAAATCCCATCTGTACTTCTGTCGTCTGTATTTATATGACTTGGGAATGATACAATAACAAATTACTTAAGTATAGAGCCTGGACGAGGTCAAGCTTCCCAGGATATTGTCAAATGACGACTCGTAAGTTAATTCATTATATTTGTGAAACTAAATTGTTCAATGTATATCAAATATCCTGGGTTGCGAAACACTTAGTCTTGCCATACCTATGACCTAAATAGTCAATAATTATAGATTTTATTTTGTATATTTCGCTCAAATTAATAACTACCCTATATTTTCAAATTTTTTACAGCATAAATCATAGACAATAATAATTTCCTTTTTAGATGTCATTGTGTTAAACTAAATCTCACAAAAAATTAAAAAATGTCTTATTTTAGCCTAACTAATAAAATAGTTATATTTTGAATGTATACCTTCTTTTAAATAAATATTTATGAAAGGATCTAACACACTTTACATTTGTAAAGAGATGCATGTAGCATAGAATTGTATACCTGTATTTCATTATCTTAATGTAGTTATTTGGTATATGTTTTAACTATGAACATAGTATAGAGTATACAACTCTCTTGCTGTATACAGTATGAATTGTTTGTATAAAACTGTTACATTTGATTTATGCTGTAATTAATTTGTTGATTAGTAGTTCATATTCTTCCATCTTAAACACTTTTTTAATAGGTTAATACATTCTACAACATGCCCCCTTTTTCTACCCAAAAAAATACAAAATGTCACTAATAACAATGCAGTTCTGTAGGAAATTTAATCAACACAATGTTTGCTGGACACTTACAATCTTTATGAATTTAATATACATGCAAACATTGTGTTAATAATCAAAAAATATCTGATTATGATATGTGAAAAAGTAATTAGCCAAATGCAAATATAAACTGTTTAATAAAAAGTTTATATACATAGTTATTATGTCGAATTGTTCAATCTAAGAATGGTAACAAAACAGAACAATGACAAAAATGTACAGTGTCAAACAGGACAAGAAAAAAATAAAACACAACAATATTGTTGTTGCTATATCATATTTAGTCATAACATTAATTAATCATCATACGTCTAGAAATATCCAGAGTAAATTAAAAAAAATTTGTGTTAAAATTTCTTTGTTTCTTAAAACAATGTTTAGCACTATTTCCACAATTTTATATTCTCGACATCAAGACCGGTTTTGTTCACAACGACATTATCAACTGATACAATGCAAATTAAAACAAGACACATTTTTGACATATAATTAACAGGTGTACAAAACTAATGGTTCAAGTGCTAATAATAAAATTTACACGTGATCATGCAAAATATATCTAAATGAATCAAAATTGTTTACAAATATAATCTTAATGATCTCTTAAAAGTAAGCAATTTATTATCATTTTTATAATTTCGAGAGAAACTTATCGTTTTATTTGTTCTCAAACCATTTTTTTGTATACCTGGTAATTGTTATTTAAATTTTTGTATCAATAGCATTGACACAGTAAAAAATGGCAATGTATTTTTGTTCTGCAAAATTTATACAGCATATAAGCGATAGCTATTTCGGCTTACCCGTCATCAGAACTATATTTAAACATACATTTACTTGTCTATTTTATAGCAATGTAGAAAAGGTACACAATACATCTTCTCGTATACATTATCACGATAAAAACTAGGATCTTAGAACAGAAGAGAAGATGTATTGTGTACCTTTTCTACACTACATAAAGATAAGTAAATGTACGTTTAAACATAGTTCTGATGAGGGCATAAACGGAAATAGCTGTCAACTATATACTACATTAAATGTTAATCCATGATTGGCCATCTAAATTGATGTGTATTGAATATTTAATCTGTGGAAACATGGTTAAGAACTACTAATTCTGATGAGGGCGTAAGCCGAAATAATCATCAACTATATTCCTTAAAAATTTTGTATTTGGCAATAAAATATGTCGCTATTTTTTCACCGTGTTTTAATGTAGTTTTACTAATAAATTGCCTTTTGTTAATCTGTATTATATCCCTATAGATGATCTTATCCGGTCCTAATCTTGAATATAAATTGTAGAAACAGTACTTAACATTGTGTTTGACTATTTAACTTTTACAATTCACCACCAAGAAGTGACAGTTAAAAGTAATCCTTGATTCCAACATTTTTTTCATCGTAATTCTCGCATTTGCAGATGAGTTTCCTTCATTATTGTATTGTTCTTTGTGACATCCCATTCTTTCCTCAAGCTTAATTATACTTTAAGGTAAATTTAATGATACGTCTATTTAGTTCTTCTTCATCTCGGCTTCAAGAACATACTCGTCTTGTGGTCACTTCAAACATATCTCATACTTTTTTCATGTTAACTTTTCTACTTCCTATCAGTGTAAATGTTTTATCTTTGATATAATAAATCTTTCTTTTTGTAACGATATGAGTTTTTATTCAAACATGCTCTCCTGTCCTACTTTCAGCATATCACCACCCCTACAGCAGTAGTTACAAAGAAACCTGACGATACTACAGTACCTGTACATTTTTAATTCTATGCATGAGACCAAAAATTGTCACTACACTTTTCTATCATATCGCACTCTCAGTAAAATACTGTCCTAAGTTAAAATATCACTTTTGATAATGTCAAGTTATGGGATTGATTCCACCACCTAGTATAAAAAAGTAATTAATTTTTAATTTATGATATTGACTGAAGGTGTTTGATGGAATTTCAATACCAAATTTGAGTTGTTGATACATCAGATGATTCCATATGTTTCTATCACTAATGACACAGGTTTTGCTTTTTGGCATCTTCAGGTATTTGAATTGCAGAACATGGGTGTTCAATTATTACATCATAAACGGGGTGTCATAAATTATTTTATTAGGAGATTTTAGAAATAAACAGCAATATTATGTATAAAATATAATTTATTTGGTAGCTATTTCGGCTCACGCCATCGTCAGAAGTATAGTTTTGTATGTGTGAACTAAAGACAGAACAGATAGCTCTGACGATGGCGTGAGCCGAAGTTTTTTAATTTTTTCTTAATTTTTTTTTAAATAATTTTGTAGAACTAAAATACATTGCTATTTTTTTCACCGTGTTATAATGGAGTTCTACCAAGTGAATTCCAATTCAATCAATAATTTATTTGAATTTCATGGATCCGTAGTGCAGTGGTCAATGTAGTTAGTCCCAATGAACATTAATTATTTCAATTAATTCTGCTTGAAGACGTGGATGTTTGTGATGTCTACCACAAATAAATACGGTTACGCCTTTTGGCATCTTCAGGCATTCTTTCACACGGAATCAACAGAACTGACAATCAGTCTATTCAGGTCGTTATTTTCGACAGTTATACTAATTTTTAATTTCATATTATAAATTCACTTTCATAAAGTTACCATTAGATCCATCAAACATATTTTATCTTTACATTGAATTGCATGTACAAAAGTTAGCGGTGTGTATCAAAAAGTTGACAGTCATTAACCTAAAAATAAATTACTTAAAACAATATCTGTTCTACAATATTTAACAATAAACCACAAGGATTATTATTACTTCCACAATTATTATCAACTGATTCAAATCAATAATAAAAATTTTGGAAATGACATTAACTCAATCAGTGCTAACGACACGCCTAGCGTGTCCACAGTTATATCCACTATGTGCTCAGGACCCGCCTAGCGTTTTCATGCCCGAAATGTAAAAAAAATTACGGCTGTTGGTATTGTTTGCATTTTTTACTAGCCGACAATATTCATTTCAGATTTCATCACATTTGGATCTTACCGTGCGTAACACTTTTTTGCATAATAAAGCTGAGTCTACACGTGCCGCTGTGAATATTTTTTCATGATTTTCATTCAAATTTTATTTCGCTGGTGATTTTTATCAATATGAATATAAAAATAGCTAGACTATTTCTATAATGTTGTTTTGTGAAAATTTCATTGCAGAAAAATTATTTTACGTATATTTTCGAGTTTGAGCTATTTAGTGAATTGTGAGCAAAAAACAGTACTTTTTGAAGAATGTTGTGTAGAAATTGTTGTGTATAATATATATATTATATTTACAATCATAAAAGATTCATTTTGATTTTCCTTCAAAAATACTTACACTTATCATGAAAAAATGGATTGGATTGGATGGAATAAACGTGTTTGAAATAGTATCTACTTTGTACTATGTATTCGGTAAGTATTGAGTGGATACCTCTTTCTGCGCCGAATACTATCGATCAAAATCAAAACCACTGCACCACCGCTCTAAGGTTTAGATTGCAACTATGCTCCCGCGAATAAACGAATGTCAGAAGAGGCGGATGTACTTAATAATTTTTTGTTTCATTAACGATTTCTAACATCGATACATTTACCTCCTCTTTATTATGCAAGCCTGGTATGAAGAACGAAAGAAATATTGTTCTGTTCGTATCGATGAAAACTTACACCTTGGGTCGTTGAGTTAGCACATACTCTATCGTGGAATTAATAAATAAAATCGGCACAATTTCTTACTACGTATATCTGAGTATGTATTCAATTGAATAATTTAAATTAATTATAAAAAAATTCAATATATTTCGTGAAAATGATTTTTTTACCATGTTATATAACCGGCATTGCCGAAACCGTGATTCCGTTTTTTTACCGACTCAACAGCCCTGGATGAATTAAAAATATTGTGATTAAATCATCTACTTTTGATTTAGTCCGTTAGATGTCTGTTTGATCTCTTTTAGTAGACGGATATTATCCAAAACTTAACAAAAATATCCGCATAGGTTATGGCATCTGCAATATATATTATTATTATAATACAGTCTATTTATAAAATAATTGAAACTATGCGTGTATGTAAATCCGCATGATTGCTAAAAGCACGGTAGGACGCGGTTTACCAAACAGTGACGTCCGTCAAAACTTAAATAGAATAATGTCCTAACTAAATTTCTTACTGGGGAAAATATAGTCTAATTCTGTACGTCTTTTTTCTTTTTTATGGTATCAACTATCACTTTTTGGTGGATAAACATTATATTTTGATAATAAAACACGATTTTCAGTTTTAATTCCACAATTATACGTCATAAAGATCAAAACCGTTTTCACTCATTGCACGCATTATCAACGAATCTACCTAGACTCGAGCCTCATTTAACACGGTTATATGGTTCCACAAAACGTCGTGTAATACAAATCCGTGTTATAAAAGGAGTTATGATTTGTGTTCCAAAAAAATATCGAAGAGTTTATATAATATAAAAATATACTTTATTTTTTTTTATATAAACAAATATATATTTACATATTAATTGAAAGAAACTTTCATAATATCATATACTATTCATTAATCATCGCTATCACTTAGAATTTAATATTATTTACTCTTTTTTTGAGATCGGTTATGAGATTTCATCATTAGAGGACACTGGATTTTTTGTGATTTTATAGCCTTCAAAAATTCGGTTATAAGAAAATTTGTATGTCCGTGACACGTTTCATGGACGTACAAATCAAACATGTAATTTTTTTTATCTCTTAAATCGTGTTATATAAAGCGTGTTGTACAAAATACGTCATAATTTATACAACTGTGTTGTACGGGCCTGAGTGTACTTGAAATAATCTACGTCAAAAACATTGAGACAACTGTTTATAAATGATTCTCGAAAATATAATCTATTTTTTTTCAATACCAATATATCTCAATAAGTCTTAATTTTCGACCTATAAATACAATCTTAAAACTTTTTCAATGCGGCTCAGTAGAAAACGGATTAGTAAATAATAACTGTAGAATTAATACCGACATTTTGTTTAAATACGCATTTTCTTTTCTACAGCTGAGATATTAGCAGTGGGCTAATATGTCAACTGAAGGTTTTTGTGGAATTTAAATCTTTAAAAATCTGATAACTTTCACATATTTACGCCACATCGATTAACACCTAGGTTCCCAAACTGGGGGTCGCGAAGGGGTTTTTGGGGGGTCGCCGACTAAAAAGGTCAACTAAATTTTTTTTTTTGTATGTTTTGGAATGGATGGGGGTCGCGGGTCACATGGATTTTTTAAAAAGGGGTCGCCACTCGAAAACTGTTGGGAACCTATAGGTTAACACCTAATAACGTCTACCAATCGACAACAAACCCAGCTTGATTAAAACATGATTATAGTTTAAATTTTTTTTCTCATCTCAACATTATTATCATTGAAACAGTATTGTATCAATCCGTGACATTCAGATTCAGATGGATACTTTAAAAACAGCTGTTTTATTTAAATCGAATCATTATTTTATAACAATTATATGCTCAATTGACTGAAACCAAAAAAAAATAATTGCTCATTAACACGCTTCCAACGCAACTATTTTTAGCTTGAGTGTCGCTATAATTTCACTTTTTAATGGTAGTAATAATGACATTAGTTTGTTGTTCCGTTGTTAAATACGTCTAAGCACGCCACTGGACGGGTACGTGTTCACATACACCCACGAAATAAACCCTTCATTCACTCATAAAATACTACGTGTGTTTACAAAGTAACCATCTTTCGATTACTCAATAAATATGTTTCTAGTGTGTACGGCGTGTAACACCAAAATCTATACGAATAGTTTGCGATATCGACTGAGGGTGCTTGATGGAATTGTAATATCAAATTAACATTTTGAAACTTTGTAAATTTCTACATTTTCTGTCACACAAATGTTTGTACGATTCCACATGCTTATCAGTAACGATCCGGGTTTCACCTTCAGGCATTCTATCTCACGGATGCAAAGAACAGACGTGTGATAGAATTAGCCGTCAATGATAAAACGTGTGGAATCGTGCAAAGTTGTAACAAATCAAAAATAAATGATATTTTAAATAATTAAAACACAGTTTTAGTACTTATTTCTACAATATATTTTTTGATCAGGACCGGTTTCGGATCAAGGTTTGTTAGGAATATTCAGAGCCCCTAATTGATTATTGATTTACCTTTATTTTATTTGTTTCTATTATACATCTTAAAAAGTAATTATGAACATTTAATCTTTGTACCAATTTACATTAATTGTATCAATATTGTATGATTTCCTGTAGACTGTTACCTGTTCTGATCAAAAAATATAGTGTACTAAAATTTTGTTTTTGTTATCTAAAAATTTGTTTATTGTAAAATAATAATTAAACGTTTTTAAACAATGGTTAACGCAACAGAAGCTTACGTTTCGTGAAACTCAATAGGCAGTTGATGTAACCGCAAGCAGAGAAACGGTATATGTCATGTTACCCCACCGCCAACACACATATACATTTCATCTGTGTAACATGATCGTATGTGTTCGATGAGCAGTAAAATAGATAAATATATCTCATATCCAGAGAGCAATATAACTAGAATCCCATCACAATTGTGTTTTATACCGCTGCAGTAAACAAAAGGTTTTACGGTTGGGTTTCGTTGGTTGCATCTTGGTAATTTTACTGTAAAAGCAGTAGTGACTTTAAATTTCATGCACGGTATTTTATGCCTTATTTGGTTTGGCCTTGAACTAGTATTTTATGTGTGGATTCAATTATCAAATAAAGCGATGAAAGGTAAACGTCGATATGTTCAGGCGTTGTTCAAATTAAGGGGGTATTAAATTCTACAATCAAAGAAAATGATTTTTTTTCGATATTTTCAAATGTTTTTAAGATGATTTTTTAAAATTCTAATTGTTTTCAGAAATATACGTCTTTAGTGAGGCGGAATGTAAGCCGACTCGAAACTTTAAATGCGTTTTTCTCGAAACTATTTTATTCGAGACAGTTAACATGGTATGTATTTTAAATTTAAGTTTTTACTTTTAACTTCTAAAAAAGCTGGTAGATTTTTTTTTTATTTCAAGCAGCCTCTTTTTTGGAAAAATCATTTTTTTTTACTTCTACGTAGTTCAGATGCTAGCGGCATTTGTTTTTATTATTTTAAAATATTTTATTTTATTTGATTTCGGATTGCCTGAACTGATTTTATTGATTGAGGCTTGGAATCATACCAACTAGGGCGAAACATTTTTTGAGACCCCCTTTTTTATACCCATAACTTTTTGAATTAATTTATTTTTTCTATGTATTTTTCAATAATCTGATAAAAAAATGTCTACCAAAATTATTGTTTGCTTGCTTTTAATTGCAATTACAAAATATCTAAAATTCTTGCCTAGAATAAGATACCCCCTAAAGTCATTTTATGCAATATGAAATTATACATGGCTAGCTATATAAGTCTTCTCCTCTGTTCTAACATCCTTTTTAAATCGCTATAAATAGATAAGTAAATGTACGTTTAAACATTGTTCTGATGATGGTGTAAGCCGAAATAGCTATCAACTATATACCTGCTTTAACGTACATTTACTTTCTTCCTTCTACACTGCCATATAAAGATAAATAAATGTACTTTTAAATATAGCACTAATGAGAGTGTAAGCCGAAATATATACTTTATAAATTTTGTACAACTAAAATACATTGCTATTTTTTCACCGAGTTAATGCAATACTAATTAAAAAGGTTATCTGTAAATTTTTTTGATTAAAATATACTAGGTATATAAAACCAGTGGTTCAATAATTAAGAAAATAGTTTACAGACATTCGTACAATATAACCACCTAATTAATTAAAGTAAAATAGTTCAAAAATAAAATGTTAAGAACCTCTTAGTACAAATATGTAATCAAAACACAGTCAAATTAAAAATCTATTTATCGCTAAACCGAAAAAGCTATCAACTATATACCTTTTAAATTTTGTAGAACTAAAATACATTGTTATTTTTTCACCATGTTAATCAAATCAATATTCGATTTTTCTATTATTTCATTATAAAAATTGTAATTGTATCTACGCCACAAAATTAAATAAAAAAACGGCAAACCGTTTACGTCTTGTAAGTAAGTTAACAACACACTTAAACTCTACACTTGACCTTCGAATTCAATGCGTGATTCTAACTGACATTCAATAATCATATTGAGGTTACCTGTAACAAAATACACCTATCCCTCGATTTACACGGTACTTGTTTTACATGTTTTCGCTTACACGAATTTAAAAAAATGACTCGAATTGGGAAGAAAATTAGGTAATCATGTTGAACGGGCCGTTCGAATCCAACGTGATATTAACCAATGCTTAGCTCAATATGATGATGTCCAAAAAGATCTAACAAGATATTCGAAGCAAATTTAAAAACGGATTTTATTACCAAATCTCCTCGAGGTGTAAATGTTTCTACTTCAAACCTCGAATTGGCACAAATAATTTCGAGTGATGAAAGTGAATTTGAATCAGTCACGAAGAAGAGATAGACAGTGATTTGTGATAGTGATGAATTATAAAAACTCCACCAACTGTTGCTATGATTTTTTTATGTGAATCTTTTGGATTTAATTTTTTGTTCCTCTATAAATGCTTTATGTGTATTTAATTAATAAAAGAATATGTATATTTACACTTTTAAATAATTTTGTATTTTCATGTATTTTAGATTTCGATTTACACGGGTTTACGTTAAAAATATACAATTTCGATTTACACGTTTTTCTCAGGAACCTATTTACCGTGTAAATCAAAGGATAGGTATATTGCAAATTTTTGGCATTATCTACCGAACCTTTATTACAAGTCTTTTTGGGTGTTTAAATTTAATATTAATTTAAAATACGTAAAATAGCATGTTTGAGAATGAATCGATTGATTGGATCCCAAAAAATATTATATAACAGAGAAAGTTCACAATTTCTTTTTGAAACCTCTCTACTTGGAAATGTATCGATTCGACCCATGGATTTATTCAACTGACTTACCATGCTATCCATGCAAGTTTTTAATATTTTAGCTTAAAAGCTCGAAGAGAAATATTACTAGCCACATATTTCTTTCGGCTTATACGATGCCAAAAAGAGAATTCTGTCATTCTTGTTATTGTCAAATTATATGTGAAAAGTATTGTATTTGTGAACATGAATTGTTTTTATTCAGCCTACCAATGGGGATATTATGTGGAATATTTTAAATTGCATATAAAGTTAATACTTTACTTTACTTTAATGAATAAGGTTTCAAATTTGAATTGTTGAAACTCTGTACGATTCCACATGATATATTCATGCGTTCTATATATTCCACATATAGAATGCACGAAGATGCCGAAAAGCGAAACGTTGGTCGTTAGTAACGAAATGTATGGAATCGTACAAAGATTCAACAATATAAATTTTATATTGAAATTTCATCAATTACCTTCTTACATCTCACTGATATTGTACACAATATATCTTGACTTCTCTTCTCATTCTAGTAAACATATATTATCATCACAATATCAACTATATACCTAATAAATTTTGTAGAACTAAAACAGCAATGTAATTTATTTCTACAAAATTTATAACGTGTATATATTTGATAGCTATTTCGGCTTACGCCGTCATCAGAACTATGTTTGAACGTACATTTACTTATCTATATACAGCGTTGTTGAAAAGGCACACAAAACATTCCTCTTCTGTTCTAACATCTTTATTTTATAAATATTAAATATATTATCATCACAATATCAACTTTTGTAGAACTAAAATAGCAATGTATTTTAGTTCTACAAATTTAGCTATTTCGGCTGACGCCTTCGTTAGAACTATTTTAAACGTACATTTACTTATCTATATATTACTGCGTATAACATGTACACAATACATCTTATCGTCTGTTTTAAAATCCTAATGTCATGTTGTGCTAATAAATTCTAAAATGTGGCACATCGATTTAATGCATTTTGAAAGTGACAGTTAGTCTGCGATAAAAATGAATAAGTATTATACTGAGATAATTTATTAAAAGAATTGTTTAATATTGATATATCGTGCTTTTGAAATACTCATTTACTATCGTTTTACTGTGACAGTTGTATTATAAAAAGATGTGATTTAACATAAGATATTTTGTACCGCGCTCATCAAACTAATCTGTGACGTATTGTTTACCTGAAAAATTGGCAGTAATATCTTTTACGGCAAGGAACTGTCATATTTTATTCACCAAACTATTTTCTCCGTGTTTTATTTACGTTGGGAAGTTTTACTGTCCGAGTGGATGGGTTTATTTTTACCGAAATACTATTGTTCCGGTCTAATCATTGATAGCGCATTGAATGTTGCTGCTCTGTGAGTACAAAATTTCTAGAGCTAACAACTAATTCAGTCGAACATAACGAGAGATGTGAGTGGCTATATCTAACAATCGTTTGTCGAGAAAAGGTTGGCCATCTACAATGGTGGGGAACGGCTCTCAATCTGTGCGGCCGCCCTCTTACTGCGACGGAGCTTTTTTCTTACGAAACAATTTTCAAGACTCTTTTCTTCGTTCAGAATAAACGTCGAAACTCCTTTAAAAAGCATACAATTCCGTTTCGATTTTAACTCATTTCCTACTGAGCCATATAAAAGATATTCCAACACCTACCTTCAATAAAAATTTAACCTTAACTTATTTCAGAAAAAAATATTGAATAACATTAAATTTGAATTGTTACAACTTTGTGCTATTCCACGTGTTTTGTCAGTAACGACCCGGGTTTCGCCTTTCGGCATCTTCAGGCATTCTTTCACACGAACTGACAGTCAGTCATTTCGGTTGGACCACAACCAGGATAGAACCGACAGTCTGTGACACTGTATTTTGTCAGTTCTGTTGCATTCGTGTGTTAGAATTTATTAGAATTCTGAGGTAAGATTAAATTAGCTTAGGTTTTAAAGGTTAGGTTAGGCTATTTTTTTAAGTTACATTATGTTAGTTAAGGTTTTTTCAGATGAAAAAAATTGCTAACGTTTGATTGATAAGAGTTATTTTAGTTAAGTAGGAAGATTGATGGAATCAAGTAAGTTAAGATAAGGTCAAATCTAATGAGTATGAACAATGTAGCCTTGGTAGGTGATATATTTTGTTCAAATGATACATATGGAGTAGATATGGTCTACGTTGAGAGCAGACAATAATTACTGAAACCAGAAAATCTTCTTTGAAGGTTGAGAAAAGATTTTTTCTTTCTAATATGGTAAGTATTTTTTTTTAAATTTAACCGAAAATTTTCTGACATTTATTATTATTTCAAAATAAAAGTAAACGACTCAAAAAAATTAAGACTACAAGAAAATGAAGATTTGAGAATTTAAATAAAAATTATGTATATGGATATGTCATTTTGTATATCGTCAGATATATTTAAAGTTTAAACCAAATATTATTATTTTTAAAAGACTGAATGCTAAAATATTAAAGCAATTATCACGTTTCATTGGGAAAAGGGAGTATAATCATTTATGTGAAAATTAATACCTTTTATTAAATCTTTTGAATCTTCATATTCATATTCAATTATTGAAATTGATTATATGCTGTAATATTGAAGCAAATATCGAGCTTCATTGTAAAACGTAATTATAATCATTTATATGAAAGTAAATGCGTTTTCTTAGATCTTCATATTCAGTTTTTTTTCGGTATGCGAGTGAGGGCGCGAAAGTTTGAGAGGCGTCGGCGCGCATGCGCGGGGGGGAGTGTGTGCGGGCGCGGCGCGGCGTTCGGGTATCGAGCGCGCGGCGGCGACGGCGGCCAGGCCGTCCTTTGGCAGTGCGGGAGGCAGGCGGCGGCGTGCCGACATGCTGCTCCGAACGCCGCGGCTTCTCTCCCTCCTGGCAGCCTTCGTTTCCCTCGCATCGCCGGTCAGACCCAACCTCACGGCCCGAGAACCTCCCGACTACCAGGATTCCTCTCCCTCGCAGGACGTATCTTATTACTACACCTCCAGCACCGCTTCCCCTAATGAAACCGAGCGGGTGCCGCTCTTCCCGACCGACCTCTTCACGGAGGAGCAGCGCAGGAACGGCGCCATCGTCCTGCACATCCTCGGGCTCGTGTACATGTTCGTGGCCCTCGCGGTGGTCTGCGACGAGTTCTTCGTTCCGGCGCTCGACGTGATCATCGAGAAGCTGCAGATCAGCGATGACGTCGCCGGGGCCACCTTCATGGCGGCCGGAGGTAGCGCCCCCGAGCTCTTCACTTCCGTCATCGGCGTGTTCGTGTCTTTCGACGACGTGGGAATTGGCACCATCGTCGGTTCGGCCGTGTTCAACATCCTGTTCGTTATCGGGATGTGCGCGCTTTTCTCCAGAACCGTGCTCACGCTGACGTGGTGGCCCCTCTTCAGGGACTGCACCTTCTACTCGGCCAGCCTGATAGCGCTTATCTACTTCTTCCGCGACAACCACATCCACTGGCACGAAGCGCTCGTGCTGTTCAGCATCTACATCGCTTACGTAAGCTTCATGCGGTGGAACGGCCAGTTTGAGAGACTCGTTAAAAAAGTTATATATAAGAACAGAGTTACGAGAGTCAGGAGTACAGACCAATTGATGCCCGCGGTGAGAATACTTTCCGCTCTGTCAACACACCGCCCTCATCTCCCGTCATCATTTGTGCAAAGTGTCAACTCGCCGTTCATCTATTATAGCCACAACTCATAATACCACCGCTAGTGGAGTTTTAAATAATCAAAAACGCCTCTGCCGCCTAAATGATCATACACACAATTACTTACAATCGTTTCAATAACAGTGCCAACACAGAAACTTCAAACACAGCAATTTCACAAATTTACCCAAGTTATTTTTCATGTCTTTAATCACCACGAAACGTAGCAAAAAAGCTCTACGAGACAGCCTCTACGCCGGATATCAAAATCCGTAGAATGAAATTAATTCACACAATAAAAAGTGATACTTAAAAAAATCTTTTTCGTGTATCAAAAAAATGTTTCTATAGCTATCAATTCTTTATTTTCTTGATTGAATTGGCATTTACTTGGTAGAACTCCATTATAACACGGTGAAAAAATAGCATTGTGTTATAGTTAAATTTTTTTTTTTATAAGATATAGTTCATAGCTATTTCGGCATGGTCGGAACTATGCACTACATTTCTAGATCAGTATAACGCCAGTAAAATTAATTAACACTAAAAATAAAAATACACCGTCAAAATCTACTTAACCTGATAATTTCACGTAAAGTTTTGACTCGCAGTATAAATATTTTGTTTCTATTATATACAATCATAATTCTAACGTGTTTCCATTTACGTGCTTATATCCGTCGAACTAAAATAGAAACGTGCATATGAGATATGTCACGTCTGCTGTATGATGGCCTCCCCAATTGAATTGCGGCCTCGCAGTCGAAAAACATTAAATCTATTTGGTGAGGTTAACTTACTCGTATATCTTCCACCAAAATCAGACTTAAACCATATATATTGTAATCATTTTGGTAAAATATCGCAGAAATATTTTCAACTGCGTTTAACGCGCATTTTTTCTTAGTCTAAACTCACGATGCAAGACGATTTTCGGTTTATCACGCCCTTCAATTTAGTCAAGATAAACATCGTAGTAATACACAACACCTACATTGCATTCTAAACTAGAATAGATACAGTTAAATATTTCCAGTGAATATTTCATTGCTTCTCAATATTTTTTATTCAATAAATACAATCGTTATTTTATTAGTATTTAATGATCATTTCGGCGGCAGAAGGTTTATCATATTGGAATTATTAAAGATGAATTTCTCTCTCTCTAAAACAGTTTTTTCTTAAATAAGAAGTGATAAAAAAAAAACCAACAACACTTTTTCCACAAGAAGCAAAAAAACAAAGTAATGTCTTAATCAAAACTAAAATTTTACAGATATTCTTTTAACTAACAATCTTACTAGTAAAAACTATTATTTGTCATATTTTTTACGTAAAATTTATTCATATACACATATAAATAAAATATCTGCAATTTGATATTTCTAGTGTAAAAAATACAGATACAATATTTTAATTGTAAATATACGCGACGCATATTAAAATCATTCGTTCATACAAGGCTCACTTTTATAAATATTGCCAGCAAGGATATCAAATTATTCAAATGCAAGGAAAATTCGTTTCATATTTAAGAATAATCAACAAAATCGATTTTATTGAATTTCAATGTAAAATTTGAATCGTTCAAACTAAATAGTTTTGTAGTGTTCAAATTGGACTCTACATAACAGGAAATAATGATATGTAATTGTTGTAACTACAAAACTAGATTAAAACATTTTTTTTATATATCGAGATAAAATCCGTTGAAATCACTTATTTTTTTAAATCATAAAAACATCAAAATAAATGAATTTCCAAAACGTATTCTTGCGCACTTAAAACGAGCGGTGCATATATTATATGTTACTAAAGAAAATATAAAATCAACTTTCTACTGATAAATAACACTAAAAAATCATATTTCTTAGAAAATACTATATTTTTTTAGTTAAATAGCGGCAAAGAAATTCATCATTAATACACCTTTACGTAAATTATTCACGATTTAGTTCATTTTTAATCTTCAAGACGTAAGGTAAGCAATCATTTTATTATTAAAATACACATAGACCCATTATTAATTAATCCAAATATTAATATACCCACTACCGTATTTTAGCATTTTAAGAATTAGGAATATTTCATTACTGTGAAATTTAGTTTATTTAGACTTTTAAAATGTGAATTTGCAGTAACACTGCGTCATTTCAAAAACACTTAGCGACGCAAAATCAAAACAGTTGTAAGTGACATTTTTTATGCAAAGCAACAGTAATAATGAAACAGGGTTCCAAGTACCATAGTTTATATTCTACTAAGAATTAATACTTGGAACTTTGTTGTTCTTGTGTTGCAAATTCTATCGAAACGACTAAATTTGCTTTCCGGTATAAGTGATTTATAGTAAATTTAAAACGATACAAAATGTTTGAATTATGAACGAATTATCAACCTTTAAGTTATCGAGTTTTACCAAGTAAATGGAAGACAAATCAAGAAACAAAATAGTTTTAAATATTATCCGTGCAAATTATTTGAATTCACGAAAATTACGAACATATTTTAGACTCTTTTAAGGAGTTAGCTGTCACTTCTTGATGGCAACGCAGGGTGTTTTTAATTATAAATACGCATTTTTGTACTATTTCCACAATCTATTTCATGATCAGTAACGATTTCAGCTTTGTATTGCAAACATTGCCAACTGAAAGGATAGAAATAACAAACAAATCTGAATCAATTAATTTTTGTTTGTAAATTGGCTTTTTTGCAATTAGTATTTCATTAGTCAATAATGCTCGTTATGAGCGAAACCGGTTCTAATCGTAACAATATAAAATTTTAGAAACAGTATTTATATACTGTTGTATAATATATATAGAAAGTTGTGTTTTTTCATTTAAATGTGTTGCCTTACAATACCAAGAAGTGACAGTTAACCACCTTTGAAGTGACTTCACAACATATATTTTTAATTGATGAAATAAATATTTGGTATTGTTTCCACTATGATACACTATTATCACAAATACTGATAATGTCCACGATGAGCGAAACCGGTTCTGTTTTTAATAATATAAAATTGTGTATTGGGTATAAAATACAAACAAGAATATATTTTTACTCAAAATTTTATATGAACTAGCTTCAAATTTGAATTGTTACAACTTTGTACGATTCCACATGTTTTGTCACTGACGACCCGGGTTTCGCCTTTCGACATCTTCAGGTATTCTATCACACGGATGTCACAGAGCTTATAAAGCTGAATGCATCCCTGTGATAGAATGCCTGAAGATGCGGGGAAAGGCGAAACCCGGTTCGTTAAGGAAAAAACATGTGGAATCGTACAAAGTTGTAACAATTCAAATTATATATCGAAAATCCATCAAGCGCCTTCAGTCGACATCATAAATTATAAACTAGCTCGTTTGTAATTCGTGTCCTATCAGTTGATAATACTAGCGATAAGGGAAACAGGTTCTGATCATAAAATACATTGTGAGAATAATATTGAAAACGTGTTTTAAAAAAACATCATTTGATTGTTTTGATTGTATTGGGATTTACTTGGTAGAACTCTATTATAACACGGTGAAAAAAAGCAATGTATTTTAGTTTAACAATTTTTTTGTATAAGATACAGTTGATAGCTATTTCAGCTCACTCATCGTCAGAACTATATTAGTTCTGACGATGGCGTGAGCCGAAATAGCTATCAACTATATCTTATAAAAGAAAGTAGAACTAAGACACATTGCTTTTTTTCTCACCGTGACATTATTTGATGTTTTGAAAAATTTGAATCGAGGTTCCACTACGTATACACTGTTATGATTGGAAATATCAATTAATAGGAACACTTTTCGATTTTTAATACCAACGAAGTGGCTCGTAACTGAATGGTGGCCAACTACTGCGTCTGTTACCCTATCAATTTAACGTCTGGCGATAGGACGACTTTGAGAATAATCCCGAGTCTTATTTTTCAGTTTTGTCGTAGGTGTGTGCAATTGAATACTTGAGTACATATTGTTTGACCAACCGTAGTGGGTGGATACACAACATTTATCCGTTTGCAGCACTTTCAAATTCAATAATAACTCAGTCAGTTACGGAACTTTTAAATTGACTCTAAACCAGCGATCCTCAATCGTAAATTACAAAATTAAACGGCGAAAAAATAACAATTCATTTATTTATATAGATCAGTAGTTCCCTTGTGAAATTTCACTGTGGCCCCTTAATTAACATCAGCGATCCTATGGCAATGTCTCGTGACCGCATCAAATGTGATTAAAAATAGTTTCGTTATTTATTTTGTATAAAATTCCTTACACTGAATGGTCTTTCACAATATACAGTTGTAGGTTAAATCGACAAAATTAAAAAGCGATTGTTGTTAATTCTTTATATCGACTTGATTCATGGTCAACATATAACTCCGACCGACATTTTTGAACAGTATTATTATTAAAACGGTCCTTTACTTAAGCTCCACTAAATGCTGGATAAGTCAGATTCAATCAATTTTAAAATAATAATAATTTTCCAATTTAATTTTTAAAAACACCTTTTTTTTTAATATCAATATTTACTATAGAACTGTTGGTGACCGCACATGAGAACCACTGATATAGATATACACGTTACAAAAATTACAAATTACAAATTAATTGCTTTGGCAATGTCAAAATATTAAAATGTTTAATTTTGAAAATGAAAGAAAAAAAAACAACAAAAAATAACGATAGCAAAAAAGTCAATCAAGCAATGTATTATATTTCATTGATTGAATTGGCATTCACTTGGTAGAACTCCATTATAACACGGTGAAAAAATGGCAATGTATTTTAGTTCTTCAAAATTATTTTAACAAATATAGTTGATAACTATTTCGGCTCACTCCATCGTCAGAACTAGATGGCGTGAGCCGAAATAGCTATCAACTATATTTGTAAAAATAATTTTGTAGAACTAAAATACATTGCTATTTTTTCACCGTGATATTATATTTCAGTTCTACAAAATTCATAACGCATATATTGTTGTTGAATGATTGAATTGGTTTTAACTTAGTAGAACTCCATTATAACACGGTGGAAAAATAGCAATGTGTATATACAAAATTTTTAAGATATACAGTCGATAGTTATTTCGATTTACGCTTTCACTAGATATATGATTGTTTACTAAATAGATATATTAGTTCTGATGAAGGCATAAGCCAAAACGTCGCAAAAAAATCTTTCATACTAAAACACTGTTAAGTAAATAGAATTTTATTCTACACGTTAACCCATTGACTGCTAGTGTTTTAGCTGTCGAGACGCTTGAATAATATTATTATATATTACTATTGCGTTGTGAAATCGCATACTCATAACGGGGTAAAATTTCCGCTATGAATTTATGAATGAACAGTTTACACTTCAGATTCTGTTTTCGTCTTTATAAGCACAATAATATGCCTTTAAAGCTTTGTATCTGGCCAAAAAAATGAAAAGTCGATCCGTTTCTTCTTATGAGTATTGCGTTGTGAAAGGCGGCCATTAAACAGCGGATGTACAACCAATCAACTTAAAAATATGTTGGATTTGTGACTTTTTTTTACATCTTTTCCCCGAAAAACTCGGCAAACAAAGTTCTATATAACAATATATTTATCACGAAAATACAACCAGTGACGTTCGCGTAATAAGTGGTGACAAGACTTCCCCATTTTTTTTTCAATACGGCTCTGTGATGTGTTCATTTTTATTTAATTCAATGTCAAGTCAGATTGAGGTCCATCAAAATTAGTATTATTTTCACAACTTTATTAAGATTTGTGTAACTAATTAAATTTGACAGTTCTGTTGCATCCGTGTGATAGAATGCCTGAAGATGCCGAAAGGCGAAACCCGCGTCGTTAGTGACAAAACATGTGGAATCGTACAAATTTGAAACAATTCAAATTTAATAAAATTCCATTTGTTAAAACGTCGTATTATGAATACTGTGCAGAATATATAAAATCTGTTTAACATATTGTTATTTTATTGAAAATAGTCTACTGTTTGGTCTTGCAAAAGATTATATACAATATTTGAAACCTTTTAAAAACTTTTAAGACAAACGATAAATTGAAAAAAAGATATATTGACCATACAATTAAAAAGTTGTGTACAACTGATCAAAAATAGCACATCCTCCTTTATCCAGTATTTTTTTAAATTTCTATATAATTTTCATCAGTTTATCTGTTAATTTTGTTAACCAATAATTTCAGTATTGGTTTAGTGCCAAGAAATCTTTCAATGATACAATTAATTCCTTTAAATTTGTCTAGATTATTATATCAACCTATTAACCTTTATAATGCCGAGCACGTATTCCACGCGCAAGGAAAGTTATTGTCTGAAACCGAATGCAACATTTGCATATGTAAATTTAATGTTTTCCTTCGCAGAATTATTCCAGCAATTACAGTGTATCTAATTACTTATTCACGCTTTGTTTTAATTGTTCGTATAAATTTTGACTCCCTGGTGTTTTGTCGTGAATTATTTTATTATTTTAAATGCATGTAAAAAGTAATATTTATTCATGTCAAGTGAAATTATTCGCGAATTAAAAAATGTTCAGAGTTATTTAAAACAACGACCTATCTCAAAACAAGACATATTAAGCACCAGTAACATTGAAAAGATTTGAAAAATTTGTGCTTTATTTAGTTGATAATTTAAATGAGGTTTTTGAAAAATAAATGTTAGGGAAAAGGTTATTTAAATTTATTGTTACTAAGATTCTATCAGTTTTATATAAATATTTTTATCATTGAATACTTACGTAAGAATCCTTAATACTATTTGAAAACAAGTATTTAACAATTGAAAATGAAAACTTTTGAATATTAGAATATTTAAATTAATTTATGATATCGACTGAAGACTTTTGGTATATAGCTATGCTAACTATGTATTATGCGTCAGTTCTGTTGCATCCGTATGATATAATCCCTGAAGATGCTGAAAGGCGAAACCCGGGTCGTCAGTGACGAAACATGTCGAATCGTACAAAGTTTTAATTAATCAAAATTTATATACAAATTAATTTTAAGCACGGAAAAAATAATATAAACAGTCAAGGAAATTTGCTTCATCATTTGTAGAGGGATTTTTAGATTATAAATACTAGGTGGTGACACTTTAATTATGAGTGCCAAAAAAGATGACAGTGAAAAAAAAACGAAATATTTAAAATAAACAAAAGAACTTTATCAAAATGATAGCTTGATAAAACTTAATAGACTCTTTTTTTTCATCAAATCATCGAAGCATTTTCCAAAATAAATGATATTTGATATTAGTCTTATAGTTTATTTTACATTACTCATATCGACAAACAGTATTTCGAATATTCGAATATCCTAATATCAAAATTGAATACACGAATATTTAATGAAATACTTGACACACGAACGTAGTTTTTCTACAAAATTAAATTGTATTAATCTCTTTAGCATTACTATGTGTTATTTAAAAAAATATAGCCTGATATCTATTATATATATTTTGTACTTTAATCGATTGCTTATAATGTTAAGTAAAATTATATTTTGCTAAGTTGTATACATATCAGTGAGGAGAAGTGGGGTTACGTGTTTCGTTTTCCTTGTGAAACTATCGTATCAATTATTTAATATAATCTATTTAATCTCCATGCCCAAGCCGTGCAATAAGATAGATTGAAATATAAAAACTATCAAATTGAACCGAGCGAAATCAAAACCGCGTAAAAATAATCAGTAAAAATAGAAAAATAGATATGCTGCGTCCCAATCCATTGTATATTTTTTGACGTTGATTTCAAATAAACGGTAGACAAATTTCTTTTATGAATAATAAAAAAAAAATGTGTGCCAGAGACAGATAATAGGTGACATGCGTTCCAAGCTTGGCACGCAACACCATTCCGACGGCACAGCTAAAAATGCAAAGTATTTTGCTTTTATTTATAAATTTTTGAACATAGACATTTCATAGAATTGCAATAAAAGATTTTTATAGCATTAATCACAATTGCAATAATATAGAAATGTACTTAGATAAGAAAAATATTCAATTTAGTAAAGTAAACTAACTAAAATTAATGGTTTAGCTCTATTTTTTTTTTAATCTCAAGATATATTTGTCACCATTAAAGCTTTGCTTAAACACTTCTAAAATGTTCATATTCACTTTATAATGAAAATGAATTATAACACATTTTTAGTATTTTTTTTCAAAAGTACATACATTCAAGATCAAAACCGGTTTCGCTCATTGCCAGATCATCAGTTAATATCTCTCGCGAAAATCGAACCGGTCCTGATTTTAAAATTATATCAATTGTAGTATCATCACTAAACATATCATTACTGATCAAAAAATATATTGTGGAAATAATTACTAAAAAAATCTGTTTTTATTATTTCAAATGTCATGCCTTTCCATCAAGAAGTGACAGTTAACAATTTAAAAGTGATATTTATACACGATAAAAGAAAAACATTAACCCTTTAACTAATTCCAAATATACCCACTAAATACTATTCTTACGAAATTATATTATTATGTAAAATAAACCTAGATTTTTACACACCAGTATTATATTTTACTCTATCGGTCGTTTTTTAGTTTCGCCCTTTTGACCGTAAATTCCTGACATGTATGTAGTTACGTATTTTTTATTTTTGTATTTTATATTGAAAGAAATAAATCGTGGAGAGTTGTGGAATTCATAACAATCATAGATCACTTTGTGGTGAGCAAATCCGAATAACTATTCCCTTCAATTCAAAATCACAATAAAGACTACAAAACGTAAATATCACTGCAGATATCTCCCAGGGAAAACATCACGCGAAATCGCTTTCCCGACCCTTAATATCGAGCAGGCTCTTCCATTATTTTCACATGGCGACCCCGTTTCCTTTTCGGTGATTCCGCGCACCACACCACCGAGCTCTCAAACAAAAATCTATACCAGGGGTGCACAAAATGTGTCCCACGAGCGTTGTGTTTAACCTATATAACTTTTTTCTTCAGATAAAAAGAAAAAAAAAACTTGCGGCATTCGAGCCTAAATTGTAACATATACTATAGTTTCAAACAAGCGCTTCCATAAATCAATTGGCTAAAACAATAGTGCTTCAAATTGGAATTCTTACAGCTTTGTGCGATTCCACGTGTTTTGTCATTAACGACCCGGGTTTCGCCTTTCGGCATCTTCAGGCATTCTATCACATGGATGCAACAGAAATGATGACAGCTCTGGGATATACAATATTGAAATTCCATCAAGCGCCTTCAGTTGATATCATAAATAGTGCATCATTATAATTTATCAATAAATAATCTTTCATATTTTTCTTCTCTTTTATGCAGAATAGTGCATGGTTTTAATATTGGTGCGTGCAGCTCTGTATTAAGCCAAGAAAATGATGAGTAAAATCGATTTTTTTAAATCAATATTGCGTTATGGAAGGCGGTCGTACAACAGCGGTTGCATACACTTATAATAGGAATGGAATAACAAAATTATATAAATAATCAATCATAATAATACAAAATACACAACCTAACATATATTGTATATGCGTGTGTGAGTATAGTATATATAAAATTTGAATTGTTACAAATTTATACAATTTTACATGTTTTGTCACCAACGACCCGGGTTTCGCCTTTCGGCATCGTCAGGCATTCTATCACACGGATGCAACATAACTGACGAAACTACGAAACCCGGGTCGTTAGTGACAAAACATGTGGAATCGTAAAAAGTTGTAACAATTCAAATTTGATACTGAAATTCCATCAAGCACCTTCCGTCGATATCATTATTATTAGTTAATATAATTATAATGCGTGTGGTGTCCTCGCGGTCCGGATTTACTTTGGGTTGCTCAGCTCTGCAGCGAATTACGTAAGTCACCAACAAATGGAACCTTATACAATAAATAAATGTATATATAATAGATGAATGTGACTTGATGATTCTAACGCGTCGTAAATCTTAGCGCTCCGTCAATTTGATATAAACAAAAACATTAATTAATTAGACATTTCGTCATTACATAATTTAAAATATTGATTGATGGAATTGTAATATCAAATTTTATTTTAAATAGGCGGTCGCATTTTTTGTCACGAATCGCATTCGTTCACATGCGCAGTATTGCCTATAATTGTTTGAGAAAAAACATAAAATAATTCTCCTCGACCGTCAAATCATTACATAGCATGACATAATGCTAATTGATATACTTAATCTACCAAACCGAGTAATTGACGAAGTTTCAATATCAAATTGTTGAAACTTTGTACATTTCCACATGTATTGTCACTCATGATCTGAGTTTCTCCTTTCGGCATTGCCAGGCATTCTATCGTAGGGATGTTAAAAGCTCAACCGAACGTATTTATATCAGTTTAAGCCCCGAAATACTCTTTAGATGTTTATGCGATATATTGTTGACCGCCAAATATTTTTGATTTCGTAAGTGTCCCTCCGACGAAAAAGTTTGTCAATCCCTGATCTATACTACCCATAAATCCGCCCCACTTCTCCACCTTTTACGTGTTATTATTATATCTCCATGCTTCTTTTAAACATATTTCGTTGCCTTATGTATTCTGACAGCGGGGTATCTTTTAAATGATAGTTCTTTTAGATGGCATCTAACAGGTTAACGCCCTGCGAAAAGGATTCAAAGGGAGATTTATGCCGCATCGTGGCTTAGACTATATTCAATATAGAATTTAATAAAAGCTCGTTTAAGCTCTACTAGTAAAACCTGAGTTTACCGAAAATTAAAGGGTATTGTAGCGTTAATCGAAGTAATTTTAAATGTTAGTGCTAAAAATATTTAAACGTTCGAATATATTAAGATAAAAAAATTTAAGTTTTCGTAAAAGTTTGTCTTATTTATATTCTCTAGATCAGAACCGGTTTTGCTCAACGAGAGCATGAGATCAATTGATAATGCTCACAACGAGCGAAATCAATCCTGATCATAAAAAATGTGTAAATATTTCTAAAAATTTAAAATATCATGCCATTCCACCAAGATATGATAGATAGTTAATACCTTAAAAGTGTAAAATATAGCTATTGAAAAATAATGAGTTATTTAAAACTATATTTAAAGTGTAAACTATCATTTTTATGTGGCAAGACGTAATATTTAAGTAATAAAACAAATTGATTAATACATTATACAAATTTCTATTTTCTTCAGATCAAGACCGGTTTCGTTCATCATGAATAATTAAAATAAGGCTATGTATAAATTCACAATTTTGAATTAATATTCACGTGATATCAAAACAAATGATTCCTGAACTAAGTCATTAAAATCATTTACAGGTAATCATACAAAATATATCTAAATAATGTAAAATAGTTTACCGAAAAAATGATAAGGACCTTAGAAAAGTAACAAAAAATAAATTTAGAAAAAAGTAACAAAAATAAATAATTATGATATTCTTATTATTATGAACAACGTATGGACATAAATTACCATTAAACTGTGAACATTGTCACAGTTGATAATGCTCGCGATGAACGAAACCAGTCCTGATCTAGAGAATATAAAATTGTGGAAATAGTACTAAACACTGTATTTTTTAATTAAAAGTAATGTAAATTACTTTTAATTTAGAGAAATAAATTATTATTAATCAATTAAAATTTTTTTTAAATTTCTACCTTTGGTACAAGATTACATTAAATTATCTAGAAAACGTGAATCAATAAAAACTTTTGTCGTTTATCTCGATCGAAAATGTAAAAACATATAATTAGTTATTTGTCATTAATTTTATGTAAAAAAAACACATTTTTAAAGACTGTTAATTAAAACAAAACTTAAATTATTTTTCTCTTAAAATATTGAAACTATTAAAAACTCTAACGAAATGCAACTGCTAATAACAGAATAAAAAAAAAAAAAAAATAATATTCAACAAATAATTGTTAAAAATATATGACTTATTTTTATTATTTTACTTTAAATAAATAAATATTTTGAGAACCACTGTAGAGCAAAATTTCTAAATCTTACACGCACGACTGTGCTTTTGTTAAATCCATACCTTGAAAAGGTATTTTTGCTATTTTAAGCCTTTCCGCTAGTTATGGGTGCAAAACATTCTGATAACAGTATAAAATATAGATTAAAATTTCGCGTTAACGTATTTTAGTGTTGGTTAAGAGTGTATAAATATATTTTAAATGTTAAACTTAATTTTTGTTCAAAAATCTTAATTAAAACGAGCTTCGTGCGAAGGTTTTTCATCCTTATTACACATATAATGTTTCGTTATTATTCATCAAGGTATCGCATGTCGCAAAATTAATTATACTCGCAATTAAATAAATTCAAAAAACCATAGTATTTTCAAACAATTACACTTCTAACGTAAGGTATTCATGTAGACGCTTAATAGAACTTTTTGTCCTTCATTGGTTAAAACTCGGTTAAGGGATGGTATAGATAGAAGGGTAGTAGCTTTAATGAATTGACAAAAATTTTAGTCACACGGTAAAAAAAATAGCCAAATTTTTTTCAGACCGGTTTCGCTCATCGCGATCATTAACCAACCGATGATTTTCAAATAATGAAACCGGCCGTGTCCAAAAATACATTGCGGAAATAAGTACTAAACATGTGTTTTTATTATTTAAAATAGCACACCTTAAAAGTGAAAAAATTGCAACACATTTTTGGTGCTCAGTTCCACAATAAATTTTTGATCAGGACTGGCTTCACTTATCGCGAGCATTAACAACTGACGAAACCGGTCATGATCAAAAAGTATATCGTGGAAAAAGTACTAAAAATTTTGTTTTTATTATTTTAAATATCATGCCTTTCCGTCAAGAAGTGACAGTTAACACCCTAAAAGTGAAAAAATAGCAGTTTATTTAAGTTCTACAAAATTTTATAAGGTATATACACCCTCATCGGAATAATTCTGATGACGTAAGCCGAAATAGCTATCAACTATATACTTCTAAAATTTTGCAGAACTTATATACATTGCTATGCAATTTTTTAACCGTGTTTTAATAGAGTTCTACCAAGTTAATGCCAATTAAATCAATACAATTTTGAGTACTATTTTCACAATTTTTTATAATCACAATCACGAACGGTTTCGCTCGTCGCGTGCATTATCAACCGAACGAATCGATAATGCTCACGATTAGCGAAAACGAACCTTATATGGAAAATATTAAATTACAGAAACAGTACTAAACATTGAATTTGGTATTTATAAAGATAAATATTATTAAGTTCAGGACCGGTTTCGCTCACTGCGAGCATTATCTATTATTATACAGGGTAAATCAAAGTAAGGTAAATATCTCTTATTATTATTAAAAGCAAATTTGAATGAATAATTGCCAAATACTAAGGAAAAATTTACCGGTATAATGATTAAATTTTAATGACTTAAAATTATAAAACCAAATGAAACACCCTCTGCTATGAGTAATAAAATAATTAGTTAAAAATTTATATAAATAGCCTTGCTTTGATTTGTATAATATTAGCTGATAATGCTTGCGATGAACGAAACCGTTCCTGATATTTATAATACAATTTTCTAAAATATTACTACACATTGTGTTTTATTATTTAAGCATAAAAAATACCAAAGACTTAAAAATGAATAAACAAGAAGCTTAAAATTGAAAGAAATTTAACGTTCTAAAAGTCATTTTGACACATAGGAAATAATCAATTTATATTCTCCGAATAATCCATTTTTACACTCCGTGACAATAAATGATGATATTTCCCGGTTATGCGTTTCGATAACCGTAAACTAAGAAAGTTTTGAACTTACACAGTACGGTTTGCAAATAAAATATCAAATTTTATGCCCATCTATAGAAAATTCTATTTCCTGCAGTGGTGTAGAATATTCAAGGGAACGAGTAGATACCCCGTAAATAAAGAGCAATTTAATAACATTACACATTTGAAATAGGTTGATGTTATTTTTAGAAGGTCTTGTTGAGAAAAACGGTTAAAATAAAATTATTTTCTAAGCCAGTGTTTCTCAAACGCAGGTCCGCAAATTTTATCATTTTGAGCATTTGCTTTTTGTCTGGGGGCCAGGGCATGAAAAAGTTTATGAAGCGCTGTTCTAAGCAAAAAAATTTAAACGAAAATACGTTAAAATCAAATAATTTAACCCAATGACTGATTATTGATTTTTGACTCTCAAAGATGTTGGTGTGTAAGCAGTGTTAAGATATTATTAAGTATAGAGTATTCAGGACATCAAATTAATACCTTTAATAGGAAAAATATACCATACAAAAAAAAATCCAGAATCTGTTGTAGTAGAAACTAGGGTTGTGGAATCGTTAAAAAAACACGACTCCGACTTAAAACAATTTTTTTTCCGGTTTTTCCTACCTTTCTTATTTATATGAATTAAATTAAAGATCAACCAACCAATCCGGCAAATTGTTCATTGAGATAGAAAAGTATATAATAATAAAGATAATGCTCGCAGTAAGCGAAACCGGTCGAAACGTTAACAATATTAATACCATTCAATATCCATTATTTCGCGTCGTTACTTTTCGTTTCTTGTATTTTATTCCTTGCATTTGCGAAACTGTTCTGAGGGAATACATTCCCTCGGCACTCGTTTGGCTTAACTTTGAAACATTTCATACTTACTGAGCCTCGCGAGGAGAAGACAACGGGGAATGCCCTTGACCCGGCTTAGATCGCAACTAGAGATGTGCACTTTACTAAAAAGTACCGACAACCACAAACGAATACTAACGACTACATAGATTTCGAATAGATTATAGCGCACATACACCAAAAAGTACCGACAACCACAGACGAATACTAACGGCTACATTAATTTCGAATAGATTTTTTTCAACGTTTCTTAACAGTCATACAAAAAAGAACCGTATTTTGTTTTACCTTTACAAGAGTTTGGTTAACAATCGACGCCGATCTTGACATCGTCCAAAAACACGATTATGAACTAATTTTGAACAAAAAGTAGATTTGAATTGTTATAACTTTGTACGATTTCACATTTTTGTCATTAACGACTCGGGTTTCGCCTTTCGGCATCTTCAGGCGTTCTATCACATGGATGCAACAGAACTGTTCTGTTCAGTTTCAAATCACTGTTTTTGCGATCGGATTGGTGTTTTGGTTTCAAATATCAATTTTTAAAATTACTTTGATATCGAGTGGTCTGCTGCACCCGTAATCGTTAGTATCGTTTTACTCGGGTATCGAATGACACGCGTACGCATGACATCTCTAACCTCACGTACAATCTATATACCTACCATATTAGTATTGCGTTTAACACAAGTGATGAAAACTTCAGCCGGAAATGGAGTAGGTATCTTAACGTAATATTTCTTTCTTCTTCATCATACTCTTCGTGTCAGGGGCTACGGCCCCTGTGGGGAAATTTTTATCAGACTATCTATTCGCCGTATTTTTATTTCAACATAATAGCTTGGTCTTTTATCCGTCTATTTGTATCAAACTAGGGTTGCCAGAGTGTTCTACGTCACAACCGAAATAATTAAAGGTTCTTGTCAATAAAGCAGTCGCATTTTTTGCCACTATTACCGGGTTAGTGCGGATCGCTTTCGTACACATACGCAGTACGTTATTGTGAAAAAGTTACATGAAATAGATTTAAAAAAAAAAGTAAAACAATATCTGATTATTTAATTTAAATTTTTGAAACTTAAAATCCGAGTTTCACAATTTGACGTCTCAGAGAAATCTTCATGCGATATGCGATAGAGTGCATGAAAATGCCGAAAGGTAAAAATTGGCTTGTAAATTAGAATGCACATGAAAATGTTCAAGGTTTCAACGATTCAAAATTTTATTTCAAATAATAAAAACACATTTTAGTACCATTTACTATTCCAAAATATTTTTTATGAGTACGAGCGAAACCGGTTCTGGTCATAAAATGTATTGTAGAAATAGTACTTCAAAAGTTTTTTTTATTATTTAAAATATCATGCCTTTGCATCAAGGAGTGACAGTTAACACCTTAAAAGTATATTTAAGTTTTATATTATTGAGTGTCAACTATTAACACGCTTCAATCAGCCGTTAAATGGCTAACAATATGGGCTGTAAAAATTCTCCAATGTTTCTGAGAAAATGTTGAATAATACTTCTTTAATTGTAAATAATAATGGGTTTTTGTACAAATAGTCTTGTTATATTATAATATTGTTTCTGTTGATAATGATAGAAATGATCGAAACTATTACTGATCTGCAGAATATAAAATAGCCGAAAAGTTCTAAGTATTATATTTAATTATTAAAACTTAATAATTTGTTTAAGTTGTAATACATTTTTATTGGATCACTGAAATATAAACTTGAACAAACATATCTATAATAGAACATTTCGTTTGCTGTGGATTTTCCAAACTGCCAAGAAATTGATAAATTATTAAGCTTCTTATAAAAATCGAACACTGAAAAAGATTCAACATTTATTTTGGTTCATAAAAAATGTCGAAAATTTATTACATATTACTGAAATATAGAACAAAATGATGGTGATATTAAATGGATAATTATCACAAAACATAACCTAAAATTTACTTATTGGCAACAAATCATTGTCTTTTAACTACGCATGCGTATGTTTAAAAAAACCAAATCGGTCTTGTATTACCGGTATTCCGGGACGTTGGCAACCCTATATAAGTCTCTACTATCCATTGCGAAACAAATTGCACTGCATCTCATCGCCAGTCTCATAGTATAACCGATTTTTAAATTGTCTTCTTTCAAAGGGCGTGCAATGTTATACAAAACAATATATTTACACATCTGCACATTTTAATGAGTGTTTAATTGGAAGAACTTATACGAATTGTACTGAGCATAAATTATATACACCGAGTCCTTTTTGTACGCGATTTTTGGACGGCACCATTGCTTTTTTTACGCGATTTTATATATTAAATAATAAAATCACATTTTTGGCATTGATGATCAGAACCAGTTTCGCTCATTGCGAGCATTATCGAGTGATCGGGTACAAATTACAAATTTTGGGTAAAAGTTGGCAGGTATATAAACCATGGGTTTTAGAACTAAGAAAACAATTTATTTAAAATTAAGTTATTTGCGACTCAGATAAATCATTTAAGACTGATAAAAATCATAAAAGACTCATAATTACAAAAAAATATGTTTTTATTATTTAAAATATCATGCCTTTTGCTTCAAAAAGTGACAGCTAATAACCTTAAAAGTGGTATTTAAAATTACAGTTAACAAAAAGTAACAAGATTTGTACTGTAGATGTAACAACTGGAAGATTTGTTTATTTTTAGACATTATACTGGGAAAATTATTTTTTATTACAATTTTTTGGCGCCTACATTGGTAATAATTTACGTCTCCCAGGTTGGAAACCACTGCATGAAAGTATTTAAAAATATTTTTTTTACTTTTTTCTTTTAGGGAAAAATATTAATATAAAAAAAATCGTTTTTCAGTACATATTTTATAATATATATCGTGCTGTCCGTTTGGGGTTTATCATTTTGCCAATAAAAAAACCTGGATTAACTGACTGGTATATTCAATTCAATGCAGCCATTATTATAGATACGCCCTTGTGTCCCTAAACCCTGGATTTGAATGTTATAAAAGCCGTTATATTCTTTAAGGAATTTGTAAAATAAATTAAACCATTTTCCAATTTTCCATAAGATTATTCAGAGAAATAAAGCACTTTTGTGAAGCTACGATAGTTGCTTAGCGAGTCGGTAATTGTAAAGATATGAATCTCTTTTCAAATCATCGAGATACTTAATTTAAACGTTGATCATTTTTGGATCGAATATTATATCTTGATAGGTCGAAAACAGTTAGGGTTATGATTATTACCAATATCCTATAGTAAAAGAAGTATATTCAATTTGTGGAGGAAGAGCGATAGCTCGTATTTTTGGTTAAATATATTGCACTTTGTCCTCGACTTTCGTACTTACAGAACTCTTTACGTAAAATGTGTACGCGTATCGAGCAATCAAATACATGAAAAAGTATTATAGTAGAAATGGAACTATTTAAATTATTAAACATGGCGCCTTATTTTTTTATTCTCCATATACGTTGAGTGTCTTATAAGAAATGCTTCATAGTCATTTGCCCAACTTTTTTGTTAAAGAGAGTCTCTCTCGCCACCTATTGAGTCCAATAGGTGGGACGGAATTTTTAAGCATCCGAAACACCCATGCATTGGAACAATATTGGTAAATCGTCTAAAAAAAATTTTTTACATAATAAGAACACAATTAATTTCCAAAAAATATTCAATGAGCATTTGTTTCTGCTTGCGATAAGCGAAACTGGTTCTGATTGTGAAATTTATTTTGGAAATAAATGCTAAAAAATGTGTGTTTATTGTTTGATATATAATGCCTTTCCATCAAAAAGTGACAGTTAAAATATTAAAAGTGCAAAAATAATAGTGAAAGTTTATTATCAAAAAATAAATTGATTTTTGTATTGTACATTTTATTAGATAATCAATGTTTGTTTTTTTAGCAACAGATTGACCATATATACTTTTAATAAAAAAATGATTTACATATTTCAATTCACAGCCTTAAAACGGTTTTATATAATACTACAATCAGATAATGAAAAAAATAAACAAATATTCCACATGTTTTCTCAACTGTCCGTTTTGTTACATCCGTGTGATAGAATGCCTGAAGATGCCAAAAGGTGAAACCCGGGTCGCAAGTAACAAAACATGTGGAATTAACAATTTAAATTTGATATTAAAATTCCATCAAACATCTTCAGCCGATATCATAAAATATAAATAAATACATTGAAACACGAGCTATTTGTTTATTTTTTTGTTACCAGGTGATATGATTCCGAATTGAAAGGGCAACCCGTTCACCGTTCACGATTCAAATCATAGCGTCCCTAACTCGCGTCGAAATACGCAACAATAAACGAAATTCCCAAACACGCGACCAGAGTGGCCTAGTTATTGATCTCTGAATGGCGGATTTTGATGTCCAATGACCAAGCCTTTAGCCCAAATATATCAACGCGACTTGTATTGCATTACATTGTACCAAGTAATCGTATCCGGCCAATTCAATACTTTTTAATAATACACATGTAACATTTCAATTAATTACACTTGAACGTTTTAGAGTCATTTGAATGTAACGAGAAATTGTTTATTGCAAGAGAAGAGACTGTGGACTCGAACCGTTGAATCGCTGTGTTTTGGACGGAGTTCGAGTTGGAATCGTGAAAAACGAGCGATTTCGATTACTTTTTCGATTAGACAATTTTGATGAATATATCAATGAACAATTTGTCGGATTGGTTGGTTGATTTTTTATTTATTGCACATAAACAAGAAAGGTATGAAAAAAACCTGACAAAAATAAACTTTTTTTTAATTTGAATTGTTAAAACTTTGTACGATTCCACATGTTTTGTCACTGATGACACGAATTTCGCCTTTCGGCATTCATGCATACTATCTGACGTCACGTCAGTTCTGCTGCATCCGTGTGGTAGAATGCCTGAAGATGCCGAAAAGCGAATCCCGGGTTGTCAGTGACAAAACATGTAAAATCGTACAAAGTTCGAATAATTCAAATTTTATACAAAATGGAATTTCAATATCAAATTTGAATTGATAAAACTTTGTACGATTCCACATGTTTTGTCACTAACGACCCGGATTTCGCCTTTTGGCATCTTCGAGCATTCTATCACACGGATGCAACATAGTTGACGTACAATAAACAATTAGCATCGTCTATATACCAAGGATATTAATTAAAGGAATACACAGACCTCAAAACAAATTTAATAATATTGATCCAATCATATTTATGGATACAACAAGGGTGACTAGGTAAATTAAGTTGATTGTAGTTATCCTTTACGTGAGATAGGTTCAACGAATCGACATTCTCGTGAAGTAAATTCTTAAATTTTATCTCTAGATATTTAATCGTTAATTGCCAAATTGAAATAAGTAGGTATTTCTTAAAAAAAACAGTATATTTTAATGATAGAATATTATTTGTCGTAAAACCCTTATGAATGACTCATTAACAAGAGCAATCGTTAATTTTAATTATCGCAGGCAATTGTGTTAAATATGATTAGATAAATATTATTATATTTGTTTTAGCTGCCATTTAGTTCTTGCCTTGGTTGTCTGTGTTTTCCTGTAATTAACACTTTTGTTATATAGACGATGCTAACTGTTGCATCCGTGTGATAGAATGCCTGAAGATGCCGAAAGGGGAAACAGGGGTCGTTAGTGAAAAAATATTTACTAAGTTTTAACAATTCAAATTTGATATTGAAATTCTTTAAACTATTTTTGTCGTAGTCGTGTCATTGGTCAATCAATGTTGCGCGGAGTCAATTCTAAAGTATATTTTGCTTAGCATTTTTTATCATCATAAAAACCGACCTTTAAAATGTTATATTTCTGCATAATCCCTTATTACGGTGTGTTTAATTATATTAAATAATTACTGGTCGTTTGAAAACATTTTAAACAACCCAACTAAACGAATACAATAAACTGCTTAACCTTTTCATGTAAACTTCTATTGGGTATTGATTTTTAACTTTTGTTATAATCATTTTATACGAAACTACGAAAGCGCTTTGGGCGAACTTAATTATGGTTTAACTGCACTCTGATTTTCAGATTGATAAAGAATACTTACTTACTATATCGCGTGCTTAAAGCTCTGACGCTAAAAACCTTCGAAACATTTTATTTGCTGTATGTGGAAAATCTTTTTGTTTTGTTTTTTAATTTAACCTACACAAAAAGAATATAATTATACAATATATAGTTACATGGTGATAATATGATAGCGAACGAAGTATTTCTTTAGCGTCATTTAAAAGATTTTTTCCTTATTTTTTTCCCCAATCACTATAGACAAACTATAGTAATCTAGAATTCATATATACAATGTAAGACGCCCTCACTAAAACTCATTTTAACGGATTTATATATTATTTTAGATAGAATATCTTGGTTGGAATTCCGCTGTCAAATATATTCTGCAGCAATTAAATTTGCTGTTTTTTTTTCAGTAATGCAAAAAAAGAAATCGACCACAAAATTTAAGACAAATAGTATGAAATTTAAATTGTTACAGCTTTGCACGATTCCACAAGTTTTTTTTCACTAGCGGCCAGGGTTTCGCCTTTCAGAATCCTCTGGCATTCTATCCCACGGGTGCAACAGAGCTGATGTAACGTCACATAGAATGCTTGAAGATGTTGTAACAATTCAAATTTTATTAGTTGATATTTTAACAGAAAAAGGTTTTTATTTTATTAAACATAAAAGTGTAGAAACATTCGATCGATTGCGCAAAAGTGTCGTTCAAATGAATAGGAATGAGTTATTACATATCGAAAATTTGTTTGAATTGTTAAGCTTTGTACGATTCCACATGATTTATCACTAACGACCCAGGTTTCGCCTTTCGGCATCTTCAGGCATTCTATCACACGGATGCATCAGAACTGACGTACAATAAACAGCTAGCATCGTATATATAGTAATGGTAATAATTACAGGAAAATTCAGAATATCAAAAGCGAAACAAGTCCAAATATAAACTATAAAAAATTGTGAAAACGTCACTAAATATTGTGTTGATTTACTTTAATATAATGCATTTTCTCAACGAAGAGACAGTTAACACATTAAAAGTAAACGGTAAAACATCTCATTTTAAATCCCTGATTCGATATAGAGTAAACCCACTCAAAAAATATTATATTTTATCCATAGTATAAAAATACAACACAGAATTAATTCACGTTTTGTTTAACACAATAACTTATGTGAAATCGAAAGTTATGCAGATTTTATGACCGTTAAAATATTTATGTCTAATTTCCTTCCGGATTTTTTATGCTTAGCGCTGCGAGGTCAATAATTTCTAGTTTCATTCTAGCTTTTCAAACGTAAGGGTATACAAAGCCCTCGTTTGAAAAAAATATTTTATCTGTGTATAGCTTTTTCGCCAAAAAATATGTGTGTAGATATGAATGATTATTTGTTGTTTGCTCGTCCCATCATATGCGTTCCAATACCATTGATGGGCTGTTGTGCACATGCCTACAAAGACATCTGAATTCAGGCAACCATTATATCAGGACCGGTTTCGCTCATTGCGAACATTATCTTTTTCTTCCGATTGTAAAAAAAATAAATTGTACCGTACCGAATTAGAGCAACCATTAGATCAGGACCGGTTTCTCTCATCGCAAGCATAATCTGTTTCATCTGATTGCGATGAAAAAATTAGATATTTTGCACGCTCTCATCAAGGCTGCCTTAATTAGAACAACCGTTACGTCAGGACTGGTTTCGCTCGTCGCTAGAATTATCTGTTTCATCCGATTGCAATAAAAATAATTTACTTGTTTTTCCTTTGCTCGCAAAGGTTTCTAAATGAGTATAACTATTAGGTCTAGACCGGTTTCGTTTATCGCAATCATCATCAACTACTAAAAATTATTATTTGAAAAAAAACATATTTTTGCTCTTCATCCACAATATGTTTAATGATTGTGACCGATTTCGCTCATAGCGAGCATTATCACCTGATAAGCGAAACAAGGCCTAGTTCTGGAAATAGAACGAAAAACTAAGTTTTTTGTTTTTTTTAAATATCTTACATTTCCATCAAGAAGTGACAGTAAACATTATAACAGTGTTGATAATACTATACCATGTTTACACTCTTGTTGTTGGTCGAGTCCGTAGTGTAATGGACAACGTCATCATTCACTTCTGTAGTGGATCTCACACATTCATGTCCCACAAATAGCATTTTTTTTTAATTGATTCTGTTGAAAGACACTAGTATCTATTATGTCTCTATTGTCCATCAATTTTTAAAAATACAGCACATTAACATACTAAAGCCATTTTGTCGTAGTTAAGTGCTTTTCACCCCTACAATACTTAACAGTAACAAACAATTTTCGTTGAAAAAAAAACTTCCGGTGGATAAATGTTCATAAGATGGTCATAAATTTCAAATTATAATCTGAAATGGATTGAACAATATTTCCACATTTAAGCATAATTAACGTTAATTCAACAACAATTAACAAAGGGAGTTTTTTCATAAAAAAATCCATCGACTGAATTATTCTTTCTTAAATTTGAATTGTTACAGCTTTGTACGATTCCACATGGTTTGTCACCAACGACCCGGGTTTCGTCTTTCGGCATCTTGAGGCATTCTATCACACGGATGCAACAGAACAGACTATCAGCTCTGTAGCATCCGTGTGATAGACAAAACACGTATGAATCTCTATAAAAAACCCCCATTTTTAATTTAGTATTAGTTAATTAATATTTGTTGTAGAAAACCTTTCAAAAATGACTCATTAAAAAGATCGTTGCTAATTATCACAGGCAATTGTGTTAATTATTATTAGATTAATATTATTAAATTTGTTTTAGCTGCCGTTTACTGCTTGCCTTGGGGTAAGTAAGTGTTTCCTGTAATTAATAACTTTGGTATATAGACGATGCTAACTGTTTTATGACAGTTCTGTTGCGTCCGTGTGATAGAATGCCTGATGATGCCGAAAGGCGAAACCCGGGTCGTTAGGGACAACACATGCGGAGTCGTACAAAGTTGTAACAATTTAAATTTGATATTGAAATTTCATTAAGCACTTTCAGTCGATGTCATAGTGTATAACAATATTATGGTTTTTATCAGTTGAAATTATATAATGCACATTTTATTTGTGTGTTTTATTTATAGTAGAAAATTGCTCGATTTTTCTTTGCAGTAAAAACTAAAATATTTAATCAACTTTGGTAAAGGTTGTACGCAGTTTCATTAGACGGGACTATTTCTGGACACGAAGCGGCTGAGGCTTATTCTTTTGTTGATATATAAATTAGACCCACTGAAAAGGTAGCAAGACAGTATCGTAGAACAGTAAAAAAGAACCATCAGCATACGGACGCTATTGTGTAAATATTAAACATCAACCCGTTTTAACAAATAAACATTTATCCGTTTTTCTTCGAACTTTTTTATCTCAAAATTCATAATAATTTCAACGAATCGTAAGTGTATATGATACAATACATTTTTTTTCTTTCATCCGTATTGGGTTGGACCCCCAGAGTAATATTATATTACTTAGCTATAGGAAGATGCAATCTGAACTTTTATTCCGTCATGCGTAATGGAGTGGGTGTAAAAATACTAAATGTTCCAATATTGGAACATTGGGCAAAAATGGGTTAAAAAAATTTGCAATCATTTTTTATACTATATAATATGTACAATAGTTTGTTTTAATTGTTATTTAAATCAAATAATATATTTTTAGCCATTTTGAAGGAGTTTAATAAATAGCAACGTATTTTGTGTTATTAATGATATCGATTGAAGGTGCTCGATGGAATTTCAGTACAAAATTTTGATTTTTGAAACTTTTTACGATTCTACATTTTTTGTCTCCAATTACACGGGTTTCGCCTTCCGACATCTTCTGGCATTCTATCACACGTGAAATGATTTGATCATGTGATAAAATATCTGAAGATACTAAGAGGCAAAGGAGGGGTCGTTAGTGACAAAACACATGGAATTGTACAAAGTTTCAACGATTAAAATTTGACATTTATAAGTACTATTTCTATTAGATGTTGTATTAAAATATATATTTTTATTATTTAAGATATATTTTTAATTTAAATATTGATAAAAAGTTTGGGTTTAAGTATTAGTGCTTTTTTAGTCGTTAAACAACCGCATACTTCCACATTGTTTGTTGTTCCCGGCTCTTTTTCATCTTTTAGCATCAACAAGAATTCTTGCAAACCAATTCACTCAAATTTAAAGTGTATCGATCGTTAGGTTAGGTTAGGTCAAAATATATCGTTTATACCCAAGACAAACGAATAAAGAATTTTAGTCTAGAAGCTAAACTGATATATGTATTAATTTTAGTTAGTACTGTTTCGACATATTGGCATTCAAATTTGGATAAAAAAAACCATAAACAATAAAACTCAAAATTATTTGTTTGATCTGTTAAATGAAATACAGTAAACCCCCCTGAAAATGAGCTCCCCGCTAATGAACCCCCCAATAAAATTTGCGGCAGGTTTTCCAATAATGAGTTAAATCCCCCGAATAATGAAAAAATAAAACTCCTAATTATGCTTTCATAAAAATAGTTCATATAAATGACTGCGTCAGCAATCGAAACATGGGACGAGGTCATCGATTATCGCCGAGTTCAAACAATTTTCGCTAGTTTAACGTAATATGTATTTGAAATAGAATAATAATACATTATAGCGAATTACTATATGTATCTAAATTCACATGTCTTGATAATGTGCTTAACAAATATACATATTTATGATCAATTAATTAATTGAAAAATAATATGTAATTCCGCATTTCAAATAAAATAAATTCAATTGAAAATCTTAACCCCCCAATAATGAGCCCCCCAGTAATGATCCCCTTATCTCTTCATTATTGGGGGGTTTACTGTAGTGTCAAAATATTTGTGTAAGAGTTAATTGGTGTACTGAAATATAGCCTGATTTATCCGAACAATCTACATAAATGGTTGAAAACTTGCTGATTTAATTTTTGAAATATTTAGAGTTGGAATGGAACGGGTTAAATTAATATTGTGAAGATTGTCAACCCAAAGAACGGTATATTAGAATATCTCGTGAATTAATATGTTTTTTAAACCTCTTTTGGAAAACATTATTAAAGATCTAATCTTGGCTCTGAAGTCGGAGTGAAAAACAAATGACTCCGGCTGCTTTTTCTATAAGACGATTTCGAAGAATATCTCAATGAACAATTTACCGGATTATTTGGTTGATCTTTAATTCAATTTAATGCACATTAATATAAAAGGTGGGAAAAAACCTGATAAAACATCTTAATCTATCGTATAGAATATATATATATATCGCCAATATCTATGACGGGGGTTTTTTAACAACTGGTGAAATTAATATATTAATGTTCGGAAAAAATGTTTGCCATCGCTTGCCCACTGTGTGGACAAACTCCAAGATTGTTTGGACGTCAGCAGTTTAGTCGCTTAGCCTTACCCCCATAAATAAGGGCGGATATTGGGTGCTGGTTTTTCAATATGTTGTACACAATGATTATTTGGTAGGTTATAACACCTTACAATGAGCGTTAACGAATCTCCTAATACACATTATATTGAAATCTAGCTTAAACTCACGTGGAGCAGATAATTTGATACCAAAAAGACGAAATCTATATATACACGTTGAAAAAATAGCAATGTATTTTAGTTCTACAAAATTTTATAAGATATAGTCGACAGCTATTTCGGCTCACGCCATCGTCAGAACTATGTTTAAACGTTTATTTACTTATCTATATATAGCTGTGTAGAAAAGGTACACATTGCATCTTCTTTTCTGTTTTAAAAACCTAGCCTATATCGTGCTAGCAAAAACACAAAAATTTTAATTTTAATTTATTGATTGAATTGGCATTAACTTGGTAAAACTCCATTATAACACGGTGAAAAAATAGCAATTTATTTTAGTTCCACAATTTTTTTTTGTAAGGTATAGTTGATAGCTATTTCGGTTCACGTCATCGTCAGAACTACGTTTAAACGTATATTTATTTATCTATATATAGCTGTGTAGAAAAGGTACACGATACATATTCTCTTTTGTTTTAACAACCTAGCTTATATCGTGCTAGTAAAAAAACTAAAATTTAAGCTAAGCAGACAGCACTTTCAATAAGCTTAAATACTGGCCGGAGATGATTTATTACAGAAATGCATCAGTCAGTCGTAATGGTCTGAGGAGCGGCGAAAGACTTTTATTTATATGTTCGCTTAAAGCTGATCCAAAGCCGTCATCTTGCCACCTTTATAACAAAGATGTAAACAAGTAGGCGCTGAGCTTAAATTTATGTTTTGCGATTGTTTTATGAAGTAATTTGCAAATTTTGAATCTGTTTTTTCATGAATAATCAATAGAATTTAATTTAATATTAACTGAGTTTCTTTTGCTTATTGTTTATGTTCATTTATTTTCGAATATGGCGGATTATACTTAGGTAGAACTTAAAAAAAGATGTATTAATTATTCCAATAAACATTGACTTAATTATATTTTATATTTTAATGATAGTTGATAATTATTTGCTGTACAACCCTTTCATGAATTTTTACATTTACAATTTAAATCGTTAATGAAAATTATCACAAATTATTTAATTTATTTTAGCTGCCATTTAGCTTTTGCCTTGGGGTCTGTGTTTTCCTGTAATTAGTATCTTGTCGACGAAACAGTTTTTTGTGCGTCATTTCTGTTGCATCCGTGCGATAGCATGCCTGAAGATGCTAAAAGGTAGAACCCGGGTCGTTAGTGACAAAACATGTGAAACTAAGTAAAAAACCATAACAAAGCTCTTATCATCTTTGATAAAATTCAACAAGGGGTTCGTCTAATTAATTTAATTATAATAACAACATTAACGGCATCAAACGGCTCGCCAGCTTTGAGAAAATTTAACAAGAGGTTTGCAATACTAAGTTAATAATAACAACTGCGGGCTCGCAATCTTAAAGGACCAACCAGCCCAAGTTAATAAAAATTACAACTAACGGCTCGCTAGTTTTGATAACTCTTACTACTGGTTCGCTGTTCTGATTAAATAATATTAACCAGAAGTTCGCTTGGCTTTGTATTTTTTTAACAAACGACTCGAGAGTATATGTTAAATGTTATAGGCGGCTCGCGCTAACCTCTTTCTTGCCACTTCTACTGGATATGCATATTACATTAATTTTCCCCTGAACGTTGGTAGAAGTTGTTGGTCTTAAAATACTTTTATCTTGGTCAATATTTCTTCCTTGTACTGTAAAACATAAACGTACATGACCTTCTCCTACGGTTCAACATGACTAAAAATCATTAAAATATATCATAAACTTGTCACCGAAATAACGTCAACGTACGAATCCTAGAATAAGCGACCTCTATATTGTGGAATTAATTTACTATTGGAGGTAAAAAACATTGATATATATTTTTTTTTTAATTTAACATTATGTATAATATTGCATACTTAGGTGATTTTTAGCATGTTATATATTTACCAAAAACATGTTTCATATCTACAACGGGAATAAAACCACGTACTGTGCTATTATTGGCTAACCAGTGATTATTGTGGTCGTCATGTTGTCTTTTCCGGAAAAGAGGAACTTCCCGAAACGTCCATGGCCTTCTCCTACGGTTCAACATGACTAAAAACCATTAAAATATATCACACACACAAAATACAAATACATTCAGTCGATATATTTCACATATAAATCAACAAACACACAATATGTGGATTACATTGGCAAAATTACTCAGGTGGCACATCTCGCTCCGCCATTTTGGCTTTTGAAAACTTCAACAAGGGCTGCCAACTTCACGCACGAATTCAAATGAGTTATGGGCCTTTATTCATGTGCTATTTATTACGTCATGATTTATTTTAATATTCTGCCTCTCTAATTTCGGTACACAAATAAATCTTTCACATTGAGTTTCCCTTCATTTTTCAGTGTTGTATTTTATTTTAAGCTTACCAATGTATCGATTTGTCGGCAGTAATGAAAATTTGTAGCAATTGGAATGTTCTAGATGTATTTTCAACTAGTTTATATTTTATTAATTTAATACAAACACGTTACAACATTTATTGATTATTATTTTTTAATAATTAAATATACTATTTTCACAATTTTATATTCTCTAGACAAGAAACAGTTTAGTTAATTGCGAACGTTTTTAACAGATGCAATACAAATAAAAACATAGCTTATCATACAAAGTTTTAAATCAAGGTTTATTTACAAAGAAATGACTGTAAAATCCAGGGCTGTGAAGTCGCTAAAAATCACTACTCCGACAAAAAAAAAATTGAATTGTTACAACATTTTTATTTTAAATAATAAAAACCCATTTTTCAGTAGGTGTATACCTGCTACCTTTAACTCAAATATTTTATATAAATAGAGTTGTTTGTAAATTGTATTCTATTAGTTGATAATGCTCGCGATGAGCGTAACCGGTCCTGATCAAAAAACATACAGTGGAAATAAATATTAAATGTGTTTTTATTATTAAAAATATCATGCCTTTTCATCAAGACGTAACAGTTAACATCCTAAAAATGTAACGACCTGGATTACCCGGGAAAAGAACTGACAGTTCTGTTGCGTCCGTGTGAAAGAATGCCTGAAGATTCCGAAAGGCGAAACCCGGTCGTTAGTGACAAAACATGTGGAATCGTACAAAGTTGTAACCATTCAAATTTGATATTGAAAATCCATTAAGCACATTCAGTCGACATCATAAATTATATCGAATAAAAAAGTTTATTTTTGTTAGGTTTTTCTTACTTTTCCTATTTATGAGAATTAAATTGATGATCAACCAACCAATCCGGCAGATGGTTCATTGACATATTCTTCAAAATTGACTTCAACATTGACCAAAAACACAACCCTGACTCATATTCATAGCCCTAGTTTTAATATTGGAAAAAGCCATACTGTTCTTTTGAATTTTCTTTGTAGATTTTCTGTATCAACAAATTTAATTTCAGCAAATATATAACATATTAAATTTAAATATTATTTTTCAATAGATTTTGTTGTTCCTCAGACACTGAAAAATATTTTTTTAGAAAAATTAAGAATCAAAAAATAATTATTGAGAATGAGTTTTTAGCCGATTGTGTTGCCTTTCTCGTTTTTATTATAAAACCTAAGCAAAAATCAGTAAATTGTATGATGGAATAATCATTATATCAAACCATTTTTGACGTATTTGACGACGTTTACCGTGTGACAAAGGTCCCGTCGAAGTCATAACAGCTGTTGAAATGTTTTTGAAAAACAGAGCTTTAACAAATTTGTCTCGTGTTGTACATTGATAAATGAAAAACGTGTTCCCTTTATGCTAAACTGGCAATATACAAAATAAGTTTTTCCTCTGTTAAAGGTTAAAAACGGTCTTGTCCCGAGGGAAAAATAAATGGCAACCCTAAAAGAAAAGCTTTGTCATTTTGACCTAATGTTTAATTTACAAAAACAGGATCATTACGGCAAAAAGGGAAAAATAAATAAAATTGAAAATCAAATAAGAGATTCAAATAGACATCAAAGTAACGAAAAAGACAGTAAATTCAGATTAATTGTTGTATTTTCGTACTCCATTTTAAATATATATATCATAATAATAGAACGAGATATTTTTTATAAAATCGAATAAAATATAATGTTTATATTTGGTCTAGATTTGAAAGAAAGTTATTTATTGATTTGGCATTTACTTGGTAGAAATCCATTATAAGAGAATGAAAAATAGCAATGTATTTTAGATCTACAAAAATACATTGCTGTTTTTTCATTACATTGAAAGAAATTATTTAACTATTGAGTCTTTCTTCACTTGACCCAAACGCGCCAGACAGGACACGCTTTAAATTCAATACAACACTTTTTGAGGAAAAGATGAATTTACATGTATTTATTTTTCTATTACATAATACAAAACATACAATGTTTTTTTCGGTCTGTCTGTCGGTCACAACAATTACTCCCGAACGGTGAAAAATACTGACGAACACTTTACAAATGTTATTTTTTGGTGCTATGTCTTGGTCGAAAGTACATTCTTTAACTTTTAATGAAAAAATTAAACATGTCCGCTCATAATGTGGAGGCTATGGTCTCCTAATGAAGGTATATCAACAAACATTTCTAAAGTTTCTGTACGAGAACTGTTTGATAGACAATTGCTCAACCACAGCTTTTTCTAAATGATACTAGGAATACAAAGATTAAACCCACGACAGAGTTTATTAGTAAGCTAATCATCGTTCCTTTAGATGATGGACAGGGAATATTAAAAAGACTTCACAAATAAGATTTTAAAAATTACGTTGATCACTGCATTACGGTCCCAACGTGCGGTTTGACTCGGGTATCGCTTTTCGGCATCTTCAGACAATCTATCACACGAAATCATTTGTATCATACAAAATAAATAGTTTAAATCGATGATATTGAGTCAGTTCTATTTTATATACACATAAAGATGCCGAAAGTCTAAACCCTGCAGCTGTAAGTAAAACATGTAGATATGTACAAAATTTCAAGTAGTCATTTTTTTTGAAATTCCATGAAGCATCCTCAGTCGATATTGTAAATTAAAATACATGTATCGTCGTATTTGAGCGGTGTTACATAATATCTAATCGATGATATTATTTTAAATTTTCAACATTGATCATAACCAAAATAACATCAACGTATGAATCCTACTATAAACGAACTCTATCTTGCGGATTTAATTTTCTATTGAATGTAAAAAAGCATTGATATCTTATGCATTTTTTATTTTTACATTACATTTACTATTGCATATTCCAGTACTTTTTAACATATTATACATATAAAAAAATATACTTCATATCTGTAACGGGAGTAGAACCACGCACTGTGCCATTATTTGGCGAACCAGTGATCATTGTGGTCACCATGTTATCTCTTTCCGGAAAAGTGGGACTTCCCGAAATTTCACCGCCTTACATAATTACATAGACAACAATGCGCGGTTGTTTATGATAGGGTCGGCAAAAGGGTGTAGATACTGAAACATCAAGTATATCTAACTTCAAACACGTGCCACAACACAGCCTTAAGGATTTCAAAAGCTTTTATTTACACTAAAACAGAACTTGAGTTTAGTCTAAAATTATTAAAATCAAAGATACGATCACTTTGACGGTGTTAACTGTCGTTCTAAACGTTCTAGACGGAAAAAACATGATAATTCAAATAATAAAAACACATTTTAGTACGATTCCCATCATAAACTATACAATGTGATATTATTTCGATAAAAAATCGAATTTTATATTGTATTTTATGGTTTTTAAATATTTTTTGTTACTGTCTGTTTTAATTCACTTAAGTATTGTTATATCAGCATATGGTATTTTATGGTGCAATTTTACAATCAAATCGGTGCTTTACTTAAACTCGACTAAATGCTGGATAAGTCAGGTGTATTCAATCAATTTTAAAATAACAATAATTATACAAATTCATTTGTAAAAACACATTTTTTTAAATATCAATATGTACTAAAAAACTGTTGATGGCCGCAGCTAAACCCTCTGGTGGCCGCACATGAGAACCACAATAATAGAGTATCGTTAGCTATAAAAAATGTGGAATTATCGCAGTTTGAACTGCTCCAAAATTTGCGATAGTTAACACTTTCATAAGACAGTTATAAATGATAAAATTTCTTGCAAAATTTCCCATCGTGTATACGTTGCATTGCGTCATCGATAGCATTATTTATGGCTTGTCCGTAGCTATGGAGTAATTCTGAGAGGGTGGTTCAAGTAAAAAGGTTGTAAGCTTCTGCGTAAAAACACCCCGCCCGTGCGCACAACCCTTCATTTTCCCAGCTGAGCTTTTGGGGAAACACACACTTTTTGTCGTTGCTTCAGTGTGAAAACCGTTTTTTCATATTTCTACAGCAACAAATTATTACCACATGTAAAGATTTCAAGATGTATACGAACTTTGATACTAAAAGTTTTTTTTTAATGTTTCTTAGAAACTGTAAAAGTATAATCACCAAATATTTCAAACACATTTGTTTAGTTACGTGTATGTCTCGTGTGTGATTCTTTTTTTAAATGTAAATGTATTTTTTTTACCAATACATTTACATTCAGATCTAAAAAAACAGCATTGTTACTTTGTTGAATTGGAATACACTCCTTTTTCCTGTTCATTCAACATTATGCCTATTTACTGTTTTTTTTCGTTTTCAATCATTATATTAGCCACAAATTACTTCAACAAATCAATGTTGGCATCACTGATGTTTTTTTTTTTCAAAGCTATGTGGTAGAGGCCTGTACGGGAACCGAATTCACCCATGGGCCTTAGCCCGACCCGAACCGTGAACCCATGAAAAATTTTAGACGGTAAATTTATTAAGATTCCAGAATTGGCCGCACTTCGGAATTAATTTGGAGAGTTTTAAACACAAATTTGATTCATTGAATTATTTTAAAGTAGCCAGTAAAACAGTAAGTTATATTAATCCAGTCACGTGTTGTGACGCGTAAATAATACTATAATACCAAATATTATGTATCGGCAATCAAATTGGTTAAGTAAAGCCATTTATTGATTGAATTGGCATTAACTTGGTAGAACTCCATTATAAGACGGTGGAAAAAATGATAGTTCTGACGATAGCGTGAGCCGAAATAGCTATCAACTATATCTTATAAAAAATTTGTATAACTAAAATACATTGCTATTTTTTCACCGTGTTAAAGCTATTTAATTAATGTGATATTTTGTGACTTATCCCAATATCCAATCACTAAAGATAAATAATTTTATCAATTTTTAAAAAACGTTTGTAACTAGAGTAAAAGATATGATGATTTTTGTAAAACTTGCAATTTTATCATTATATTGTGTATAATTTATCCGTAATTTAGGCACATTCATCCCGTCGCGAATATGTTAAGTGTTAACACAACACTCAATCGCATCAACAGTTGAAGTTATTAATCAGTGTAACACACTATCGTAAATTCAAAAGAAGTCAACTTTTTCAGGCCCGAGCCGTTTCGGGCCTATTTTTTTTAAATATTTCTTGGCCCTTGCAGACCTCTACTGTAAAGCTATTGAAAAATCTACTAAATTGTACATTACCAACACAGACACGCAGCTGGAGGTGTGCCTTCCAATATATTTTTCTGTAGCCGAAAATCTTTTTTGCACTTCGCACATTTACCATAATATTTTGGCAAGAGGAGATCATAAATAGTTTTTAAATTTGTTCGAAAATTAATGCAAATTTTCGTTGTTAGCGCACTTGATGCCGACTATAAACATTACTGTTTTTTTTGTTCCACAATCACTTTTATATATCTGTTCTCTCTGATTGCTAACATCTCAAATGTTAAGACGACTGATTCAACTATGTTATTAACATTTTAAAATATAACATAGTTAAAATGGTCAAAACTTTAATTTTTTGTTTTACAACATAGCTTGGCTTGTTCTGATATTTTCCATAAGTTTTGTTAACGCTGATACAACAAAATCTATTTTTAACACTCAGTGTTAAATTATATTTGATGAAGGTTAGCTCGAAACCGATTGACAAAAAATGGAAAAATAATGGCAACAAACTGACTATATTATAATGAATAATTAAACATATTCTTTAAATTTCGTTTAATTATCACCAAGTATTAATATATTTAATTTTTTTACGCGTCATTGATACCATGTTTATTTCTAAGCAATGATTCGCCACAAAATAACAATTTGTTCATTTTAAAAACATTCAAATCCCTCGAAACATACACATATCCATATTTTTCTCAAGACAACATTACATAAATGAAGACTCATAGAATATAGTATTCCATACATCTTTATGGTTAATTTTTGTCTCAAGTATTTTTCATCAAGTCTTATCGGAAAAAAAAACACCAGCCTTTGTTGGTTGACAATGAATATATGTACTTTTACTATAATAAAAATTAGCCGTGAGTCTATATCCGTTTTAAAAAGGTTAACCCATTTAATTTTGCGACAAATTTCTCTCTAGAATCTAGGTTCCGGAAAAAATTAAAAAGATTCATTATTCAGTTTGAACGTTGATTAGGTGTGCTACGCTTTTTGTATTTTTTTATTCGTTTAACTATATACACATACATATTATTTAAATCAATAATTCCAAAACTTTATAAGCAAATATGCTTATTTCGAAAATTGAAATTGTACTACAACGGCAACTTGTAAGCTGTTAAACATTTCATAACATTTATTTCGGAAAATATTTCTTTACGAAGGCCAATAATAAAATTTTAAATACAATATATAACAAATTGTTAAAACTTTTTTTATGATATCGACTAAAGGTACTTTTAGAATTTCAATATCAAATTTGAATTTTTACAACTTTGTACGATTCCACATGTTTTTTCACTAACGACACGGGTTTCGCCTTTTGGCATCTTCAGGCACTCCATCACACGGATGCAACAGTACTAACGTCACTTGAACTGACGCACTTGGAATGTGGAATCGTTCACAATTGTACCAATTCAAACATGTTAAAACTCTGTGCGACTCTAAATGTTTTATCACTGACCACACGGGTTTTGCCTTTCGGCATCTTCAGGCATTATATCACATGGATACAACAGAACTGACACACAATAGTTAGCATCTAAATGTGGAATCGTACCAAGCTTCAACAATTTAAATTTGATACTTAATTTCCATCACGCATCTTCAGTCCATATCATAAATTTAAAAAGATTGAAATGTAAAATTATAGATATAAATTTTGATTTGTTACAACTTTGTACGATTCCACATGCTTTCGGCATACTCAGGCATTCTATCACACGGATGCAACAGAACTGACGTAAAATAAACAGTTATAACGTCTATATACCAAAGTTATTAATTACAGGAAATTCAAATTCGATATTGAAATTCCATGAAGCACCTTCAGTCGATATCATTTTTTATAAATATAAATTATAATATGTTAATTTTCGAAAATTCCACCGCGAGCGACCGTTTGACGACCACCGATTTACATATTACCGGGAATGTTCCGATAATGTATGCGTACGATTTCTGTAAGCAAACAATCGCCGAATTTCGTATCTCAAAAAAGCGATGGAACGATAATCGAATAAATGCTAAAACAAAAATGAAAAACTCTAGTTTTCGTTACAGTTAATTTTTTTACGTAACATATAGGCTGTTGCGAATTTCATTATGAATTTAAAAATGATTGTAGGTACAGTGCTAATTATAACTTATTTGACGTTTTTATTGTATTGAAGTATATAATACAGTTGTTATAGTCCAATTTACGATATCGATTGACAGCTTGACGTATTTTCAATATCAAATTTGAATCATTTAAACTATATACTCTTCCAAATGTTTTGTCATTTGTGACCGAGTTTTTTCTTTAGACAATCTATTACACAGATGCAAAACAATCGACAGTCAGTAAACAGTTTTCATCGCACATATATAAAAGAAATTATGAAAACGATAGACCCTAAAACTGAAATGTAAATGTATATTTGAAATAATTTTAATAAAAACAGGTTATATTATTTTAGTATTCGAATTTTTAAGACTTTATTTTATAACCAACATATCTGCCGCCACTCTCTTACGTCTTGTATTATCAGTTGTTTCCAGTGGCGTAACACGTGAAGCGTTTTCATTTGTTAAACGCTGAGATTGTCTCAGGAGCTATTGCCTAAAATTTGAACTTAAGTGTACAGATTGAAATTTATTTGAAGTCATATACCTTTGTGTGCTGGTCACTACACTCGCATATTATTTGATCAGAATAGCGAACCAGTTGTTAAGTGTATCAAAACTAGCGAGCTGTTTGTTGTTTTTTTATTTACTTAGCTGTGGTGAGTCGTTTAAGATTGTGAGCCTTTGTTGTTATTATTAACTTAGTCTTGCGAACCCCTTGTTAAATTTTCTCAAAGCTAGCAAACGAAAAAAGCATAGAATGCCTGAAGATGTCGAAAGGCGAAACCTGGGTCGTCAGTAACAAAACATGCTGAATCGTATAAATTTTCAACAATTCAAACATGTTTTGATATCTCAGAGCTCTTTCCTATTCATTTGAACGACTCTTTTGTACAATCGATCAAATGTTTCTACACTTTTATGTTTACCAAAATTAAGACCCTTTTCAGTTAAAATATCAACTTTATATTAAATTTTGTTTAAAAATTATTTATTTATAATACATTTTATAATTTAAAATTAAATTAAATATGATTGAACAGGAAAATATCACACTATATTTAAAACAAACATAATTCATTCTAATGTATCGACAAGCAAACTTGGAGTCGATCCAGATTATCGAACGCTGTCAAACGAACAAAACAAAACCTATTAATTATAACTAGCGAACGTTTCTTCGTTTAAAGTTATCGAAATAAAATAATGGCAAAGGTTTTATAAATGAGCTTTACATTTTGTATGAATAATGTAAAAAAAAAATTTTATTACCATTATTATTCAAAGCGAACACAGAACTGAATTCGAAAAATATTTGACACACATATTACTATATTTTATGAAATAATTTAATCAAACAAGTTAGCCACACTATAATTTCACGAAGCCGTACATTGCAAAGGTTTTTTTATTGCCTACAATTAATATACATTGTATACTCAAAACATTTTGAATGTACTAAATATATGAAAAATTGTATTTTTAATGATTTATTGTATTTTTACGATGACGAAACATACTCTAACAATATGAAAAACATCAATTAAAAATAATTCGTAAAAAAATCGTAAATAACATTATAACAAAAATACTGATTAACCCTCTCACTACTAACTCTCAAAGTAGTTAAAATCTTCTTGTACTCGCTATTTTTTGAGTTAATTCATTGCTTGATTTGTCCTGACAAACTCAATAAATATTATTCAAAAAATTTTTGAAGTCTACGTGTTGGAATATCGTTTAAAATGCTCCGCAGGGAACGAGTTAACTGATTAAAATAAAAAAACAAATTATTACATATATCTGTACATAATTAATATACATTTTTTTATTGTTATCAGTTGATAATGATCGCGATTAACGAAACTGGTCCTGATAAAAATTGCTTGTGGAAATAAGTACTAAAGATGTGTTTTTATTATTTAATATATCATGCCTTTCCATCAAGAAGTGACAGCTAACACCTTAAAAGTGATATATATATCGCTAAACCTTTATACTGTATACGTCGTATCTGTTCAAATGGTTGTTTACATTGTATTGGTGTGTTGAATGGTTGATCTACAATGATAATACATAGTTGCAAGTAACAGTCCTTATAATTGTGTTTTCTGTGTTGAAGTTTTTAAATCTCTATGAATTTATTTAATACTTACATTCCTGAATTATTTTTGAAGTCGCCAGTGATGGAATGTACGAAGTTCATCTCAGTAAAGAAAGACTAAACGGTCATGTGAATTAATTATATAATTCAATAGCGTACGTGTGCTTAAAAAATAAATATTTTACCGTATTTTAACGATAACTGAAGTATGAGACACATTTTAGAAAAATATGCGATAGTAACAACAAGCAATTTGCGAGATCCGTGTTAAATGCATGTAACGTTATAATTCATAATGTCAAATTTGATATGTAAAAACATTGAACGATTCCACATTTCTTGTCACTAACGAACATGGTTTCACATTTCGGCATCTTCATCCATTCTATCACACGGACGCAATTTTCTAAGGTATTAAAGGCGAAACCCGGGTCGTTAGTGACAAAACTTGTGGAATCGTACAAAGTTTTAACAAATTAAATTTTTATGTAAAGTTGATTTTATGATTAACATATATTTGTCAAAAAGCATTTTTTATTATTTTCATTATTGTTATAATCAGTTTTATGCAGCTTGCAAGTAAAGTTGATTTTTTGAAAAATTAATCAAAAACTGATTATTAAAAAAAATGAATAAACTATTTTTATTTTTTTGATGTAGTACTATATATACTGTTACATAATGATAATGAAGTAAATCTTTTTCGGTTATTGAATAAAACATTGAGATTCAATGAAAGCAATGGGAAGGAAAACCCATACAGAAAACCGAACACCAACCCGCCTGGGCAGCGTGGTGTTACTATGTCCAAACAACTCCCCTGAAAAAAAAAAAAAGCAGGGGGAGTTTTTATGCCAACGACTATACCACGTTGAAAGCACCGGTTCTCGTGCGATCACCGAAGTTAAGCAGCATTGGAGCGGATAGTGCTTGGATGGGCGACCACTCGGGAACACCGCGTGCCGTGTTCTCTAGGCTATGGGAAGGAAAACCCAGACAGAAAAGCGAACACCAACCCGCCTGGGCAGCGTGGTGTGCTATGTCCAAACAACCCCCGTGGAAAAAAAGCAGGGGGAGGCCTTCATCCAGCAGTGGATCGACCCCGGCTAATGATGATGATGTTGATGAATAAAACATTATATTCCTAAAACGGCTCTGACTGCTACAAAAACCAGAAACAAAAAAACAGGGCTGGCACTTTGCGTCTCATTGTTGAAATACAGATTAAGTGAAGCAATAATCATCACCATTTCTTATTCGCAGTAATCAACTGCTTCAAAGATAGTCCTTCTTTTTGTTCTAATGAATGACACTTAGCTTGGAAAATTACGCTCGAGAAACCACTTTACGCTACAATACTTTGTATCTAATTTTCTTTTTTAGGGTGCCTTAATTTTTCTTTATTGTTATGAATAAGTTGTTTTCAAATTAAGCTATTCAACCTTGAGAATAATCCATAAACAATAGTCGACTGATGATGTGACGAAAGTATCCCAGCAAAGCCATATTTTATAAAATAAATTCCATTTTTTTTTAATACTAACTGACTTAAATTTCGTTATCAAATTTGAATCGTTCAAACTCTTAACATTTTCACATTGTTTTGTCACTCATGAAGTGAAATTTAATTCGTGTGAAAAGCTTACATGTCAAACGTATAATAATATTTTTGAAAGAATTGGCATTTACTTGGTAGAACTCCATTATAACACGGTGAAAAAATAGCAATGTATTTTAGTTCTAAAAATGTGTTTATAAGATAAAGTTCTGGCGATGTAGCTATCAAACTATATCTTTTAAAACAATTTGTAGAAATAAAATACATTGCCATTTTTTCACCGAGTTATAATAATGTCATTATCGTCAGTTTTTAGGTGTTAACTCACTTCTTGATGGAAAGGCATGATGTTTTATACAACAAAAACATATTTTTTAGTATTTATTTCCACAATTTATTATCAGTATCTGTTTTTCCTATCGCAAGCATCACTTGATACCGGTCCTGATCATAAAATATATCATGGAAATGAGTGCTAAAAAATGTGTTTTTATTATTTAAAATATCATTATCATCAAATTAGAAAATATATTTCTATTTAACTAAGGCTCTGTATTCGTTAAAAAAACACGATTTATACCTTGACTCCGTCTCCGACATCGACCAAAAACAAGAATCCGACTCCGAAATTGACCAAAAACTCGACTCCGAAGCCACAGCCCTGAATTGAGCTATTCGTTTACTGAGTGCATCTTTGTAATAGAAACCTAGGTTATGAGCGACAAAACACGTAAAAATATTCAAAATTTCAACAATTGAAAAAATCTTTAACAATACCATACGCTCTATAAATAACATCCTGTTAAACTAACGACATAACTGCTTACGTACAATATATTGAAAATATGTATCACTTAACCTTTTCAACGCCCAGTTCAACATTCCTTAATTTAACTAAGCACATCAAATAACTGTGATCGTGCATTTCATCTTTTATTGATTGCATTAAAAACAGCTTTCTTCAATCGGTTGATTGAAAGCTATTAATACCCAATAAGTTTAGAATCAATGGGCTTAAATCAATCTTTGGAATCATTTTATTGTTAATTATAAAGTTCAACTTTATCTAAGATTAATAGTTTTGATAACTTCTGGATATAACTTTAACGGATATATTAAAAAAAACTATAAAAAGAGTTATTTATTATCTGATAAGCATTCACAGGAAATTTAAAATATCACTAGAATGAGCCATATGACATCTTTTAATACCACTTCTGTGACATTAATCAATTTTGTCTTTACTGTTTTTAATATATTATATGTGCCTATCATGTGAACAAACAAACATAAATCTATGACAGAATAATAATCATCAATCAATAAATCGTCTTAGTACAATACTTTACTATTTACGTCTATTACCTAAAATAAACACAGATTAAATCGATTAACTTCCAAAAATGCATAAAATCAATTTACCACATTATAAAATTAATTAGCACAATATGAAACTTGGATGTTAGAATAGAAGAAAAAATGTATTGTGTACCTTTTTTACACAGCTATAAATAGTTAAGAAAATTAACGTTTAAACATAGTTCTAATGAAGGGTAAGCCGAAATTACTATCAACTATATACCGTATAAATTTTGTGGAACTAAAATACATTTTGAAATCGAAAATATAGGATCACGAAGATCTAACTCTAAGAGTTAATTTTTTATTAAAGTCTCTTTTTTAAGATATATTATAATAACAAGCATTATATGTAATCGTTAGGAAGCATTAATTAATATTATCAGGTTACGGTGTTAATATTTACTTTACGATATTTACTGAGAGAGATTGATGAAATTTCAATACAAAATTTTAATTGTTGAAACTTTATACATCTCCACATGTTTTGTCATTTAAAACCCTAATTTCGCCTTTTTGGACTTATTTATATTACGTACGTTTGATACACCGCCTAAAGATGCCGAAATGTGAAACCCGGGTATGCATATAAAATTTGAATTGTTGAAACTTTGTATATTTCCACATGTTTATGTTTTGTCACATACTACCCCGATTTCGTCTTTCTGAACTTATTTATATTACATACTTATAATAAAATGCCTGATGATGCCGAAATATGAAATCTGGGGATGCAATATTCAACAATTCAAATTTTAACATTTAATAATTCAGAAAGTATTTTTCACAATGTATTCCTCATTTCGCGAATTACACGGCACGAACATATTAAGTTAGATCAATTTGGTAATGTTTTTGTAGATAGGTTTTTGTTACCTTTGGATTAATCACGTCGCGAGGCAGTGTTGTTTGCAGAATTACAAGCTTTCGCTTATCGCCGACAATATGTCACCCTATTTCATTAAATCGTGTACAGAGGGGGATGTGATATTATGAATGTAATTAATTCGATGTCTTGTGTCATTTCAGCACGGCAATGCCGCGACGTCTAGCGAGACGTCGGTGGGCACGGGGACGGGCGGCGGGGGCGGCAGCGGCAGTGGCAGTGGCGGCCCAGGGCAGAGCGCCCCCCGCCCTGGGGAGCTGCTCCCGGGCGCGCCACATCCAGGGGGCGCCAAATTCAGACACGGTCTGCTACAACTCATGATTCACACCATTGATCCAATGCACGACGGTAAGGACTGCTTTCTCACCCGCTTACAACGATTATTGTTTATGCAAACTGTTGTTTTGCTATTTATCATATTTCAATCTCATCAAAAAAAAAAAACAAAAAATAATGAAGGTTAAATGAAAAACCTTCTGTGATTATGTGAGAGCAAAAATCATATTCAAACACCTTTTATATCGGTATTTTTGTGAGAAAAAAACACGCTTTGGGCACTTTAGTTGTTTATTAAACTTGTGTGTGTTTTCATCTTCCTGGCTCTAATTTGTGTTTTAAATAAAAAAAACACATTTTTAATACTTATTTCTACAATATATTTTTTGATTAGGACCGGTTTTAAAACATTTAAAATTGATATCGGAATTCTTACATGCATCAACAATATAAATATATTAAATATTAAAATATTTTTTTTAGTTGATTACCAAGTAACAGAATACAATTTACAAACAAGTATTTATACAAAATATTTGAATTAAAAGTAGCAGGTATACAAAACTATTGGTTCAATAATTAAGAAACAATTTACAGAAAATAATACAATATTAATATCATACAAATAATGTAAATTAATCACTTGTTAATAATTTTCTAACAAAATTAAAGTAAATCAATAATCCATTAAGAGCTCTGAACAATCATAAAGAACTCATTAGGAGAAGTAAGTCAGCAGTTGATAATACTCGCGATGAGTTAAACCGGTCCTGATCAAAAAAATAAATTGTGGAAATAAGTACTAAAAAATGTATTTTTATTATTTAAAATATCAAGCCTTTCCATAAAGAAGTGACAGTTAACACCTTAAAAGTGTCTAATTTGTGCATTTACGAATGAAATAAAAACATGTTTAAAATGATAAATACATTTTTAGTACAATATATTTTATAAATGATACCGGTTTTGCTCAACGCGAGCATTATCAACATAAAATATCCGATATATGAAGCTCAACTCAGACAACGTTTACAAGGTTGAATATAGTTGGAAAGGGGGAAAAAAACTTAAATTGATGATTACTTAATAAATATAGTGTCACGCTATTGTTTTTAAGTGTCAAAAACTGATAACTGATTATGTGTTACGCTCGCAATATTATCCAGAATTTTTTTAATTTTAGTTGCCTTTTTAAGGGCGAGCCATTAGAAAGATCGTTATTACTAAAACGGTTGTTACCGGGTGAAGGCGTAAGGAAAGATTAATTATAACTAATAAACTAATCGCTCTTTTTATGTGACGTTTACATGGTTGAATATCGAGTGGATAAAATTCCAAAAGTCAATTTACGTCATAGAGTTATGAAATAAAAATATTCAAAATTTCGTTGAAATTTAAGATTACATGTTAAAACACAATTTATGCCAGCATTGCCTTACTACAAGCATTATCGGCTTGATATGTTCCCGAGGAGCGAAACCGGTTATGATCATAAATATATTGTAGAAATAGGACTATTTTTTATTTTTATATATTTAAAAATAAAACCTTTCAACCAAGAAATGACAGTTAACAACTTTAAAGTGACATAAAAACATTAAACATTGTATTTTATATAAATTAAATCCAAATGACATTTCAAGAGATTTTTATATATATTTATCAATATTTATATTTTTAATACCTTTATATATGTACACATCACAGTGATTTCAGTATAAATATATTTTTACTAACGTTTTAGTAAAATCGTTATTCATCTCATTTGATTTATATCAAACCATATTAGTTAAAATATAATTCTGCGCGTGAAAATACATTTTAACGAATATTTTCTTTTTGTATGTATTCATATTATTTTTATTTCAGTTGATAATTCTCACGATGAGCGAAAGCGGTTCTGATAACTATATTTTAAAATTGTAGAAACAGTACCAAAAATCTCGAGTGTCGTGTTAAGATTTTAAAAAATTTCCGGATATTGAGACGGCGAAAAATCTTTATATTTTTAAGAATAAATTCTCAAAGTGTCACGTTCACAATCTTTACTTGGCACTCAAGTGCCATAATAAAAACGGCATTGATTTTTCTATTATAACTCAAATGTCACGAGTCTAGCGCCAAGTCATTAAAATATAATTTATGATGGATTTTTCTATATCAATTATATTTGGACTTTTTAACTCTTTGCATTTGACGGTGACATTTTTTAATTCTTCATCCATTATCAAAGTGACAACTTTCATTGATTGCCACCTTTTGTGGAGAGCAAAGGGTTAAGTTGTGACACGCTGCGACTATTAAAATAGACCACTAAAAGCTGAGGGCTACATTCTTTTGCTTTTTTACAGTCGATATAAATTTACAAATAATTATATACGACTCTTAAAGTCTAATATTTTTTGTATATTTACGTTCAATGTAGCCACCCCTGTACAAAATAGTCACACACCGGAAGGTAAAGAAATATTGAAATACCTCGTCATTTTTGTTGCAATGTACGTCAACTGAGGTTATTTAGAAGAATGTATAAAGTAACTAGAACATCGAGCACGCAAAATGATTTCATTTGAGCTTTTTACCATAAAAATTCCATTACCAGCTTAAATCAATCATATATCCGTCATGACTTAGCCGATAACGATCTGCGTAGGGTAACAGATACAGTTATTGGCTACCATTCAGATATGGGTCTCAGGGTTTAACACAATAAATAAGTATTTAAAATCGTAGCTTTTGATTATTTCATTCGATATAAAAATTAATTACAGCGCATTATTTTTTTTTGTGACAGCGCTGATTCTAAAACTTTTGTTCACTTTAGTTTCGAATTTGAATTGTTGATACCGAAAGGCGAAACCCGGGTCGTAAGTAACAAAACATGTGGAGTCGTACAAAATTGTAACAATTCAAATTTGATATTGAAATTCCATCAAGCACCTTCGGTCGATATAATAAATTACACTTTAGTTTCATTACTTACCTCAACGGTGACGTAAATTTTTATGTTTGATGTAAAAATAATAATGGATTTTAAATCGTAAATTGTGTCTATTCCTTCTTACGTGTCACCTAAAACAGCTTAAATTTCAGTTCTAACACAATATTTGTTGTTTTTACGACAGCACTAATCTTAAAACCAAAGAAACAACCTTTTGTTACAATAGTCCAGTGGTATTGGTGTTATAAATAATTACGGTTATCTGCGGCACCTCTCCGGGGGTTCTTCGAGTCAAAATAAAAGTCCTAGAGTCAATAAACAATTATTCAGAAATGCTGACCAATGAAGGAGAAGAAACAACTTATTGAGACATCAACAGATTCCACATCTTTACAAACATACATTGATTGACTTTAAATATTATTTTATGATATATTCTTCCAATAATGGCACGGGAGACCGTGGGTCGAAAATGTTTAAAGACCATTGCTCAAGTCTAATTATTTATCTCAATAGTCTGGTCAACGAAAATATAGTATATAATCAGACAATTTGTAAAAAAAATATGTTGCACTTGTATGCATAAAAATATGTGATCGATCACCATCCTTTTTTGACTTTCTTTTGTGATCATTATTATTTAATATTATGAAATATGTATACAAAAGCAACAATTCACAAGATTGTTAAATAAAAAAAAAGTTAAAATGGAATTGTTCACACAAAATGGTGATAAAATAGCATTCCTTCATACAAGCTTAAAAAGTGGCCGGCTGACACTGTCTAGAAAAAGTCGAACAATTTACTTATTTGACAATTTTTTCATTATTTTTTGTAATAATTATGCTTAAAATTATGAAATATAAATTAAAAAAACGAAAAATTAAAATGCTAGTAAAATATCAAAAAAATCATTTCAATAAAAATCTACAATTTTGCTGACCTATAAAACCAGGCCATGCCGATAACTGTGTTTGTTACTCTATTCATCTTTTATGTAAAATGAAATACAAAGCAAAAACCGTTCATTTATTTTTTGAAATATGTACTATTTGTAACGAAACTCGACATTGTTTCACTTCAAATGGTCTAATCAATTTTTCATTTTTTAATAATACTTACTTTTTACGTTTTCAAGTGTTTCAACTTTTTAATAGTAAACTGTGACTTTTTTGTGTACAGACATTATGTTTTAGTAAACACAATTATTATATATACTTTAATACGGTTGTGGATATCTATTTTGACACTTGCTATCGTCAGAACTTTGATTAATTTAAAATTTATCTTAGTTAATATGTAAGAATATACTAACTTAAAAATAGATAGAAAACATTTTCAAATATTATACCAAAGTTTTCATTAATATAAAAAAATTTAAATTGTAATTCAATTAAATTTGTGACTAAAGGTGCTTGATGGAATTTCAATATCAAATTTGAATTGTTATAACTTTTTACGATTCCGTATAAAACAGTTTGTGTGCTGTGTCGCATCCGTGTGATACAATGCCTGAAGAGGCCGATAGGCGAAACACGGCTCGTTAGTGGCAAAATTTATTTTGTAACTATAAAAAAGTTAAAGCAAATTTTTCGTACTGTTTTCACAATTTATTGAATAATCAGGACGGGTTTCGTTTATCGCGAGCATTATCAACTTAAATACTGAATCACTAAGCCTACTGATACAATACTTATATCAGTTAATAATGCTCATGATTAGCGAAACCAGTCCTGATCATAAAATATATTTTGGGAAAATAACTAAAATGTCATACGGTGAAAAAATCGCAATGTATTTTAGTTCTACAAAATTATTTTTACCAAATATAGTTCATAGCTATTTCGGCTCACGCCATCGTCAGAACTATGCTGTTAGTTTAAGCATAGTTCTGACGATGGCGTGAGCCGAAATAGCCATCAACTATATTTGGTAAAAATAATTTTGTAGAACTAAAATACATTGCTATTTTTTCACCGTGTTATGATGGAGTTCTACCAAGTGAATGCCAATTCAATCAATAAAAGATTGCTGGCTATTTCGGCTTACGCCCTCATCAGAACTGTTTAAACGTACATTTACTTGGCTATATATAATATATCTGTATAGAAAAGGTACACAATGCATATTTACTTCTGTTCTAAAATCCTAGTCTCATATTGTTCTAATTAATTCTAAAACTTGGCAAATGAATTTTATGTTATATTTATAATGGACTTCTTCCAAGTAAATGTTAATTTAATCAATAAATTAAAAATCTGTTTATTGAAAACGTGCATTTTCATTCTGATCATTTAATGACACTTAGCAACGATTGATGTTTTTCTTTTTGTCTCAATATCGATGTAAACAAATTGAAATTGAATTTATTGTGTGCCGCACTGTGAGCCACTGCAGTACGAAAAAAAGTTAATATATTTCTATTTCGTTTTTTGGCAAAAAATCAAAAACCTTCACACACAATCGAGTGGAGGGAACAGCTCATGCGTAATTCGTGTCTCAAACATAATTCGCTTTTATTAATGATGGCGATCCACCGAGACAGAAAAGCCTCGACTAAATAGTTTGATAAATCTCTTTGTGGAAATAAGACAGAAGAAAAACTACACACAATTCATTACTAACATATTTTTTTTAAATTAATATACGTCCAGATTGTCTTTCTATGTGATTTATTTGGAGAGTTTATGATACAAACATTGTGCGAATGACCTTAAATTAAAGGGAAAATTTTTGTTGTATTAATGTTATTATTTTGTTATTATTAATAGCAAGTGTCTACAATAAACATCCAATCAACAAAGGACATGTCACAATTAGGGTTACCGAATTGAATAAAACCAAAACCGTTTACCGGCTTGCTGAAAAAGAAACGTTTACTTTTTAGCGGTCAGTTAAGTTTTTATAAAAGTATATTTGATTTTTATGTAAAGAAAACGTATATTTTTAAATTTGAATTGTTTAAACATCGAATGATTCCATATTTTTTGTTAATAACGAGGCAGTTTTCGCCTTTTGGCATCGTCAAGCATTTTTTCACACTGATGCAACAGAACTGATAAGTCAGGTCATTTCTGTTGCATCCGTGTGATAGAATTCCCGAAGATGACAAAAGGCGAAAGTCTCAGCATTTAAAATTTGATATTGAAATTCCATCAAGCACTTATTTAGACACTTATATATCCCTACATTTTTCAAAAGTCATTCAGAAATTTAGTGAACTCTATTCTGGTTATTATATCGTATATTAAACGTTGACAAAAATTACCCTAAACCAAACCGGTTATTTTTATAAAATAATAACCAATAGCTACATAATAGTGTTTTTGAGTACCCTAGTTGCAACCTATTTTAAATGATGGATTACGACATATTGCTGTTTCTCAATCGATATCGTAAATGCATGTACGTGTTTACATAACTTTCAAACAAATTTAAATTGAAATATGTTTTCCCAACCCAATTTGATATTCAAAACGTTTTTTAAATTAATTTTGTTTTTGAGATTAACATTCAAATAAAATCGGAATGGCGTTTTTGTCTTATATATGAAAACAGTGTTAATAAGTCGTTTGAATGCAATTGTGTACTAAATTTCATAAAAATTAGTAGTTTTTACGTAAAATTTTACTGTGGTCGTATTATATACATCAGTGGTACTGTGAAAATGTCTCGTGGCCGCACAAATTTCATCTTTAATATTCAAATTTGATAGTTTGTATCAGATCTGTGGAATTGAAGTCAATGTCGTGAAAAACAAGCGAATCCGACTTATTTTACGATACACGTCTTCGTTTGAGTCCCATTATATTATAGTAAACGTATCAGACACTATTTGATAAATTAAATATGAATTTTACAAGACATTGAAAATAGTAGAATAATTTGACCAAGTCTATAATTTATATGTTAAAACGGCAATATAACGGTCTCCAGAAATAATAAAAGATTTAACATTGACAGTAACAGCATTGCGGCAATTGCGAATATTTTCCGCTCTTAAAATATTTAATTTTGATTTGAATAGAAGCAATACTATTTTTAATAATAAATTCATATAAAAGGTTTGAATTTATTTAATATTTATTTATTCTTATAACATGTATAACATTAAAAAACTGGGTATTTGCTGAATTGATTAGTTGATCTTTAATTTAAGGCACATAAATACAAAAAGTAGGAAAAAAACCTGACAAAATTCAACTTTAATATTCAGAGTCGTGTTGTTGATCAATGTCGGAATCAAAGTCGGTTTTTAACGAATTCACAGCCCTGGTTGTTATACAAAATTTGCATTAACATTGTCACTCATTCACCCTCATTAATTAATTAACATAGACGTCGATGTTGTCAAACTTGCAGAATAAAAAAAACCGCTATGTCAACACGCTCTTTTGTATCACAACACCCCTCGTTAATTTATGGATGCAAATTTGTGGAGGAATATTTTAATGTTAGTTAAATGTCATTATAACACTTCCTGACGTAAACAACGTATAATGAAAGCGTTTAACCGAGGGAAAAAATACATTTTTTTTATATTGCGATGTTTCAATCGGCTATGTACACAAAACACACGGCCCACTTGAAGATTCCGTGTAGTATTTAAAACAGAGTTCTTGAGTTGTCAAAAAAACATGACTCTGACTACGAGATTGACGAAAAACACTGGTCTGGGACTGCAATATTTACCAACAACACAAATCTGACTTAAACTTATTGAAGTTTCTCACATTTTTCCTCCATTTCCTATTTATGTGCATTAAATCAACGATCAATCAACCAATCTAGGTAAATTGTTTATTAAGGTATTCTAGTCAAAATAGTTTTATCGAAAACGTTTTTACTCTTTTTTCACGACTCCGACTTCCTGATTTAAAATAATTAAAACACATTTTTATAGTACTTATCCCACAGTATATTTTATGATCAGGACCGGTGTTTCTCATCGCAAGCACTGTCCACTGAATCTGTGTGGATTTTATGATTATTTTGCATTTTGATTTTCATAAAACAATACTAAAACATCAAAATTGATTTATGAAAATTCATCCCAAGCAGAAATCATTACAATTTCTCTTATTGTCAAGTTTTCCAAATTCGTTTAAACGGTAGTTGATTACCGTTATACGAAATCATTTCACATTGAATTGTTGAAACCTTGTATGATACTACATATTATATTATGTCCCTAACGACCCGTGTTCCGCTTTCATCAAACGAATCCAACAGTATTGACATACAATAAACAGTTCCCATCAGCTATAAACAAGCGAAATTAATTTACAAAAGAAAAATACAGACTCTATAACGCGGATCCAAATATAAATAGGATACATCTTTTTAAAACTATTAATTTGATTTTAGTATTTTTTATAGGCAATAAATAACGTTTATGAGAATTTGATGAAAGGATTTTATAACAAATAATAATCAGTTATCATTAAAATGTATTTAAGTAACTTTAAACTTACAGATACCGACTTATTTCAAATTGGTGGTAACGATGCGAATTAAACATTAAGTGGTAGATACCGCATTTGTCTAATTTTTTAATTCCGTCTTTACTATTTTTAAACGTGTGCCAAAATTGTTATTGACCTTAAATGCAACATTTAGTGAATTTTTAATTTACGTTGAAATTTTTCGCTGATAATTCTCTTTAAGTAATTGATCGATTTAAAAAAGCAGTATAAGGAATTAAATTTTTTTTTATGCTGTAAATAAGTTATCATAATTATTACTTAGCAATATACGTTATATATTGTGCATTTCTTTAATGTAATCTATGTGATATATAAAAAAATCGATATTTTCCTTTCTAACATGAAAAAATATATTTTCGCATTTTCTGTCATATTGTATTTGACTCTTTAGTACGCCACTGCTTTTGACATGTTCATTGAAGCGTTAAAGGTTGAATTTTATGTATAACGCTTTGACTTTATATTTTGAATACCATTATCAAAAATTATCATAAACTACACAAATGTCTTCCATTCAAACGGTGTTTATAAATTGTTTATTTTTGCAAACATGAATAAATCTGATGTTACCAATTTTTTCTTGTCGGTCAATACAATCTAGAATACATTTTAACTTCATCTTATAATCCCGTGTACAGTTATTAATGCGTTTTATAATCCTACGTTCACGGCAGGCCTTAGGAATTTGGCGCGTTAACGCGTCACATTTGAATACTAAATATCTGGCCAATTTCGATTTCCTATTGATTGAATTGGCATCGATTTGTTAAAACACTATTATTACACAATACAAATTTGCAAACCATCTCATAAAGGAATCGCATAATGTACATTTAAGCTCAGTGTCCTCGAGGTTACATATTTGTAGTAAAGACCCTAAGTTAACTGCATTGGAACAATTAGAAATGAATATATATTAGCGATCCAATGACATTCTAAATGAATAAACAAATATAAATTGATCACAGCTTCTCAGTCCATTACGGAAGGTCAATGCATTTTTTAATAAATGATCTTAGTACATTACTTATTCACTATTTACGTGAATTCTCTAAAAAAACCCAGATTTACTCCCACTTCGAAATATACATAAAATCAATTTTCCATATTTATTATTTTATTATCACAATATAAAATAAGGAAGTTAGAATAGAAGAGAAGGTTTATTGTGTATCTTTTCTACACCACTATATATAGATAAGTAAATGTATCTTTAAACATAGATCTGATGAGGGCATAAACCGAAATAGCTGTAAACGATATACCTTATAAATTTTGTATAATATAATTAAAATACATTGCTATTTTTTCACCGCGCCAATTTCATTGTTTTAAGTCATGTTACATTTTGTACGCACAGCGACATTTTTTAAAATCATAATCTAACAGTAAAATGTGACTAATGCTATTGATAACGGCATTTAACCGCATGAATCTCCAGTTAACAGGGGTGTGGAACCCTCGGACACCGGCGTCTATGAAGTAAAAATTGTAATTTTAAATTATATTCCAAAATAATTTTTATTTTAATATCACTATATTCACTGATATTCATGAAAAATATTAGTTAAAATTTGAGTTGTTGAAACGTTGTACGATTTCACATATTTTATCATAACGACCCAGGTTTTGACTTTCGGCATCTTCAGTAATTATCTCTTCTGGTATATAACTAATGCCAACTGTTTTTTGTGTCAGCTCTGTTTCATATTTTTGATAGAGTGCCTGAAGATGCCGAAAGGCAAAACATTAAAAAAATTTAAAAACACTATAATATTACAAGAAGATGATTATTTTTCGTGATTTCTAAGTAATGGTAATCATACCAAAGTGTTAATTTTACTTTATTGATTGAATTAACATTTACTTGGTAGAACTCTATTATAATACGGTGAAAAAATAGCAATGTATTTAAGTTCTTAAAAATTTATAAGATAATAACTATTCTGACTAAGGCGTGAACCGAAATAGGTGTCAACCAAATATCTTATAAATTTTTTAGAACTAAAATGCGTCGCTATTTTTACTTTTTATACACTCTCAAATAGTTTACTTTTTAGTATCATGGTCTGGTGGCGGAAATAATGTGGGTCATTTGATGACACGCGGGCCGATGGTCGCCGATACCTTCTGTGGTCACTAATCAACATGGGAATAAAACTTCATCGCAACCTAACAAGGCTGAGGAATTTGCTTCAAGCGGAAATGCATTTTAATGATATCCTATTTGCTAAGTTGCTGTTTTAATGAACAATTGTGGCCTTTTAAATAATCTGTTCAATTAGCTCATCCTGTAGTTTTACAATATGGTGCTAAATTGAGTGTAGTCTATATTAAAAAGGCCGAACTGTTGACCCGAGTCTCACGGTATTGTTGGCTTAACATATATACGACTATGGTAAAACGATATATACAAAAATATCCAACACAGACAACACAACGATATGTACAGAAAAAAACAATGAATATCACATAAACAGATTCTAATAACATCTGTGTGTATGTTAACAGTTACTTTTTGCTGGAAATATATAGTATTTAAATAATTAATTACAATCATCAGGACAGTTTCTACAATTTCAAAGTAATGTATATTAACACTTTGAATTCCGTAATCGTGTTTTAACGTGAAAAACGATCCAACGCTTGAGTCCCGGAAACGTGTTTTGACATGATAGACTTGACTTTCAAAAAAAAGATAAATTAGAGATATTAAGCAAAGATTCATAAAAAAAGTTGATGAAAATATAGAAAAACATATTTTAATCACTATACCAGCAACAGAAAAAAATAGCACCTGCAGGGTTTGCAAGACGTGTGCAAAGCAAAAAAACAAGTGAAACTCGGTAACTGTATAATTATTGATGTGTGATTCTTCGTGGGGAAGTTTTGTTAATTTTATTAGTATGTGGCTAATTTGAATAATGTTTTGAACCATCTCAGAAAGTTTCATTTGATTTTGTACAATATTACAATAGTAATGACGCTTTTAGTAAACATTTAAGAAATATGCCATCTGTTGAAAAATGTGCCTGGCACAGGGGACGGTATGTTAAATTTTGGCCGGAACTGATAGTGTTAAAATCAGAACGAATTTCGCCCATCACAAACATAATCAACTGATAAAATACAAACTTAAACAAGAATATTAATGTAAAATTACAGTTGATAATTATCAGGCATAGAAAACATTCAAATTGCTTCAAGAACTAAGAAAATAATTTACAAATAATCCTTTTTTACATACCATCATATCGCGACGACGATAAATTCATCACATATTACTTGCTATAAAAAAATCATTTTTTTCTCTGCTCAAAATATAATGATTGGCAACCTTAGTAATTAAATACTTTTGTGAACACACTATATGCGTGGACTTTTGATTAAGGTGTCATTTTGTATTTTTAATAACGTAATTTTACGTGACCTTAAAACATTACTTTGAGATAAGCTGTGATAACAATCCATTCATGAGGTCAGTGGTGCAGTGGTTAACGGATCCCACCGCAAAGCTGGTGTGTTTTGATGTTTAGCAATTATCTCCCATCTATCATAGAGCATCGTAGTAAACATAGAGAAGGTAGCTAACCGCTTGTCTCATCCTAAACTTTTCCTTTATATCCCTACTCTATTTTTTAAGATAGGGTTAAATATCTGAGCAACAGATGCATGAAAGACTTTTTTCGATTTTACAAATTTAACTTTTTATTACAATTTTTTTTACATCGAACAATTCTGCAGCACAGATAAATTCCACGTTCTCCCATCCACGTTCTGGGCCTTAAATCTGGGTATGATGATGGGTTAAGAATAGAGCTAATCTCTTGCTAAACCTTATTTATGATGCCATAATTGAAGAGCAGATCTTGTATAAAAAAATTTCTTTATATATTTCTATTTTGACGCCGTGCTACAGATTGGCTGTGGATATGTAGGCTTTAAAACGGAGCCTTTGAATTCTTCTTTTTGAGCTTTTTAAATATCAAGTATTTGCGAATAAACCGCAAACAATTTACGCCTTCAATATCAATATAACAAACGCCATCCAACAAATTCAGTTAGATATATGCGATAAAGTCATTGAAAATCGGACATCTAGAATACTTGCCACTAAGCAAAGCGTTGACATTTAATCGACGTAATATTCGGAAAAAAAATAGTGAATATCTTACACACAACTTGTTTTATTTACATTTACACAAATTTCTAGCGTCGCTATTGACAGACCCTTATAACAGACCTTTTGAAAATAATTTATAATATTAAAGTCCAAAAACCCTACATTTTTCGCAACAGTGTGTTTCCAAAAGACCGCACAATGATATATAATTATAACACAATCGGGTTGTCAGTGAAGCGCAATGATTGGCTCAAATTATTGGGTGTCTAAATCCCAACTTTGTTATAGGTCAAATCTATTTTAAAGTAAGCGAAATAATATTCAAGACAGTGGCGTTCGTAGTTAAGGGCTGTTTGGTCGATAAAAGCTTTCTCTAGCTGCCAATTTCAGTGATGTCTCGTGAAGGGCGAATGATCAAATATTGGATTGCACGTGTTGCCTGCCTTTATCTTTTCGCATCAGGTGATTTACCTTACAAATTCAAATATTTTTATGAATAATTTAATACGAGCTTAATTTTGCTTAGCTTTTATTGTGCAGTGGTGTATTAGGAATAAATTAGCCCCATTTATTTTAAAATTGGACGATGACAACATTAATAATGTCATCAAATAGTAATTAACCGAAAAAATAGCAACGTATTTTAATTTCACAAAAATTATCTTGTCAGAACTAACTTAGTAAGGATGGTTCTGAAGAAGGAGTACGCCGAAATAGCTATAAAGTATATAACTTGCAATTTTTGTAGATTATAACGGAATTCTACTAAGTAATTGTTAATTCAATCAATTAATTATTCCAGTCATGTCCTCTCCCAATAAAAACCATATTTTTTTTACAAAAATATCTCAAAAGAAATTTTGTATTTTTGTACTGTTCTCTACGGCACGTTATACCCGCAACAATCCAATACACCATCACACCTTTTTATAAATGTGTATTCCGCATCGTTACAACGTTTGGTATATTTTAAATATTCCTTGAATTTTCAATGAAAAATCGCCAACAAACTTTATTTTCATAGTCTAGTGTCGAGCTTCCCAAACTAGAGGCCGTATTTTTTTTCATTTTAACATGTTTTTTATTCAGGGGGGGGCGTGAATCATTTTTTTCAGATTTAAAGTGGGCCGTGGCATGAAAAAGTTTGAGATGCACTTATCTAGTATACAAGAATTTAAAATAGGTCAACTACGTTGACAGCTCCATCAAGAAACTTTTTAAATACGTTTCTAACCTTAATTCCTTCTTAGGTACAGATAAAATAGGGAAAAAACCTGTGTTTGGGTAAGCAAATTTAAAACAGTCAAATGTAAGATATGTATATATTATTGCAGACTTATGTACGAAAGTCGAATTTCATGTAAGCCATTAAAAAAATAATTTCCGCGCCGAACAGCAATTTATTTTATAATTTATTAAGACTAAATCCGGAAGCTAAGATGATTTCCAAAGATACCCTCCCTCTCCCGCTTTAGCTGAATTAAAAATTTAAATAATTTTTCCATTAGCCGGACATCCCTTCAGAATATAAAAAAAAAACAGTTTTCATATGAATGACCTTTTGCACTATTCTTCATATTTTATTAATGTGACCTTCAGATAAATTCAAAGGTTAAATTTAGGCTAATAAATCACAATTTTATCTATTTTTTATCCGACCATTCTCAAACTTTGCATCGAGATTTTTACACTCAAATAAAAAAAAAATATTCACAACTTTGGCTAAATAACAAAAGCAGATGATAATAATAACATCATATTCATAATGATACGAGTTTAAGTAAATGATTACTTTTGATGTAATAACTGACACATCTTGGTAGAAATGCATTATATTTTTTTATGAAAATAACACATTTTAATACTATTTCTACAACATATTTATGAACAAGACCGTTTTCGTTTATAGCGAGCATTATAGGTATGTGAAACAGGTCTAGCAATGTATTTTAGTTCTACAATTTTTATAAATTATAAAGCTATTTCGGCTCACGCCATCGTGATAGTTCTGTCAAAAAAAATTGTAGAACTAAAATATATTGCTATTTTTTCACTATCTTAAAATGTAGTTCTACCAAGTAAATGCCAATTCAATGAAGAAACCGGTCTAGATCATGAATATATTGTGGAAATACTTTAAAAAATGTAAAATATTCAAACTTCAAAATGCAACGTTTTTAAAGTGGTCTCTTTTTATTCTTAGTTATAAACCCAAGAGTTTGAATATGTATATGTTATATCTCTATCATTAAACATTTTTAAGGTGCTAACTGTCCCTTCTTGGTGGAAAGACATGATATTTTAAATAATAAAAACACATTTCTTAATACTTATTTCCACAAAAAAATTTGTCGATCAGGACCGGTTGCGCTCATCACGAGCAATATCAACTGCTAGAATACAATTTACAAGCAAGTCTACTTTTTTAGTACTATTGTATTGCCTGTAAATTTTCTTTGTAACTCTTGAACCAATGATATTGTAGCCCTGATAATTATTATCTCAAAATTGTCTATATAAAATCAAAATAGGCTTGTTTGTAATTTTTATCATATCAGTTAATAATGCTATTTAAAAAAATTATTTATTTTAATTTTCTGCGACTTGAGTACACGCAATTAAGTCTTAAAAAATTTCCCTTAGATCTGGCAAAAAATTGAAACACGCATAACGTTGTTACGCTGCGGAATACATCCTGTAATTATAATAACAGTGTGAAGTTGTAGCAGATAGTGGTCACTATAACATTAATACCATTGGGAATAATAAAAAAAAAACAATTTTTGGATGTTTCTAGAACCTTTGAGTGGATTATCACTGAAAAGAAACCGTCAACTGTATCTGTTGTCTTGTATAAATATACTATAATGTGTCAAAAAAATTATACATAATATTGTTTGTAACAGTATGGCAAATTTATTTGTACAATCCTCAATCGAATTCAAACCAAAGGTTTCATTCCAATGACAATTTTACTCCGTCGTGATTTCACCTACAAAATGTTTTTTATCCGCTTCCAAAACGTTGAAATCGATAGTTTTGATGTTTCAACACTTTTGAGTAAAGGCAATTTCCTCGTTCTAAAATTAAACTCTCGCGCGCCGGAGGAATTTTTAAAAGCCCCGGCAGGGTCGACCCCGTAAATAATAAAAAAATTCCTGCGTCAAAAACAACAGGTTAAATTGGCTCGGAAATATATTATTTGTTTCGCGTCTCAGTATCGATCGATGTTAATTATATTCCAACTCCAATAACGTGCTCCGAAATAAGTTAATAACTTCGATATTATCGGTTGATTGTATTTGATTTTAGTTAAAACTTTATTGAGCACCAAACCCGTTTCTATTTTAAAATACGTTAATTACTTTTTGTTAATTAATTCTTAATGATTATGCTTATACAGTAAATCAACAAAAAAAAGACTTTTTTATGAACATTTAATTTCACAATTAAATTCACAGAAACAATGGTAGGAGGTTCCATTCGCTCCAAAGACTCCATTTTTCATAATATGTTTATAAAAATCCTATTTTTAATCACTTTCAATCATTAATATCTCAAATTTGAATTTTTGAAACTGTGTACGATTCCACGTGTTTTGTCACTCACAGCCCAGGTTTCGTATTCGGCAACTTTGGACAAATTATATTCACCAATACAATCGTATTATCCATTACGCCCCGGGTTCTAAGCCTGTCGGTCGCGACCCCCAAGATACACGTGAAGAGTTTTTTTAAATGATCGCAACTTATACTGTCAACTTATTATAAATGGCTTTTACTTGATTGATTGAATTGGCATTTACTTGGTATAATTCCATTATAAATCGGTGAAAAAATGGCTATTTTGGTTCACGCCTTCATATAAGATCGTATGAAGGGTAAGCCGAAATAGCTATCAACTATGTATCTTATAAATATGGCTTTTTCAATTACACTGGAGTCGCGAGTCACATATATTGTAATTTATTGAAGAATTATTTTTTCTATTAACTAAAACATGAGTATAAATAATCGAGAATTTTATCATTTGGAAACACTTGGTGTAAATCGTATAATCGGCTAAAGAACAATTCGGATAGCAAATATAATCATAGAATAGATTACGTTCGTTAACCGATCACCCAATGTATTGTGTATGATAACTAAAGTAACCCGATTTGACTGGGACTGGCTTGGCTTAAGTTGTCTGTCCCATAGGATCCAAAACACTGCTTGGACACGCCAAAATGTCCCATTTTCTGAAAATAGCAACCCATGTTAACGAAGTTGCTCTTAGTGTTTTTTTTTTCATAAAACATTTAAAATGTAATTCAAACTATAAGGAAATGTATTTTTTTTAATACGAATACTTTTAAATAAATTTGGAAGATGTCCCATTTTGAGGCATAAAATGAATAGTCAGTTCTGTTGCATCCGTGTGATAGAATGCCTGAAGATGCCAATAGGCGAAACCCAGGTCGTTAGTGACAAAACATGTGGAATCGTACAAAGTTGTAACAATTCAAATTTGATATTGAAATTCCATCAAGAACCTTCAGTCGATATCATAAATTAAATAAAATAAATGGACGAGTTAATGATAACAGACAAATTATTTTCCCAGTTGAGTTTGTTTGCCTGATAACCTCGAAAAACCTTGTTTCTACTTGTATTGAATCTGTTGATAATTCCGACAATGAGCAAAACCGGTCTTGAATTCAAAAATACAAAATTGTGGATACAGTACTAAATATTGTATTATATTATTGAAATTGTTGGGTTTTTGCCCACTGTACGTCCGATAATACTCGAAGTGTTCCGGAAATAGCCGAACTCCGGTCGTGATTAATGTAAAATGATTTAAAATGTGTGTTCGACTTGAAGTGTTTGAGGTTAGGTCGCACGGTTGCCCAGTGGAGCCTCGCGTGGGAGCTTTCGTCCCTGCCGTGTTTATGATTACGTTTTTACGTTCAGGCATATTGACCGCTTTACTACGCGGGGCAGTCGAGCACAACCATCGGTTAATCGTACCTCGCTAGCCATCTTGAATACCTAAAAAATAAAACTGTAATGCGATAGATAAATCTTCAGTTTTATTTAACAAAGTAAAATTTCCAACAGATAACTCAAAGTAAAATATTATTTGATAAATTTCACTTCATAAAAATTCGTAATTTAAAAATATTCTTTCAATAATGAGTTGCAACTTTATTGTACTTACCTGGTTATGTGCTTCGGGTATTCTGAAAATGGTTAATTGATAACGTTTGCGATTAACGAAGCCTAATCTGATATTATCATCGTTAAATTGTGTATACAGTACAAAACCTTGTGTTTTATTGTTTATATTTAACACCTTTACACGAACAAATGTCGGTAAATACTATAAAAGTAAATAAAATAATTACTTACCTATTCCATGCCAAGCTATTTTTATTATTTTCCAAAAATATACTTTTTAAGTTTTTTCAAAGATTTTGGTGTAAAACAAACTTATGTTTAGACTATCTCTTAGTTGAGACGTTAGTTTACACGTGACAGTTTTGAAACTGTTAAATTCTTTCATATTTTCATGACTCTTTTAGAAGTTAATCAGTTAAGTTTAATATATTCTTTTTAATGCCATTTTTAATTCAATCGAGACAAAAAATGGTAAATTACTCATTCTTGAACGGTCACCATACTAAATATTAAATAATATACGTGATGATGGGATTAAATATTTAATAACATCTTATAAGAATATGCTTTTTCAGATTATTGACTTATCCCACGTAAGGGATATTGAAAGGTTTAATTGCTCGTTTAGTATATGCAATGAATTAAGCTGAGATCTGTTTATTTTAATTTCTCTAAAATTTCTCATTTAATACAATAGTTTATGACCCTCCCTGTGTTTTAGTGTTATAATTTGACACGTTAAATGAATAATTTTTCTATAGCAGATAGTTGACAAATGTCGATGTAACATAAACCTTTATTTAATCTAAAAACATATAAAAAAACAACTAAATTCTCAAACTTGTTTGAGTCTTTTGAGCAACTAAATTTAGTTGTAAAACTTTTTTTTTTAATAAAAATTTGAAAGAGGTCCTTAACATTTTAATTGTAGATCAAAATCTTTTTTGTGCTATTTAGACGATTATGTGATATTTTTATATTCCTTGAATCATTTTTTTAAATTTTCTTTATATGTTAGCACTCCATTTATGTCGATTATTTTTAACCCCCTGACTACTAAAATACCAACTAATGTGAGAGGACAATAAGTTTTCTTAACATCAAAACTATTTAAATAATTGTTGAAATACTCAGATTTTCAATATACTTTATAGCTCTCCGTTTCATGTGTTAACAGCCACTATATGGTAAAATGGTATTATATTTAAATAAATAAAACTACAATTTTTTATATTTTTTGATTGAATTGGCATTCACTTGGTAGAACTCCATTATAACACGATAAGACACATAGACACGTCCGTCCCACACACATAATCTTATTGTCATAGACACCTATTGTTTCATTTGGAATTTTGAAAGTTTAGTGTCACTGTTGTTAAATAACAAGCTATACCATTGGAAAAGGAGAGAGGAGATGTTGTGTGCCTTTTCTGCACAGCTATATATAGATAAGCAAATGTTAGTTTAAGCATAGTTCTGACGATGACGTGAGCCGAAATAGCTATCAACTATATTTGTTAAAAATAATTTTGTAGAACTAAAATACATTGCTATTTTTTCACCGTGTTTTATATTTTTCCTTCAATTTTATTATATAATTATAAAATGTCCGGTTTTGATTATCACGATTCGCATTCACATCACAGGGGTTGATTAGTTAATTGTACTCCTGATAAGAGAAACCAATCCAGATAATTATTATATAAATTTGTGGATATTTTGGATAAAAAATGTTTTTTTTTTATTTTTTATACAAATAGTATTTATGAACATTAAAATAATTTTCGCTATGAGCTTAATCAGTTCTGATCACAATTTTTTTAATTATGCAAATAGAACTAAGCGAATTTCGTTTAATTTATTTAAATAATTAAAAATAGTTTAATGATGTATGTTTGATTAACCCTGCTTAGCCGGCGACGATGTGCACTGCACATATGTCGATGACACTTAAATAAATTTTCGACTTACATATACATATATATATATTCTTGTCTTTCCTGTATATATTTCGTTATCAACCATTTGTGTATAATGTGTAACGAACACACAACACCGTAGAGCGCGTTTCTTTTTCACAGTATGAGAAGGGTTAATCAAAAAACACTACGAACTAAAGTATATATTAGTAATAATGAATTTAATGTGAAATTTGAGGCACGTGCGTTGAGTTAACTTTGTGTTATAGGCATAATATGAAAATGTCTTTTTTTACGAGTTGTTTTTGTTATTGAAGATTTTTCGACAAATACAATAACAGACCACTAGATCAATTGTTGACGACCGCTATCACACTCAGGGTTATTAAAATATTATTAGGGGTTGGTGTTGCGTGTGTGCTTTGTGCGTTGATTTTGAATTAATGTAGTTGATTTGATTTACAAAATAACTTCTCGAGCAGGGGTTGATAAACTTTGCTAATAGAATTAGAGTAAAAGTTAATAAAAAAAAATATTTAAGCTTGGTTTATTTTATTTCTGGATAACAATTACCCTAATTAGTTTATTCAATCATCTTTATTAATTTAGCGAACGCATATCTTTTAGAACAAGCTTCAAGTAAATTGTCTTATAGCCCGCCTCTATTTCAGGGCTTAACAACTATTGGAGAAGATTCATGATAACAGTTAAAATGAACACTTCATTATATAGACTTCACGGAATTTCAATACCAATTTTGAATTAATTTATGATATCGACTGAAGGTGCTTGATGGAATTTCAATATCAAATTTGAATTCTTACAACTTTGTACGATTTCTCATTTGTTGTCACTGACGACCCGGGTTTCGCCTTTCGGCATCTTCAGGCATTCTATCACACGGACGTAACAGAACTGACTTAAAATAAACAGCTATAACAAATTTTATAATATTAATCTAATAATAATTAACACAATTGCCTGTGAAAAATATTCATTAACGATTTTGTTAATAAGTCATTCTTGATAGGGTTTTTCAGCAGATATCAATCAACTAACATTAAAATATAAATGGGTTGTTGAATCTTCAACATATAAGACAGGTTAAGGTTTCATCAATTCAAAATTAAAATGATTACTTTGTCATACTATTATTTTTTTATTTAACACATTAATTGCCATGGGCACCCCATGACAATTATAAGTAAACCAGTGCTGGTCACCGGTGGCCGGCAAAATAAGCCTATATTAGATTTGGTCTCCGTCGCTAGCGGGTAGGCACATAACATTTCTTTTTGCGGTATGCATGGCGCTTCTGTATATTACTTTATTTTGGCCTTAGAATATTTTTTATACATCACAAAATATTGACCAGCAAATGTGTTAAAAAATAACAACATTCTTATAAAATCGATAATGTTGTTTTCTTTGAATGATTCATTGGTGCTTTCAGTTTGTCAGGTATTTAAACTATTTCTAAATATTAACCTTTTGATTGCGGAGCGTTGAATATTTGATTTCGCGTCGTTATGTAATTTTCATTTCAAATGTCATACTTCTCGTCAATAGAGCACATGTTATTATGTAACATGTATAAATGAGGCAGTGAAGAAATATGTTGTATTTTTATTTCATGTAAAAAAACTATCTCCAATAGACGAAAAAACGCCTCGTTATCAAGAGGTTAATATAATAAACCAATTCAACAATATCTGTTGAGGGTGCTTGATGATATTTCAATATCAAATTTCAATTGTTGAAACTTTGTAAAATACCACATATTTTGTCACTCTCGATCCGGGTTTCATCTTTCGGTATCTTTAGGGATTATAAGTTTCAACAATTCAACAAGAATTATTTCAGAAAAGTTAGCAACCCTAAGTGTACCCGAAATATTTTTTACCTTCTTAACTATACGAACTTCACCACGAGAACATTTATTTATATAAATGGATTTTTTCATTAATTTAAAATAGAGACAGCAATGCTAATCTATTTGATTTTCACATTTTTTAAATGTTTAACCATTCTTATGTTTGAAACAGTAAATTCACAGTTTTTGGTACAATGTCCACAATATACATATTTTAAGATCGTATATTACTTATGATAAAATATAATACCTTTCCACCAATAATGGACAATTACACATTAATAGACATTATCTAGTTATTAACAATCGTCTGTAACAACTGTCACAGTGTTGTACCAATATAATATTTTTTAAAACCATCTCTAAAAGCTCTCAAAGAATTTACATATTACACTTAACCTTTCCAGGAGTATGGACGTACTAGTACGTTGGCGCGATTTTTTTGTAAAGGAATATGGACGTACTTGTGGTATATGTCAACAATTATTGTGATAATATATTTGAGTGCTATGTGTCAATGATTGGTGATCCCTGGATTATGCAACTAGTTTTATTACGATAAAACCATTTTTATATCATTCTATTTCAATGATTTGTTTAAAAAAATATTTATAATTTGTATATAAAAAAAACTCACTCCTCACAGCACGGCTAAAATTATTTGGTTACTCCTGGAAAGGTTAATATGTGGTGCTATACATTCGAAATTGACATAAAATTTCTAAAATTTTATATTTTTTAGTCATATTTTTTTTGTGAGACACCCCTGAATTTTTTTATAATTTTTGATAAAAACTTATAATGAATAATATAAACGATGTTCTGTAAAATAAAAGTTGCATATAGTTTTTTTTTAATCGAGAGCTGAAAATGATGGCGCCCAGAAGGTTAATTTATATTTTTCAAATTAATAAAACAATTTTAACACTGTTAAAATATCTTAATTAACAATGAAATGTCTCGATTATATTTAGTGGAATGACATCAAAATTAAACAGTGTTTATCTGATCAAAGTAAATTAATATTGTATGAAGTCAATGAAGAGACAATCCTGTAAAGTTTCTTGGTCCAAAATGGTCCAACAAACTTTTTGACGTAACATAATTAATGACTATTTATAATAACTAAATTTGGGGCAAGACAATATTTGACATATGAGCGCTGTGCTTATCTACTAAGTAAAAGGGTGTAACCCATGGAATGAATATAAGAAAAAAAGATATTTATCGTTTTTGTTAACTTTTACGGAGTTATATTGTATCAATTTGTATAACCATGTATTCTATCAATATGGAGTTAATGTTCCCATACTGTAGGTTTCTAAACAGTATTTTTTTCTACGAAAACCACTTGTTACTTTGTTTTATAGCCTCTTAATACTTTAATATAATTCAGAACAAATGATTACTACGTATAGATGTACGTTCGTAGATATACGTACTAACTAGAAGATGTTACCTGACACTCTTTTGCCACTAACGACCCGTGTTTCGCCTTTCGGCATCTTCAGGCGTTCTATCACACGGTTACAACGTTACGTACTCTTTAGAATGAAAAAACTGAGTCACAGGCAGTAAAATTTCTGTTGAGGTACATTTATTGAACGAATTTGGATTAAATTGGGAGAGATCATGTTTGAAATAATAAATTATGAAGTCGTAGCGGAAGAGGTTTGTCCAAAGATGAATACCATTAATAATTGAAAAAAAACTCGGTTGCAAGCGGCAAAACCACAGTTGAGATACATTTTGCAAGATAATTTTCAAGATTCAGATTGGGAGAGGAAACAGTTTAAATATTAAATAATGAAGCAGTAACGGGTGGTGTTGAGTGCAAAGTTGTGTGCCTTTTATAATTGAAATAAACACCCAGTCTCAAGTATCGTAACTTCCGTTGAAATAACTTTTTCAAGAGATTATGGTTTACGCGGTGGAAAATAAAGCAACGCAATCATACAATTTTTTTATAAGATATAGTCGAAAGCTATTTCGGCTCACGCCATCGTCAGAACTATGCTTAAACGAACATTTGCTTATCTAAATATATAGCTGTGTAAAAAATGTTATAATGGAGTTCTACCAAGTAAATGCCAATTCAATCAATAAATATAGTTTACATTGGAATAGGAAACGGTTGAAATAATAAATAATGAAGCAGTAGCGAGTGAGGTTGAGTACTTTTGATAATTGACAAAAAACTGAGCCACAAGCAGTAAAACTACAGTTACAATACCTTTTTCAAGAGAAAATGGTTCACATTGGGAGAAAAAAAGGTTGAAATTATAGTCAACCAAAATGCAACGCGTGGTAGTGGATATATAATTGAGAATTCTAATGATGAAAAAAGCTGTTAATAATACTTTATTAAAAAACAATAAAAACTACATTAAAATCTGACGTTAGTAAAGAAGAAAAATTTGCAGCTATGACTATCTCAAAATAGTCTCAAATTATATAAGCTCTTCGCTCACTGCTAACGTTGTGATATTATTTGGATCTATTAGCTTAAGAAACACACTTATCTCATATAAGCGATCTTTAAACCACCCCTTTCTGTTTCTGGTAATTAAGACTGAGGCGGGGGTTGAAATGCTTAATCACTTGTTACGTCACAATAGAGCTACAATTAATTCGATATCGTTTAGCTGTTTCGAAACAAAACTGAGTTACGTTGCTTAATGGCATATATTAGACTTTTTAAATCTGGCATCATGACTTCCCACCAGATTGTCTTACACTCATTGAAACACTTCATTTATTGTTTATCGATCCAACGGTAAACCATTTGGGCTGGACAAGTTTGATGAAAGGATAAACCGGAATTGTGGACACAGCCGTTAGGATGGTTACCATGTACTGTGGAACTGTCCCAAGATAAATGCTGAACGAACAGAGCTGTTTGTGGTTGACGGTTCTCATACGAACCGGATTGGCCATGCTGATTTAGTAGTAGCCAAGGCCAACTTTGAGGTGTTCGATAAATTCGCAAAATCGTACGGGGAACGAAATATTCTCGATTCACGACTGATTTTCAATTCATATATACACAATATGCTAAATATCACGTACGATAAATGGCTGGGCAAGTCACATTGCCTTATTCTTTCTCTTTGTTATGGTCTTTTAAACTCAATTTTGTATGATTTAAAGATCGGTCCGTGCAGCTCTGTATCTGGCCAAGAAAGCGAGAAGTAAAATTGATTCTTTTTTATAAGTTTTGCGGCATGGAAGACTGCCGTATAACAGCGGCTGCATACACATAACTTTTGAGTCTTTTGAGTTTAACTTCTCATTTTTGAGTCTTCATTACTTTATTTACTTACTTTATTACTACTTACTTTCTCCAACTGACTTTCTTTTAGGTATACTCACATTTAATAGTTTAAAAACTCAAAGAGAAATGTATCTAGCCACATATTTCTTTCGACTTATACGAGGCCAAAATGAGAATTCTACCATCCTTAATAATAACAATTTGTATGTTCCGGATATTTTTTTGAGAAGTCGTGGACATGATTTGTTTGTTCTTCCAAAGTGTAGAACCATTCTGCCTTACATAAGAGCATTAACAATGTTCTACAGTATTGCTTCAGATGTCGACATATTCCATGTGGACAAAAGTGAGTTCAGGGAAATACTATTTTTTAATGCGTCAAAGTAGATGAGCTTGCTTGGTTGACTTTCTTGCTATCCTTTTTTGTGTTTTGTTGTTTATTTCTTTAATTTCCAACATTAAATGTTCAAATATTTTGACGTTTCAAAATCAACAAACTTTGAATTTTAATTTTTGTAACATGGGACAAACAGCTTGTTGAATAGACATGTGGAAATGAATGTACAATGTTTCGTCAGTTCATATTTTATAACATATCAAAAATAACCACCGTTAGCTAATATTATAAATTATAACAAATTTATGACTAAATCCATCCAAAACTGTGTCAATCGCTCGACAATTACCTATAGCAACTTTCTTGACGCAGTTTGCCGAAGTTTTTTGTACCATAATACTATTAACACTTTCAGCCCCTGCCAAAATTTGGCAAACCTAGCCCCAATGCCCGGCCCATTGTTGAACAAATGGCGTTTTTCTTAAGTGCTTACTAAAAGTGTTATATATATTGTAATATAAGACACAATCAAACGAAGCTTTATGAAATCGTTAACAATATTATTCAAATTAGCCTTTAAGTGATAATATTGTCAACACTTCCTCATGTGAAGAGCCACATTTTAATTTTTACACATGTACCGAGTCTCACTTATTTTTTTGTTTTTCACAGACTTTGCAAGCCCTACAGGGGCAATTTTTTTATGTTGCCGGTATTGGGATCAAAATAAATTTTTTTTATATCCCCAAACAACCTGTTTTGTGAATCTTACAATAACTTTAAAACAAAATTTTAATAACAAAAGAAGGACTCGTTGCCACTTTTATAACGTTTCCAGGAGAAAGAATGTTGGCGTCGTGTATTGCACGCGAAACGATTGTGTTTTTAGATCGTGTAAACCAATACTTCCATGGGCGATAAGACTGATTGGATGATTTTTTTGAAATCGTTTGAGTCTTCACAATAAGAAAACATTAAAAATAATCTGTAAAATACTACGCCTAATTGATTGCATTGGCATTTAGTAGTTCTGCTGATGGCGTGAGTCAAAATAGCTATCAACTATATCTTACAAAAAAAATTGTAGAACTAAAATACATTGCTTTTTTGAATTGTTACAATTTTGTACGATTCCACATGTTTTGTCACCAACAACCCGGGTTTCGCCCTTCGGCATCTTCGGGCATTCCATCACACGGATGCAACAGAACCGGGTCGTTTGTGACAAAACATTTGGAATCGTACAACATTGTAACAATTCAAATTTGATATTTAAATTCCATCAAGCACCTTCAGTCGACATCATACATTATAAAATACATTGGTATTTTTTCATCGTGTTACTTCGTTTAATGTCACTAATTTGTGTTTTTCCGAAGGGTCATAACAAATCACGTCAAAATACGTTTCGGGGACTCAAGCGTTGGATCTTGTATCACGTTTAAGCACGGTTCCGGGATTCGATGTGTTAACAGCTAAAATACGTTTAAGGTTTTATATTATTTTTCACGTTTTTTTCTTTCATTTTGTTCGCAGGTAAGGTAGATGAGAAGGCGACGCAACTGCACGCGATCGCCTCGTTGAAGGTTCTTCTGGACGCGACGAAGCCTGCGGGGGCGAGTTCGGGGTCTGGGGGCGCGGGGTCCGTTTCCGGCGCCGCGGGCTCGGCGGGCGGCGCAGCCCTATCCACCGCGAGCACAGCCAGTGCCCCCAATAGTGATCTACCGAATGGGGCACCTCCGGACCCTCCTGACGGGGTAAGCTAAAAAAACATATTATTTGCTACAACGAAAATACATTAATGTATTAATCATCAATTCTTCATCCAAAAAAAATCATTTTAAATTATTTCATTAATAAAAATATACACCCTTCTCACAAAACTCATATATACTAATTATAATAACAATTATAACACTGGTGATATAAGTCCCTATAGAACAGTGGATCTCATGTGTGGCCATCAGAGGATTTTGCTGCGGCCACCAACAGTTTTATAGTAAATATTGATATTTAAAAAAACGCATTTTTACAAATGAATTTTAAAAATTATTATCCTGTTTTATTATTGAGTTTATGTAAAGGATCTTTTTAATAACATTGCGGCAACAGTGAAATTTCACGAGAGAACCACTGCTATAGAAGTAGATTTAACCCTTTAATTGCCAACGTTTTAACTGAGAAACAGCTTATTGCGGTAGATAGTTGATAATCAAAAAAAAATAATCAACATTACTTCAATAAGTTTACTTTTTAATACGAGCTTATTTTACATTTGAATATATTAAATTATAAAAACATTTTTTTTAATACTATGTCCACAATGTTTTTAAGGTTAAGTCAGGTTTATTTAAGCTCCATCACATTTTATTTTAACGTAATACTCATAAAAAGTATTGACAGAATATTTATTTTTTATATATATTAACTTACTCACTTGTTACGTGTTCAACTGTCATATTTCACATCAAATTATTAATTGATAATGCTCGCGATGAGCGAAAACAGTCCTGGTTATAAATATATTTTTGAAATAGTATTTTAAAAATGTTTTTATTATTTAAAATCTGGAAATCTTTTATTCGTATAGTTTTCATAAGTTTGTTTACCATCAAAACTAAACTATATATTTATTGAAATATCGGTATTGGAAGAGCTTATATACGGTTTAGCAGGAAACATGTTAATAATTGTGAGACTGCTGTTTTATTTAAAACCTTTGCAGACAGCAATCTGTTCATATTCAATCAATTCATCAATAATTTGTCTTGTTGGAACTAAAACCATTCACTATCCACAGTCTTTTGTAAACATTCGCGAAAAAATAAAATAACACTATAAAAGTGCTCTAATTTTAATATACGGTGTAAGTTAACTCTAGCGCGAAACAGTTAAAGAGTAAACGAGGGCACCGATTTTTCAAACTATCAAAAGTGAGCTTACCTAAAATAAAGTCAGTAGAATAAAGTCACGGATAGTATCCGTATGCCCTCAAGTAAAGAAGTCTCGAAAATGTCTTCAAGACCTTTTCCACCATAAGGGTGTATTTCAAATATCCCGGGGGCCAAACAATAGATTCACTGTCAAGCCTATTTCGTACCAAGGTATTGTACATTAACATCAAAATGTTAACACCATTTAACAATTAATTCACATTATCTTAATAAAGTGAATACAATGGGTAATCGGTTTGTGAATGTTTTTACCAGAAACACGAATCCAACTTCGAATCCAATGTTGAAAGTAAGTACAGAGTTGATTTATTTTAACTCATTCTAAAAAATAGCATTGCTTCTATTTCAATCGGTATTTAAAAGAATTTAAAAGAGGGAAATATCCGTTTTAATGATTCTGAGTTGACGACAACACTATAACGGTCAATGTTGAATGTTTTATGATTTTGTACACTGCTGTATTTCCATTTCAACATTTAAGTTATATGCTCGGTCAATTTTTCCACTGTTTTCAATTCATCGTAATATTCATCACTAAATTTTGAAATATTTTTTTTCGTTTAATATATTGGGACTCAAGCGTGGACGATTTATTTCCCCTTGTTCATTGAGATATTTTTGACAATCGTCTCATAGAAAAAATAGTTGCATTCGCTCGTTTTTCACGACTCCAATTCCGACTCTGTAGCCCTGGTTAATTCACTTAATTTTTTTAGTATCATTTATGATATCGACTGAAGGTGCTTGATGGAATTTCAATATAAAATTTGAATTGTTACAACTTTGTACGATTCCGAAAAAAAACCCATTTATATTTTAATGTTAGTTGATTGATTAATTTTAAAGTTTATTAAGTATCCTTGTTTAATTTTTAATTCTACGTTTGCAAACCATTTGATGTCGGAGGGACATTCGTTTGACGCAGATGAGGGGTTCAATTATTGCATCATAACACGGGGGACCATAAACTGTTTTATCAGGAAATTCTAGAAATTAATAGAGGCTAGTTATTAAATTCAAACTTCATTCTCAATGATCAACTCAATCTTCCTTACTCCCCCTTGTTGTACCATTTATGTGAGATCGGTTCAATGAATCGACAATCTCATGAGGTAAATTCTTATGTTTCATCACTAGATGTTTGACAGTAGGTATTCTCTATATGAAAAAAAAACCCATTTATATTTAATATTACTTGATTGATATTTATTGAATAACCCCCTTTCTAGAATGATTCATCAACAAGATGGTTAACTAAAATTATCACAGATAAATATTATTAAATTTGTTTTAGCTCTAATTTACTTCTTGCCTTGGGGTAAATGTTTTCCTGTAATTAATAACTTTGCTATATAGACGATACTAACTTTTATTTTACGTCAGTTCTGTTGCATCAGTGTGATAGAATGCCTGAAGATGCCGAAAGGCGAAACCCGGATCGTTTGTGACAAAACATATGGAATCGTACAAAGCTGTAACAATTCAAAAAACTCACAATTTTGCTAAAAAAAACAAATATAGAAATAAAAAATCGTAGCTCGTTTATCATTACATTGTATTCAAATCCCTGTTCATATCTCATAATGTAACACATTCATGTAGTTGAATAACCTCGTAATGTCTGATGAAGTCTTTCTCGTTTCAGGATGATGAGCCTCCGCCAGCACCTTTGGACATGTCATGGCCTTCTGGTGCCAGGAAACGCTTCACCTACTTGTTCGTCATGCCCATCATACTTCCTCTCTGGCTCACGTTGCCAGACACCAGAACACCCAAAGGTAAGCAATACTCACGATGAAACAATATTGAATACTTGAAGATACCTAACCAAGCCATTAATGTAAAATAAATTAATGAAGGATACCGGATTCACGTGCTAAGCAAACGAAAATTCGATACCCCCCTGGTATTTTTGTGTGTGTACTTTTTTTAAAATTTAATTAATCAGTTGATTGAATTGGCATTTACTTTATAGGACTCCATTATAACACGGTGAAAAAATAGCAATGTATTTTAGTTCTACAATTTTTTTATAGGGTATAGTCAATAGCTATTTTAGCTCACGCCATCGATGGACCAGACGATGGCGTGGGCCGAAACAGCTATCAACTTTACCTTATAAAAAAATTGTAGAGCTATAATAGATTGCAATTTTTTCACCGTGTTAATTAATTAGCGTTTTCTTGACGTAACTCTATTACAATAATGTTAAAATAACAAAGTATTTAGCACGGTGAAAAAATAGAAATGTATTTTAGTTCTACAAAATTATAAGATATATTTTATGATATCGACTGAAGGTGCTTGATGGAATTTAAATCTCAAATTTGAATTGTAACAACTTTATACGATTCCACATGTTTTGTCACTAGCGACTCAGGTTTCGCCTTTCGGCATCTTCACGTCAGTTCTGTTGCATCCGTGTGATGGAATGCCTGAAGATGCCGAACGGTGAAACCCGGGTCGTTAGTAACAAAACATGTGGAATCGTACAAAGTTGGAACAATTCAAATCTGATATAAGATATATAGTTGATGGCTTCGCCTCCTAGTTATGATGAAGGTATTAGCCGAAATAGTTATCGTCTATTTACCTTATAAATTTTGTAAAACTTAAACACATCGCCATTTTTACTGTTTTATAATGGAGTTCTTTCAAGTAAATGTCAATTAAATTTACATTAGTATTACAATATTTGCTATTTTTAACCTTAAAAAAGCTAGGAAGATTTTCATTCATTTAATAATTAAACATCTAACTCGAACTGTTGAAACGTTGTACGATTCCACATGTTTTGTCACTAACGACCATATTGACCTTATCATAGAATACCTGAAGATGCAGAAAGGCGAAATCCCGGTCGTTAGTGACAAAACATGTGAAATCGTACAAAGTTTCTAAAATTCATATTTAAGAAAATATTTTCTTATAAAACATATTGAAACATCTACAATATATATAAAACAATTTTAAAAATTTCTCCTGAAATCAGTTTTGAGTATAATTTTACTAAATTAATAATATTTTTAATCAATCATTCATCTATGGTAGAATTCTTCCAAATTCAAAAAGATATGAATATTCGTTAATGTTCGACAGCTTAAATTGGATTGTCCAATTTAAAAACGTCAAAATGGCGCCTGATTTTTTCGTCAGATGTTTTTTGATGTCTGACGTGGCGCTCTATTTGCATTATATTTCTACCACTTTATTTTTAGATTAGACCAAGTACCGGAAGTCATTGAAACAGGTTTACATATTATAAATGACAATCGAACCCACAAATATTTAAGCAAATCAATAGCATTGTGTGTCGACTGAATTATGTGTCATGGAAACAAATTCCGACTTAATCAATTTATTCTCTAACGAGTTTTTAATGGCGACTTAAAAACGAAATAATAATGCCTCGAACAGAATATTTAGATATGTCGCTTTTAAGTTTTTTTAATATTTGATCAGAAATTTGCTAATTTATTTATTTTTATATTTAGAATTACGGAATTTAAATAAGTGTGTACTAAAATAACACTGTTCTGTTTAACACCTTAGCTTCATATTGTGCTAATAAATTCTAAAATGTGGCACATTGATTTTATGCATTCTCTATGTGCGTACTAATATAATAATGCGTAATGAGTAGTTTACTGAGATGATTTATTACAATAATTCATAACTCGCTCTTCGAGAAATGCATAAGATCAATATGCCATATTTTAGAATTGATTAGCACAAAACGAAGCTATGATGCTAAAACAGAAGAGAAGATGTATTGTATACATTTTCTACACAGCTATATAAAGATAAGTAAACGTACGTTTAAACACATTTCTGATGATAGATGAGCCGAAATAGCTATCAACTATGCATCTCATAAATTTTGTAGATCTAAAATATATTGATATTTTTCACCGTGTAATAATAAAGTTCTATCAAGTAAATGCCAATTCAATAATGGCTTCCCATCGTTTTTGGCCATTATATCAAAAATCTTTTATCATTTTAAAATTATAGCTTCGGGAGAGATGAAAATATATAAAGTTATTAAAATCAGTAGTCCCCAACCTTATAGATTTAATTACAATTTAATATCTTTATGTTCACTAGCATATTTTTTTCTAAACAATACTTTCTTGATGACAACATTTTTTTTATTTTGGTATACAAAATATTGTTGATACGTGTTTGAAACAGTTTTATTGATTCCATTGATGTGACTGAAATAATTTTGCAGACCATCGCTTTAGAATCGTTGGTTTTATTTTGTGACACAATATGACTATTTCAAAAACACACAAAGTTAATGAATAAATAGCTAGTAAATATGAAAATTTTACGAAGTTTGAATGTATGGCAATAATTTAACAATCAACTATCAGAGAGAGTTTCATTTGAACATCAATGTTACGAGGAGTGTTTAAAAGTCATCAAATGATGAAATATTAATTTGTATCGATAAGGTAGTACGATTTATAAATCAAACATAACATACATATGTCCTTTTGATTATTCATTAACCCTTTGCACTCTGTAAAAAAAAAAACAAAAAAGCGTTGTAGCAACTCCTTAATTAATTTTAAGATTTTCATAATATTCGAACGTCATTGAATCAAATGGACGATAAACACGCTTTAATTTATTAACAACATATTTTATAATTATTTCATGAGTGCAAAGCTTTAATCTATCAAATAAAAAAAATACATTTCAATATATGATATTTTAAAAATAATATGTACTATTTAAAACATTTGAAACTGTGATTTTTTTTAAATATTTTCCTGGGTGAAGGTTTGGTTTCCTCTCACAAGTTTCACAAAAGTCTGTGGTCTCTTTTTTCCTCCTGGAACCCTTCTGTACCATGTTATGCCATGAAGGCTTCTTGAAAATATCATTATTACTTCAACTTTCAGGCAAACGTCTATTCCCCATCACTTTCCTGGGCTCAATCCTGTGGATCGCGGCTTACTCTTACCTGATGGTGTGGTGGGCGAACGTGGTGGGTGATACAGCGAGAATCCCGCCGGAGGTGATGGGACTGACCTTCCTGGCTGCTGGAACCTCGATTCCTGACCTCATCACGTCGGTGATTGTCGCGAGGAAGGGATTCGGAGACATGGCGGTCTCCAGTTCGGTTGGCAGTAACATCTTCGACGTCACTGTCGGGTGAGCGTCTGATCTTTTTTACCAACATTAGATCTCAACCAATTTTAAATACTAAATTGCTTTATTCTTAAAAATTATCGGACACGTTATACAATTCAATCATAATTCAGAAATTATTATAATTATTACAATTTTAAAGTGCTAACTGTCCCTTCTTGATGGAAAGGCATTGTATTTTAAATGATAAAAACACATAAACCAATTACGCAATAATGCTCGCGATGAGCGAAACCGGTCCTGATCAACAAATATATTCTAAAAAAATTGTTTTTATTATTTGAAAAAATCTAATGTAATAAATAACACTTTTCCATTGCATTTGGTAGAGATACATCGTTTTATTAAATAAAAATTTCGCATTTTTGGGTCATTATATATGTACGTTCATAAAATAACGCATTTACGAAACAATTTGCGCCCGGCCCCACTGTTTTACGTCACTTTTATGAACGAGCGAATTAACTAATATCGCCTTTAATCCACTCAAAATAACACATTTCCTAGTGATACAAATTTTATCGCCAGAGTTAACAAACAATTATTCCGAAAAGGTCCACCAAACAATTATCAAACACGTAATTAATGTGCATTTATTATTTTACGTGCCCTGAATTTATAGCTACCGTTATATTTCGAAAATCTCCCGCGTTTCTGTAGCAACATTTTGCGTTAACTTCGGATAAATGACTTATTTTGACTACAGTATGTTTCGCAATTTATTTTAGAATTCAAATGTATTTAAATTTTCAAGTAATTTATGATATCGACTGAAGGTGTTTGGTGGAATTTCAATATCAAATTTGAATTGTTACAATGTTGTACGATACCACATGTTTCGTCACTAACGACCCAGGTTTCGCCTTTAGCATCTTCAGGCATTTTATAATATTCAATTATAACAAGCATTAGAATAATAATAGAAGATAGGGGACATGTGGAGTCGTACAAAGTTGTAACAATCCAAATTTTATATTGAAATTCCATCAAGCACCTTCAGTAGATATGATAAAATATCATATTTCTTTGGCGTGTAACTCAAAATATTATAGTGGATAATTCAATTACATCCAAATCAAATCAATTATTTAATGAAAATGAAACGTTAACAATCACTTAGTAGCAGTTAATGCTTGCGATGAGGGAAACCGGTCCCGATCATAAAATATACTGTGATCGTAATACTAGAAGTGTGTTTTTATTTTTTATAATGTCACGCCTTTTTACCAGTAAGTGAAGGGTTAACACATTTATAAATCACTTTTAAGGAGTTAACTGTCACTCCTTGATGGAAAGGCATGGCATTTTAAAAAATAAAAACACATTTTTAGTACTTATTTCCACAAAATATTTTTTGATCAGGACCGGTTTCGCTCATCGTGATCATTATCAACTGATTAAATACAATTTACAAACTGTGTCTATCTGTACAAAATATTCGAGTTAAAGCTATACAGAGCCATGGTTTCAAGAACTAAGAAACAATTTACCGGATATCATACACACGCTCGCAGTGAGCGAAACCGGTCCTGATCACAAAATATACTGTGGAAATTATTACTTATAATGTGTTTTTACTATTTAAATCATTTATAAATGATTCAACAGTTTATTCAATATTGAAATTATATCAAGTGTCATTAACTCAGTCGATGTAGTAAACAAAAATGTTTTTTTAACACGGTGAAAAAATAGCAATGTATTTTAGTTCTACAATTTCTTTTATAAGATATAATTGATAGCTATTTTGGCTCATGCCATCGTCAGAACTATGTTAAAACGAACATTTGCTTATCTATATATAGCTGTGTTTAAAAGGTACACAATACATCTTCTCTCCTGTTTTAGTCTAGCTTATTTCATGCTAGCAATAAAACTAAACAAAAAAAAATTGTAAATGAATCTAAAAAGGCGGCTACATCAATGAGCTTACATATTGCACGGAGGTGGTTACGGCACGTGGGCCAAATTATCTATCAAATATGTTATATCTCATAAAAAAATGAATTTCCGCAAAACTATCGTCGCATATATATATATTTAAAAATGAATGGTCAATCATATTGCCGCGTCGGATTGCATGACAGTGGGGTATAATGGTTCTGGGAAAAATATAATTGTATAATAAATATTTAACAATTGGAAATTTCGCCATTGTATAGCGTAAAAGTCCACGATGCTACAACAGATTCCTGCGAAACTGTATTCCACACCGTTACACCGGCTCGATTATGCCCCAACATTTGTAAACAACGTTATACGTACACGGGCCGTGTTTATACAAGGGTATTCTTTCCTTTTGTCGATCTACCGTTGAGAATTGTGGAGTGCGACCCCTCGGGGGTCACCTCCCACCCCCATATCGCTGCCACTGCCCTAAATATGTTTCGCCGTACTAAAAATTCTTTATTCCTCCCAAATTACTGCCATTTAGAGTGAGGTCCTGACACAACGGCGGCTCGCGCTAACGTGCATTACACACGTAATAATAAAATAACGTACGGTCGGTTTTATTATGTCACTTTGGTCTGATTGCAAATTATTTGAATCCTGATACTGTGATTTGTCAATAATAAAAACGTTTTTGGACACTTTGATAATATCTCGACACATTTTTTTTAACTTTCTTAAACGAACTTCATTTCAAATAATAAAAACACATTTTTAGTAAATTTGAATTTTCGACAGTCATTTTTTCGTCAGCACTGTCGCATCCGTGTGATAGAACTCGTAAAGATGCCGAAAGGTGAAACCCGGGTCGTTTGTGACAAAACATGTGGAATCGTACAAAGTTGTAACAATTCAAATTTGATATTGAAATTCCATCAAGCACCTTCAGTCTATGTCATAAATTACATTTTTAGTTATATTTTCCTAGTATATATATTATATTAAAACGACCGGTTTCTCTCATCACGAGCGCAATCAACTGATATTACAATGCAAGCAGATTTTTGAAAAAATCGTGATCATATTGTGAAAATAGTACCAAGAAATGTGATTTTGTTATTTAAAATGTAAAACTTTTTCACCAAGAAAAGAAAGTTAACACTTTAATTATACCCCACATTTAATAATTAGTTTGTCAAACCACTTTTTATAATGTGATAGATAGGTAGTGTTATTTTAATTCAGGGATTTTCAAACTTTTTAGTTTGAAGGTCATATTGATTTCTTCACTCCAAAAGTGACAAAACTTGTGGAATCATACAAAATTTTAACAATTCAATTTTTCTGGACTTGTTGCTCCGAAGACACTCCCAATAATAATTAACAACTGTAGGTACGTTTAACGATTGCTGAGACTCTGGAAACTGTCATATAAAATTAACGGACAAGATAAAATTTAACTGTGGAGAAACTCAAAAATCTATTAAGTTTTTATGTGTTAATTGTCACGTCTTTATGGAAAGCATCATATTTTAAATAATACTAACATGTACTTATTTTCGAAGCATATTTTATGATCATGACCGGTTGATCAGTTGATAATGCTCGCGATAAGTGAACGTAAACATAAAATATATTGTGGAAATAGGTACCGAAAATTTTTTTTATTATTCAAAAAAAACGAGCAAACTACCGAGTAACTCCGTGAAAAAATCACAAATTTTAAAGAACTAATATTTTAGTTCTACAAAATTTATAATATAAAATATATAGTTGATAGCTATTTGTGCCTTCATCAGAACTATGTTTAAACGTACATTTGCCTTACTATTCACCGTGTCATAGTGGAGTTCTACCAAGTAAATGCAAATTCAATCAATAAACTACTTAGCCTTTAAAAATAATCACTTTCAAGGTGTTTTAACTGTCACTTCTTGATGGAAACGCATGATATATTAAATAATAAGATTTTCACACACACACACACATTCTTTTAGTATTTATTTCCACAATATATATATATTGATCATGACGGGTTTCGCTCATCGCGAGCATTATCGACTGATAAAAAAAAATTACAAACAAGTCTGTTCATACAAAATAAATAAGTTAAAGGTAGCAGGTATGCAAAACCATGGGTTCAAGAACTAAGAAACAATTTACAGGAAATCATACAAAATATTGTACATATTAGTAACTTGGAGAGCAATTAGACAACTCGGCGAAGATTTAAAATTACTTCAGAGAAATTGATTTTCTTCTGCACATTCAACTGCACGCCACCGGAATCTTTGGTAGCTGCAAACTACGCCCGGTTCAGAAAAACATTTCAGCGATAAAGTCACTCTGTATCGCCACGCCATCGATAACACTTATTCGAAATTTTCGCCACGGCCAAAACATGGTATCCGAATTTGTTGATTGATGATAGGTCTGTCACTCTTTTGATTGGAGGAACTTTTTCACCAGTCATGTTTCCCCTGTCCCTTGGGCCAACCAACATCTCTAAGATATTTTCGAAAACTTGGCCGAAATGTATCTTGCGTTAGGCCCGTGTCAAAAATGCCCCCTCGAAAATATGTGAAAGGAAAAATTAGTGACTGGTCAAATGGTGCGTGATCAATGGCACGGTATCATTTTTCATTTAAGCTCGTATAAAGGTCGAAAATGATAATTAAATAAAATAAATATTCCTTATGTTATGTAATGAAAAAAGATTGATTAACGGCATAAGTAACCAAAATCGCAATATAATATTTTTTAAACGATACCCACACAGCATTTGTAGTAAATGACTTTATTATTGTGTTATCTTAACTGCTTGATTGCCGCGCGTATAAATCGCCAGTTTTTTTTTGTGTATTGTATATTTTCAGATTCCCCCATACAATTTCTTACGATCAGCCAAGCTATCGAATGGAATTTTTTACTAACATTATGTATTTTTTTAATCTAACTTTACTGGGGTTTTTTTTTTTAAATTATATTGAGTTAAAAAAAAATACTAATATACAATTTTATGATATAGACTGAAGGTGCTTGATGGAATTTCAATGTCAAATTTGAATTGTTACAACTTTGTACGATTCCACATGCTTTGTCACTAACGACCCGGGTTTCGCCTTTCGGCATCTTCAGGCATTCTATCACACGGATCCAACAGAACTTACGAGAAGATGCCGAAAGGCGAAACCCAGGTCGAGACAAAACATGTGGAATCGTACAAAGTTGTACCAATGCAAATTTAATACACTATTGTTTGAATTGGCATTTACTTTATAGAACTCATTAACGTATTCTGAATAAAATATTAAAGCTTGTGAAAAAGTATAGAGTCGAATATGTTTCGTTGTTACAATCAAATGGCGATATGCCCAATTTAATTTGGCCCATATTCACTGAAATTAGCAGCTAAATTGTAATGACAAAATTTATTAAAAAATATTTGTCTCATTTTATTTGATTGATTACATTAGCATCTATTTGGTAGAACTCTATTATAACACGGTAAAAAATAGCAATGTATTTTATTTCTACAAAATTTATAAGGTATATAAATGATAGCTATTTCGGCTTAAGCATCATCGGACCTTATTCACCGTGATATTATTTATAAAATTTAAAAATTACTAAAATTTACAATATGAACCTTACAGTATAAATGAAGCCTGAATCAATTTCAATGACTACTGATTTAATTTAATGTCTTAACTGTCACTTTTTGGTGTAAAGGTATTATATTAAACACAATGTTTTTCTTACAACAATTGAACACGGTGAATAAATGGTAATGCATTATAGCTCTCAAAATATACGTCGCTGTTTTTTACAGTCTTATAATGGAGTTCTACCAAGTAAATGTCATTCTAATCAATACCTCAGTTTTATATTATTTAAGCCAGGACATTATATGATACCAGTCCTGACCCTAGAACATAAAGTTTTTCGAAACAGTAGTGAATATTGTGTTTAACAATGTAAAAATAACCAGCTAAATTAAAATATAATATAATAAATTTAAAAAAATAGTATTTTTAACGATACAACCTAATGATTTAATAATGTGAGATTTATAGCAATGACAAATGAGTTTCTATAAGCAATTAGCGTAACGAATGCATATCGAGACATTTTCAAAATAAAATTTATTCTTATTTTGACGAAATCAAATCATTCTGCGCTTTTCTCTCACTAATAGATTTCAATCTTCACGGATTCCACACGCTTGGAAAAACAGTGGAAAATTTGACGCAAAAAACGTACACGCAATTTAAATTAACAGCTTTTCCGACGTCGTTTTTTTAATAATTATTTGAAAGCTCTGAAAGCTCTGAAAGCTCTGAAAGTTCTTAAGAGAACTGTATTTTTTATGTAACTTATTCGTTTTAAATTGATTCTATAATAGTTATGACACCGATTAATGACATCTATTTCTAACACACGTCACACAGGGTGGTAAGCAAACCCCCCTTTTTGATTTTCACTCTTATGTAATTATCCACACGAAGGTTAAATATGAATATATTATGTATATAAATTAATTGCGTTTATGGCATTCCCAAATTTAGAGGCAATCTATAAGTTATATAATATTATATCGAACAGCGCATGTCGGGGCTTTCCAAATTATGAAAAGTCGAATGACCGCATAAAAGCTATTATCCAGAAAAAATCTACTACAGCAAAACGTCCATTTACACTAAATTCGGGACCGTGTAATTAAGGGAGTGAGTCTCATACAAAATTAGAGAATTTTTCTTTTTCCGCGAAAAATGCAAAACAAAGATTATTTTTAGATTTTCAAATTGGTGGATAACAGGACGAATTAAAAATCCGGTGACGTAATATAGTAGTTCTTAATAATTTTGCTTGAAGATGTCGACAGGTGATACCTAAGCCATTTGTAACAAAACATGTAAAATCGTACAAAATTTGAACAAGTCAAATTTAATATTGAGATTCCATCAAGCACCTTCATTGGATATCATAAATTATTCTTGCGAAAGGTTTGAATAAGAATTAAAATCTGTCTTAACAAAAGTAAATTATTTATTTAATGCTATTGAATCGCAGATGTATATAAAAAATAACAATAATAACAGAGTAAAACGATTGTAAATTTCACTGTCCGTATAACGGTGAATTAAATAAAATACGTTTATACCATCATGGTGAAAATATCTATTTCTTAAAAAACATTCACCAATGGCCTCGTTTTGAACAGCCCTGGCGTGTGAAAAGTGATTAAAATTAATCATTCACGGATAATTGACGAGTTGCTAACGGATTTTGCTCGAGATTGACAATTCGAGTAACACAGCAATTTGTGCGATTTGTATTTTTTAAATTTTTTATTTATTTTCCAAAAAAATCGTGAATTTTTATTAGTTATCGATCATGGTGTATAGTAAAGAATAAAGTTTTAAAATTACTATTTACTAACCTTAAACATTGTTTCTTGGTGAACCCCGTCAGATATATTCCAACACGAAATATTAAAAAATTTACATTATCGAAACATATCATGTTATATTCCAATACAAATATTAGCTTATACAGTGGGTAATCAGTTAACGAACTGTTCGGACTGCGAGCAAATCATACAACAAACACTGTCATGAACGATTTTTGTGTTTGAATAACGAACACATATTCGGATAACGGATTAAAACGATCTTTATAATACACATTATCTACATGAAAAACTCAGTTGATCGGTTAACAGACAGTTCGGATTGCGAAAATATTAGACAATTAACATGAAGCCGAAATTTTTTTTGTATTAAGACAACGAACTCATATTCGGATAACGAACTTAAACGATCTTTATAATAAACTTTATCTATCTGTAAAAATCGGTTTATCGGTTAACAAACAGTTCGGATTGCGAACAAATCGGACAATGAATATTAACACGAAAATTTTTTGTGTTCGGACAACGAACTCATATTCGGATAACGAACTAAAACCATCTTTATAATCCACTTTATATATCTGTAAAACTCGGTTGAACGGTTAACAAACAGTTCGGATTGCGAACAAATTGGACAATGAATATTAACACAAAAAATTAAAAAAAAAACACATACTTGGATAACGAACTAAAACGATCTTTTTTATCCACATATTCCAAGTAGGGAGGAATTCATCCTTTTTTCTGATCGTAAATCAATTTAAAAAATGGAATTCAAACTTGTGAATACTGTTACCGTATTCAACGACACTGATCACTCAGCGACAGTTCTGGCAAATAACATCGTCACAGTATTTATTTTAGTGATTAAAATCCCAAAAACAATTCGTTGCTACGATATAAGTCGCTTAAAACACGTTTATTATTGGATCGAAAATGATTTGTACCCACTTAAGCTCGTCGTAGGTATTACACCTACGACGAGCTTAAGTGGGTTAAGGGCAGCAAAAGCTCAAATCCGATCGAATGGTGATATCGTGCCATATCTATAGCTCGCTGCCAACGCTATATACCTTACACGCACAGCGAAGCCTTCAAGATATATTATATTATATATTGTATATCATATATATACAGAAAGCTCGAAAATCCGCTGTGATATTTAAAAGCTCACTACTTAAAACGCTAATACAGAACGGAAATTATCTCTATTTAAATTTTTGCTAAGCATTGTATAATCATAATTAATTTTCGAATTAAAATATTATATTAATTAGAACTGAAATAACTTTAATCGCTTTATGTATTATTGTGAAATTTTACAATTCGCCAGTTTTATTAATGGATTTTTACACCGCATTAACGTTGGGGAACAATCATTTAATCAGTAATTAAAAAAACACAAATCAATACTTAAATTGTAATCAAAATTGAATTGTTACAACTTTGTACGATTCTATATGTTCTGTCACTAACGATCCGGTTTTCACCCTTCGGAATCTTCAATAAATCGGCACTTTGATAAATACACAGCATCAATTTTCCAGAGTGAAAAAAAATAGCAATGTATTTAAAGAACTAAAATACATAGCTATTATTTTCACCGTGCTGTAATGGAGTTCTACCAAGTGAATGCCAATTCAATCAATAAATCAATTTTCCACATTTATAAATTTATTATCACAAAATAAAAAAAGGATGTTAGAATAAATGAGAATATGTATTGTGTACCTTTTCTGCAACACTGTAAATAAATATATCTACGCTTAAACATAGTTCTGATAAAAGCGTAAGCCGAAATAGCTATCAACTAAATACCTTATAATTTTTTTTAGAACTAAAATATAATACATCTCTGTTTTTTCACCGTGTTAAACATATATGGATATTAAGCACCTCATAACAAAATCCGTAAAAATACATTTAAACATATAATCGTCGATAATTGAATTTGTCGGTGTTGTGAAACTGAATATCTTTTAATAAATTGATTTAATGCGAGTGGGACTTGATGATTTTTTGTTTCACCTTGTTCTAATTAAATGTAAAATTTACTTGTAGAAGGGTTACGATCCCGTACGTTGTGATGCAGTGTTTTTATTCGCCTTGTATAATACATAAACTCATCTTTATTATTTACCACAATTTTACGTTTTTAAGGTCAGAACCGGTTAACCTTCGCCTCGAGAACTATCATCTTATCACCTATTATCTTATCTATTATCACCGCTCGCGATTTGCAAAACCGTTTCTGGTTGTAAAAATAGTGTGGGAATAGTACAAAATATTTTGTTTTTACTGGTGAAATATAATGTCTTTCCGCCAAAGAGTGACAGTTAACACCTTAAAAATGAACAAATTTTAATTATAGTTCCAGTTGCTTATCATAGGATGTTTCAAATTCATTCAGCTCTAACTGCGTCAGAAGACATTTCTCAAATGAACTTTTATTTTATTATTTGTCATATGTTTGTAGAATCGGCCGACCACCATTCGCGGACCGGCTGTTATGTAGCCCTGGTCTAGATAGCACAGCAGCTTTGAAACATTTCATGTTGAAATAATGTTGAAAGAAAAAGCACAAATTCCAAGAGCTTCGAAAGCTTCCCGTACAAAGTTACACCACAAATCAACTAACTCTATGCTCACACTTTTCGCTGAGTATCGGACTTGAAAGACTCTCGATGTATATAAACGCCTGGAAAAATAAGATTCATGAAAGCCTTAGAAATATTTTTACTCACCCAATCCCTTTTTTTACACGATACATTGGTTCCAGAAAGTGGCGCGCTTAAAAAAAATCGCGTAATAAAGCTTTCTTTTCATATTATTTGATAAATTGGCTCAAAATATCAAAAATGAATGAAAAATGATTATAAAAATATAATGAGAAACAGATACATAAGTATACCATACATAATTGTATTCAATCATAGAAGTTATTCCTTGCTGTTACTGTCGGTTTACAAATATAATCATTGTCGATTTTTTGAAATAATGTTTTAAATTTTTCTTGAATCAATTTTTTTTCGTAAAAGAATCGTATGAAATAGAGAACTGGGTGTACGTACATACATATTTGCCTCCAATAATACATTTAAAAATTTCAACACATGCAATTTAACAAGAACTATGTTTTTTATTCAGTCGCTCGAAATTTGTGCTTGATAAAGGACAATTTCAGTTACATGGTGCAATGGTTAATGTTGTTGGTTTCTGGTAAAATTCTCACAAACTATTATAGATTTTTATTTGAAACAGTCTTAACCTTTTCTCTGCTGAATGACAAAAATGATACACCAACACGAAAACACTAATGCATTGATGCTTAGGAACATAGAGAGATTATCAAAACAAAACCGACTTTTTTAATACAAAAATTAGAACACGGTGAAAAAATAGCAATGTGTTTTAGTTCTACAATTTCTTTTATAAGATATAGTTGATAGCTATTTCGGCTCACGCATCGTCAGAACTATATTTAAACGTACATTTGCTTATCTATATATAGCTGTGTAGAATAGGTACGCAATACATATTCTCTTTTATTTTAAAGACCTAACATATTTCCTACTAGCAATAAAACTAAAAAAAAATAATCTAAGTGAAAGTAAACAGGTGGCAATTTCAATAAGCTTAAATATTGGACGGAGATCGTTTATTACGGGAAGGAATTAACCCCTCGCAATGGTCTGAGAAGCGGCGACAGACTTATATTTGTTTATTCGGATAGAATTTCGTGTGACACGAAAATTAGCTTTTGCATTAAAGATTAAATACTGTTAACTAACTCTATTTAATTTTTCAATGTCAAAAATTAACAAACTGTAATCAGATGTCTTTACAGTTAATACGTCAGCAGTCAGAGGGTTAATAATCCATTTAATAACTTCTGTTTGATAATCCATAAAAAAGTGGTGTAGGAAAAGCGATTATGTATAATCCATTTACAATGGCTGATCACCTATTTTTATACCCCTATCCTTAAAATAATCAGCAACGCTTGTAAAAAGAAACTTAATACACTAATAATAATGATATATACATGTCATTAGAATCAGAGATAAATTAATCAAAAAATTAAGGTGTCAATGGATAAGTAATCGATCTCACAGAGCTGTATTTTTCAGAGACCTGAATAGAGGAATTGCATTAAAATATTCCTTTGAACGGAAATCAATAAATCGATAAACAAAATTAATAAACCCATTCCAATGCTGAATATTTCAATCATTGGTTCAGTTTTGTTATTCTAGAGCAGTGATAATGAACTTTTTTGAAAAGTGGGTCAAATTTTCTACATTTTTTTATACTAGCCCGTGACTTTGATATATATATATATAATATCAAAAAAATACATTTATCTAAATCAATATTTTTGTCTAAGGAGCGCTATCACTATTAAAAAGATGATAGCAAAGTCGAACAACGGGTGGTGAGTGACTAAAACTGTGGAAATGTACAATTCTTAAACAGTAAAAATTTACATCGGAATTCTACCAAGCTGTTATATAAATAGTCTTGCTTGTAAATTGTATTCTATCAAATGATAATGCTCGCGATGAGCGAAACCGGTCCTGATCAGAAAATATGTTGTGGAAATAAGTACCGGAAAATGTGTTTTTATTATTTAAAATATCAAGCCTTTCCAACAAGCAGTGAGAGTTAATACCTTAAAATCGAAACAAATAATTTTCAATTTTTAATATCTATCAATGCTCTAGAATCAGTCGTCCCGTCCCATCCGCCAAGACGTCGTCAGTCAGATGGTTATTTAAAAAAATCGTAAATACATTGATTGAATTGGCATTTACTTGGTAGAACTCCATTATAACACGGTGAAAAATAGCATTATGTTTTGGTTCTAAAGTAATTTTGTAGAACTAAAATACATTGCTATAATTTAAGATATCGACTGAAGGCGCTTGGTGGAATTTCAATGTCAAATATGAATTGTTACAACGTTACGACCGACTGACTGACTGGGTCAGTTCTGTTGCATCCGTGTGATAGAACGCCCGAAGATGCCGAAAGGCGAAACCCGGATCGTTAGCGATAAAAAGGCGTGGAATCGTAGAAAGTTGTTACAATTCAAAATACATTGCTATTTTTCGCCGCGCTAAATCGTAAATGGTATATCCAGTCCAGGATATTTCGAATAGTTTCACAAATCACCACCAGGGTCCGTGCAGGCCACAGTTCCGAAAGCTCCGCCGAAAATCGCCAGCCATTTCCTGTTCACGCTGTTGTGTTCGCGCGTGGGGTGCAGCGCAAGTTCGTGTGGGGTTGGAGTGCAGGGGTGTGGGGGTTGTACGCCGCCTCCAGGGTCAGGCGGGCGATCGATAGTCGCTTTTTGGGTCGTGGACCAGATCCGCACACCGCTGCCTGAAGTTCGCTTGGTCCCCCAAAACGAGCGTCTCCCCGCGATCGGAATGCTCCGTTTTGGTATATCGGGCGGGTGGAAATGGTTTGTTTGGAAATGCGCCATTCCCGGCGAGCGCCTAATGGATGGTGAAACAAATACGGCGCGCATAAACCTTCGCCTGTATGATGATATACTAGAGCGCAGACGTCATTCCATAACGCTATGATTTATTGTCGTAACAATTTGTTTTTCTCTGGAAGAGACTTATAGATAATGGCCTCAAAGTAAAAAATATTGCGACTTTGTCGATGTAAAGTGTCACAACTCAAAAATTAAAACAACCAAAAAATCATCTTATAAATAAGCCAGAGCTGTGGAGTTGAAGAATATCTCAATAAACAATTTGTCTGTTTGTTTGTAGCAATTTCTTTTTCTCTGGAAGAGACTGATAGATAATGGCCTCACAGTAAAAAATATTGCGACTTTACAGAAGTAAAGTGTCACAAGCCTGCACGAAAACTGTCGTAATACGCAATCGAACGGTCTTTTACTTATGTTCGGTATTAATTTAGTAAACGAAATAGCCTGTTTTAACAATTTCAGCAACAACAAATCTACTGACAGCCCTGTTTTCAATTCCGCGTTATCAATGACATTTGGAATCTAGCAACATGTATATCTAAAACTAGCACTTTTTGAATTTCGACTCTTTTATAACAAGGTTAAGATATTATAACTATTAAATTCAAACACATCTTTCATTAAAAATGCTTTAGTGAAATTATTTTTTAAAAACAAACATATTTTGGATTGTTTCGTCCGTCACTGTCGTAAACTGTTATATTTGATTATTTTAGTGAGTAGCCTCTTAATGAAGCTGATCTAGAAAAGTTTTTTTCAATACTTGTGACCTGTTTACTAACTGTCATTTCGATAACACCCATTTAGTAAAATGCCTGAAGATGCCTAAAGGGAAAGTCAGATTTAAAGTGCCTATTAATTTTTAGTATGTGCAGAGTTAAACGAATCCAAATTTGATATTGAAATACCATCAAGCATCTTTAGTCGATATCTTAAATCGCAATATAAACCAGAGCTCCGCAACCAATGTGCCGCAGCGTATTTTTCTAACAGAAGAAAAATTATTTGATTTGCTACACTAAAAAATATTTTGTGAAAATGTGGAAACAGAAATACTTATATTTTCGCCAGAATTAATAAATACATTAGTACATAAATATTAAACACACAAACAAAAATATAAAACGTTAATTTAAAAGAAACAAAATTGTACATAAATAAAGTAAACAATGCAGAAAGAATGAGTGTTAACGAATTCGTCAATGTTGTATATTCCGTTTTTTTTTTGTATAAATGTTGACTTGTGGCGTGCCGCAAAATTTTGGGAAAAATGCGTTTCTGTGCCGCGAAAGACAAAAGGTTGCGTAGCAGTGATATTGACAATTATTTTCAATAATAATAAAACCATAATTTTTAGGACTATTTTCATATTTTATGATCAGGACATCGCGAGCATTATCAACTAATGAATGAAACTCATGAATTAAAAATATATGTTTTTATTATGATATTAGAAATTTTATGCATTCCTGTCAAAAAAACACCTGAAAAGTATTTAATTAATATCAATGGGTAAATTTAATTATTTATGTATAGCTACGCTATCTTAAAATACATTAAACATTGTTGTTTCTTTGTAAAAAAAACATTTATTTGTTGGTAAAGCTGGCGTATTTTGTGGTGTGTGTTTGCTACAAGAATAAATCTTGGATTTCATCGCAGAATCACTGTACAAAACAATTTTCCAACAGCCATGCGATAAATCACATTTAACTTTCCTTTGTTAAGAAGTTGGCTTATGTTTTACACTCCAACAAATTTATTGTTAGTTATGATTCCAAGATTACAGTTTTATTTCCACATAACTTCATACGCGAGCTTGCCACCCCTTTAATGCAGCATTTTTAACCTTTTGTTTGCCGAAATCCGATATATCCGCTGCTGTTACTCATGCGTAAATTACCGGATGCGTCGGTTATGACGGGGGATAAACAGTTAATCCTGTGATCCCGAAATCGTCTTAATATCAATTTTTATTTTCAGGATTTATTGTATATATCGAAAACTATTTGTTTTTTTATCTGAAGGTTGTATTTTAAATCTACAAATAGATTTAGACTGACAAATTTTTTTATATTAACATTATAAAAAATTAAGTCTCCTTTTTTTTATATTTTTCAATTATTTTAGAATACAGTGGTTGATCGGTTAACGAACAGTTTGGATTGCAAACAAATCGAATAAAGAAAACTATAATGAAAGATTTTTGTGTTCGGACAACGAAGAAAAACGATTGGTAGATCGGTTAACGAACAATTCGGAAAGCGAGCATAGTCTCGAAACAGATAATGTTCGCTTACAACGCACTGTATATTCAAATCTGAGATTCAAACTATTCTTAATAAAACAAAATATTGTTAAAACTTTTACGATTCTAATGAACTGACATCAGTTCGGTTGCATCCGTGTAATAGAATCTTGAAAATGCCTAAAGGCGAAACCCGGGTCACTAGTGACAAAACATGTAAAACCGTAAAAATTTTTAGCAATTTAAATTTTATATTGAAATTCCATCAAGCACCTTCACTCAAAATCATATATTATTCATGATAAAATTTGTCGATATTGTATGACTGAAATTTTTTTAACAAATTGATTTTATTTCAAAAGGACTAAATACTTTTTTGTTTCACCTTGTCCCGACTAAATCTAAAATTTACTTGTAGAATAATTTACTATCCACCGCGTTTTGGTGCAATATTTTCATTGGCCTTACTATTTAATTATTTTACAATTCTTATATTTATATTTCAATATTATTATTTCCACAATATATTTTTTGATCAGGACTGGTATCGCTCATCGCGAGCACTATCAACTGATAGAATACAATTTACTAGCAAGTCTATTCATACAAAAATTTTGAGTTAAAGGTAGCAGGTAAACAAAAACATTGCTTCAATAAATAAGAAACAATTTACAGGAAAACATATAATTTTAATACAAATAATTTGAAGTAGTTTAAAAGCAAAATTTTTAAAATCAGTTTTTAATAAATTTTAAAGAAAATTAATGTAAATGAATAATCCATTAAGAGCTCTGAACAATCATAAATAAGGATATGTAAGTCTATCTGTCGATAATGTTCGCGATGACCGTCACCGGTCCTGATCAAAAAATATATTATGTATAAATATCATACCTTTATATCAAGAAGTGACAGTTAACGCCTTAAAAGTGATCGTAAGATTTATTTGTTTTTTCTTTATATTATTATAATAATCTATTCTCATTGAAATAGACTTACATTAAAGGCATCTGACTGGTGCATGTTATGTTCGCTTTATGGCCATAAAGTTTGTCGACGATTCAAAACGTTTTAACAATTCCGTCTCTCGGGGAAACCCCGATAAGTACAACTTTATGCGCCTTTATACAACGTCATAATATGACAGGCAAATACGCTACGGAACAATATAACAATAAATATATACATCAGACCGTACCGACTTAACAGTGCAAAACACGTCTTTCGTACTCTGCGGAAAACGTTTTTCTTTTGAAGGAAATTTCCCGAGATTTTCATTTTCAAAATAAACGCAGGTACGTGAAATAAAAAACCAAGAGAAGCTAAACAGTATTATTTTCCGCACTGCTTTTTCTAGCTTCTGTGTGTATTGATTCGACGTTTTTTTCCATGCCCACCACGTAAATATAGTATATCGTTAACAGCGTAGCAAATAACTGCGGATTTTTAAGTTCCTACAAAAAATTATATTTAATATTTTCTTGATATTATGGATTGAATTGGCATTTACTTGGAAGAACTCTATTAGAGATAGTTAAAAGTAAAAGAGATACTAAAATATATTGTTATTTTTACGCCGTGTTCAATATTTTCCTCTTCGTTAGGTATGTGGTACAATTTATGACGTCAAAGTACTTGGTATGGTATAGATTTTATGGTTGTTTGTGGTAACTCATATTTTCCTCTGCCCCACTTCTCCACCTGTAAAAGGACTGGTGTAGCGAGAGCGATTAGCTTACCATAAATCGTGTCTTAGTCTTGATCTCTGCATAGTTACTCTCGTCAAAAAAAGATAAGTTTACCAACTGATTTTACATAGAAAATATTTTATTCCAATTCTTACTTTAATAGAGGACAATATGTTTGGATTTTTTGAATACACATATACATACTTGAAAAAAATAATAATATATTTTATAATATCAACTGAACGAAATTGCTGAAATTTTAATATCAAATTTGAATTATTGAAACATTGTACGATTCCACATTCTTTGTCACTTACAATCCAGGTTTCGCCTTTCGGCATCTTCAAGCATCACATAGACGAACACACAAAAATTATATTTCTATATCACCTGATGTTAAATTCACACCGTTACCTGCCAATTTGAAATAATAAAGTATTTCTAAGTTTTAAATCACCCAATTGCATTTTGATGATAGTTGATTATTATTTGTTGTAGAATCCTGATAAATAAATGATACATCAACAGTATTCAGTGATTATTAAGACTTATCGCAGGCAATTAAGTGTCAATATTATTAAATCAATATTATTGAAACTTATTTCAGTTTTTTATTTGGATCTCAGCATTAGGGTTTGTGTTTTTTCTTTGTAATTAACTCCTTTGGTATAGAACCGATGCTATCTGTTAATTGTGTTTCAGTTCTATTAGATCCGTCCGATTGAATGACTTAATATGCAGGGTTATTAGTCACAAAATATGTGTTATTATAGAATATTTCATATTATCATATTATAGAACATTTCATTTATTGTTTTTTAAGGAAAAAGATTTATATAGGAGAAAAATAGAAAAAAATCACATTGAATATGATGGCATCCGAGTCAAAACTGTTTAATATAATCAAAGCTCTAACCAATGGCATCCCCATTGATTGACTCGTTTTTTTAGAATAACAAACAATTGCCTATGATTAATTCAATTGGCATTTACTTGGTGGAACTCCATTATATCACGGTGGAAAAATAGCAATGAATTTTAGTTGTAAATTTTTTTAGATATGGTTGATAGCTATTTTGGCTCACGCCATCGTCAGAACTATGTTTAAACGTACATTTTCATATCAATATATAGCTGTGTAGAAAAGGTATACAATACATCTTCTCTTCTGTTTTAACAACCTAGCTGATATCGTGCTAGCAAAAAAACTAAATTAAATTTAAAATAAACTAAACTAAAATAAACAGGCGGCATTTTGATTAAGCTTGAATACTAGCCGGTGAAGATTTATTACAGAAATGCATTTGCCTCTCGCAAAGGTCTGAGGAGCGGCGAATATAAGTCTTTCGCGGTTTGTAGAACTAAAATACATTGCTTTTTTCTCACCATGTTAACTGTGTATGACTTTTCAAAAATGATAATGAAACATTGTATATTTCTCCAATATATTTTCTATTGTGTCGAAGTTTTTAAATCAGCTAATGATAGCTGTTGACTAACGTAATATAAGATGGACATGAACGATTATTCAATGCGGTTCTGTAAGGGTTAAATTAAATTTTTACGAAACTGATTTATATCTTCTTTTTCACGAATGACTGTTTCAAGCCACAATGTAATTTCTCTTGATATTTTTGTTTGCATTTCGACTCGACACTTTTTATGCCACCGGTTGTATAGTATAAAACTTTATAGATTTGACAATCGACGGCCGACGTGTCATAAATATTCGATGGGCATCGCAATTGCGATTGGCATAATCGTACAATTGATCAGCTTAACGACAATTTGCAGTTTTATAGCAGCGCCTGCCTGAGGGAAGTCGTGACCCTCCGAGCAGTGGTCTCCAAGCTTTTGCGACTGCGTACCGCTAAGTAGAATAAAATCATAAGAAAGCCCAGCATTTTTTTATTTTTCAGAACAAAACTGACAGTTTGGTTGCGTTTTTACCTTATATTATAAAATTTGTAGAACTAAAACACATTGCTATTTTTCTACCTTGCTGTAATGGATTTCTACCAAGTGAATGCCAATTCAAACAATAGGTATGAGTAACAATTCAATCCCGTATGAGTAATTCTTTAATATTAAATTAATTAATAACCTCTTAAATAATAAAAACATTTTTTTTAGTACTTGATAAAAATGATCTGTTGACAATGCTCGTGATGAATGAAACCGGTCCTGATCAAAAAATATATTGTGGAAAAATTTATAAAAAAATGTAATTTATGATATCGACTGAAGGTGCTAGATGGAATTTCAATATCAAATTTGAATTGCTGCAACTTTTTACTTTGTACTGACTCTGTCAGTTCTATTGCATCCGTGTGATAGAATGCCTGCAGATACCGAAAGGTGAAAACCAGATCGTTAGTGACAAAACATGTGGAATCGTACAAAGTTTTAACAATTCAAATTTGATATTGAAATTTCATTTTTGAATTGTTAAAACTTTGTACTATTCCACATTTTTTGTCACTAACGACCCGGGTTTCGCCTTTCAGCATCTTCAGGCATTCTATCACACGGATGCAACAGAACTGACAGGCGAAACCCGGGTCGTTAGCGACAAAACATGTGGAATCGTACGAAGTTGTAACAATTCAAATTATTTATATAAACTTTGTAAATTTTTACATCATGCAACACTCTCTTAAGGTATTTTATATTTTAATTTCATTGTCTATGAAACAATCAAGTGAAGTACCAAAATAGAACTGAAAAGAATTTCAGGTCTTGTTAAAGAGATTACACGGTTTATTTTCGGTGTCTGTATTTTTGCGTCGATTTCCTAAAGGGCCTCCATTTTTTACATCCAAACGCACACATACTCTTTGTGCGCTACCGGCCAATATTCATTTTATATTAAATCCTTTTATTAGATCTTTTGTGTTTTTCGGCGCGGAAGTTTTGAAAAAAAAAGCCGGGAAAATATGCTTTGTGAATGGACAGCGTTTCTGTTTTCGAGCGGATATGGCGTAATACAACGTTGGCGATGTTTGGTATCTTAATAAAACACAAATGACATCTGGCGACGCTGTAAATATGGGAAACCAAAGCAAAAGGAAATCAAAATAATGCTGAAAAAAACATCTTGTTACACAAGTGAAATACATGAGTATCGGTCTTCATAGGAAAAGAAAGGATTTTTTTATATAAATTATAGTATGGCCCGTTGGTACCAATTGGTAATCAATTAGTACAAAATCATCAAAGTTCTTCAAAAACAGGGCAAAAATGCAATAGATTCAAAAAGACGACAAATTGTTTTACATTTAAAACTAAAAAATATAAGTGTATTCAAGAACATTCTTATCCCATTGTGTACAACGTCGATTTTGTATTAAAATATTGCCAATCTTAATAATATTCATATGTTTATTTAACGCCAAGACTAGCGTTAACTGCAGCAACATAACCTATCATCCTAACATTGCCTAGAAAAGTCAGTTACAGAAAAATTATAGTACATTTATTTATTTGTTGTACTTTTAAAAAATCTTAAAATACCATGCTAACTTTCACTAAAAAAATAACCAACAGAAAATATTGGAATAAATTTCTTTAATAATTTATGATATCGACTGAAGATGCTTTATAGAATTTCAGAATCAAATTTGTATTGTTGAAACTGTTCAATTCTACAAGTTAGTTATGTTACTTCTGTGTGATAAAATACTTGAAGATGCCGAAAGGAGAAACCGGCGCCATTAGTGACAAAAAATGAGAAATCGTACAAAGTTTCAACGGTAAAAACTTGAATTTATTTAAATTTCATACTGAAACAATTCAGCTCTGCTTTTTGCTTAGACCAGCAATTCTCAAACTTTTTTCCTCAGGGCCACATTCTATTTTTGTTTTTCTACGTGGACCGAACGACTTAATAGTAAACTGTAAATGTAACACATATACTGCATAAATATACATGTAGTATGATGTCAAAATAAATCTCTTTTATTTTTAACGAATATTTATTTATTTATTAAAGAACACTTACCAGCATAAGAACAAAATATTAAATATTTTGGCAATTAAAGGAAATTTTAGTGTCGAAAGTAGTCTCCTAGATTTAACTTAAAAACTTGAAATTTAATTGAAAAGAGAAAAATAAAATAAAAATTGATAACCGACCGATTACAACCCAATATTGAAAACATGCTCAAAACAACACCAAAAAAATATTAGGTGACTAATTATTTTGGGCCGATCATAAAAGCTATTTGGGCCACGGTTTGAGTAAAATATAATGTGACGTAGTTTATTGTTTTAGCTGGCCATCAAATTTTTCTCAGTATCTTGACACTTATAATAATTTGATGATATAGAATAATGATTTAAAAAATAAACTATCTTCATTATGAAGTGACAAATAATACATTAAAACAAGTTTTATTGAGTTACATTTAAAATAAATATAATTTATTAAGCAATTGTTCATTCGTGTAGTAAAATTCTATAAAAATCTGTAAAATTTAATTATAACCTATTGATTGATTTAATTGGCATTCATTTGGTAGAACTCCATTATAACACGGTGAAAATTAATTAAAACTATTCTATAGCTCTGACGATGGCGCGGGCCGAAATAGCTATCAACTATATCTTAAAAAATAAAATACATTGCTATTTTTTTCACCGTGTTGTAATCTATTAAGTTATTGAGTAATTAAGTATTTCTTGAATAAATTTTATCGCGTTTTTTTCCCTAGAGATTGTGGCTGTCAATTGATCCACGTTGTACATCTTTATGTATTATATATATTCTTATATTTATGATACGATATTAAGCCGGTACCGTGTACAGTATATTGAAAGACGAAATATGAAGATAGCAGCTATAACTCATTGACTCCTCGCTTTATTTCTTAGCAATCCCTTTCCTGGTCTATTTCGGGTAATCCTTTACCGACCAGACGTCGAGTGGCGAGTTTCTCAAACGAGGAAAAGCCAGGGGGATTATTGGGGAAGCGCGGTGTAACTGGGTCACGAGGTCGGCAGCGCACTAGGGCGCTCCGGCGACGAGGGCGGCAAACTATCGAAAATTTAATTTTACTCGTAGGCCTTACTGCACTGCCGATTCAAGCGTCGGCATCCAAAAGGTTAAGTTTTCTTGAAAGAAAAGAAAACTTTACTCAGGCTTAGGGTTCTTTTGGTGATTTAATTATGATAAAAAAAAATCGTTTATAAAACAAAAATTTCCAACATTATGCTGCATTATGATCAGGACCGGTTTCGCTTATCGTGAATATTATCAACTAATACTTAAAACTAAGCCTCATGACGCTTAATTTAGGCTCCAATAAACCCGGTTATTTCTTACAATTTATAATATCAACTGAAGTTGCTTGATAGAATTTCAATATCAAATTTGAATTGTTGAAACTTTATACGATTCCACATGTTTTGTCACTAACGACCCGGGTTTCGCTTTTCGACATCATCGGGTATTCTATCATACGGATGAACACATGAATTAAACTCCTATATTACGTCACCTGATGCTTAATTCCTACCGTTACCTGCCAATTTATAATACGAATGTATGTCTAAGTCTAAAATTACCCAATTGCATTTTAATGATAATCGATTATTATTTAATATCGAATCCTTTCATGAAAGTATCATTAACAGTATTTAGCGTTAGTAAAACTCATCACAGGCGGTCGAGTGTCAGTATTATTTAATCAATATTATTGAAAGTTATTTCAGCTCGTTTTTATAGATCCTAGCATTGGGCTATGTGTTTTTTTGTAATTAATTCATTTGGTGTATAACCGATTCTAACTGTTCATTGTGTGTCAGCTCTGTGAGACAGAATGTCTGAAGATGACAAAAAACGAAACCTAGGCCGTTAGTGACAAAACATGTGGATTTGTACAAAATTTTAAAAATTCAAATATACTATTTTTTAATTTATTGAAGTAGATCATTTGAACTTGCTCGATTGACTTCTATGCCGGTTTAAAATTTTCATTTTATATATACATCAAATTTGAATTGTTTTGTCACGTCAGTGACAAATCCGGGTCGTTAGACCCGGATTTCGCCTTTTGACATCTTCAGAAATTCTATCACACGGATGCAACTATATATATATATATATTTCAATTCAGCCTTTAAATGATTTATGTTTTGGCTTCAATCATGTCTTTTTAAGAGCAAGAAAAATATTTCACATCTTGTGTGTTCAAACATTCACAACTGTCACATTGCGAACGCAATAAACTAACAATTTGAAGTTTTTTTTTTTACTTTTTCGTATAAAATAATTTAATGAACAACGAACATTTTCATATTTAAAAGAGGCTGTGCAAAATGATTCAGCAAGTTTTCATTGGCGTAGGCAGATTTCCTCCCTCGATAAAATCTTGCGGCATTACGTTCCGAATCGTTAGCCCCTCCTCTCAATCGATTGCATGTGTACGCCACTTCCTTTGCAGACTCCATGCAGTGGCGTGGAAAAGTTTGTAAGGTAATTCTATTATCACTAATTGGAGGAGGCTGCGACGATGGATAATCGCTTAACCATCCGAAAATATGCTCTCTGTTGGATATCTAAAGACTAAAGATTAAAATTTTAAATCCTTTATATCTTTAATAAGATTTATTTCACTGTGCACCAACGTTTCAGTCGTTGAAATGTAAAAGTGTAGTGTGCTAATTTTGAGACTCAAACACATTAGACTGTTTATGATATCGACTGAAGATGCTTGATGGAATTTCAATATCAAATTTGAATTGTTGCAACTTTGTACGATTCCACGTGTTTTGTCACTAACGATCCGGGTTTCGCTTTTCGGCATCGTCAGGCATTCATCACCACAAGTTCAACAGTCAGTTCTGTTGCATCCGTGTGACAGAACGCCTGAGGATGCCGAAAGGCGAGACCCGGGTCGTTGGTGACAAAACACGTGGAATCGTTCAAAGTTATAACAATTCAAATTTGATATTGGACTGTAATAAAACTGTCAAAAATGTCGCTCTTATATATTCTAAAAGTCTTGTTAAATTTTTCAAGCTTGTCCTTAATTAGTTTTTGAGGCATTCGGTGTTGGCGTACTGTATATTTTGTTCAGAATATAACAGGAAAGCATTATTTGTATACAGAAAAATCTTTTTTTTTTTTCACTTTTAAGGTGTTAACTGTCGCTTCTTGATGGAAAGGCATTATATTTTAAATAATAAAAACACATTTTTTTAGTACTTATTTCCTCAATATATTTTTTGATCAGGACCGGTTTCGCCCATCGCGAGCGATGACCTGATGCTTGATAATGCTGGCGAAACCGGTCCTGGTCAAAAAATATATTGTGGAAATAAGTACAAAAAAATGTGTTTTTATTATTTAAAATACAGAAAAATCGTTCAAACTCTTCGTGATTCTGCGATTTGCCGCTCACGACCAGGGTTTCACCTTTTGGTATCATCTTAGGTATTCCACTACACCAATGCACTTCATAAATATATTATATTAAGCCATATAAAAAATAAAAATACAGTTAAATCTGCCTAGAAAACTCATTTACCCGAACACAATACAAGATAATCGCTTCTTTAAATCAATCAACTACCTATGTAGCATTAGCGAAAAAATTCATCGGGAGATTAAAAACTCAATAAACGTAGCTTTCAAGGTCAACAATAACTAAGGCAGACATCTTTAAAATAGTAAAGATAAAATTAATAAGCTGGACAGAAGCGGTGTTTATAAAATGTCCTGTGGCTCTGTTTATCCGTTTATATCGGACAGACAGGTACAAGTATATCTACTCGAGCTAAGGAACATGTAAGATCATTCAACAGTAAAAAAACAGATTGACAATTCTTTAATCATGTTATTAATGAATCACATAATGTAAATTCAAACTCAGCACCTAAATGTTTGCATCTTTGTAGTAAGGGTCGGAGAATGGCTTTGAAACAGCTGGAAATCAATAGACACCAATTATCACAAAGGATTCTTAACGAACAAACTTACATAATAGTACCGCCACTTGTCCAGCCGTTGTACAAAGGGGTGGTCTGATTTGCTTCCATAAGGACCACTTCCGTCCCACATATAAACTTATTGTCATAGACATCTATTGTTTCATTTAGAATTTTGAAAATTTAGTCTCATTGTGTTAAAGTAACAAGCTAGGCCGTTGGAACAGGAGAGAGGATGTGTTGTGTGCCTTTTCTGCACAGCTATATATAGATAAGCGAATGTTAGTTTAAGCATAGTTCTGACGATGGCGTGAGCCGAAATAGCTATCAACTATATCTTATAAAAAAAAAATTGAACTACTATATCAACTTTATTTGTTAAAAATAATTTTGTAAAACTAAAATACATTGCTATTTTTTTTCACCGTGTTATATTAAGCGAATTAAATTGAAAAAATTTAATAATTCAAAATAACTAATTTTGTCACTACCAATATGATAATAATGACATTTATTTGAATTCGTAAAAGTAATACAACCAGATAATTTTTTAATATGAGCTGCTGTTGCACACGCGTGATAGAAAGTCAAAAGATGCCGAAAGGCGAAATCCGGATCGTCAGTGACATAACATGTATCGTAAAAAATTTCAACAATCATTTAGATATTTTTTTGCTGATTACTGATACTGACGGTCAGTTTGTGTGCATCCGTTTACTTTAATGCCTGAAGAAATCAGAAATGGAAACCTTGGGTATGAGAAACAAAAGAGTACAAGGCTTGAAAGATTAAAATTTGCAGCAATGTATTTTAGGTCTACAAAATTTTACAATCAAATAAGTTAAGTTAATTTTTGAATTAAATATTTGAGTCACTTAAAGCAAAACCCATTACATCAACTTTGCAATATTAGTTGTACACAATATGTTAGTTCTACAAAATTTACAAGGCATACAGTTGATAGCTATTTCTGCTTAAGTCCTCATCAGAACTATTGAGAGCGTAAACTGAAATATGTGTTATAATGGAGTTCTTCTAAGTTAATTCCTATTCGATTAATAAGTTGAAATTTTATTGAAATCTGAGTGGATTTTTTTTAATGTAGCGAAAAATGTCGTAATTATTTTCAAAACGGTCCGCCACTGACGTCATATCCATTTTTCGCATCCCATCGTGAACTATCTACCTGCCACTCCTACACTGGCAGCCTTCCAGCTTTTGAGAACACTTCAGAAGACACTAGCTCGGCTCCAGTGCCACTTCAGTGGGGGGGGGGGGGTCGAAACCAAGGGAACATCCACCGGCAGTGGCGTGCAAGATACAACCTAAAACACGATTGCCGCATTGCCTGTCATCTACAACACTAAACTTGGATAATATATTTGGCACTGAGACAGATAATTGTACATTTCGGGCGTTCACTTTAAATGCATTAAAAAACAAATCTTGATACAAAATCACGATCTGACGTCTTAATCTTCGAAAATATAAGAATTAATGTTTGTTTCACGTATCTTCAAAACTTATTATTGTCTAGTATTCAGTAGTTCTGATTTATTTATTTATCTATAACTACACGGTACAAAACTTACAAATTATGAATTGAGGGCGTATGATGGGTTGATGAGGGCGTAAGCCGAAATATTATAGTTATCAACTATATACCTTATATTTTTTTATAACTAATATACATTGCTATTTTTTCACTGTGTTATAATGGAACTCTACCAAGTAAATGCCTATTAAATCAATAGATTGCTTGTTTTTGTTTGTCCCGTATGAGTAACTGTGCCTTTTAAATAATAAAAACATTTTTTTAGTATTTGATGAAAATGATCAGTTGATAATGCTCGTGATGAGCGAAACCGGTCCTGATCAAAAAATGCATTGAGAAGAAAAGTACTAAAAAATGTAATTTATTATATTGACGGAAGGTGCTTGCTGGAATTTCAATATCAAATTCGAATTGTTACAACTTTGTAGTTGGTAATGACTCTGTCAGTTCTGTTGTATCTGTGTGATAGAATCCCTGAAGATGCCGAAAGGCGAAACTCGAGTCGTTAGTGACAAAACATGTGGAATCGTACAAACACTAAAAAATGTGTTTTTATTATTTAAAATATCGTGCCTTTTCATCAAGAAGTGACAGTTTACACCTTAATAGTGAAAAACTGTTCCGCTCATCCAATTGCAATTAAATTTCGATTTCATTGTTTCAAACAATTGTTTATTGTGGACACGATTGTAAAGGTATCTGAAATAGTTTGTTTATTACAATATATCTGAACAAATTTCTGCTGTCAGTAATTAAGAACCATTACTTAGGGTTTTTAAGACTTATAAGTTGATTTTGATTTACTTACAAGTAGTCTATTACTGAAAGATAGCCAACGACCGTATCTGTTGATCTATTTTTCTTGAAATATATTAATATGTTTTTTTTTATGTTACGTCAATGCGTTGACTCTGTGAGATCCCATACTTGGATTAATATAACTTCTAAAGTGCGTAAATAAAACGTCGATTCTTTAATTAATTCTGCCGCAAAAAATGACCGCAGGAATTCCTTTTTAATTAAAGAGATATTGGCAAAAATAAATCTTTTTCATGCTTAACTTTGATATTTTGTGAAACCTTTTCTTTTGTTTTTTTGGGGGTTCATTTTTTTTCAAATCGCGTATCATTTATTATATTTGAAGGTTTCTTTTGAGAAATTGAAAATCACGGGGGGCCGAGAACACAAATGAATCTTAGGAAATATAAAGTCCTCAGTTTTTCCTATTTAATGTAAAATATTTTAATACAAAATGTTAGCATAAATGCGTATTAAATAAATTATTAAAATCGTTAAAAAAAAGCAATGTATTTTGGTCGACAAAATTTATAAGATATATATTTGATAGCTATTTCAGCTTACCCTTCATCAGACTAAATGTGGCAAATTGATTCTATTTATTTCTTGAAGTGAGAGCTTATTTTTGTACATCGCTTTATATAGATAAGTAAATGTACGTTTAAAAATTGTTCTGATGAGAACATAAGCCGAAATAGCTAACAACCATAAGTCTTATAAATTTTACATAGCTTATATGCATTAGAATGTTTTTTCACCGTGTTATAATGGAGTTCTACCAAGCAAATGCCAATTCAATCAATAAAATTTTACAACTTTTGAAGTCATGTAGACCCCAATAAGATTCGTTGTTGCAATCAAATGGCGATATGTCAAATTTAAATAATGCTCTCGTTTGCTGAAATTAGCAACTAAAACGTGCTGTGATGTGAAAAATATTTTGAAAAACTTTTATAAAAATATATATATTGATTGAATTGGCATTTACTTAGTAGAAATCCATTATACTACGGTAAATAAACAGCAATGTATTTTAGTTCTACAAAAATTATAACGTATATAATTGATAGCTATTTCGGCTTGCCTATCATCAGAAATATGTGTAAACGTACATTTACTTACCTTTTCAACGTTTAAAAAAAGTTTTTTTCGTCAGGTTTCTCCTACCTTCCCTGTTTATTTGCATTAAAATAAAGATCAACCAACCAATCCAGCAAATTGTTCATTGAGATATTATTTGAAAAAGTCGCTCGTTTTTCACGACTCCGATTCTGACATTGGCCAAAAACACGAATCCAACTCTGACTTCATAGCCCTGATTCTCAAACTTGTAAAAACCTTTACACAGCCTAGCAGAGAATGGGTTAAATTGTCATGTCGTAGTTTCTTCCAACACGCTATCGTGTATTACACGAGCATCAAGGATCTTGTATGATTACTACAGAGACACTCTTGGGAGTTATTTAAAAGCTTTAAGAATTACTCTAATGTGGGATACGCCCTGATTTAATAGTTGTAAATGTTTTGAGACTTGACACAGGTATAATCTTAGATACACTGGAAAGATAAAACATCGAAACCGTTTTATTCGTTTTTTATTAAGTGATTTTTAATTTCATTTAAAGTACATTATGTTACAATCTCAACGTTATTATTTTCTAGAGCAGAGGCTTTCAATCTTTGTTGCCTTATGACATCGGTCGGGGAACCGGGGTAAATTACCCCAAATAGAGTAAAAATGTAATTTTTGAGGGTAATAAGAAAATCTGATGGGGGAAAGTTCAATTAAATTTTGTTTGTCTGTTATATATAATACTTACTATTTTCATACAAATTTTTTATTTTCCGTGTAAATTAATTCAGTAAAAATGTTTGATTATTATTGATTATTTCGATTTCAAAATGAAGGGGTTACGCAAAAATATTTTTTGTAGTTGTTCTTCAAAAATTTCCCCGACCGCTACCTCACGGCAATACTGACTGTTCCACTGACTACTAAGCACCAAAAAATTTTCAATTTAAAACACTGTAGTTTTGAATTAAGCGTTTTTTAACCACTAGCACACCAGCGACTCACCGATGAGTCGCAAACTTATTCACTTCATACGCTAACGACTCACCGGTGAGTCCACGTGTGTTTTACAAATTCTGTCGGTCCCCTGTAGTTAATTAAATATTGAGTACAGCAAAGTATGACAATTTTCTGGGAAACATTGCATGAATCCATCTTTAGAATTCAAAATCGTTGACGTGGCGCGCTAGATGGAATATTTCGCACTGGCAGCTAAATGGTTAAACAATGGTGGGCCAGATTAGTGGTGTTCGCAGACTGGTGTTGACCATATTTTGCAGAAGTTTGCTTTACAACAGGGATATTTGACATTTTTTTCTTTTTCCGGCAGATATGTATGTATGTATGTATTAGTTGATTATTAAGGACCACAGCATCGTAAACTGTCAATAAATACCTTTCAAATTGAAGTAAAAAAAAGGACTTTTTAGTTCTAAAATTACGTATAGCTCAGTTTATCAACCTATCATTTAATAATAGGGTAAAGAAAGATATAATAGGGGTAGTAATACCTGACTCTATAGGGGTAGCATTACCTGAACTCTCGCTATATATCGTTTTTAGGGTCTTAGGGGTATGAAGAAATTTGCAAACATGCTTTTTCTTATTACGGCTTGAACTTGTGAAATGTGTTACAGAAGCGAGTAATTTTGACTACCGTACCATAGATCTTAAAGTGCACTTTATATGCAAATCTGTTTTCATTATTTACTTTTTAATTTTTAATAAAATTAATAGAAGATATAATTTATGATATCGACTGAAGGTGCTTGATGGAACTTCATTATCAAATTTGAATAGTTACACATTTGTACGATTCCACGTGTTTCATAATTAACGACCGGGTTTCGCCTTTCGACATCTTCAGGCATCCGTGTGATAGGGTTTCTTTTTTGTAAGAAATACCTACTTATTTCAATTTGGGGAGTAACGATTAAACATCTAGTGATAAAATATAAGGATTTACTTTACGAGAACGCCGATTCCATGAATCCAACTCACGTAAAGGATACATTAATCAATTCAGTTTCCCAATTCCCCCTTGTTGTATCCTTAAATATTATTAAATCAGTATTAATATATATGTTGCTGCCATTAAGTTTTTACCTCGAGGTCTGTGTTTTCCTGTAATTAATACCTTTGGTATATAAACAATGCTAACTGTTTATTGTACGTCAGTCTGCTGCATATGTGTGATAGAATGACCGAAGATGCTGAAAGATAAAACCAGAGGCTTTAGTGACAAAACATGTGGAATCGTACAAAGTTGTAACAATTCAAATTTAAAAATTAGTAGAAGATTTTTTCGTGAAATTATCAATTTTCGAATGTTATTAACCGATAAACACTACAGGTATACGGACCTTGCAGGTGTAAAATTGTAAGGAAAAAAAACAAATAAACAAAAAAGAAATAATTCTAACCCCAAAAGTGATTAATTCACAGCGTTTAACGACCCCTTGGTTTGCGATCGCGTCTCAATTAAAGATTTTCTTGAATGTAACGCAAAAAAAAGGGGAAAAAAGTTGACCAAATCACCAGAAGGTCGTTTGTGAAAAATGGCCGGGAAATATATTTGGCTTTTCCAGAAAATTTGCAATCGTCGGCTATAAACCGAGGGAGATAAAAAATAAAAGAAAGAGCGAAAGAATAAGGCTGCTGAGACATGGCCTCTTTGGAATTTCTGGATTTTTCTCGCGTTCCCGTAGCAGGAATGAGGAATTTGTACTTACATTCCACAGGAAGACTGCAAAGTTGATTGGGAAAAATATAATGTTCAAAATTTACACTAGTTGCTAATTCTTACTTCTTTCTTACCTTACTTGTTTAATTCTTATAATAACATATTTTTCACTGATAGCCACGGTATACATTTTAAATAATGAAAACGCATAATTTATGATATCGACTGAAAGTGTTTGATGGAATTTCAATATCAAATTTGAATTGTTAGAACTTTGTACGATTTCACATGTTTTGTCACTGACGACTCGGGTTTCACCTTTCGGTATCTTCAGGCACTCTATCACAAGAATGCAACTGACGAAGAGTCAGTTTTGAATAATAAAAACGCATTTTTAGTACTTATTACCACAATATATTTCTGATCAGGGCCGGTTTCGCTCATTGCAAGTATTATCAACTTATGGAATACGATTTTCAAAGACGCCTACTTATACAGAATATTTGAGTTAAAGGTAGCAGATATACAAAACCATGGGTTCACAAACTATATTCACTTTTAAGGTGTTAACTGTCACTTCTTGATGGAAAGGCATGATATTTTAAATAATAAAAACACATTTTTTAGTACTTATTTTCACAATACATTTTTTGATCAGGATCGTTTTCGCTCATCGCGAGCATTATCAACTGATAGAATACAATTTACAAACAAGTCTATTTATTCAAAACAAAAAATTGATTTGAGTTTAAGGTAGCAGGTGTACAAAACCATGGGTTCAAGAACTAGGAAACAAGATATCGACTGAAGGTGCTTGATGGAACTTCAATATTAAATTTAAATTGTTGCAACTTTGTACGATTCCATATGTTCAGTTCTGTTGCATCCGTGCGATGGAATACCTGAAGATGCCGAAGCGCGAAACCCGGGTCGTTTGTGATAAGACATATGGAATCGTACAAAGTTGCAACAATTCAAATTTAGTATACTGTATTATTTAATAATTTTTTTCCTTGTTCTTTGTTGAACTTTTGGTTTCGTATACCATTTATCCTAATTTTGTAAAAGTATGCTCGTATGTGTCCTATTAGTTGACAATGCTCGCGATGAAAGAATATGTTGTGGAAATAGTTTATTATTTAAATATATATATATTTATAGTGCAATGAAACCAATGTCACCCTGTAGTTGGATTTATATGAATTTACGTATATACGTGTTATATGCCAGAATATCTTCAGCTATTTGCAGTTTAATGTTAAGAAGATCTGTATTTTATTTCGTTTTATATGGCATTAAGTTTGGAAACCTGTAGTACTTCGATGTATACATATATACATTATTATCTTTATATAATATATACATTAGTAAAATATGTCTGCTTCAGAAGAAATAATAAAAAAAAACATTTCATTGAAATTGGGATTTTTTTTTTATATCCTTGGCGTTTTTTCATGAAAAGAAATATGAACCAAAATTTGAAATGCTGCAGACAACGTTATGTAACGTGAAGGGTAGAATTGAGTTTTTAAATAACGGTGTTGCGAAGTATGTATATACCGGAAAAGATAGCTCTGTATATACCGCGGTGAATGGCAAACCGAGATAAGTGTTTACTACAAAAAATGAGATTTGAAAAGAGCTTAATTTAATTTGAATAACATACTCAAAAGCTACTGAAATCAAGTGTTATACTTGAACTTTCTTAATGAGAATGTTTGAAACGCAGGTATAAGAAAAATATTATTGACGTTTGTCAAAATATATTTTCCTAATTTAAAATATCAACTAAACACACTTAACAGAATTTCAATGTGACCAAATGTTGTTAAAAATTTATTTGGCTGTAATGAATTTTAAATTATTATCAAATTTAAATATCATTATTATCTAATCCTTTGTTATTAAAATTAAGCTCCCAGTAAGTAGCTTTTCTCACATAAAATTTTACAGTGACCGCAATATTACCATCAGTGATATATTCAGGCGAATACTATTTTTCAGTTAAATTAGATGTTTCACGAGCTTACTTTGTTGACTTTTTTGTAATCGTGTTGATTGTTTTGCTGCGTATTTGTTGAATTTCCAACACTTTATGTTCAAATATGCTACCGTTGAAAAAGCAATGAATTTATAATTTGTAAATTTTGTACCGTATGATAAATAAATGTTTCGTGACCGTACAAAATTTTTGTTTTTACATCTATCAAAAATAGCGGTTTCTTTTAGTAATTTTAGTAATCAACTTGAAAAAATTCTGAAAAAGTCAGGTATATTCGATCAATTATGTCACTTTAAAGGTGTTAACTATCACTTCTTGATGGAAAGATATGCGATTTAAAATAATAAAAAACACATTTTTAGTATTTATTTACACTTGCTTGTAACAGATTATGCTTATGTATCCATGTGATAGAATTTCTGAAGATTCCAAAAAGTGAAATCCGTGCCTTTAGTGACACAACATGTGGAACCGTAAACAGTTTCAACAAACTATTGATTGAATTGACATCGTCTTGGTAGAACTTCATTATAACACGGTGAAAAAATCGCAATGTATTTTAGTTCTACAAAATTCACGAGATATATATGTGATAGCTATTTCGGCTCGCGCCATCGTCGGGACTATAGCGTAAGCCGAAATAGCTATCAACTGTATCTTATAAAAACTGTTGTAGAACTAAAATACATTGCTATTTTTTCACCGTGTTATAATGGAGTTCTACCAAGTAAATGTCAATTCAATCAAAAGATAGCTGTTTAGACTAACTGCTTCATCAGAACTACTACTTACATATCTTATAAATTTCGTAGAACTAAAATACATTGTTATTTCTCCACCGTGTTATAATGGAGTTCTACACCGAGTTTCACCGTGTTCAACAATTCAATTTTTATAAAATAAATGTTTTTATTGTGTTTACGATATAAAATTATAGGAAGGATTAAAATCAAAATAAATATTAAATAAGATGCTTTGAATTTTACCAACCCCTAAATCTATGTCATGATTTATTGCGAGTATACAAGAGCCTATTTTAAATTGTGGTTGATATTTTATTAAAACTCCATAAACTGCCGTAAATTTGCTTGCAATAGTAAAAAAGTTATTTATTTTGGAAAATATTTCAATCAGACCTCAAGAAAAGTTTTTGACGATGCACAATAAACCTGAAACGGATGATGACTTATTGTTTTTATATAGCCTATAAAATTTAAGAAAAGCTCGCTTTTATTGCCAAGGAATCCAGGTATGCAATTAACCATCTAAAACAATTACTTGAAGATTTTGAGCTTTCGTCAAATTGTGCGTATTTATATATATTTTTAATAATCGTTTTCTTGATACAACAATAAAACTAGAGGCTTTAAAACAACGTCAATCTTTTTTACTACTATCATAATGTCTTTAATACTCATGTCCGGTTTCACTCATCGCGAGCATTATCAACTGATAGGACACAATTTACTAACAAACTTATTCATACAAACATTTTGTGTTCAGAATGAATAGATATACAAAACCGACACTACACAATTTCTTTCTGTAATAATTTCCACGAGTTCACGTAAGTCCTGTTGCATCCGTGTGATAGAATGCCTGATGATGCCGAAAGGCGAAACCCGAGTCGTTGGTGATAAAACATGTGGAATCGTACGCCATTCCATCAAGCGCCTTCAGTAAATATCATTAATTATACCCACAAGGCTTGAAAAGGACATAATTTTTTTAATTAGATAATAATTAACAGGTATACAAAATCAAAGGTTCAAGAACTAAGAAAACAATTTATAGATAGTTCAGAATGATTTTTAATGATGTCAGTATAAATAATAATATTTGATTCTAAATGTTTTGCCTGAAGATTCAGAAATACGAAAACCGGGTCATTAGTGACAAAACATGTGGAATCGTGCAAAGTTGTAACAATTCAAATTTAATATATGTCATAATATATATTTTTTCACCGTGTTAAAGTTTATGTTCTTGCAAAAACTCGATATTGTAAAGTAAGAATGATTATTGAATTTGATTCCTTTGTGACCATTTTAAGGACGCGTGCTTTTGTGTGTTTTCAGACTTCCGGTGCCTTGGCTACTCTACGGAATCATCTACGGCAAGCCCGTGGAGGTGAACTCGGTCGGCATGGTCTGCAGCATCGCCATTCTCTTCATGATGCTCCTGTTCGTCATCATGTCGATCGCCTGCTTTCACTGGAAGATGAACAAGGGCCTCGGGTTCACCATGTTCCTTCTGTACTTCGTTTTTGTGGCAGTGAGCCTGGGCTTCGAATACGAGTTTGTGGTGTGCCCAGTGTAGCGACACCAGCCGATCGACGTAACGTACCTGTTTGACTTTGTACATTAGCCTGGCGGCCACTCTAAGCAATAAACATTATCATAATAAGAAATCGACTAGCTTAGGAATGCGGGAATCTCCCGATCCCTAAAATCTGTAATATAGGTCGAAATCTTTTTCCATTTTTATCTCCTTCATGGCCTAGCTCGGCGGTGGTGAACTGTGATCGAATCCATCCTTTATCTCTCGTCAAATATATCTTTTATCGAATCAATCTTTTATCTCTAATTACGCTTATATAATCAGTCGTTAAAAATCAGAAAATATTCACTAAATGGTATAATAAAGTTTTTTAAGGTTAAGGTTAATTGTCAAATTTGAATTGTTACAACTTTGTACGATTCCACATCGGGTTTCGTGTTTCGGCATCTTCAGACACTCTATTATATAACACGGATGCAACAGAACTTACTCAGTCAGTTAATGGTCACTTCAAGATGGAAATACTTCATATAATTTATGTTATCGACTGAAGGTGCTTGGTGGAATTTCAATACCAAATTTGAATTGTTACAACTTTGTACTATTCCAAACATTCTGTCGCTTACGACCTGGGTTTCGGCTTTCGGCATCTTCAGGCATTCCATCACATCGGGAAATTTCCCCACTTATATTTTAATGTTAGATTAATGATTGAATGCCTGAAGATGCCGAAAGACAAAACTCGAGTCGTTAGTGACAAAACATGTAGAATCGTTCAAAGTTTTTACAATTCAAATCTTTCTGGTTGTCTATGGACAATCATTCACTGTGACATCGTTACATGCAGCGACATCATTACTAAGCGGTCATAAATTTTAAGTATGGTTAATACTTAACTTTAACCCTTTCTCTTCTGAGCCGCGTAAAGGATATTGGAACAATATTGTAAAAACCTTTTTTTTATAATATATCAAATTGATAGAGCATAATTATCTTTGACGCGTTAAAATCAATCAATCATATAAAGATCTAATTGTTGTATATTTTTGCTGTCGTTATTGAAAGACGTTAGTCGCTGCAGAGCTGTGCAATCCACAGTGAATCTGACTCAAGTGGACACCGTATAATTGCATTTTTATACCCACATACTATACCTACACACGCATATTTATGCATACAAAGACACATACACAGATACACGCATGCGTATACAATACGTAAGGAAATAAACTAGGAAAATCATTTTTAGATGCCGAAATTGTGTATTTTGAGACTAAAGCTTAACGACGTTGTGACGATGCAACACTTGAATATATAAAGAATTATGAAAAATATTCCCATAAATAAAACCCGGGTTACAATTTTTAAAACTTGTCGACGAATACATATAAAGTTTTTACAATTCAAATTTTATTAAAAATTTCACCAGACATTTTAAATTGATATTGTAAATTAACATAACAATTTGACTTACATCCAAAATTGAATACTGTTATATTTGCCAACTTAACACTTTTTATGTCGCAAAACATATTATCAAATATTATAAACAATACTAAACTTTTTCACTGTGTACATTACAACGCTATAAGCTATATTTTACTGCTTATTTTCAAAGACCGACATTTCTCAGAAGCGTACTAAATCTTAATATGCTTCTAATACCGTGGTTCTATTATGTGTGACAATTTTCTTTTGAGACCGTTACATACACGTATTGATAATCGTTGCCGATACAAAGCTTAACAATGTGGAATTTAGGGACTGAAGATATTCCAGCGTAAAGAAATAACTCAATTACGCTAGACTGCATTATTTTGCGTTAGGATTGCGCCGGCAACCAAAATGAATAACTCAGCGAATTACTAATAAAACCAAATATACAGTGTGAGTTTTAATATATTAAAATTTAATGACAAATTATGAAAATTGTTTCCATTTGTTTATGAAATAAAATACATAATTTTGAAAATTAAAAACATTGGTATATATTTATAAATTGTGAGTGCACAAACATTGTTTTTTTGTTTTTTATATTTATGTTATATCAGTTTATAATACTCGCGGCGAGCGAAACCGGTCCAGTTCATTTTACTATAAATATATTAAAATTATTTGATAAAACAAAATACAGTAAAAAAAATTGTCACGGTTTTCGATGAACACTTGAATACTTTCATATGCTTCTTTGAATATTATTTTGCGTGTGAATTGGATATAAAATTCATTTCTCAGTTTCACTTCAATTTAAAAAAGCTAAACCGTAGCAAAAAACAAAAAACAGTGGTGGCAGTAGTTTATTGTAATGACACGAATAAATCCACAACAACAAAATAATAATCGCGCCACTAAATATTTTACTGCAAATTGGTGCTTTCGTGAAATACACTATTAACAATAAGACGTAAAGTTAATACGGGCGAATGATAAAACTTATAAATAAGTAATTCCATAATCGGATTTATTGAGCACATAGCTGTTATTAATATCGATCGATGGCTCTAACGAAAAGAATTTTTTGTATCGCTTTCAATATCGGCTAACAGCCTCTATAATTATTTTTAACCTCGATTTGGAAGCGTTTCAGTAATAATTTACTCAAAAGAAAGTTTTTTTCTTTATATTTTCCCAATACATTTACGTAAACTTCAATAAACAACCATTCGACAAAACGTTCATACATTGTAGATATTTGACATGTCTGTTTTTTGCATCGTTTAAATTGTGTACAAATGACTGACGAATGTCAGTTAGTCAGTCAGATGACGTCAAAAATTGAAAATTAACAATAATTGTAGATTTTTGCACAGTTTTAACAATTCAAACAATATAATTAATAAAAATCCACCCAAAATATATTTTCATCGTATAAAAAGTAAATTTAATTACACAATCAATTTCTGCAAAACTCTCATTTTACCAAAAATAAACACATATAATTGAAGTGCCACTTTGTAATCAAACGTCTTTTTATTTAATAGTACAAATATAGTTCTGACGATGGCGAGAGCCGAAATAGCTAGCAACTAAAATACATTGCTATTTTTTCACAGCGTGACAAATAATCTCATTTAAATGACACACAAAATGGTGATCCGACATTACCGTTTAATGTTTCCACCATTTTTTAATCATACGAATTCTCCTGATTTTTTAATTTTAAGTTTAAAATATTAAATTCTGGCAGTTATCCCGTGCTTTTTTAAAAGATAGATGTGATTATAATCCGTTCACCATCCCCGGGCTAGAGTTTTGGCCTCAGAAAATATATAATGCAAGTATTTAGAGATGTGACGGTTTACCCGAGGGTACATATCGCTCTTTCGGGAAACATATCATTTATGTGATTTAGGAATTAGCGTCTGACATACTATAATAAATTATGCGCGGAGAGATGGCCACGACAGGAAAACAGTCATTTGTCACTTAACCCAAAAAAAAGACCAAAAAAAGAGCGCATGCTTACATACGAATTCCATTAGATTTTTTTAAATGACAAAACAGATTATCATCAAACGTATACATTTCCAAACGATAAATATAAATTAGAATAAGGTATGTTAAATTGTATAAAGTTTTGATGCAAAGTTAGTGTTGTACAGGTTAAAATAAACGTTTCCATTAATGTGTTAAGTAGACCCTCACCATAATAAAAATACAATATGGCATAGCGTGTTTTTATCAAGATAGAAATTTCGTTAAAAAATACATAAATCACAAAAAAATCCAACGATATTTTACCGTTGATAATATGCACATCGAATTTTAGTTTTTGTTTGTAAACTGTAAAAAATTTATTAGATATTGTATTTTAAAAAATTCAAAACAATACAAAATAATATTTTTATTTTCTTAGTCGTTACGTTGGAATTGAATGTCAAAAAGATTTTTGAAATTTAATTAGATAAACAAGCCGAAATCAAACACTGTACCATTATCGAAACTGGAATAAATCTGTTAAATACACCATCAACCGTTCAAAAATAGTTCAATCGATTTTGAGTTGTGATGCTGTTGCTTTGGGTGGCTAAAATTGATTTTTACTTGTGTCAGTATTGACTTTGACTAAAAAATGTTAAAACCAATTTCAAATGTTCACGTGATTAACGATGTTCTTATGACAAATAAATTTCAACGTAACAATAATTCACATCCCAGTTGGCTTTTTCTCTCCGCGTATAGTTGTTTTAAAAGTTTGAGTGAAAGTCAAAATATAGAGATCGGAAGGGCGGCACAATATCCCATATAAAAAATTAGGGCGGTCTTTAAGGACTTGGGCTCAACTGTACTTTTAATATACTGTTGTATTTATGTTAGTTTTGAATTCAGTATCCCTATCAGTTTTTATTAAATTGTAACAAATCAAAATATCTTAATATAATTTTGATTATTTCTAAAGTAGGACCTTTAACATTATTACAATTGATTATACAAAAAATAAGTATTTTACGGAAATTTTATATTTCAAATAATATCACATCTTTAATTTTGTTTTACTTCGATATTTCAATTTAAAATAATTTTTAATGAGATTGTTTTGTACAAAAATTAATCTCTCTACATTAAAATATTATTTATTGCATATAAATGGGTAATGTTGCAAAAGAATACATTGAGAATTATCAAGATTAAAATCTTGTTTCATTTACTTTGTTTCATATAAATAAAAGTTAATTCTCTTAATGCGTACGAAGATTGACATGTATAAGCTAGGTCTGATCAAACAACACCTTTATTCAATTGACAAGACGTCAATAAATTGTTTTTTCGCTACAGAATCACTGAATGAGCCAACTGAAACTTTCTGAAAATAAATGAGTTACGACCTGATATCATTAAAGTAACACAATCATATTAAATACATTCTAAATAGTATTTTAAATTACAAATTTAAATATTCATTGAAATACAAAAGTTATGTTAATAAAAATCAACATTTTGTCACTTAGGTCACTTTTCTTTTTGAGAATTTAAATGATATTGGTTCGTTGCAGGTCTCTGTTCGTTTTTTTTATTAACGGCGGTGTTCAATTCAATAAAATACAACAGTATGTCAAAAAGTCGTAAGCCACATTTACTTAATTATCTCCAAATCGTAGAAAAGTAGAAAATCGTCTCAATCAATGTTAAAGTGGACCGATAAATTTTTTAATATACCGTTCCTCCGAATAGTTTTTATATCAATTTCCTCAGCTTTGGCTATTTTCCTTACATATATATATTACATATATAAAAATTGATAAAAGATATACATCTTATTGAATTTTCATATATATATATTTAAATAAATAAATAGACACTGTGAATCCTGGAGTCAGTGGCGTTTCGTAATATATATTAAATATTTTATTAACGCCACTTTTATGGGAAGTCGAGCCCAGGTTGTGAAGGATATAATTATTTTTTGCATTTCTTCTTCCCAGGTGAAATATTTATTCCATTCTTCTCTACTATTCATTAAGAGATTATATATAAATATATATATATATATGAAAAAAAATGATACTACCTAGTTAGTCCGTTGTTACTAGAGAATTGTTTTTTTATAAAGAGGATTATTATCATACAAATAACTATATATAGTTAATTTTATCAAATGTATATACACATATAAATATATTTACATATGTATGTGTGTATGTATAGTTATATTTAAACATATATATTATTGTATTTTGACTGCAATGGAGCTTTACGTAAAAAAAATTAACTAAACTATATCTTCAATAAATACATTACACGAGAATTATATTGTATACTGTTTTTTAAACGAAAATTAGTTGTGCAATCGAGTACAAGTGTGGAGTAATCATTTGGTACCAAGTGCATGTAAGTCGTTTGAGTTCAGGTGGCAGAGAGCAACACGGTTCCAAGTGATTTTTATAACGAAATAAGAACAATTCTTCCCTTAGTGAAACAAATAATAATTAAATTTAAAATATTCGCGAGGTTTTACTCCGTTGCAGTCAATTTTTAAATATTTTATATTAAGACGCACATACGAACACGCATTTCAGTGTGTCACCATATTGAATAAAAATAAATTAAATACATATATATCGCAGTGTTTCCCAACCTGTGGTGCCCGATAAAGAGCGGCCCGCGAGGTGTGGTTGGTTATAAGTGGTTCATATTATAAATCTTTTCTATAAACTATATATTTACCTAGATGTGTAATAAGCACATTGTAAAGGCTTTTTCTCTAGTTTAACTTACTATATAAAAGTATTAAAAAATTTAGTTTACTTACAAACTTTAATACTACTACATTAATATTCTTCAAGTAGTGTGTATACATATACTACGGATCATTAAAAATTATAAATATTATGTCAATTTGACGGTTTTTTAAACAGTAAGGCGGTGAAAGGGCGGTACCCCGTGGAATAACAATAAATCGGCCCGGGAAGGTTGAGAAACACTGATTTCGTTTTTTTATTATACAATTATTTACAAGTACGACCGCATTAATCAAAAACTGTGTTTGTAAGAATTTTAACCGTTTAATTGCGGCCGTATTTGCAAATGCGTGGACGTCGATTCGCCAACTATGCAATGATAGTTAATACTTTTCTCATCAAAACTTGGTGGAACTCAATATTACTGCAATTTAAATACAATTAAATCATGATAAAGATATTTTAATAAGGTCGATAATTCTATAGAAAGATCATTCTCATTTTATGTGGATGTAACCGTTTGAGAAACACTGAGTTTTACAATATGTATTACTAACCTTACCTGTTTTGGTAACACTATCCCAAATGATTTATATTATTGCATAAGCTAAGTTTATCTTAAACAAAATCGATTAATAAAAAGTATATGAGTGTTTTATTGAAGGATTGGTGTTTAAAATATTAAATATTATATAAAAAAAACATGTAATAAATAAATGTTACCAGTAAAAAAATATTGTATACAATATCATTTACAATTAACGTGTTTAAAAGCAAAAAGCGACAAATCCACATTGTTCAAAAATCAAACGATAAATACTCAATACGTAAAAGAAGAGATTTTTTCATATCAACAGTCAAAAGCCGATGTATTGAAATCAGCTGTTACTTTATTATTGTAAATTTTTAAAAATTAAGAAAAATAATAAATTTTTCTTTAAACATAATATCATAATGTTTTTCTAAAATGGGATAGTGGATATAGCGTTTTTTGCTTCGGAACGCCAAATGTTTTCTAATTAAATTTTTTTATTGGTTTCCAGAATCACTTGAAGAGGGGATATTAAAAAAGTACGAAAAATGATCAATTCAATATATGTTTTGTAACATAAGTCAAAACTGTTCTAAACTGAAATCTGGTAGTTTATATTTTTATGTAATGCTGTTAATATTGTATAGTCGAGCGATTTAGCTAATTATCAAACATATACATTGATCATTACTTATTGTATCAATTAAGCAATCAATGATTTCGTAGTTTTCATTATATTATCATTAGTCTGTGATTAACAGCACGGCCATGACTGTGTAACTGTGGGACGCGAATTTTATTTATGTATTTCCGTTTCAAGGCATGGAGTTGTGTTTGAAGTTTTCTCTCAACTATTCCACCTAAAAATGTTACGAGAGCAGTTACTTAATCAAAAGTCGTGTCCTTGCATTATTCTTATATGACTTCTCTGAGAGTTTGTGCAACTAAAAAAGAGACAGTTTTGGCAACAATAAAAAACTCCTGTTGACATACTATCATGATGATACATTTTATTTAAAGATCTTTGTAGATATATCAGATGTTTGATCTTTTCCTTACGAAATTAGCGACTAATATTGTTTTTTTTTTACTAGCAACATATGATTTGTGTAACATTTTTAATTTGTTTTAATACTGGTAACATTTATTTAAAAATAAAATAATTCAACTGTAAATCAAAGAAAAATGTTTGTTGAACTTTTTTGCACTGGTTTGCAATCTTCAAAAACTATGACAAAAGGTTTGAAAATCGCAGAAAAATATTGAAAATGTTAATGCTGTATATGTGACGTTTTTTGATGATTGTGTTCAAACGAAACAAACTAAAATAATCCATTATGGTTCGAATTATTGTAATGCCATTAAAAAGTGTATGTTGGCAGGTTGCGTCCAAGCAGAATGTATGAAAGCTCCAGGAAGCGAGGTTGCTATATGAAAAGGTTTTTAAATAAATATGGCAGAGCTGTCAGCGAATTTGGTTTGTCGTTTTTGCTTTGCTGTCCAAGGATAATGATTATTGTTGCACTCGGCATACCGAACGTAATAAAATTAAAAGTAAAATAAATATTAGGTGTATTTCATTATTAGGTTGAGTAAGATTTTTTCATCGGACTGATAAAAGGTTACACACTCAAAAATATTTTAGAAACACTGATTATTTTGTTTTTAATTTTTATCCGTTACATTATTGCAATTGTTTGTATTAAAAAACAAAATGTTTTGTTATTCAAAAATTTTACCTAATTATCAACAGTAAAATTCGAATTCGAAAACTAACGAAAAGAAAAAGTAAGTAAAGTAATGAATCGTTGATAGATTTGCTCTAAATTTTCTTATATGTAATATTTTATTCCAAACTTTTTATTCGTGGTAATGGAAGAAACCTAACGTATCTCTACTTTACCTGACATACCTTATGTTTACGTGATAAAAGACTGTAATAAAAAAATATCAACGGATGAAAAAATCGAGCTCAATTGTTTAGATGTTATAGATACATAATTTAAAGCGATGATTGCTTAAACAGATGAATCAAAATAGTACATATTATATATTATAAAGTTAATTGTAAAAAAGTGTCTTACAAGGCGTCATTGGTGCTTTTTGTCGAGCTGATTTGTTTACTTCTCTCGGCTTTTGTCAAACATTGTAATATTGTTCGCCCGAGGAATGTAGATTTAGTTTTGAAAAGGTTAAGCAACTTAACATTTGACGAACAAGCACAAATATAGACGAACATGCACAAATTAGGCAATAAATTCAAACTCTGACTTTAATTTTATCACGCAGCAAACAATATCATACAATAACCAAACACTTCAACAAAAATATATTTTATCGAGCTATTTTAAATGAAAATTAAATTAAATAATTTTTGTTAAAAAAATAAAAAAGGTACTTGTCAGTTTTACTGTCGCATTGTTTACACGCTTAATTCAAATTCAAATCTTCTCCGTACATATGTGCTATAGGTTTTGCGTGTATTTTAAATATTTTGACGTACCACTTTCGCACAACAACAGCAAGTGTCTAAGTTTACGCTAATAGTGTTAAGCTGTCACTATTTGACACTAAGTGACTGTTATATCGTCGGATAACATCATAAAACGAAAAATGATACATTTATTAAATTGATACTAAAATAAAACAACTTAAACGAAAAATAATGGGCAGTAAATCGACAAATAACATGAAACAGGTAACCTTAAACCTTGATTTTTTATTTGATTTGAAGTATTTACGATCGTTTTGAACCAAGGAAGTTTAAAATAACCAAATCTTTCCATGTATTATTAAAGTGTTTGTTATATGTGACTGCTTAATTAACAAGTACCTAAAATTTATAACAATTTTTATCAAAATTATTGATATTACAAAATTATTATTTTTCAATTTTAATTGTTAAATATTTATTATGAAGTGAATAAAATTAAAGTTATGTAATTTTGCAGACATTGTAATATATCGTTAACGGTGAAAATGATACTCCGTTTAATTGACATTGAGTTTAAAATAACACATCATATCAAGTGCAGCTGACAAAAGTAGTTATGCCGATTCAATCTTTATGACTCGTTTAACAACTGTATGGCAGTTTACTTGGGGAAAGTTTCCTCTCTTAAGTTGTTTGTGCTTGCTTGTGCTTGCTTGTGCTCGTTGGTTAAATGTCTACCAAAACTTACTGAATGCAATAGATATACTCAACTGAAAATATTTTCTATCTCATGAATAGTTAACAGTTAATAGTGAGAAGTTTCCAAATGCTTCAAATTGTCATTGAACACATTTGGATCTGTAAAATTATTAATAAATATATCGCACGCAATTAACTAGAAGTAGATTGCTTGTTAATTTTCAACATTTTAAAAACTACTGTCAATTTTCGTATAATATCAAAACAATCTTCCAACCAATTTCTTCAGCTGTTGTACTACACGATCTTTACGAAATCAATTTGAATTTTAGAATAATATGATATCTTTCAACCAATTTCACTAATATATCTATTTTTTTTCTCATTTGAATATCTTTCGTAAAAAGTTACATCTCATCTAAAGGATTTTTAACTATTCTTATTAATATTATAAATTCTAAAACGTATTCATTTGAACCATATAAATGTAATAACAACAAACTATACTGAAGATCAGTGCTTCCCAAACTTACTAATGCCACGGCCCCCTTGAAAAAAAATATATTAAAAATGAAAAAATTTGCGGCCCCCGCAGAAAACCAGCAGCCCTCAGTTTGGGAAGCATGGTTGTAGATAATATCAAATGTTTTATACCTTCACTTTGATCAAAGTTTATTATAGGAAATAATTTGAATTTTTTTAATTTATCTTCAAAGAAATATTTGTATTTCCCTATTTTTATTGAATATTTTTTTGATCAAATGTATACAGATTTTTCAGTTTATTTTATTTTTATGATTTCTGATAACAATGGTTCAAAAGAATAAATAACTACTCTCTTATGTCATTTTTTGATAACTCTAGATGTAAATTATCAAGATTTTTAAAATATTTAAAATAAAGAATCTAGTGTTCAATGATACGCGCTACAAAATATATGATTATGAAACTATAATAGACCTATTGAAAAAAAATGAATCGACGTAGAAAGTACTCCGGAATTAATAATACTTAAAGATTATTTATATATTATACTGTACAACAAAGGTAGTCTTGCGAAATATGATGTATATTTTTTAAAGCACGCACTTTTGCTGATTTTCTGTGTTGTATCGTATTATGGTGTATTTATTAATTATTAATAGACAGAATGTGATAGACGAACAAGCTCGTCATCACAACGACTAATAAAAATCATGAATGAAATTTTCAGAATAAAATGCTGCGTATGTAGGTTTGCAATCAGGACGTCAAATAGATGTTCAAGATACCATGTTTTTTTTAATATTTTTTTTCAGTATTTTTATTAGAAGCATTATCTCAAATAATTTGATTAATTTCTTATACATTGTGTTTTGGAAATGAAGATTTTTGATATGTTGACATGTGTTGACACTTTTTAGCAAAGTTTCTTAATTGTCCAAAAGAGTCCTGAATAATTTATGTCGCGTCATTTTAAAATGACAATTTTCTTTTTTTATAACATTATATTATATGAAAGCTATTATTTTCAAAATAGATAGAAATAACATTTATTTAATTTTTTATTTTATTTTTATATCAAAAAATCAGTTTCCGCTGATAAGTCACCTACTATATATACCTTTACTTATACAAAAATTATATCATCGATATAATGAATGTAAAACTCTTCAAGAAGACATTGTTGATGAATAAAGTCGAATTTTTAGAGCAATCAATTGACAAAATTGTGCAAATCGCACTTGAATTGCTTCAACATCCACTATCTTCTTTATATAATATTATATTTGTCCTAAAGAGTATTATCTGTTCGGAAATTTTTAAAACACTACTCACCTGAAAGAAATATGACTGTAAAATGAAGCGTATTTTGAAGTGTGGAATAAATCGTATATAATGTAAAAAAGGCATAAAAATATTTGAGAAGCGATGAGACTGACTATGTTGTCAATTTTTGTCTCAAAATTATTGCTTTATTAGTCATTCTGAGAACTTATTGAGCGAATGTGTTAAATCACACAAAGTAAAACAGCATTTTATTCTGAATTTTTCTGCGATTAAAGTCCGTATGAATATATTTTCATAGATTATTAATATCGTCCATTCATCGTTCTTGATTAAGTGACGTATGGCAACCTTTCCTGACTGGGGCTTCCTGTTTTCGTTGAGATATTTAACTAGATGATAATAATAAGAATTAGTTTGTTACTAGTGTCGTTAAATGAATCTATGATTATATATTAGGCAATGTTTTCTGTAAATTGTTTTCAGACCAGGTGTTCACATCTCCCTGCCAAATCAATCGATACAACCCACGTCTCACAAACACTGTTTTGAACTCTCAAATGACACTTGAAACATACACAAACGATCACACACAGACCTAAAATAACATAAAAAACAAACACACATTTGTTATCTTATTTAAATAACTATACATTAAAACAAAATTATATCGATATATGCACAAAAATATATTATATATTCAACGTTAAATGCACAATAATTCACAAACATTTATTTTTAAACGTTTTTATTAAAACTATTCTTTCGAATTATGAACACAAGATTGTATTCTTGAACGTATCTTGAATATTAACCTAAGTTTTAATGCATTAAATAATTGAATATTTTTGCACAAATTATATTTTATTGATTGAATAAGCATTGATTTGATAGAACTCCGTTATAAAACGGTGAAAAATAGCAATGTGGTTTAGTTCTACAAAATTTATAAGATAATCGCTTATAGGTGTTGTAGAGGTAAAATACATAGTTTGAATGATTTAAATTTGAATTTGAAATCCACTAAGCACCCCCAGTCAACTGTTATGTCATTTAGTCTAAAGATTTTGATTCTATTACAATATTCATATTTTCCCAAAGAGAGAATCACAATTTTAGCCAATTCAAAGAAAATTTTGCTTTCCAAGTGATTTACCTTTTCACGTCAAATGATTAAATTATTTAAATTGATCGCCAAAATAAATAAATTTTAATTTTAAAATTACTTTAACACGTAAGTTGCGTTACGCTTAAAGCGATGAAAAACCGTTTTTAGTATTTCGCTTGTAATATCGATCGTCTACATGGTATCCCAAAATTAATAACCACTTTTTTAAATTCTTTTTTATTAGAGAATTTATATAATTTTAAATATTTATGACGTATGTTTTTAATTGTACAACCATTCATCATCTATTTGATGCATTTTTAATTATTTTATATATTGATGACAATATTTTAAGCGACAATTTTTCCCAATATGTAAGTGATTCAATTTACTGTATTAACTAGAAATGCTTGATGGGATTTTAATATCAAATTTGTTTTCTTGAAACTGTGTACAACTTCAAAAATGTTATTACTCACCATACAGATTTCATTTTTAGGCATATTCAAGCATTCTATGACACATGCAAAATAACTGACAGTCAGTAGACATTTTGTATCGCTTATATACAAAAGGAGTAACACAAAAAATATAGACTCTAATAGAGTTAAATATATTCTTAACAACTATTGTTTTGATTATAATGACATTCAAATTAAAAAAAGATAATCTTAAAACAAATACAGCCTAATGACCTTGTAATGAGAGGTTAACACAATAATCAACTGCTATTAATTGCTTAAAATTAATTGGGTAATGATTGTAAAAATGAATATTTATAAAACATAATTTTTGTTTTTAATTTGAACTGAATGATTTATAAATCAAAACAAAATCTACCGAAATGTAGCAGCCAAGATATCCAACTTATTTCTATATATCACGTGATTATGTATTATTTTTATAAAGTAATTAAAAAAAATTTCAAAAAACTTTTGTAACTCTAATATTTTTGGGCCTTCCTTTGCATTTAACTCAATGTCTAGAATCGCGATAACGCAACGCGGTTATGGAAGGACAGCTCTAACCACGTTTTTTTTAACACAAATAACGTGATAAATCATGTTTCTGTAAAATATTTCCCGTCTTCAGATGCAGCATTAAGCGAATTATGATTAAAAATCAATACATTTCATTTCCTTGGCCAATATTTCATTCTCTACGTTAATATTTCAAAAACAGTATAAAACGCATAAAAGCGTTAGCAATGAAACGTAAAATAAAAGCACTTCTTTCATTAGCAATCAAACATTTATTTTCTTACTATTAACGTATCACAAAATTAAGTCGAATTAAGATATCACCTGGTGTTATCTTTATGGATTATCAGTATTAAAATATAATTTTGAAATTAGTTATAAAATTAAAACAATATTAAACGTGCGCTTTAAGACAATTTCTTGGTTATATACAATTGTTAATTTCGGTTAGTTAACAGTGCATACTTTTGAAACAAAAGCCGTTTATTTTCTATCATTTATTTCAAATTTATTATCAGTTGATACTGCCCAGGATGAGCGAATTCGGTCATGACCATAATAATATAATGTTTATGGAAATGGTACATTACAATTAGTTGCTTCATTTACATCAATAACTAACAGTTAACATCATCGAATTTGTGTACATTTCCACATGTTTCGTCACTCATTACCCTAGATTCGACTTCTGCTATCGACAGGCACAAAATTAATTACACAGGAAATGATATAGTGCTTAGGAGCTAGTAAAAATGTCGAAAAGCGATACTCTGGTATTGAGAGAAAAAACATGTGGAAATATACACTGTTTCAATAATTTGAAGACATATAAAAATTCCACCAAGCATCTTAAAATACATCATTTAATGGTTTTAATTTTTTATTTTAAGCTACAAACTTAACACTGACACAATTAATACACAATAGTTTAGAATTTCTTGTTTTTCAATGTATTGTATATTATAACATATAAGAACCACGTGTAATATGTTACAATATTCAATTAGTATCTTATTTTTTTAATTTCCAAAGTTTAAAGTAAATAAGGTTCTAAATTGAATTACAAAAGCACAAAAAGCACAGTTTTATCGAAAGCTCCGAAAGCAAAAATGTTTGTAAAAGTTTCGTTGTGCCGATCTGTCAATGAACTGTGTTTTGGTTTATATGAACAATCTCAAGCCTTTTAATTCTGTGAGTCGAATTTGAGGTTATGTTGTGAAAGATTGACTCGGTGGGATGTGAACACTGGTCCGGCGATGCTCGCCTCAGCATGTTATTAATTTTGCCGACAATATTATAAAAATGTAATCAAAATACTATACCGATGTTTTATTTACAAACCCAAATCAACCCCTACACGATTCACCGTGCGATCAATTTAATTTTCCTTGCGATCAAATAATGTGCGCGATCAGTTGTGCGTGCGGTCAATTCTACATATGCTTACATCAATGAGTATAATTAATCGCGAGATTATTACGAACCTCGCTTTTTTTTGCTTCGAATTCACATTTATATATGTTAGCTATAATTAAATTTGACAACCGCTTATAAATACAATTGAATACATTTTTTATTAAAATAAAGTTAATAATCATTTTAGTGAAGATTTATTTTCACCAGTAAATCCGATATGTATATGAAGCACAAAAATTTCATTTCAAGTAAAAATGTATTATCACTTGTGAAAGTGTAGTTACCTAATTTATATTTTTTTTTCATATGACCAAGAAAACCGTTCTTTATAAAAAATATATGTATGTGATACATAAAAAGTACATTTCAAGTAAAAGTGTACTTTCACTAGTGAAAGTATTGTTTATCAATTTATACATATTTTGGTCAAAAATAAATAAAATAAATTTTAATACAATATATAGCTATATATCTAATACACTAAAAGTACGTTTCAAGTGAAAATCTATTTTCATTTGTGAAAATGTAGTACATTAATTCGTACGTTTTCCGTTAGAATATCTGATATGATACAAGATCGTATTCGTTGGAAGTTTAGGATGCTAGCAGTGGCAGAAAGTTAAGCGATCAGAGAATCTTCGAGGTGAACAGTAGTCTTCATATGATCCACATAAGGTGAGGATATAGTCGAAAGTCAATAATATTCATAAATATAATTTGAATTGTTGAAACTTTGTCCAAAAGAACTGAAATCAGTTCTTTTGTATCGTTGTGATATAATATCTGATAATGATCCGACAAAAAAATGTTCATTCATACAAAGTTTCAACAATTTAAATTTGATATCGAATTCCGTCAATCACCTTCAGTTGACATCATAAATTATATATATTATATAAAGCATATAATTGTTGCTACCAGCTGTTTAAATTTTATCAATAAATAAATTTCGCTCCAACGACACGGATGAGTTTATTTTTTTACATTCTCTCACATCGATTCATTCATCTTACTACAAAATGACAATTTAAATGAATAAATGAAAACCAACTATCATAAAATTAAATATACTAAAATGCTTCATTAGATTTTTTTATGGTAGATAATTTTGAGAAAAAAATTGTTTTATAATTTAAAAAATATCCGTATTTGTATAATTATATTGTTTATGGATAAATATTTTGTATTAATTGATTGGCCATACAAAAAAAAAAAAAAAACAACTCTATAGCCATAAAGTCACCCTCGTGTCTCACAGTTTCCTCTTCGTTACATAAACAGAGAATGGAAACATTGCGCATGACTAGAAATGCATTATCAAATTTTTTTTATTATATTTAAATCACGAAACTAATTAAGATAAACACTTTTTGCACTCATTCTGAAATTTAAAAACGGAAATATAAAGGCATTTTAATGCTGATTCTCCCAGGAAATAAAATAATCTATCATTCTCAAAACACACAATAAAAAATATTTTTTTAAATAATATCCTGTTTGCCATAAAAATTGCATTCGTGTGATAGAATGCCTGAAGATGCTGAAATGCGAAACCCGATTCGTTAGTGACAAACATGTGGAATCGTACAAAGTTGTAACAATTCAAATTAAATATTTAAATTCCATCAAGCACCTTCAGTCGATATCATAAATTTATCAGGGAGACTTAAAATTCATACACAATGTGCAAATGTCGTAAAAACTATATATAAAAAAATTGGATAAACCAAAAAGTATGGTGACAAAATATTGGATTTACTTGATTTCAGTTTATTATATGTTATAGTGCCAACGACTGTACCACGTTGTAAGCGCCGGCTCTCGTGCGATCACCGAAGTTAAGCAACATTGAGCGCGGATAGTGCTTGGATGGGTGACCGCTCGGGAACACCGAGTGCCGTGTTCTCTTGGCTATGGGAAGGAAAACCCAGACAGAAAACCGAACACCAACCCGCCTGGGCAGCGTGGTGTTGCTATGTCCAAACCCCCCCTGGAAAAAAAAAAAACAGGGGGAGGCCTTCATCCAGCAGTGGATCGACCCCGGCTGATGATGATATGTTATAGTATCTGTGCTTGATCGAATTTTATATATTTTGAATATATATTACTTATAATGTCTGTAATTTCACTTCTAGTGAAAAGTCATTAAATTTTTATTTTAATAATAAACACAGTGTGTAGTACAAATTTTATATTCTCCAGATCATAACTAGTTTTACCCAATGTGAACATTATCAATTGATAGATCAAAAATTAAATCAAAGGTATGGTATATATACAAAATCTCTTATTGAAAACTACAAGGAACACAAAAAAATGTTTTTATCTTCAAAATAACATTCAATGTTCATTTTGAAAAGCTATTTTAGTAAACTTTGTTCGTTAATAGTGCATAGCTTCACGTATTATATGGTATGAAAAACTTTCTTGTTGGAAAACCTTCGAAAAATTCGACGCCGGATGCGCGTGCGTGAGAAAACTCAAAAGCACAATATGGCGGCCAAAGATGGAGGGTGAGCGTGACAGTTGTCACGAGGGCGGTTTAACAACCTCCAAAAACAATACCAACATGAGAAGTAAGTTTTTACATTCATTCTTAACACTTTTTCAATATTATTTTCCACCAACAATATGTAATTTTGTTACGAATCAGTTGGAAGGTTGCAATATATAGACTGCTTAAAAACGCCACCCTATCGTATTTATTTATTTATAGATAAACATAATATTATGATTCTCGAAGGGTAAAATTATTTTTTGTTTAAACTATTTTAAGATTTGTTTATTATCCTTTAAAAAAATGTTATCTCATTATTTTTTATGATTAATTTCTCTTAATCAACTATAATTTAATTAATAAACAATAATATTTTTCTTGTAGTATCTTTTCATCAATGACACATTAACAATAATTAGTGATAATACAATAAAACTTATTGACAGTCATTATTATTGAATCAATTGTATTAAAAGTTATTTCAGATGTATGTTTAGATTCTAGTCATAGGGTATATGTTTTTCTTTTGTGATTTAATTATCTTGTATATAACTGATGCTAACTGTTTATTGTGGGTCAGTTATGTTACATCTGTTAAAACAAAACAAAACAAAAGAGTGTCAATTTATCAATTAACAATTTAGTTACACTTCTGTCCTACAGCACTTGTACATGCCTGAATGTGGAATTATATAATCTTAAAACAATTTAAACAATACAATTGGCTAAGTTTTGTTTGCACGTTTTTAAATGTAAATAAATGACCGTTTTCTTTCATCACACAAATTATTAATCATTTATTGTCACTTCCAATGTGTTTTATTCATTTCTTACTAGATTTCAAATGATAAAAACAGTTCAATATATTTACGATCAGGACCACTTTGGTTCATAGCGAGTATTACCAACAGATAGTCTATTTTTTAAAAAATGAGCTAAAATTCCATGTTTTGAAATGACCTTTTCTTCCAGTTCGAAGTGTTGTGTCTTTGGACGAACGAGAGTCAAGGGCACCACTAAGGCGTCAGTTATCGGTGGATGAAGAACGCGGCTGCGGTGGACACTGGGCAGTATGCGAAGAGTCGGGACCCGATGCTGTCCACGGCTTAAGACTTTACAGAGCGTTTCTGCTGAGTGAGATGCGAGCCACTGGACTACGGGCACCGGCATGTGCCCATTTACCACTTAGGTGATTATTTTCCCATATCTTTTCTCAATCAGTTTTGTGACACCTAGAAACATAGACAAAAAAAAACATTACCATACATAAAATGGTGTTGTAAAGATATTTAAATTGTGTATATAAAAATGATTTTAATTCATCTGATTATTCCAGAGCCTTTTTTAAATAATATTTTATAATAATTAAAGGAAATTGAAATATATGTGTCAGTCCAAAAATGTGAACATATAGGAACATTTTTATGCTCAAAATTTGTTGTTATTCAAAATGTCAAATATTATTTAAGCGTGAAGGTTTTGGTTTCTTTTCTTCTCGAGTTGATCTCGATAAAACAAGATAAATTACTTCATAAATTCTTTTCATATATTGTATTAAAAGATACTTTTATATATTTGTAAACCAATCAAAGTAATTATTCTACCGTTACCAGTTTTTTTTTTGTTATTTATTAAGTATGTGTTTTTTTTTTATTTGATATTGATGCCACGTTAAAATGCAAAATGCGATTACATCAGAAGTCTTCAAGTCTCTTTCATCTGATTTACGTTTTTTGTAGCATTTCTATTCTGACACTGCCAACAAAAGTGTGTATTCGCTGTAGAGCTGAGCAATTTACATGTAATCCAGCTCACGTATACCCTTAACGCATTTATTTACTCCGCATACACTGTCCCCACTCACAAAAATACATACATACACACAAACGTACGTGAATATAAAATACATAGAAAATTGAATCAATGAAAGTCATTTTTATGGTTCAAGAAATGTGTTTATTTTTAGATTGCTTAAATTATTTTCATTCAAATCCATAGGAGAAGCTATTCTGATATATGTCACTTATAATTGTGTTATATTTACATTCCGACATAATCATGTAATCGCTGCAGAGCTGAGCAATTCATAGTGAAGCCAGTTCACGTGGACGCAATATTTTTATTTACATACATATATATATATATTCCTCATCATACACTCCACCTACGCATATATACACATGCAAATAAAATAAATAAAGAAACAAACTAATGAAATAATTTTTATGTTCAATGATTTTCTCGTCGTACGTTCGTGATTTTCTTAAATCTATTCTAAAACTGTTCTTATAGCAACAATATTGCAATAGTTTTCTAGACTGTCATCGCTCTTTGAGGGATCTATTTTGTATTATTTCTTTTCAGATGTGAATTCACCGGCCTATGGTCGTGGTGGTGGGAAGGAAGAGCCTTGTGGAGGGCTTCAAAACGCTACGCCCTTACTCCGAGACGGGCTGCCCTTCGCGTAAGGGCGAATTCAATCCAACTGGCCGCATTAGATTTCCCAACGTTTCAACATACTCTTCAAACGCTGTTCCAGGTAAAGACTCCAAATGCACTCAGTTCTCTTTTAAATGGATTTCGAAATAATATAAATGAAATCCTGTTTTTTCATTTTTACACAGCTTAAGAATCTTGAAGAAATACTTATTATAATTACTATTGTCAAACGCTATATCTAACTGATTTTGTATTATGCATGTTTCTTTCTTTTAATAGTTTGAAAACTCGAATAGCATATACCTGGCCACATATTTCTTTCGATTTATACAAGGCAAAAATGAGAATTCTGCCATTATCGATAATGCTGTTCACTGTTTCTAATATTTATTTATTTTGAGAAGTCTTGGAATATAAGAATTGCTCATTCTTCAAAAGTGTAGAACCAGTGAGCCAATGGAGATGCTACTAGTAACAGAATTGACAATTTTCAACAATATTGCTTCGCATGTCTATCAACATATTCCACCTGGACGAGACTGAATCGACTCGTATAGTTTAATGTATTAAAGTAGAACACGGTGAAAAAATAGCAATGTATTTTATATCTACAAAATTTTGTCGAACTAAAATAAATTGCTTTTTTTTCACCGTGTTACAATGGAGTTCTGACAAGTAAATGCCAATTCAGTCAGTAAATATGTTAACGTAGATTTTGCTTGAGGTTACTCTGGTGGAAAACTTGCTATTAATTGATTGAATTTTCATTGAAATATTATCTGTTTCAGCATAAAAGACCGTTGAAAAATCAACGCTCTGCAACCAATAGATTTTATTAATTATTGAAGTCAGGGCAAGTCAAGTGTGGATTCGTTAAAAATAAACACAAAGCTGACTTCGACTTTGACCAATAACACGACTCCATTAAAAAATAAGTTTTTTTTTGTCACGTCTTTCCTACATTTGCTATGTATGTGCATTAAATTAAAAACCTATTAGTAGGTAAAACCTACTAATCAGTTAGGTTAATTGTCCGTTGAGATATCCTTCAAAATCGTCTAATTAAAATAGTAGTCAGATTTGCTCGTTTTTCACGAATCCGACTCCGATACTGACCAACAACACTTTTTCTTATCTATCCTATTTATGTGCATTAAATTAAAAATCAACCAACCAATCCCACAAATTGTTCATTGAGATATTCTTCAAAATCTTCTAGTCGAAAAAGTAGTAGGATTCGCTTGTTTTTCATGACACCTACTTCGTGTTAAAACACATTGAAAAGTGTATATGACTTTCTTGAAATTATTTGACGTAAATGTGATAAATAAATTAATGTTCGTATGATAACTTAAAAATCCGTTTCAATAAAAAACATATTTCAATGTTTACTCTCCCGAAAATATACTCAATAAAACGCGTTTCCGTTAAGGATATCAAATGTCACTTCGGAGCTTAAAAATAAGGCTTCTCAAACGAGGTGTAAACGCTAAGTGGCAATGGCACCTGTCAAAAATTTTCAGTGCTATTTAATTCCGCAACGAAAACTTTTTTGATTCAAATCTCATTCAAACTTTTCAATCGATTTTTGAATTAGATTTGACGATAAAAAAAGCTATAAACATATTTGAGAAGCTCTCAAGCATTGTACGTTCCAAAATATAAAACCGTAATAAAAAAATTAGTGTATACTAAAGTATTTGTTTTTTTTTTTGAGAATCTGTGGACATGAATCGTTCATTCTTCTAAAGTTCAGAACCAGCCTGCCAATGAGGATGCCACTGGTCGTTATTATTAAATCAATAGTTATTGATAGTTATTTCAATTGTTTGGATATATCAGGGGTGGGGAACCTTTTAATTTTTTTGGGCCACATTCACATATCTGATTCAACATAAGGCCGCAGTAAAGAAAACGTTGACACCCCCCCCTGTAAATTAAATGTTTTAATCATCATCATCATCAGCCGGGGTCGATCCTCTGCTGGATGAAGGCCTCCCCCTGCTTTTTTTCCCAGGGGGGTTGTTTGGACATAGCAACACCACGCAGCCCAGGCGTGTTGGTGTTCGGTTTTCTGCCTGGGTTTTCCTTCCCATAGCCAAGAGAACACGGCACGCGGTGTTCCCGAGCGGTCACCCATCCAAGCACTATCCGCGTCCAATGCTGCTTAACTTCGGTGATCGCACGAGAGCCGGTGCTTTCAACGTGGTATGGTCGTTGGCTGAAATGTTTTAAAATACAATATAAATTAGTCAAAACACTATTTTAAAAAATCTTTTAATAAAAAATAAACATTTAAAATCTAGTTTTTTACATTGTATATTGTTAAAAAAATGTTACAAATATGTATGTATTTAATGGAATCAGTCAAAAGGCCGCAGTAGAATAGTCAAAAGGCCGCAGGTTCCCTACGCCTGGTTTAGATCCTAGCCTTGGGGTCTGTATTTTTTCTTTATGATCAACTCATCTGATATTTAACCAATACTATCTGTTTATTTTGTCATTTCTATTTTGTCCGTGTGATAGAAGATGCCGAAAGGCGAAATATGGGTCAGTAGTGATAAAACATGTGGTTTTGTACAAAGTTTCAACAACGTAAATTTAATAGCTTTAGAACGTAAAATATAAAACCGTAGAATTAAGAGCTAAATTTTTTATGTTCCACTGTGTATGTTAATATGTCAGGCATATATATTATATTATAGATCGACCACGTTACTTATGCGCCTGGAAACGTAGCGCTGTATGCATTTCCGGTCTGACACAAAAATTCGTAGAGTTAAAAAAAATACTATTCCATAAATACTCTTATTTTTATCTACAATAGGTTTCAATGTTCATAAATACCGTGACATCTTACTTATCATTTTGCAGTCTGTTCATCCGATTTATCCAGGGTATTCAAATTTAGTTTCATTTTTCGCCGCATTTCCGGGCGCACTGTTATAGCGGTCGGTCAATAATTTCTAGTTGCTGAAAAATGTCTTTTATTTCAGGAAGGTGGTGCGACACTGGAAAGAGTTCTGGCTTTATTCAACTTCCTGACTGACCTATCAGCCTTGGCCTTAAGGAGTGGACTGCGAGCCCACTTCTGCCGATTGACGCATTGGGCTGCCAAGCATATCGCTGACTGCTCAACTCCTTGGGTGGCCAGACACGGTGGCTGGGTAAATATTGATTTTGAATTGCACGATTTACTATCAAGTAATTCACTAGTATCAATTTGTTTGTTTAAAGACTTTTCCAAATTATACAAACATGATTAATTACCCCTTAAAAGACTTTACCGAAAAAAAACATGTTGGACGATGTGGGGATTTGCATGACCCCAAGGAAAAAAAAATTTCTCCAAAATTATAATTAAAAAAACGGTAGCTGAGGTTTTATATATCACTAATCATCTGTTTTATTATAGTTTATAATATAATTTTTATATTTTTTAACATGGTAAAATATCAAAATATTTTAGTTCTACAAATTTTAATGTTTGCTCAATTGAGCGAAACCGATTCTAATCATAAAAATATTAAATTGTGGAAATAGTAACATTTCTTTTAATTAATAAAAAAACAGGTACCACAGCTATTTTTTTTATTTGCGATATTTTTTTACAAAAATTAATCAAGCTAGCAGTAATCCTTTCAACGCAAATATAGAACATGACTCCAATTCTGCAATCTTTTCTTTTTAATTTTTATATAATCGGCCCACAGTGTGTCCGCTGATGAGTCACTTACTAAGTCCCTACGTACAAAATATTCATTTCTCTCGCTGGTCGGTCAGTATCAACTATTGTATAGTACGTCGCGTCATAAGTTATTCGCTTATATTTCAACTAAAACGCCCCATTTGAAAAGCGGTTAGAACTCGATCAGAAAAACAGGCTTACATTGTTTTGATGAATTCGCCTCGTATTTAAAGTCCTTGTAGTAAATCTATAAAAAAATAGATTTACAATAAACCATTTGCCAACACGCAACATAGTAATTTTCCTTACGTAGTTTAAACGCCCTATACAGTGAACTGCCTTTCATTTAATGTTTTAATCAATACAATGTTGATTACATATTTCATACTATAAAAGAAATCGTGTGTGTTAATAAAGTGGAATGCACAAAACATATGGAAACATCTAAAACATCTGAAACAGCTTCAACAATTCAAAATAATGTTAGTTAGTCTGTTTGTATGGATATATTTTATATGTCCTTTAAGCATTGCTATATTAACCCTTTAAACGTCAAACGAATTCCATGGATTTTTGCTGTACGCCAACATTTTCAATCATCAATTTTTCCGTGAAAATGCCACATAACATACCTGGAAAATCATTTAATACTCAAAAAAAGTCATAATTGATTTTCATAGAGAAGTGATTTTATAATAAACTATTATGTTAAAAAATAACACAAAATGCTTCCAGGGTTGCCACAAATAAAATATATACAGTAAAATGCAATTTATAACTTTCCCCTGCCGAAAGGTTGCATTTTTCTACAATAAAATTAAAAATAAGCGTATTAACTGTTTTTGTCAATGGACTATCTCGGGAAAAAACTCGTGTTATGACAGTCTTCTAATTCAGTGCTTCCCAAACTGAGGGTAGCAAAATTTTAATTTTCAACAGTTTTCAGTTTTTTGTTCTGGGGGTCTTGTGGCGAAAAAAATTGAGTAGCACTGTTCTAATTGCAGTAGACTTCATTATTATGAGTAAAAAAATTATTTGACGTTTAAATTTTTAACAATTAATTTAGTTTGTGATATCAACTGAAGGTGCGTGATGGAATTTCAATATCAAATTTTAATCGTTACAACTTTGTACGATTCCACATGTTTTGTCACTAACGACCTGGGTTTCGGCTTTCGGCATCTTCAGGCATTCTATCTAAAAAAACTCTTTAAAGAATGATTCATTAACAATATTAATCGTTAATGAAAATTATCAAGGGCAATTGTGTTAATTATTATTAGATTAAGATTTTCAAATTGGTTTTAGCTGCCATTTAATGCGTGCCTTGGGATTTGTGTTTTCCTGTAATTAATACCTTTGGTATATAGACGATGCTAACTGTTTATTGTACGTCAGTTTTGTTGCATCCGTGTGATAGAATGCATGAAGATGCCGAAAAGCGAAACTCGGGTGTCGCCATTCGGCATCTTCGATATTCTATCACACGGATGCAACAGAACTGACGAATTAATATAGTATTGAACGAATTGTAACAACTGTGAAAATGAAAGCATATTAAATGTTACGTTGATATTTTGTCTTCCAGAGCTGTGTCGTCCGAGATGGAAGAGGAACCCGAGAAGAAGCCGCTACCCTCGCAGCCTTGACAGCTGCTGCAGCATTTGCTGCTCTCTGCATTTACCGCATGATGCTGAAGTCGAACCATGCACCTTCATATCCCAACTGCTGACCAAAAAAGCAGCAACAAAAAAACCAATTGAACAAACGAAGCAATACTGTCATTTTCATGAACGAGACAATTTGCGCTCAGGATTTTCAGAAGATATAAATTCTATAACAAACCTTTACGAAAATCGGAAAATTCGATAAATCGGCGTCGCTTTCAGGCGCGTGAAAATTTTTTAAATGTTAGCTGAAAATTTAAAATTTATTTTTAAAAATAGCTAAAAGCGATAATTATATATATAAAGAAAAAAAATCAAAGCTGAACGTTATTCGCAACTATATATAATATATCTTATAAATTGTTTAGAAATATAATTCAATGCTTTTTTTTCACTCTGTAAAAATCATTGATTGTTTTTTTCTAAAAATATCCAACTATTGCTTAAAATAACATAAACAATTCAAATTTGAATTGTTACAACTTTATACGATTCCACATGTTTTGTCACTAACGATCCGGGTTTCGCTTTTCGGCATCTTCAGGCATCGTCAGTTCTGTTGCATCCGTGTGATAGAATTTCTGAAGATGCTGAAAGGCGAAACCCGTGTTGATAATGACAAAGCGTGCGGAGTTCTATAAAGTTGTTACAATTCAAATTTTATGTTATTTTAAACAGTCCTTGGATATTTTTAGCACAGACCAATCAATGATTTTTCCACAATGAAAAAAAAGCATTGTATTATATTTATACACAATTAATAAGATATATATAGTTGATTGCTGTTTCGGCTAACGCCATCATCAGAATAGTGGCGTCAGCCAAAATAGCTATCAACAATATATCTTATAAGCTTTGTAGAACTAAAATACATTGCTATTTTTTCGCCATGTTTTAATGGAGTTTTACCAAGTAAATATAAATTATTTTTACTTAATATTTCTAAATTAATTATAAATTTGAAACTCTAAATCAATAATTAGTTGTAAACAATTTTGCTGCATTTACGATGCATTTTATTTTTTTCTTTAATGTGAAAGTCTCAAACATTGAACCAAATATCAACTGTATTCACTGTTTTACAAAGTTTGAGAATCTCTACTCCAGATTCAATGGATTGTTTGCCTGAATATATCTGTAACAGTAATTTTGATCTCAGAAACATTCATTTAAGAAATGATCAACGCGTTGAATTAATTTCATGAATATATAAATTAAAATTAAAAATCAATTAATCGTTTCAATATATCAGCTGGTATATTTAAATAATGACAAAAAATATATATAAGACCAAAATTATATATTTACTGCGTGCGCTTTTTTCTTGTTAAATCTTTCGATCTTATAAAAAAAATAGTTATAAAAAATTTGTAAAATCGTGGGGAACCAGTTGTTCTGTTCAAAATGATATTTATTAATTTTTTTTTTAAATTTAGTAATGAATAAATTTACTACACAGTTAGTCTGAAGACACTTCTCATAGAAACGAAACACGTGTCATATTTAATATCACACCAAGTGTGAAATAACAATGTTATCTTTTTTTATTTAATTGAATTTATTTGTTATATTTTCCGTTTGATTAACAATCATAATAACTTGACCAGAAATTGAAAAATATTCTTAAAAAGATATCCTAAAATAAGCGAAATCTATTTTTGACTCTTCAACAATTAACAGTTGACACATTTAAATTATTATATTCTTCGTTTCTTATAGTGCCCTAGTTTGAGAACCGCTACTTAAAACATAATGTAACCCAAAATAATGATTATAAAGTTAGTGCGTGAATATTTCCAACACTATATTTCAGTATCAAATGTGAAACATTCAAACTCGGTAAATAAAATAAACACAATCCAATTTGTTTCATTGCTAATACTGAATGATCAAGTAAGTTATAGATAGAATAAGTGTATTAGAAAGATCGTTTTAGCTCAATATCCGAATATTTATTCGCAATCCGAATTGTTCATTAACCGATCACCCACTGTATATATTTTGAATTAGTACAGTTTTGACTATTTTCAACTGTTTTAAATATGAACTATTTTATCGCAATATATTCTCTCGTAGTACCTAAGTCTAAAAAATATACATGTATTTATTAATGCATGTGTCAACGGTTATTTTTGTAATATTTTTTAGGTAAGGCTGATTAATTTTATCTCGTGTCTAACACATCAAAAAAATCATAAAAAATGTCGAATTATATTTACAAAATTTAGCCTAAAAATATTCGTTGAAATAAATTTTAGATTTTAAAAACATTGTTTTATTTCTTCATACACCCAGTCCATTTTTTACGCTATACATTGGTTCCAGAAAAAGGCGCGTAAAAAAATCTCGTAAAAAAAATGATTTCACGCAATTATAAATATAATTATATTCTCACTCTTATAAACTCACCACGTTTTTCCACCCCAAGAGTTCATTTATTGTATTTAATATTTTCTGAAGTTATTACTTCTATTTCATTTGAAATCTCTTGAAACACAGATACACCCAGTCCTTTTTTTACGCGATTTTTTTTTACGTGAATTTGATTATACGCGAGTTCTTTGTACGGCACCGCTACATTTTTTTACGCGCTTCACTCGTTTTTATGCAATTTTTCCCCAAATTTGATTTAAAGAAGACATTTATATATGATGATTAAGTTTAAAAAAAAATTGTATTTTTCAAACGTAATTTTGTAAAGCATTCCATTTTTTAAAATACACATACAATTGCCAAATGTTGACAAGTGTATCGGATATTATGCGAATTTATGTTTTAGGGTGTGTAAAGAAATATAATGCACGGTAAAAAATAGCAATGTATTTTAGTTCTACAAAATTATTTTTAACAAATATAGTTGATAGCTATTTCGGCTCACCCCATCGTCAGAACTATATATAGAACTAGATAGTTCTGACGATGGCGTGAGCCGAAATAGCTATCAACTATATTTGTTAAAAATAATTTTGTAGAACTAAAATACATTGCTATTTTTTCACCGTGTTATAATGGAGTTCTACCAAGTGAATGCCAATTCAATCAATAAATATAATGCAATTGCGTGAAATCATTTTTTACGCGAATTTTTTTTACGCGCGTTTTTCTGGAACCAATGTATCGCGTAAAAAAAGGACTGGGTGTATATATATATATATTTAGCTCTTAGTCTAAAGATCTATAAACTTTTCAGTATTATTGTATGTGGCTAATGCAAATTGTTTACTATGTGGGTTAATTTTATTTTATCCGTGTGAAAGAATGCCTGAAGATGCCAAAAGGAAAAACCTGACGAGTATACAAAAATATAAAAATTCACAAGGCTTTGAAAAATTAAATTCAATATTACAATTCCAACAAGCACCTTCAATCGACAAATATCACGAATCAACTAACACGACTAATCAAAATGTAAGTATATTCTTAATTTTTTTTTTCAACAAACGATCTAACCATCGTCAGAACTATGCTTAAACGAACATTTGCTTATCTATAAATAGCTGTGTAGAAATGTACACAATACATCTTCTCTTCTGTTTTGACGACCTAGCTTATTTCCTGCTAGCAATTAAACTAAAAATTGTAAATGAAACTAAAAAGGCGGCTATACCAATAAAAGCTCACATATTGCACGGAAATGGTTTATTGGATGGGGATGGTTTTTTAAAACGACTCAGCTCTTAGTAATGGCTTAAGGAACGGCGAAGAGCATAAATTTGTTTGTTCGTTAAGAACTTTTTGTGATAATTGATATCTATTGATTTCCAGCTGTTCTAAAACTGTCATCTTGCGACCTTTATTAGAAAGATGTATGACGATGGCGTGAGCCGAAATAGCTATCAACTATGTCTAAAAAAAAATTGTATAAATAAAATACATCGCTATTTTTTCACCGTGTGTTAAACTAAAAGAATAAGCATTGAATATTAACTTTTATCACCACACGGACAATACGAGGTTGGAAATCTTAATAATAAACTATTTTAACAAGATTAGCTTAATCATTATGAGTATTCATCAAAAGCAAATATGTGCAGTTTAAACTATCAATTAAAATGAGATAATTATACAATCAAAAATGATAAACCTGTTCATCTATGTTCTAAAGAAATATTTTGAAATGGTTCTTTTGACGAAAACATTTGAGAACCCGTGATATAATATAAATATTTCTTCTCCTGTCAACACCAAGTTTGTGACGACTCATATTGTAAAAGCGTTGAGAAAGCACTGGTTAGTATGATAAAAAAAATAATTAATAACATCAATTAATGTGTTAACCGTTACTTCTTGGTGGAAAGGCAGTATATTTAACTAATAAAACATACACTGTCTGCCAAACTTCCTTTATGACGTCTGATATTTTTAACACACCTAGTGGTATAACAAAGCTATCAATTTTATTTGTTTTTTACGTTGGCAGTCATTACTGCCGACGTCTCCACTGTTGAGACGACCGATTATAGTATAACGATAGTTTATACACATAAAAATGAACGTGCTAAAACTTGAGTGTATAAGCCGATTTATCCTTAAAATCTTCATAAGCTTATTGAACAACGAAGTTTGATAATGCTAGCGATGATCGAAACCGGTCCTGATCATAAAATATACTGTGGAAATAATTAAATATATATTTTGAATTGTTTCAGTTTTGACTTTTTTTTAATTGTTTCAAATTTGAGCTATGAGTAATCTTCAGTAAACGTTTATTTTCTGAGTTGTTACAGTTTTGATTATTTTCAACGATTTCAAATTTGAGCTCTGAATTTGTAATTGTTGGTTAAAAAATATATTGTAAACAAAGATCAATTAGTTTATTTGCCAATACTGAATTATCTATCAGTTGATACTACTTGCGATGAGCTAAACCGGTCCTGATCATAAACTATATTGTGAAAATAAGTAGCAAAAAACGTGTTTTTATTGATTAAAATATCATGCTTTTCCATCAAGAAGTGACAGGTAACACTTAAAAAGTAATTATTATATTATGATAGTAAGTCAGTGAAAGTAAATATAATTTAAGTGGTTCAGCAGAGAATGGGTTAAAAATTCACTTCCACAAAGCTACCGCAGAAATTATCAAAAATTACACATGTTTTTTTGTATGTCAGTCTTATCAATTCTTACTTTTTGTATTGCATTTGATAAATATTTAGCTCTGATTTTTTATTCAACTTATCAGAAGTAATATTGAACGCTAAGTACGTGATAAACTCTCGACCTCGCGGCCCCTGTACACGCATTGTTGAACGATAATGGCCAGCACAATCAAATTGCTGTCAATTATTGAATCAACGAATTAACCCAACTGATTTTATCGTTACACCAACGTCCCGACGACTCCATCTTTCAATCGAGTCCGGAATCTTTTCGACTTGAGCAACACGTCGCGTGTAGTTCGCTATCGTACAATTCAGTCGCAACGATGAGTAAAGACGGTCGTGTTTGTAAATACCGCAAATCAGTTTTCCTGACATCATGAGTAAAAAAAGAGGTCCTACCGGAAGAGGAGGAGCGTGGCTTGCTTGCGCCTGTGCTTGCTTTGCCCTAATAGCCCAAGTTGTCATCCTGAAACGTGCCTCGAACTTAGCTGAAGAAATTCAACAACTCCAGTCAACCGATCGTTTCAATTTACTCTTAAACGAACGAATAGAATCATTAAACTCTAATTACAGAGACAAAATCGCATCTGTTGTGGATCAACGATTGGTTTCAATAAACCCGTGGACAAAAAACCGAATGCAAAGTTTATTGGATCGTAGATTAGAATCTTTAAATATATGGTCAAAAAGTGTAATAAATTCTCTACTAGATGACCGTTTAAATTCTTTAAATTATATATCTCGTCAAGAAATACGTGCGTTTATTAAAAATGAGTTTCTGTTATTAAGACTAAAACAATTTCCAGTGAATTCAGTGTCGAAATTAAAAAGAGCTGTTTTTAATAAAAAATACAATATCAAACCAATTGAAAGCAATACTGATTTTTTCACGTCTTCAAATGAAAAATTGTATATAAAAGACAATGATACATTAATTCGTGACTTGTTCAGTTCAAATGAAGAATTATTTACACAAAAAAACATCCATTTTACGAAAGATTCGTTGAAAGCAGTGACTAAAAACGTTTCTGAATTGAGTGAAAGTGATAAACTAAACATAAAAGTGCAAGCGTTTGTTAACAATTATCTTATAACGGAATTGAACTCTACGTTGGAACCAAAGGTTTTAGAAATTTTAAGGCGTAATGTCGACTGTGGAAAAAGGTCGAAAAGAAGCTCTGGTAAGGTATGTACGTCACATTATTTCACATGTATAAACAGCCGGTCATTTATAGAAGTGGTGTACGACATTTTCTTTCATTAAAAATATTCATAAATTGAATTTCGAATAACGCGAAACGACTTGTGAACAATCAGAGTCCTCCAATCTACATATTGCTATAAAAAATATAATTTAATTAACCTATTACTTCAAAAATTAATACAGCAGTAGTGACGTGTATTATATATATTAGCCTGTTGATAAATTTTTTACACTTTTACCACTGATATATGTTTTGAGTATCATATATAAAATAGTTTCTTAACCTTTTTTACATCCGCAGACCACCAAAAAATCCAAAAATGTTTTACGAACCATCAACATTGGAATAAAATAATAAATATTTTTATAATTGATGTTTTATTCAAAACAATAAAATTAAGAAATCCATAAAATACAACGTAATATTCGATTGTTAATCGTTATAATATCACATCACGGACCACTGATTGAGAAACTAGGATCTATAACACATTACAATCAATCGTCTCAACAGTTGAGGCGTTAGCAATGAGACAACATTTTTTTCTCGTAAAAAAAACTTCTGTTGACAAGGGTTTAATGGTAGTTTTATTAGGTGGGGGGGAAAATTGCCAATGTGCTATTTTGAACGTTCTTTAGGTATGCCAATATGTAAACCAATTTTAAATACAAATAGAACAATGCATTATACAGGATTAAGTGAAAAAATAGCAAATAGAACCATATTTACATAAGACGATGAAATATCGTTTTTTTTTTCACTTTTACTTAATTAAGAGTTATTTTTTTATAACATAATCACATCGTTTTTTACTGCTATTGTTTTGTTAAGTATACATTTTAATTTAAAATAATGTAGCACTTGAAATTTGAAAAGTTTTGAAAACCATTTTATCATGAAATTCCATATTAACCCCTGTCTGCTAACGTCTCAACTGTTGAAACGGCTGATTTTTCTGTGTTGATAGTCGATACCCAAAAATATATGAATTAACAGTGGTTAAAACCTTTTTATACTCGCTAAATTTTGAGTTGATGCATTGCTTGATTTGTCCTGACAAGCTCAATAAGATTGTTTCAAACCAATATTACTCAATAAATAGCTAAAAAAAGTCTATGCGTCCTTTAAACGGCTCAACATGGAATGAGTTAAAAAAATATTGTACAAGCCAACTGAAAAATCTGAAAGTGATTTTACACTGTTGTTTTTACTCTTACACGGCTTAACCCGTTCTCTGCTGGATCAAATAAAGGATATTCCTACCTGAATATTTCAAACTAATTACGTAGTGTGTGTTTTGATCTAGCTTTTGAAAATTATTTGGCCAAATCGGGTTATAATATAATAAACAAATTAGCTTTTACGCCATCTTTTAAACCAGAGCTCTGGAGTCGAAGTCGGAGAAGAAAGTCGTGCTAATGTCAATGTCGGAATCGAAGTGAAAAACGAGTGACTCTGACTGCTTTCTCGATTATACGATTTTGAAGAATATCTCATTGTACAATTGTCGGATTGGTTACAATGCAACAGAGCTGTCAGTTAGTAACACGGTGGAAAAAATAGCAATGTTAGTTCTGTTTTATACGTGTGATAGAATGCCTTTCAGTGACAAAACATCGAATCGTACAAAGTTGTAACAATTCAAATTAAATAAATAGTATTGCAATAAATTTTGCCTGCTAATAAGACAGATAGGCACGCTGGGACAAAATTATTAATTGTGTTTTTATATATATTCATTTTATTTGTGGCAACCCTGGAAGCATTTTGTACTTTTTTTTAAACTCTCTAGATTATTATAAAATCACTTTTCAATGAAAATCAATCATCACTTGAATATAAAATGGATTTTTCTGATATGTTACGTGGCTTTTTCATGGAAAGTCGTTGATTAAAAACGATGGCGTACAGGAAAAATCCATCGAATTGGCTCGGCGTCTAAAGGGTTAGTAACAAAACGAATGGAATTATGCATTGCTTGAATGATTCAAACGAAATAATTGTTTTGTTTTATATTTACATAAATTCATGCTTGTCAAATCGTAACAAGTACACTGCCGATCATTCATTTGCGCTGACGAAATACCAAACAGTGTTATCTCAAGATAACGATAAATAAACATAATGTTTTTAAGGCAGAGCAATATATTTTTGATTTCAATTGAGGGCATATTGTTATCATTTTTCGTAACGTTACTCAAACTATATTTCCAGCCATAGTGTAACATTGCAGCTTGATTATGAAGTCAATTATTTTCCCCTTCACTTCCTGTTATTTCGTGTAATTTTTATCTCAATACTAAGTGTCGTCAAAAGTAAAAAACCTGCTTTTAAAGTACTCGTGTTTGACCGGAGCGCATGGCCTCTAGATTAAAATATATATATAAACAAATATATTTATTGTAATACTCGGTACCGGTAACTTACTTTTCTATTTATGTCCATTGAAATTAATATCAACCAACCAATCCGGCAAATAGCCTAATTTTACTACATTAACACTCAAACGAGGACGATTAGTGTCTTCTTGTTCCGTTGAACGATGTTGTTGAATCCGACATTGACCAACAACACGACTGACAAAATAAAGTTTATTTTTGTCAGTTTTTTTTCCTACCTTTCCAATTCATCTGCATTAAATTGAAGATCAACCAACCAATCCGGTAAATTACTTGTACTTCAATGGTGTTAATAAGTTAGTTGACAGGTGCCAGAATATTAAAAGAATCAATAAACATCAAATATTTGATAAATCAATAAAAATTAAATAAAAATAATTGTTTTTATGTCACTTTAACAAATAATTAATTAATTATAACGCTTTTATATCATAAAACGATTGCTAAACCTTTAAGAGTTGACGTCAGTATTTAGAACTTTAAAGAATAATCATTTAATCAATGAACTTTCTTTCCTAACACTGTTAACTACCGACATCGTTGAAGTTTGACAGATCGTCTAACAACAGCAACATATCTCAATCAATACAGTGGTTAACAGTTCATAAAGAATGTACAATGGGTGATCAATTAACTAACATAATCTATCCCAAAAGTATGTTCGCTATCCGAATTATTCGTTAACCGTTCATCGATTTTTATAGATAGAATTAGTGGATTAGAAAGATCGTTTTTGTTCGTTATCCGAATATGTATGTGTTTGTTGTATATTGTACCTACTGTATATTGAAAATACAAACAAAATAACTCTCGGAGTAAAGCTTACATACTATATAAAGCATAATGTCTTACGAGTAAAAATTACATTTTAGAGGACTTTCATTGTTCTGCTATATATATGGAGGATTTTTAACTCATTTTTTTCAAATATTGAGTTATAAATCCGTATGCCTTTCAAGTACAAATATTTGCATACGGCTCTTGATTCAAGCACCACTGGTCGTACCAATTGATGGTCTAGTCGCTTCCTACTTTACCCGTCAATAGACGTTTACTCATCTTTATTACCAAGTAACCAGATATTATCAATCAGTGGTCGTAAAATATTTTTTTCTTTTTGACTTAATTTCATTCCAAATTGACTGATTTAACATTTTATCAATCGGTATTCAGATAAACTATATTTGTTTATTTTTTACAAAGAATACGGAAATAATTCAGCGCTTATACGAAAATGGATGTTACCCATTGTTTTAAGTGACAATTAGCTTATTTTAAACGTTTTTACACTAATTATCTTGAATAAACCATCCTAAGAAAATATTGAATACTGAATAACGACAAGTTATCGTAAATAACATAATGCATTTAGAGCAGTGGCTCTCATGTGTGGCCACCAGAGGATTTTTTTTAGTAAATATTCATATTTAAGAAAAAATGTGTTTTTGCAAAGGAATTTGTAAAGCTGTTATTACTTCAAATTGATTGAATAAACCTGACTTTTCCAACATTTAGTCGAGTTTAAGTAAAGGACCGTTTTAAAAATAAAACTGTTCAAAAATTTTGGTCGAAGTTATACAATGACCATGAATCAAGTCAATATAAAGGATTAACAAGAATTGCTTTATTAATTTCGTCAATTTTACCGACAACTGTATATTGTGAAAGATCGTTCAGTGATTAATGCACTATATAAAAAAGAAATATCGGAACTACTTTTATCACATTTGGTGGGGCCACGAGACATTTCCGTAACACAGCTGATGTTTATAATGCGGCCACATTGAAATTTCACGTGAGAACCACTGATTAAGACGCTTTACGAATTTTAGAATTGAACGCGATTGATTGAAAAAATAACTCACTTCCCACAAACGTTTTAACCCGTTCCCGTACCTTCTCTGCAGTTAAGACGATAGCAGTCGCAGAGTTAATGGGCTCTTTGTCTGTTTATAAAAACATCTTAAATTTGAATTGTTACAACTTTTCACAATTTCACATGTTTTGTCACTAACGTCCCAGGTTTCGCTTTTAGGTATCTTCAGGCATTCTATCACACGGATGAAACAGAACTGACGTACAATAAACAGTCAGCATCATCTATATACCAAAAGGTATTAATTACAAAAGAACACAGACCCCAAGGCGAGAACTAAATGGCAGCTAAAACAAATTTAAAAATCTTAATCTAATAACAATTAACACAATTGCCCGTGACAATTTTCATTAACGATTAATATTGTTATTGAGTCATTCTTCAAAAGTATTTTTTGATAGAATGTCGAAGATGCCGAAAGGCGAAACCTGGGTCTTTAGTGACAAAACATGTGGAATCGTGCAAAGTTGTAACAATTCAAATTCGATATGGAAATTACGTCAAGCATCTTCAGTCGATATCATAAATTAAAAACATCTTAAATATTCAGAAAACAATTGTGTTACGAATGTCAAAAAAGTGTTTCTTTAATCTAGGGTTCACAGTCGAATATTCGAACCGTTTGGTCTTTCATTTATTAGAATATTAAATTTCGTGAATATTTTTTAAAGATTGTATATGTACCACTGAATACCTTCAACAGCTGGCACTATATTGGTAGGGTCTTTTACTGGTCGTGTCATCTCAAAAGAGATAATGCATATCATAATTGTAAGTAACTATCCGTCTATGTGTTGACAAGTCAATTTAATGTATGTAATTTTCGTGAGATTGACGATACAAGATACAACACAATAGAGTTAGATACCAAATAATATTGTTCACATGCTGACCAAAAACTTATTTTTTAAATACAAATAACTTAATAAACACGGTAAAAATAGCAATGTATTTAAGCTATACAAAACTTATGAGGTATATAAACTATTTCGGCGTACGCCCTCATCAGAACTATGTTTAAATGTAGATTTACTCATCTATATATAGTTGTGTAGAAAAAGTACACAATACATCATCTTTTCTGTTCTATCATCCTAGTTTTATATTGTGCTAATAAATTCTAAAATGTGAAAAATTGATTTTATGCTTTTTTAAAAAGTAAAAGATTATTTGGGTTTTTTGGAGAATAGACGTAAAGTGTGAATGAGTATTGTACTGAGATGATTTATTAAAAAAAAATGCATTAACCTTCCGTAATGGTTTGAGAAGTGGTGATAGCTTTAAAATAGTTTGTTCATTAAAAACGTCAATGGATTGCTGATATCTATAAATTTCCAATTGTTCCAATGCATTAAGCTTACGCTCATTTTTTCACCGTGTTCTGATTGAGTTCTACGAAGTAAATACCAATTCAATCAATAAATTGCAGAATCAACTTTCAACACAGTGCAATCAGCGGCTTCAACAATTGAGACGTTAGCAGTCAGTGAGTCCAATTTAGTATTCCAGTGTCTGTCAAAATGTATTTAAAAATAAATGTTTCAAAATGATGTACAGCTAAAAAAGTGTCTTGTCAATCGTGTCTGCCGTATGATTTAAATCAAATTATTAATTATATTGCATTATTATTAGTTGATGATATTTCCTTACTACAATTAATTTCGGCAATAATTGTATGTATTGATTAAGAAATAATCTGATTAAATCATTTAGCCCTGCATTACTGGTTAGGACTGAATCAATCGTTTTTCTAATTTTGTCACTGTAATCATTTGTATACAAAAGGTCCATAATATTTCACAATATGTCGCATTTAAGGTATTTAACAATAATTCCAAGAAATGCCAACGTGCGTATAAAATATTATATGATTTAAAACAGTCGACTGCTCTTTGCATAGACGTAGTAGTGTAATTGGGGGTTCCACTTTACATATGTATATTATTATTACTAATATGCGACTCTTCGTTACCTGTTTTATTATCCTGTTGCCATGACAATTTGGCTCTTCTCACTAAAAAAAAACTGCTGACATAGGCAATATATAGATTGTTTAAGTGTGACGTGTTTACACGTCAAGTCTCTAGGACTGGCCTTGTAACATGAGCTAACACGCTAACGGCAGATATCATGTTAACATAATACATCATTTAGAGTATGTTCTTGTAAAGGTCGTAAAAAACTTAGTCAAAGGAGATTTATTAAAAAAACACTTTGGGTACATCTAGATTATAAATTATCCGTAAAGTGTACGAATAAACATATTAATCGTTCTCATGCTTGATATAATAAAAAAACGATGCACTTTGTCCTAGGCAGAAGACAACAATGTGGGTCCTCATGTGGAATTCTTCAATCCAAAACTTCGCGGGGAGCTTCAGGCGAAAGGGGAACTGGCTCCTGGAGGAGACTCCTGGGTCTGGCTGACCAGCTACTCCCGAATTCCGGTAACACAAACACTTTATCAAACTATTATGATAAAATGTTAGACTGCATTTGCTCAACATCTAGATTATCAACTCATTTCTTCCTGATAAATTGAAATTCAATTCAGTTGATAATGCTCGCGATGAGCGAAACCGGTCATGTAAAAATGAGTTTTTTGTTGTTTAAAATATCTTGCCTTTGCATCAAAAAGTATCAATTAACACCTTATAAATGAAATGCATTTTTTGTTACTTTCATAAATAAATTTGAACTGTTGCAACTTGGTACGATTCAACATGTTTTATCACTAACGACCCAGTTTTCGCCTTTCGGCATCATCAGGCATTCTATCATACGGACGCAACAGTACTGAAAATCCAACCAAACCCGGATCGTTAGTGACAAAACATTTGCAATAGTACAATCGTAAGACGTTCAGTCGATATCATAAACTTTTATAATATTTTAATTTTGGATTTTTAAGAATTCAAAAGCAATATAATTATAAAATCACAAAATATTAACCTACTGAATGCCAACGTCTCAATTATTAAAATGGCTGGTCAACGTGTAAAAGCTAATACTCAAAAATATTACTTTGTTATCAGTGTGGAAACTTTCGTCTACAAACATTTTTTTGTGCAAATTATAGCCTAATTTGTCACCAAAGGTTTGTGCAACACCAAAACACTTAAGGAGATTGTCAGGAAAAACAGGGTATGCTTTAATACAAACGGTTCAACTCTATTAAAACCAACTATAATGTACCGTCTCAAGAACTAAGACCTAAGCAGTCAGAGGATTAAGTTAAAGCAAATATATTTTTCAATACATCAATTGAAGAACAGAACTTTCAAACTCTCGGGTTAATTTTTGTCAATTTTGATTTAAATGGTTTTGTTTTACAAATTATTTTCGCTTATCATTTAAAGAAAAAGACATTCATAACTCCAAACTACCAAAAAATCACATGTAAAATCACATCACATTTTTTTCAGGAACATATCTACCGCGTAAATCGTGGAATAGGTGTACGTATATAACACGGTGAAAAAATAGCAATGTATTTTAGTTCTACAAAATTATTTTTAACAAATATAGTTGATAGCTATTTCGGCTCACGCCATCGTCAGAACTATAATACGTATTATAGTATATATTATAATACGTACTATAGTACGTATATAAGTTTATTTTTATAGCTTCAAAGTTTTCATTTGCTATTACTAATTTCAGTATCAAGTCGTGCAAGGTTTTTGCAAGGCCACGCAAGAATACTGCCCACCTGGTGCTCAAGGTCCACCTGGTGTTGCAGGTCCAAGAGGACCTCGCGGAGACAGAGGAGCCCCAGGAGCCATCGGAGGTCCAGGACCGGTAGGGCCTCCAGGACCTAAAGGTGAGGTTAGCCTTGATTTTAATTTATCTGACACGAAACAGTTGTAATTTTGATCAAAGTGTAATACGAAAATTTTAAAATTAAATTAAGTCATTTTTGGATGAATATACGATTAAAATTTTAAGCTAATGATAAATATAATTTAGTTTTGTTGAATATGAATTTAAGGCATGAGTTTATGTATTTGTAAATACATTTACCCGTTAAGAAGTGAGTTATTTTTTTACGAAATAAGTTTTTTAGTTTATTTTAAATATTTTTTTTACACTTCATATAAAATTATGAGTTTTTTTGTGGTTCAATCTAGAAAGAATATTTATTATTATATCACGTTGTAAATAAAGTTGTACAATTGAGAAATGCATAGTAATAAATGTAAATAAATTTATTCACTATGAATTTTCTAGAAACAATTACTTTAGTTTGAGCCTAAAAAAATAATTGCAATCTGAGTAAACATAGTTCGATATTGACACTGATTCCAAGAAAGAAAGCGGTTGAACAGACAGTAAATTTTATGATACATGATTAAAAGTGTAATTTCTTTGAATTTTCTTTTTCGTAAAATTCGTTTATTAATTTGAAACAAATAAAAAATGTCATTTGAGGCCCGACTGCTTAAAATTATTGATAGATATGTGCAGCATGAATATCTGAAGAAATTATAATTATTCAACAAAAAATACGGAACTTGTAATTGATAAAACACATCACAATATTTGGACGTACATGTACGGCCATACTCCTCAAAGGTTTAAGGTAAATAAAGTGATTGTGAACATTTAATTTTTTAACTAATTTACATTATATATATAAATATTATATGCTTTCCTATAAATTGTTTCTTAGTTCTTGAACCCATGGTTTTGTATATTGTATATCTATCACCTTTAACTCAAATATTTAGTATAAATAAACTTGTTTGTAAATTGTATTCTATCAGTTGGAAATGCTCGCGATGAGCGAAACTGGTCCTGATGAAAAAATATACCGTGGAAATAAGTACTAAAAAATGTGTTTTATTATTTAAAATAGCATGCCTTTCCATAAAGAAGTGACAGTTAACACCTTAAAAGTGATGCCAGCATAGAATAACAATTAAAATTAGAATTGCAAGAACATGTCAATTATATAAAATGACACTGTTTAACCCACTTTGCCACAAAACGTATTTTTCAACACTGAATAATTTATTGATCGAATTGGCATTTACTTGGTAGAACTCCATTATAACTCGGTGAAAAAATAGCAACGTATTTTAGTTCTACAATTTTCTTTATAAGATATAGTTGATTGCTATTTCGGCTCACGCCATCATCAGAACTATTTTTAATCGTACATTTGCTTATTTATACATATAACAGTGCAGAAAAGGTACGCAATACATCTTCTCTTCTGTTTTAACAACTCAGCGTATATCATGAAAGCAAAAAATTAAGTAAATTAAGATGTACAATAGGTAAACAGGCGGCAATTACAATAAGCTTAAATACTGGCTTGAGATGATTTATTACCGAAATGCTTTAGCCTTTTATAAATAGGAAATAGCTATCAACTAACATATGTCTTGTAAATAAATTGTAGAACTTAAATAGATTGCTATTTTATCACTGTGCTACTGAATAATTAAAAAATGAATTCAATAATAACAGTGTTTAACAAATTTTTGGAGGTTATTTCAATACGAAATCGTCCCTTACATGAAAGTTTTGTTACAGTTAAAAATCTTTAAGTATCAACAATCAACACATTACAATTGGTCATCTCAACAGTTGAGATACTGACAGCCAAATGTCTCAAAAAATAAATTGTATATCAGTATATGAAGTTATGTTAAAGTTTTAATCAATATTCACCTCTTATATAAATATAGGTAACATTAAAATAAGCACTCTTGTGTAAATTTTTCAATAGTTTTTCATGGTTTTCCATTTTATTTAAGGTGACACCGGTTGGCCTGGACATCCTGGACTAGATGGAAGGGATGGAGTACCTGGTGAACCAGGATTGGATGGAGTTCCTGGACGTAGCGGAGCCGACGGTGCCCCTGGCTCACCAGGAAAACATGGATCTAACGGGGCAGACGGACGTAATGGGACAGATGGTAAATTTAATGTTTGAATCTTCTTCACAAGATTTAGGGTTATTAGTTTATAATTTTTGTTTTATCCTTGTTAACTTTTCCTTTTTTTCTCTGCAGGAAAAATCGGGCCACCTGGAGCAATTGGGCCAGCTGGACCTCAAGGACAAAGAGGTTTTTTTTTTTCAAATGGTCAAATACCCAAAACAAATTTTGATCCAAGACAAGGCATATTAGTTCTAGACTAGAGATTCTCTTGTACTGCCATCAAAGTATTTCAATACTGTCTCCAACAGATTCATAGTAAATTTGTAATAATAATAACACATTTTTTAGTACTTTTTTTCTACAATATATTTTTTGATCAGGACCGGTTTCAATCATCCCGAGCATTATCAACGAATTGGCATTTACTTGGTAGAACTCCAATATAACACGGTGAAAAAATAGCAATGTATTTTAGTTCTACATTTTTTTAAATAATAGAAATAGCGATCAACTATAACTAATAAAAAATATTGTAGCACTAAGATACATTGCTATTTTTTCATCGTGTGATGGAATACAATTTACAAGCAAGTCTATTTATTCAAATTTATTCGCTCATTAAAATTTCCCATTCCTTACATCTCCTAATGAGTTCGTTATGATCGTTCAGAGCTCTTAATGGATTATTGATTTACCTTAACTTTGAAAATTAATTGATGATGGTGAACATTTCACTATTAAATTAATTTACTAATTACTTAATTTGTATTAATCTTTATATGATTTCGTGTAAATTGTTTCTTTGTTCTTGAATCCATGGTTTTGTATACCTGCTACCTTTAACTTAAAATTTTCGTATAACCAGACTTGCTTGTTAATTGTATTCTATCATTTGATAATGCTTGCGATGAGCGAAATTTGTTTTTATTATTTAAAAAAAACTATAGATTTGATAATAATAACATTGAAATTTAGAACAAAAATTTCATAAGCGATGCAAACTGTTTGTTTACTGACCGTCAGTTCGAATGCATTTGTAGACTGAAAGGCCTGATGATACCGAAAGTCGAAACCTGGGACGTAATTGACAATAGATGTGGAGCTGTACAAATCTCCAATCCAGCAGTTTCAGTTAATGGCTTCAATTATGTCAAAGTTTGTATTGTTTTTTAGGATTATCTGGGCCACGTGGAAGAACTGGTCGTGCTGGAATTGACGGAACTTCAGGACTTCCGGGCGTGTCAGCTTGGATCCACAATTCAACTCAACAGCTTCTAGTTCCTCCATCTATTGCAAGTGAGATAAAATTCTATTAATTTCATGACTTGAAGAAAATTGAATACATTCCTTATAAACAAAATTTTTACATGTAATGCTTTTCCACTTAGAAATGAGAATTACCACCTTAAAAGCGATATTTATATATTTACTTTTCAGTTGGTGGTGAAAATGTAGTCGTTCAAGAAGGCGAAAGCGTGAAGCTCCGATGTGGTGCGACTGGACTTCCACCTCCAACAGTCCAATGGGCTGGTGCAGGCCCCACATCTGGATCTTCACCGGGAGCCGCTCTACGCCTGGGGGCGTGGAGAGCGTCATCTGCCAGCGGACCACTCCTAGAGATTCCCAGGGTTTCCAGAGCTCATGCAGGACACTATACGTGTACGGCTCATAACGGAGTGCCACCACAAGCTACGAGGATTTTCAGACTGGAAGTACATTGTGAGTGAACTTGCAAAAAAAATCTGATCACGGTAGAACTTTCGGCTGAAATAAACAAACCTTTTCATCAACCTTCTGACTATTGACGTTTCAACTGTTGAGATGATTGATTAAAGTATGTTAAAAGTTGAGACTTAAAGACATAACAGAACTTTCGTGTATGGTCTCATTTTTACATGAAAATGTAGCCCGATTAAATTTTTTTGAATTGTTGCAACTTTTTACGATTCCACATTTTTTGTACTAACGACCCGGATTTCGCCTTTCGGCATCTTGAGGCATTCTATCACACGGATGCAACGGAACTGACTATGTTGCATCCATGTAATAGAATATCTGACGAACAATGAAATTTGAATTGTTACAACTTTATACGATTCCACATGTTTTTGTCACTGACGACGCGGGTTTCGCCTTTCGGCATCTTCAGGCATTCTTTCACACGGATGCATCAGAACTGACAACCCAACAGAATCCGGATCGTTAGTGACAAAACATGTAGAATCGTCGTTATATTCTAATACAAGTATTAGTTTGAACACGGATGCTTGTATTGTACTTATAAATATTTGAGTATAACAATCAATACTCTACAACATAGTCTCTCAACCTTTTTACATCCGCGGACCACCAAAAAGACTAAAAATGTTTTGCGGACCATCAACATTGGAATAAAGCATAAATATTTTTGCAATTGATTTTTTATTCAAAATATTCAATTTTGCAACACAGTATGCTAATATAATAATATTTAAGTATATTAAAAGAAACAGTAATAAAAATAAATTATTTAAATATCCATAAAATTCGATTGTTTCATGACTCACCCAAAAAACTTCGCCGACCACCAGTTGATAAACTATACTCTACAATATGCTGTCTTATTATTGAGACGTTGACGTTAATCAGTGGGGTAAACTGAACGCCCAAGATTTTGAACCATTTGACAGAACTGTCATTACAGTTGAAAAATGACTTTTTCAAATATAAATAACATTCCATTTGATCTTTCATGTGTTAGTACGAAAGAGGTTTTGGTTCAGTTCATCCTTATGATGTCTAATTGTGAACTTTGATTATACAAAAACAAGTTCAACTTTCATACTATATGTATGTATTAATTACAAAAATCCATTTGTCTTTCAGTTCTACCAATGATCCGTATAATCAACCAGATGGTTCCAGCGAGAAATGGATCCACTATTTTACTAGAATGCGAAGTGAGTTTCTGAAATATAACTGTAGAAAAATACGGATAGGGGTAAATAAAAGGTATAAATACACCTTTCCCTCGATTTACACGGTACTTTTTTCACACGTTTTCGCTTTTACACAGATTGAAAATGAATTTGAACCTGTCACATTTACAGCTAAAATCATCCTCGAAAGACTCGAATTGGGAAGTAAATTAGGCAATCATTTTGTACAAAATGATTCAAATGTTGAAGGGTCCTTCGATTCTAACGTGATATTAATCAATGCTTGGCTCAATATGATGAGGTCCGTAAAGATCTAACAAGAAATTCAAAACAAATGTTAATAACGGATTTTATTACCAAATCTCCCCGAGGTGTAAATGTTTCTATTTCAAACATCGAATTGGCACAAATAATTCCGAGTGATGAAAGTGACTTTGAACCAATGGTGAAGAAGAAATTGACAGTGATTTGTGATAGTGATCAATGATAAAAACTCCACCGACCGTCACAATAATTTTTTTATGAATCTTTTGGATTTAATTTTGTTGTTCCTCTACATATGCTTTATGTGTATTTAATTAATAATTTTGTTTTATTTATATATTTTAGAAAACAATCAAATTATGCGTTTATGTGTACTTTTCGATTTACGCGGTTTTACATTAAAAAAATTACAATTTAGATTTGCACGTTTTTCTCGGAAACTTATCTACCGCGTAAATCGAGGGATAGACGTACTCTTTATTTCAAGCATTGGTTGTAATTTATTTGTTTTTTTTTACAGGTCGAGGCGTACCCAGAACCTCTGCGCTATTGGGAACGTGCTGACGGTAGACTCCTGGAACCGGCTGACAGATTCCGTCAAGAAGTAAATGGAGGTCTGATGGGCAGCAGCAGTGGAAGTGGAAGTGTCACTCTTGGGTCTGGCGGAGCACCGTACAGGTCTCATATGCGGCTCAGGGTTTTGAGAATACACCCTAGTGATCTTGGACAGTACTACTGCATTGCCAAGAATGAACTTGGTTTGACTAAAGGAGTCTTCACAGTTTATGGTATGTGTTTTGAAGTAAAATACATTGTTAACATACGATGAAAAAATAGCAATTTGTTTTAGTTCTACAAAATTTTATAAGATATCGTTGATAGCTATTTCGGCTCATGTCATCGTCAGAACTATCGATAATTCTCACGATGGCGTGAGCCGAAATAGCTATCAACTATATCTTATAAAAAAAATTAGAACTAAAATACCTTGCTATTTTTTCAGGCATTGATTGATAGGGCCGTTTTAATAATAATACTGTCCAAAAATTTCGTTCGGAATTATACGTTGAACATGAATCAAGTCAAGATAAACAACAATTGCTTTATTAATTTTATCAATTTTACCGACAACTGTATACTGTGAAAGATCATGCAGTGTAATGCATTTAAAAAAAAAAATATCGAAACTATTTTTATCACATTTGAGACATTTCCATAGAACAGTTGATGTTTATAATGCGGCGACAGTGAAATTTCACTTGAGAACATTGACCAATTCATTTTATTGTAACAGGAAAATATATGACTGTAAAACATAAGCCAATATTACACAGAGCCAAATATGTTCTTTTAATAGTCAGTTCTGTTGCATCCGTGGAATGGAATGCCTGAAGATGCCGAAGGGCGAACCCCGGGTCGTTAGTGACAAAACATGTGGAATCGTACACAATTGTAACAAATTCAAATTTGATATTGAAATTCCATCAAGCACCTTCAGTCGATATCATAAAATATATGTTCTTTTGTTTGATTTATGATATCAACTGAAAGTGCTTGATGGAATTTCAATATCAAATTTGAATTGTTACAATTGTGTACGATTCCACATGTTTTGTCACTAACATAATGCGCTTTTGTTGCTTATAAACAAGACCTGTTTGAACTTTTTCTTTGTCAAATGTCATCCAGAGCAAGATCCTTCGCTTGGGACTCCACCACCAATAGAAGGAGTATCAGGTCTCGCTGGTGAAGGAATGGAATGGGGTGCTCGTCCTCCTCCGCTGGCAACTCTTGAAGAACTCTGCCCTATCGCACCACCCTGTCCTAACTGCCCCAAGTGTTCGGACCCAGCATTGTCACTTGCCGATCTTTTAGACCATTTACGAATTGAACCACTCGGTGGGAAAACGTACAAAGGACTACCAGCAAGAGTAACAGGTAAAGATGAATTTTAAAATCAATATATTTAAAGACTTTATACAAATTCAAATACACATATCCCTCGATTCACACAGTTCTTGTTTTACACGGATTGAAAAAGAATTTGAACCAATTAAATTTACAGCTAAAATCATCCATGAAGGACTCGAATTGGGAAGTAAATTAGGTGATCATTTTCTACAAAATGACTTAAAAGTCGTGCAAAGCTGTAATAATTCAAATAAAATTCGATTGTTTCGGCTCACCCAAAAATCTCCGCGGACCACCAGTGATACATGATCCACCGGTTGAGAAACCATAAGTTAGAGCAGGGATTCCCAACCTTTTTGTACTCTAGAGCGCATTCTTAAATATCGGTAGGGTGGCGGGCACCACCGATTTTTTTCTACGGATATTTATAATAAGACATGAATGATAAATAAAAAAGAAGATCTCTATGTTTATTGTCACTATATAATAAACCTTGTTACTTAAAAAAAATAAAACTAACAAATATATATAAATATTTTACATTTTTAATGAGTTTTTATGAAAAAATCTGTTTAGTTCAAATCGTGGCGGGCACACACGAATTGTTCCGCGGGCACGGGGCTGGGAATCCCTGAGTTAGAGCATTAACGAAGTTCAACAGTGTTTTCTGAGCTTATATAGATGTGTATAATATTAGTTTAATTTTTAATTAAGTTTTTTAATTTGCACAAGCTATAAACATACATATAGTTTATAATTTTTTTAACACACCTATCAAATAAATACCGTAGAAAATATAAATCCACTTGATTCTCGTTTTGCATGGTTTTGAAATAACACGGTTAAGCAAAAAAGAATATATAGAATGTATTCTTTGTGCAAACATAAAATCTAGTTTACTTCTAACAAATAAGTTTTAACCTTTCGCAACAAAGTGCGGGAAAACACAATCTTACAATCTCAGAATGCTAGCTCTATATATGAGCTTTTGTTGGAACATTCCCATTGAAATTCATTGTGCTTTCTGTTGAATGGCATCTTTTGTAATGTTTTTGGGAAAGTTAAGTTTTGCTTTCAGCGATAAAACTACTTTTTCCTCTTTATTTCCAGACTGTGTTTTATATGCTATCGGGAAACCGGTCTACCACCGATATTCTGATCAAAACTTTGGATCCTGGATGCGAGATGCAGCCATCAGCGGTGATCCAACTGTAAGTTGACAAAATGAAAGTAATTCTTCTTCTTTCGGCCATATTCCACGTGAACACCTTACTACACTTTCATGATTATTAGTCACACATTAATTCTTTGATTCCTTATTACCCCCAAAAATTTCTTTTTTACCCCATTTAGAATAATGTATTCCGATTCCCCGACCGATGCTTTAGTGGCATGCTTGTTAATAAATCAACACTTTACAGTCCACACATTTTCGCTAAATAACTACACCGAATTTTTTTTTCCTGTTTTGATTTTAGACCTCGTGTATATTCTTCATCCGTCTATCGATAAATTTTGAAAGTAAGAATTAAAAGTCATGTTAATTTTTGGTAGTTTAGCTGCGCGTATCCGAAGACGCCACATTGTGCGTTCCCGGATCGTGAGTTTGTCGTTTATGAGGCAATAATTTAAAACATTTTTATCGGTCATATTCAAAATGGAATTGAAAGATCAAATATTTGTTGAATCTTTTGTACTATAAACTAATTTCAATGACTCAAAGGAACATTCAAAAGGAGAATGATGTGATAGTTTGTTCCCAAAATATGCATAATAGTAGAACTTTGTACGATTCCACATGCTTTGTCACTAACCACCCAGGAACTGAATCTGAACTGTCAGTTCTGTTGCATCCATGTGATAGAATGCCTGAAGATGCCGAATGGCGAAACCCGGGTCGTTAGTGACAAAACATTTGGAATCGTACAAAGTTGTAACAATTCAAATTTGATATTGAAATTCCAGCAAGCACCTTCAGTCAATATCATAAACTATGCATTTACTAGTTGACTGTTTACTTTGTGTTCGACGCTTGAAAGATAACAATGATGCTTAACTCTATCGAATCATTGCACCTGATAAAGACTCAGAAGAATTTATACCGAGTTTCGGGAATAGATGCTTGTGTTGGATATTGGCAGTGATGTGATTTGACTTCACAAGGAACTCAAATATTAGAGAACGTACCAAACAACACTCTGTTATGTTGCTAGTTATGAAAAGACACTGGAATTGGCTGGGCCATTTGCTCCAGAGGGACTCAACTTTGCCTGCTTCGTTTTTTGACTTAAGTAATTCCAGATGATTTTCAGGTACTCTCAGGTAAAACTGAGGAATTTCAGTGCAAAAAATACATTTGATAGGTGATAGAGAAGCTTGAATGCGCCCTATGGTAGCCATATACTCCATATAAGACGAAATATGATTGAAGAAGGAGACATTTACTTCATATTTAACACAGCAAAGGTACTATTGATGGAAAATATTAATGAATAATCTCATATCTTTTACAGGGTGACAAAATCTGGGTGACCCGTGAAGCCGACAACAAACATCTTTATGAATTTGCTAACAAAAGTTCATACAGGAAAGATCAACCAACAAAGTTCTACAATCTTGAATCAGATTATGTGGTATGTAATTTTATATTCACCTTTATCAAACCTTTCAAGCAAATTCAACTTTTTCACACACCATACCCAGAATAGCCTTTCAACTACTTCAAATATCCCATCAGAGATTTGCAATTGAACTCAGTGTCGTTAAAGAGTTTGCATTACTTATATACAATAGGAATTACAGAAAGTATAACTCCTCAGTAAATATAGAGGTTTAATGCAAATTCAAATCAATTTTAATAACTACAAACTTAATTATAATTAGATTCAAATTTGGAAAAGGTAATCTTTTTAAAAATGCAACATAATGACAGTATAATGAGAGGTTTTACATTTATCATTAAAATGTAATAAGCAAGCTTAATACTTAAAGACACCTACATATTTTTAAAGGGCTTGATTTAGGAAGGATTAAATATTATTATAGAAATTTAACTAATCAAATTTTTGACTGATTAAACTAACCTCAAGTAAAGAATATAACAATTAAGAATTAGGGAGATTTAACTGTTCATTCAATATTGACTGTGAGCTTAATTGTGTTCTGTTTATATCTTAGATCTCCTAATAAAATAGAAAGCTTAAAAAGCTTTAATGATTCAAATTTAATATTGAAATTCTATTGAAAATCCTCTATCAATATCAAATCTGGCTTTTTACCCAACTATTTTTTACTCTGTTTAACCATGCTCTGTTTATTTCGAAAATTTCTTGATAAAACAGTTCAGGATCTATTTGCTATTAAGTACTATGTATGTTATATCGATATAAAAACTTATTGTACGATGTTGCCACTGATTCAATAATAATCCTTTAAACTCCATATGTTGGACGCCAGTTACTATTAGATTTTCAATGATTCCATAATACCAATAAAATTCTTATTGTGTTTTCAGCAATGTCCAAAATACAAAATGAATAAGACTTCTTCTTTTTCCAAGTGGCGCATCTAAATACATATGTTAAATTATACTCCCCTTTTTTTACTCTCAGGGTAATGGCCACGTCGTGTTCAATGGTTCACTTTACTACCACGCTGGAGGAAATAAAGCATCTCGCTTAGACCTCGGAAGAGGACGAGTCAGTGTCATGCTGGAAGTTCCAGGAGTCGCAATACCTCCTTCAAAGGCGCTTTACTCTACAGCCCACACTTATATGGACTTCAGTGTTGATGACAATGGACTTTGGCTAATTTACGCAATAGAAAACTCTAATAATACAGCAGTTGCAAAGGTTTATTTGTGTTTTAATTATTGAATGATCCAAGACAGTCAATTAAGTCACTTTTGTCTCAAATGCATCACTTGTATTAATAAGCCACTTACCTTTTAGTGGATGTATCGACAAGCTTAAATCAATATTTAATTTTCCCCCCAAAATTATTTTGTGTTTTTTCCAAAATATATTTATTCCCATTTCGTTTTATAATTACAGTTAGATCCAGACAGCTTACAACCTCAGTATATATGGAATATATCAATCAATCATCACAAGGTATTATGATAAACTTATTTTTTAATTAATAGACCAAATTTATGATATCGACTGAAGGTGCTTGATGGAAATTCAATATCGAATTTGAATTGTTAAAACATTTAACGATTCCATGTGTTTTGTCATTCACGAGCCGGGTTTTGTCTTTCGGCATCTTCAAGCATTCTATCACACAGGTGCAACAGAATTGACGCATTAATTACTAATTTTTTTGTATCCTTTACGTGAGATCAGTTCAATGAATCAACAATCTCATGAAGTAAATTCCTATACTACGTCACTTGATTTAATCGTTACTTACCAAATTGATGTAAGTAAGTATTTCTTAACAAAATAAAATGCCCAATTACATTTTAACGATACTTGATTATTATTTGCTGTAAAATTCTTTCAAGAATGACTCATTAACAGTATTTATCGATAATGAAACTTATCACCGACAATTGTGTTAAATATTATTAAATCAATGATATTGAATTTATTTTAGCTGTCATTTAGTTCTTGCTTTGGGGTCTGTGTTTTCCTTCAATTAATATCTGGTATATAGACAATGCTCACTATTCATTGTGAGTCAGTTCTGTTGCATCTGTGTGATAGAATGTCTGAAGATGCCGAAAGGCGAATAGCAATAAAATAGTACACAGTTGTAACAATTAATACCAGTGAGAAATACTATGAATTATTATTGACTAAAAAACACTTAAATGCTTCACTGCTTATTCACAAATGATTCTACAATTTCAGTCATTATAACCGACCACAATAAATGTCACAACAATTCTCAATATGTGAACAAAAAATGAAATATCATTGTTATGGTATACAGTCTGTTTGGTATGGTTTGGCTTAGCCCTTGATATAGGACAACACAACTTCATGTAAATGATTGTACCACTAGACCTCAATTTCATATTGAGAATTCTTTCAACATAATGTATACCCCCATACTGACCATTGTGTTGCAATATTCATTAATATCTTTACTTTTTGTTTGATAAGGTTGGCGAGATGTTTATCGTATGCGGTGTTCTTTACGCCGTTGATTCGGCAACAGAAAGAACAACTAGAGTACGGTTGGCTCTAGATTTGTACAGGAATACACTGCTGGATGTGGCTTTACCTTTCACCAATCCGTTCAGAAAGACTACTGCCTTAGCCTACAGTCACCGGAATAAGGTAAACATAAAATATTTTTTTGCATAAACATTCAAAACATTTGAGTGTATATGAAGAAAACTGAATTTTCTTGTTTAATTTTTAGCTGATAGATTTAAAGTGTTTTCACCAATAGATCGGCCTGATCTGAAGTCAAAAAGGTTCAAATATATAAATTTATATTTTTGGTCTGACAAAGTATTGTTGCATTTTCAGCTATTTTTTTAAATCATTTTTTTTTTCATCAAAACAAAATTTACAAAATGGACATATACTATTCTCATAGTATATTTTTAAGAATTTACAAATAACACATGTTTAAAATTATCTTGTCTATGGTTCTACTACCACAATTCAAGTTTGATATCAAATAAATAATTTCAAGTGGCAATAATGTCAACTAAATCTTTGATATGGCAATTTTGACAGATCGCATAGAAAGTGGCGCCATCACCATCTGTCAGTTGAATTTATTTGTTCAAATGGCAGCTAATTCAAAAAATAATGATTTATTTGCTGAAATTTATGACAATAATAACAGTATTGTGTAATAACTGTTAAAAATATACTTTGGCATAATCAAATCATTTTAAATTTTGGGCTTACACCTTTATACCTTTTAGTACACATATTGTAGAATTAAATATTTTTTGAATAGTATAAGTGTGTAATCTCTTTTACTGTGATTGTGATAACATCGTTTGGGTAAAGTAAGTTAAATTGTTAATAAATGATAAATATATATTTTTATATAACTGTCAATTTTTTTAATTATTTAGGTTGCCCAAATTTACATCCTGGATTCATTCAACTTTGTTTATACCCAAAAATTCATACATAATTATATTATGTTCATATGAGTATATATGAGGAAAACTGATTATGATCACTATGTTAAGTCGTGCATTAATTCATTCATTCATTTTTTTTCGTAATGCCTTTCTGTCAAGAATTGAGAGTTAACAACTTGATATTGCTATTATATAAAAAAAAAAAAAAACAATAACTCATTAAAAATATTAATCGTTGATGAAATTTATCACAGGCGATCATGCTAATTATTATAAGATCGATATTTTTAAATTTGTTTTAGCTGCCAATTATTTCTTACCTTGGGGTTTGTATTTTCCTGAAATTATTACCTTTGGTATATAGACGATGCTAACTTCTTTTTGTGCAACAGTTTCGTTGCATCCTTGTGATAGAATGCTTGAAGATGCCCAAAAGCAAACCCGGGTCATTAGTGACAAAACATGTGGAATCGTACAAAGTTGTAACAATTCAAATTTACATTGATAATGACTGATTATTATTTTTTAGGAACTTTATTCTTGGGATAGAGGAAATCAGCTGACATATCCGGTGCGTTATCATGAAATCGGATATAACATGACAACACAGACAGATACAGGACTTCCTAATGCACAGCTTGCAGCTCCACCTGATGATTGATAGTTTCTTACACCAATCAGCACCTGTTCATTATGATTATCGTGTTATATATGCATTAACGAGATGAAATCTGTCAATTGTATATTTTTAGATATGGGTATAAAAACAAATTTAACAGTAAAGCATCATACAATCATCAAATTTAAGGTAAATGATAATTTAACTTTTATTTCTGATAAAGAAATCGTATGTGTAAAGTAATAAGTTTTAAATTAATTGATTTAAATTCTGACCATTTATTATGTTGCCAATGAAAATATTTAATCACTTAAACGCTATAAGATTCCTAACGCTCTTTATCTTTAATCCCGTGCATGGCACGCAGAACATGAAAAATGAAAATATATACTGACCATAGCCAATTTTTACTGTTTTCAATAATCTAATTATTTATACGCACAGTGACATCTATTGGAATCATAATGAAATATTATTTATATTCAAACAAAATGTCTGCTCTCATATTTAAGGTGTTGAACAAAACTATTCATTTGCTAGTGACAACTTTCATTCACCTCCATTAATTTATGAACAAAATGCCAATGGAGACCATTTCATATTTTTATAAATGTATTTTTAATCGTATATTACATGTTCCTTTATAATACTTTAATAATTTTATTGCACACATATCAGGGTTAATAATTTTAAAATTTATTTTTTTATCTACAATATTGTAATGTTTGTTAGTAGTAAGTGAAAATATAATATAAGTTATTCAGAGGTTTCGGTTTTTCTGCTTACCATTATTTCGGCCGGGGCCATCATCGATAGTCAATGTCTGTCGCTTTAGTTGTGGTGCTCATATGCTCGAAGATAGAATGAAGGATTTTTTTAAGACTTATGTGACCTGCCCCACTCTACTACCTTCTTAACAGTAAATTTTTTACAAGACCCTCAAGTCAAGACAGAAAAGAAATTCTTATATCGGTTAGAGCAAATTTGGTATTTGGAAGGGCATTGATATGTTACAGTCAATCGAAATTATTGATACTGTAATAAAATAAAACGAGTTTTGTCCCATTCGCAATTTATATTTTGATAAATTTCACAACACATACAACATTGTAATATTTGTACTTGCGGGTGGTAACATAAATCACAAATAAATATTTATTTACAAAATAAAGTGGTTCGATAAACATTTCACTTATTATCAATGGTAATCAAAACAAAAAGATGGATAATTCAGCAATTTCCTGTGATTTTAATGTTATAATTCAAATATTCTTCATAATTGGGTATGCAAAAAGGAACTAACCAACATTTCAGCAAGTTTTATAGCAGTAATGAATTCAAAATATTAATAATTCACCTTCTACACATTATACAGTTTTGAAATTACGTCTGCTGTTGTATTTTAATTCAAAAAGGCAAAACAATCAAAGGATAAATAGCCATTATGTCTTCACACCATTGTCAGAGCTAGGTTTAACTCATTTTTTCCTACTGTTGCAATGTCAGCTAATAACATCTAACTTGCTTTATTCCCGTTTGGATAAGTATTATCTAATATATATTGAGATTGTACTAATCATTGGCTAAGAGGCGTTGTGTCTTATGCTGTGTTCTTTCAGGTTTGAACCTATCAGAGTGAGCAATACTTTTTGGTTGATATTTTTCAAAGCAAAAAACTAATCTGTCAAAATCAAGTAAAAAATGAGTTAAACCTTTATTAGAAAATTATGCTTTTTATCACAATAGAGTTCTAGAAAGTAAATGCCAAATAATCTTTGGCAGTTATATTGTGTACAGGAGTGGCCAAGAGTGGCATATTTGTTTCGTTTGATTATTGATTCAAAAAGACAAGTGAAAATATAGTTAGATCCGTTTTCCATAAATCTATTGTTTTGGTGGATAAATTTTGTATTTCTATTGCTCAAATTATCTTCTTTCTATGTATTGATTAATTTTAGCCATTTTAGCTTCAGATGGTCATTCTATAGGCATGAGACAACTATGCTGGAAGGTTTCTAGGGAATCAAAAATGTCAGAGCATACTTTAAGTAACATATGAAAAATAATAATATTAGAATATAAATTTTCATATTTAATTTTTATCTGATAATTCAGTGTTTAGACCAAAAGATCAGCTTTGAGATGCTCTCCAACACTGATGAGTTGTGCCAATAGATCAATCTTCTGAAGCCAAAAAGGATTCAAATATATAAATATATACTTTTGGTCTGACAAAATGTTGTTACAATAATTGTCAGCCATTAACTAAATCATTTTTTTTGTCAACACAAAATTTACAAAATGGACATACACTATCCACATACAATAGTATATTCTTAAGAATCAACAAATAACACAGATTTAGTTATCTCACCCTTAGTTCTACTACCAGAGTTCAAGTTTGACATTAAATAAATAATTTCAAGTGGCAATAATGTGAACTAAATTTTTGATATAGCAATTTTGACAGATCGCATGGAAAGTGGTGCCATCACCATCTGTCAGTTGAATTTATTTTTTGCAAATGGCAGCTAAACCATTTTGAATCATTTCTTTGCTGAAATTTATGAAAATAATAACAACATTGTGTAATAACTGTTAAAAATATACTTTGGCATAATCAAATCATTTAAAATTTTGGGCTTATATCTTTATACCTCTTGGTACACACATTGTAGAATTAAATACTATTTGAATAGTATGAGTGTATCATCTCTTTTACTGTGGTAGTGGTAACATTGTTTGGGTAAAGTTAAGTTAAATTGTTAATTAATGATCAATATATATTTTTATATAAATGTCAGATTTTTTAATTATTTAGGTTGTCCTTAATTTATATCCTGGATACATTCAACTTTGTTTATACCTAAAAATTCGCACGAAATTGTATTAAATTCATCTGGCATTCTGGATAAGGTATATTAAAAATTCACTACAGAAAATTAGCAGGGTTTGGTAAAGAATCAAAACAGTGAGAAAACGTGCGAAATTATATTTTTTTTTAACCCTTTCCCTGTTAAACTGCAAACAGAATTAGTTTCCAATCTTTATGCTACTATGCAAACTTCATGGTTATAGTGTTGCAAGTAACAATAAATTAAATGTTGATTTTTTGGTTACATGTGTGAAATTTTATAAGTCAAACAGATGTAAATCAAGGACTACCTATACATAACCAAGCTTTTGTATCAAATAGTAAACACATAAGACATAAAGAATATTGGAGATATTAACCCTTTGAGGAAAATGATGGCATGTGTGCGTCCAAAATATTGTGCAATCTATTACCACTTGCCGTTAGCATATTTTTATTAAATTTTCTTCATACATAAACATTATTTGGAAACAATCTATAACCAAATAATAGAAGGTGCAAAATTTTATTGCAGTTTGGTCACTCTTTGAATTGGTGTTAATACAAAACCACATAGACTCAAAACGCAATAAAGATCTAAGCCCGAATGGGAAGTAATAATGTCTATTAGAAAATTATTTAAACTTCTTAACTTTAAAACTTGAAATAAAACGTAACATATCTCCCAGAATGACCTATAAGAATAAATTTAAAAATACAAAAAAATAACTGACTCCTCAAAGGATTAGCAAAAATATTGAAACAAAGGTTATTTATATTTCATATTAAACATATTTTACTATAAATATGTATTTGCTATACAAATTAGATTTAAAAAAAAATAGTAATCAATCAAAAAACAACTTACTTGAAAAGGTATTGTTGCAAGTTTAGTACCGAATCATAGGATTTTCAATCATATTGAGTTGTTTTACACAATAGTCAAATCATTGATAGATTTTTCTTTTTTAATACTAGAGGAAACATTGAAACACGTCTACTCGTATCGAAAGGAATTTGTCTAACGTCCACACTATAATATGAACCACAACATTTTTGTGATATTATATTGGATTCGAACAATAAGGAAACTATTCTGATGCTGCTATTCAACAAATTAGAAGACAGATTCTACACACCAATGGACCTCAATTCTAGGAACCGAAAGATGAAAAACACTTGTGAATGAAGAAAACTGATTTCATTCCACTACCGGAAAACTAATCATAAGATAAAACTACCGCTATTGTCGATAGAAATAAACGACTGAAGCTAGTGTTGGCATTCGAGTTGTGTGAAATCAACTGTATTTGGGTTAAATAAACTATTGTTTTAATCATGCTACGGTAAAGTAGTGTATTATGAGCTCCCAATATAGGTGATCAAGTTAACTGATTGGCCTGGCAATTTTTGCAAACTCTGAGCATGAAAAAACCCTTAATAGAAGCATATTGATCTACCATTATCAGTTATTCACCAGAAGAAGGCGGAAATAAAATAGTCAATCTTTAGCAAGCAGCTTTCAAATATATTTCCATTATATCATGGCGGCCATGAGAGGTAGATTAATAAACGCCATCTTTAATGGTTGATCTGTATGTACTATATATGGGTCGTTTGCAAACAAATCAATCAAATGATTTGATCTTTTAGAGTATGAGTCATTCATTCACTCCTATGGCAATTTCGTCATGTAGTAAATCAGTTTTTTGTCTACTTTAATGTTATATTGACCGAAGCAGATAGAATGAGAAAAAAAAAGACTTACATTCAATTTTCGTTTAGATTATCTGTAAGTCAAACTCAAATTCAAAACCAAGTGATGATTTTTTTTAATATAAAAATATACATAATGATTTTATAAATCCAAATAATCATTAATCGGTATTATTGTTTTGTAAAAAAAATAGTTAAGTAATTATGCACTTTCGGTCCCTTCTCATTAAATTTAATATAATATGGATATTTCTTTTTACGTTTAAATTACTTATTTCTATTATTTTTATGTCAAATGTTTTTTTTCTAACATGGTAACACTATACTAAACCGGCAATTCATTTTTAATTATAGAACCCTAAATATTTCATGAATTATGTCATAGTCAATACAAGAAATTAATAACTTGTAACGCAAGTTTTGTAAATCTAACGATTTATGTTACATGAAAATTTCTATCAATTAAGTTTTAATATTTCGTAGCGCAAAAGGGAACCAACTCACAATTTTTATCCAATGTACTTGCAAATTTGGTATATGAATATATATTAAATCCTTTGCACTTAAATGGCACCATAGAACCTGGGTGAAATTAATTTTTCTCTAATAACTCATAACCATTCGGGTGCCAAGTCATTGAAATATAATTTATAATGTATTTATTTTTCAATATCAAACATAATTCGATTTAAATTTTATAACCATTCAAATTTGAAAGTGACACTTTCCATTATTGAAGTTACAACTTTAATTGTGTGCCATTGTTTTTTGAGTGCAAAGAGTAAAATGAGGTTTGTGCGCTTTTGGATGTTAAAACATTTATTTGTGGGTTAGCCGATTTCCTCAAACACATGTTAATAAAATATGGTTCTACAAAAGCTATTTGATGCGAATGATATGAATGATTGTTATTTATATTAGTAGATTAGGTTCTACAATAGCTTTGATTGTCAGAAAATGATAATGTCCGATTGCTGGTCGTAGTGGGTAAACTGGATACGATTATTTTTTCACTATGTATTCCTTGAATAAGAACATCTTTTTAAGGCAGGAGTTTCATTGGAGAACTCACTATATTATGTATCATGGTATATTGTAAACAGAATCTCACATTTTATCAAAAAAGACAGACATTAACCCGAATATCATTTGATAGACAGCAATTAATCATAACCCACAGTTACTTGTTAGTGGAATACAATATTTTGCTGTTTTTCAAGCAAATTTCAGAATACTATACATTGGAATGATTTCCTGTCTGTAGACCGATTGAGCTGTTTGATATATTAACATGAAAGATGTCAACCAAAAACAAAAAGACACTTCTTAAAGGCAAAATGGTTTTACTCCCAAATATGTAAAAAAAACTGTTCAGAAATTTTCCAATAGGTGTTAATGATCATCATATAGGCGATTATAAGATTAGTAAGTTGTTGGCTTCTGTGACGGATCTCACTGGTTCAAATCCCAGTACCTGTAGTAGTAAAATCAAAAATGGGGCATAACGAAACAGGTTAGCCAACTTTTTACTATATATTTAATACAAAATTTCATAAAATTTACAGTGACATCTGTTGCTTGTGTAGTGACAGCTCGATCAGTCACAGCAGGTTATTGAACATAGGTTATTTCGACCTTACGCCATACACAGATATGCATGAAAGTTACATGATTTAAAATACAATTAATACAAAGACTAGGTAATAAAATACAAACAATCTTCTCAAGAAAATTTAATACGTTATCAAAAAATAATAATGTAGGTATTTGAAATAAATATTCTGTTACTCTCTTAAAGTAATAAAATTAATAAAAAATCAAAAATAAATACACGTTTTATTTGACTTAATAAGAGGTAATAATAATTTTCATATAAAAATAAATTAGTAAATGTGTAAATGGACATATCTTCTAAAAAAAAAACTTACACAAACTTAAACAATTATTAGAATGTATCTTTACATGACAATGAAGACTAGATTTCATTGACAGTGATTGCACGCAAATATTATAGTGATTTCATAAATTATTAATGAAAAAACAAACATAATTTAAAATAAAAATTGCTGGACATATGCTCAAAGGTACACCATAGCTGATAATTTTAAATACTACAGGACAAAGATTAATGATTTACATAGCCATTTTTTACTTGGCGTACGACAAACTAAGTTTGAATATTTCTTGAGCCACAATGGATAGAATATCTAAGTCACCCGGGCAAGTTTTCAAGCGACATTATTATTTTAAATTGAATCAAATGAATATGTAACTAATTGATCAGGATAATTAAATTTATCACGTTCATGTAGAATTCGAAATCATCAGATAAGGAGTTTTAGCACAAGGCATACGAAAACAGAATGTACAATATAATACAATACGTTTGATAAAATTTAATTAGGTTGTAGGTAAATTAACATAATTTGTGTATAAAATATATGATAGAAAAGTAATTGTAACCGTATTTAATAAATCAAATTTTGTATGTCACGATGAAAAAGGGTGAAAGCACCAAATTGTCATAATAATAAATATTGGTCGCGGGACACTTTGATTGTTGCTGTGGATAGTTAATAGATAGGTTTCTTTTTTGTTAAGCATTGTGGAAAAATACAAACATCAAATATTTAATCGTTCAAAAAAAAATGAAGTAAACTCAAGAGGTAAAAGATCATCTGTGCGTGTTTGTCAAATTCAAGATTTTGACATATTTCTATTGCTGTGTTTAAAATACAAAACGTTAAAATTTCAGTCATTTATTCGAGAGTGGTTGATTGCACAAATGACCTTTTGCATCGAAAGCAAACATCATGAAACTAATAATTTTAAATTACTTGGTCAAAATTTTACATCACAATCACATTACAACATTTACATTACAGCTTAACTGTCAAATTTCCTTTAAAAAATGTCGGCATCTGGTCTAGTGGTGCCTTAGCAATCAAGTGCGTCTAGGTTCAAACTCCAGTAATATCGAAGTCAAATTCAGATATTTTTTATTTGAGTTTGTGAAATTTCTTACCCTTGAGTTGGTCTCTCTCTTCTCTCTGTCCAAGTCAATCCGGTAAGAATTCCCAGTTTTTAAAACCTAGTGACTGATTGCCAGATATTTAAAGAAATTATATATAAGTATATTTTTATAGTAAAATAAAAATGCCAAAAGCCCATAATAGCAAGAAGAATTCGATAAATTCTTTAAACGAAATTTATACCTTCATTTGGAAAATGTTAAAAAATAAAATTGTAGCAGTTCGCATTTAATTTACATAAAATATTTGCTAGACATTGTCGTACATTAGTTAATGAAATGTTTTAAACAAAACCGATCTATAAAGGACCGTTTTTAATAAATAAATACATAAATAAACTATATGCTTGTATGGTTAAACATTAAACATTGATTAGAAATACTTAAAAATATGCCTTATTTAAATATTATTTGGGAATCACAAACATTGTGTTTAAACATCAACTGAAGAAAATTATAAATATATATATATATTATATCTTTTTTAATAGGAAGACATTCACATCTTTGTATACATTTTTATCTAATTTTTTCTTAAATGCAATCCTTATTTTTTAAAACAACGCAAGACCTTCGGGGGTCTGAACACAAAGTTGCGTTATGTGGGAACTACTAGAACTAGAATTGCATCAAATAAAAAGCAAAACATTTGTAAATATACATATATATAAAAGAGGCATTTGAAAAATTGCTTTTCGTTATTCAAAAATGTACAATTTAAAATGAAATGGAACCCGATGACGATTTTCCAAGAGGCGTTAAGTTAGGCGACATGATATAGACAATTTCATTCGATCACATTTACGATTCCACATGCTTTATCACTAACAATCGCCTTTCGGCACCTTCATGCATTCAATCATACAGATGCAACAGAACTGACACAATGAACAATTATATCCTTTACTTGAGATTAGTTTAAAGAGGTGAAAACCTCATAAATTAATTTCCTATATTAAGTCACCTGATTTTTAATTCCTACAATTACCTGCCGATTTGAATAAGTAGGTATTTCTAAATCTAAAATTACCCAATTGCATTTAAATGAGTTGATTATTAATTGCTGTAGAATCCTTTCATAAATGACTCATTAACAGTATTTAGTGTTTATTAAAACTTATCATGGCAATTGAGTGTCATTATTATTAAATCAATAATATTGAAAGTTATTTCAGTTGTTTGTTTGGATCCGAGCCTTAAGGTTTGTATATTTCCATTGTAATTAACTCTTTTATATAACGGATGCTAACAATTTATTTTGAATCAATTCTGTTGTATTTGTGAGACAAAATGCTTGAAGATGCTGAAAGAAGATGAAGATGGGTTGTTAGTGACAAAATACGTGTAATCGTACAAAGTTTCAACTATTCAAATTCCATCAAGCGCCTTCAGTCGATATCATAAATTATATCAAACTTGAAGAGCAGTTATTGAAGCAGTTGATAAACTAAATAATTGATTAGAGTGGAGCTTTAAAAATCAGGTAGAATAATGATATTTTTTACTTATACCGAGCCTCGGAAAGTATCTATGTTTATTGAAGGATAGAGGAGGAACCGGTTCCATCATCAAGCTTACCAGAACTTCAGCATCACAAAAAGCTCTCCTACACGATAACAGATACAAGTGGAAAAACAGCAGATGCAAACAGAGGACAATAAAGTCATTTATTTCAATAGAAAAAAGGAATTTTGCGAAACAGACCGAATAAAGAAAACTAAACAGTAGCGCCATTGAATAAGTTTAGTACCAGAATTGAAAGCATAATTATTTACATTTTACCCCTAAAGATGGCAATATTAAATATCATCTAGTGTACCTATTACGTAGCACAACACAACATTAATATGAATGTTTTAATTTTGTGGCATATGTTGCAAAATATACACTAAATGCAAATGATAATAGCTTAGAAAAAACAATTCTTATAGTAAAGGTAATTATTATTTGGTCATGTATGTATTATGTCAGGTGATAGGTTTTAAACATTAACATGTAGTTTTTAATTATATTTCAAGATGAATTATATATCACTTTTAATGTGTTAACTGCCACTTTTTGATTAAGCTGGACATTTTGAATATTAAAAATTCATTTTCATTACTTATTTCCACAATGTATTTTATGATCAGGACCAGTTTCACTCATCGCGAGAATTATGTAGATGATCAATTAATAAGTATTAAAAAACGTGTTTTTGTTATTTAAAACGAATTATTTATATTTAAATGTACCAGGAATGAACATTTGTTATCAATGAAGCGCAAACTCAAATTTAAACCACATTTTTTGCAATATTGTATTGTTAAATTATTTCCAGAATTTTTAATAACAAACTGTCCGTAAACTAAATGCTTTATCAACTGAAACTGATCATTTTTTTAGTGCAATGCAATGTGTAATATAGTCATCCTGTTGTCATTATATGGAATTGAAAATACGTGACAGATGTAAGAAAACATTCAAATTTTAAACGTGACCAAAATCAGTCCTGTTTATTATATATTAGAATATGCAAAAGTACGATTTTGGAAATTGTATTTTAATTAGTTGAATAATAAATGCTTTTCCACCAAAAAGTTACATTTAACCTGTTCCCTGCTGAGTCACATAAAAGATTATCTGGCACTGTATATTTAAAAAAATAATTCAGTAAGGTTGGCGTTAACGTCACATACAGAGGTCAGCAGGAAACATCAGGTTATATTTCAGCACAAATGTTAGTCTTTCTCTGAAGTTTTTAAGTTTCATATACTGTTGACAATAGAATCGTTAGCAGTTAGAGTTGACACGTTAAAAGTGTAGGTTCTTTAGTAAAATTCAATGCAAAATAGATTGTAACAAATGAAATTAAAAAAAAATATTAAATTATAATATTTTAATCAGAAATTAGACATGATTCTTTTTTTCAATAACGCTTATTATCGAAGATGAGTTTAGACCTTTTTTAATTTATTAAATGTAAGTAAAAAGGGAACTATCAAAAATCTCATTTCAGCATTGTTGGATCATTTTACTGTAAAACGGCGTATATTTCTTTTATACTTACACATAGTGTCGAATATTTCTTTTGTATTAAGAACCGAAAGAATATAGCCAAGACAGTAAATATCGCGATATTTATTTTTTTATATAAAATCCAAACGTAAAAAAACAGTTGTGTCGTGAATACAGCGATTGATATATGAACACTTAACCTGATACTTTGAGGAATGTTAGAAAACAGTTTTAACTATGCGTATTTGGTCATTGAATTTAAAAAGCTTAACAAACAAAATAATTAATTTACAATCAGTACATAAATAGCTGCCGATCCAATTTTGCAATGTTTTCAAACTGACTAGACAAAAACTATATATATATATATATATATGAAGAAATATGAGATTTTTTCAATTTATTAATGTACAGTTTATCCTAGACACTAATAATAAAATACAACATTTATATTTCCTTACACAAAAATGAATTTATAAATTTTCTTTTGAATAATCTTGAAGAGTTGAGTTTCGAGAAAAGACCGAGATAAAAGTCAATGAAAATAGGCCTGGTACAAAACTATAAAGCATTTTAGTATAGAATCGTTTACAGATCAATCAATGGTTCTTAAACTAATTTGGTCTCATAATACTATGTAAAAACAGTGATTCAAAAAGAGTTTCGAGTGTATTAAAACTATTATTATAAGTTTATATGGCTACGAAATGGCAAGATTATTAAATAGAGATAATTACTTTGAAGCCAATATAATATTAACATATTTACATATAGATATTTCAATAGATAAGCGTAGAGGTTCAATGTGCTTGAATTTGATTTGGGTCTATATTTATAAATACACAGTAAAACCTCGATAGAACGGAATATGAATAACTATTAACCCTCTGATTAATGACAGGCTTTTTAGGATTACAGTGGAACCCCAATCTTACGTTTCTGCATCAATACTCTTCAGTCATGTTTCATTCATTTTAAATAGTCCCAGCCATGAACACACATAAATAATACTAAAATGATCATATATCTATCGCTCCCCAATTGTTCAATCTTTTATCTAAATTTTGATCATCAAAAATTCTATAACTTTTGAATTGTTGAATCTTTGTATGATCCAATTCAATAGCAATAATTGAATTTCTCTTTTGTAATTAACTCCTCTTGTATATAACTGCTGCTAACTGTTTATTATGTCAGTTCTGTTGCATCCATGTGATAGAATGCCTAATGATGCCAATAATATGTGATGAAACATGTGGAATCGTACAAAGTTTCAACAATTCAAATTTGATATTAAAATTCCATCAAGCATCTTAAGTCGATATCATAAATTAGTATCATTTTGTTTTCCAAGATACAGATGAAACTTTTGTTAGAACTGTAAGTGAGTGAGGGTTGTTTGTTTTAGTTGAAGACTCAAAATGAAAAAAAAAACGACTGGTTTCACTCATCGTAAGAATTATCTACTCAATAAGAATTGTGTTTTATTTATTGAAATATAATTCCTTTTCTCCAAGAATTGAAATAGGTTAACACTTTAAAATTGAAACGACATAGTACCTATTAAGACATAATATGTTTTTTTCCTCCATTGAAAAACATAATATCAAGGTTTCACTGTACTATTATGCAAGAAATACCATGACTCTAGCATGAATAATTAATAATTTAAAGACTGTCATTATTCTTTTTTTTTTAGCAATGGGATAGTTTTTTTGTCCAAATTCAATGTCCGTTGTTCCAAGGTATTACTGTAATAAAACTTCAAATGTTAACCATAATGCCATAATCAATGTTTTCTTGAATAGTATAGTTATATTTAATCAATTACACTTTAAAATTAATACTGATATTTACAATCAAAACCTCACCTCCGGAGAACTACCAGCCTACTGAACAAACTACCGGTATGACGGGTATTGTATTCATGAAATTATTATTTCAGGAAGACGACCCCGTGATATGGTCAGACCTTATATTTCAAAATTAATGCGAAAGAAACAATAGGACTCTAGATGTAACATTTTTTTTCATTCGCAAAAGGATCTACCATTTTAGTTAATACACCGATCACTTATTTTAACCAATTCAACACCAAACATTCACTGGTGTACAGTATGCTTACTGACTACCATTGCCGAGCGTACTCCCCAGTACAAATATTAATTTCTATATGTCCCATCGACAAATTCAATGAATATTTTATGTCAATGTGTAAAGACATCTATGGAGCAGTTTATAAAATTGTTGAAATCCAAACTTATTTGTAATTTGACACACAGATGGAGCTAGGGTCACCACATGTGGTGAGACAAGATCACGATGCGTATTGAAAAAATGATCATTATTACATTTGTTCCAGAAACACGTGTGTTTGTTTGATCAGTCTCCCTGGGATTATTTTCGTGTAGGCATTATTAGGCAAATTCATCCTCAAAATTATTATAATGGCAGCTCTAACATATTTAAGGAAATGTATCAAATAAATGAAAAACAAGTTTTAAAACTTCTTTCTACAATTTACTAATACATCTTTTTTTATTTGAAAAAAAGACGTGGCAATGAATTCAACTGATCAAAAAACGTCTTAGCAGTGAACTGCTTAATTTATCGAGGTAATACGACCGTATATGAAGTAAGCTTTCATGAATGGTTTTTACATTATCATTGCGATGTGATATTCATGCAAAAACCAATTTCATGACAAGTATTTACTAAAATAAATTGAGAAGCCAATTAACAAGAAAGATACTATCAAAATTTCATATGAATTCAAATTAACTCAATTTTATTATCACCCAAATTTATTGACAAGTTTGTGACACAAGCCCTAGAAAGGGTTGACAAATTTACCGTTTTTCCAGAGCAAAATTGGTAAGTAAATGTCGTTTTTTCACATTACCACTACCTGGTACGACTCAAAACAATTGATCAAATAGCTTTGACAATAAATTTAAAACCCTTCAATGGCAATTAATTGCGGAATACAATACGTTTTATAAAATAGCAGAGTCAAAATTGATTGCAATACATATTTATGTTATATATGAGGTGTTTTAGAAACACGAATTTTATACACGTTTGCAAAATCCTGGCGGACAAACGGTCAACAACAGTTTATGTTACATAAATGCTAAATTTAAATTTATATTAAAATACGTTAGCCAGGTAACATTTACATATCTTCGTCAAGCTCTCTTTGTGCTGCCCGTCAACTGTTACAAGTCATTGGGCTTTATTAACCTAATTGCCTATTAACCGTTCCTATTCTAACACATATTATACATCCAGCCGCAAATTAACGGGGAAATCGTGGACTGGTTTCGCCCCTTCAAAAAGGGCTTTACAATGACTCTTGTTTCAGTTACTATCATCAGATTACAGAGGAACAGTGCGAGAGAATGGTTAACGTTTAAGTTTCATTGAAATTTCAGTAAAATGATGAATGTGAATCTTGCTATCTGATTTCAAATCTTGCCACAGTCTATCATCATCAAACAATTACATTGTCGTCAATATTCTGGCAAAATAACGTTGTCATAAACAATATTTTCAATTCTAGATGCCAAATACAACGAATTGGAAGATAGAACATGAAAAAATGAGACAATTAACGTTATTTGTCATACTGGAGAAGATGTTCTAGAAATGTTCAGTTCATGTTCAAACAGTCCTTTCTAGAAAACGACAACTGCCTGAGTAAAATATGTTTTGATCTCATTTGTTAATGACAACACTGCTAACATAATAAAAACGATTTCGCATGCTTGATTCACATAACTATTACACATCATACAAACGATACAACATAAGCAAACATATAATTCTTTTGTCAATATATTATTACATCTAAACATTTCACGTAGGGTAACAGATACAGTGATCGGCCAATATGGGTTGGTTAGACAGATCAACACAAAATTTTTAGAAGTGTTTTATTGGAACATTTTATTTTATATCATATATATCTCAAACATGTAAATTGTTGATTACTATTAAATAAAAAGTGTCGATTGAACTTTTCAGACATGTTTTGCATTGATTATACAGGTAAGGCTTATTTTGTATAAAATGGTGAATCAAAATGTATAATATAATCAGCGAATATTGATGTTAACTTAATGATAAATAAGGAAACTATAGTGACAAAAGTGAACTCTAAGGTGTTAGGATCATTATTGTAAGAAATGCAGCAAATAATGTGCTACAACTGAACTATATACACGCTGTCGTTAGTGATAAGCATGTAAGAAAAAATAGTCAAAATTTATGATTTTGAATATCTATTTATTAGGTTTTACTGCGGTATAGTCCAATGACTGTATCTGTTACCCTACTAGTCCCATTTGATAATTTATACTATAGCATTTCATATAATGACATTTTTTTATAATTAACCATCATAAACATCATTCATGATATCAAGGCTTAAGAAACGACACTTCATAAGTGACAATGTGTTAAAAAAATGTCTAGTCAAACAAAAACATATAACTCTAAAAACATTCACTTCACATCAAACACACTGTATGCTAGTGAGTTTTTTTATGTTTCTTTTAACTTGTCACCCGCTGAGCAACATAATTTATGGAGATTATCAGGACAAATCAGACCGTGTTCCAATCAAAAAGATTAATTCATATACAAAATTTTAAACACGTTTGACAGTTCACTTTTAAGTAGTTAACTGTAACTTGTTGGTGGAAAGATATTATTTTTAAATAAATAAAACACAACGATCACAACTGATTTCGCTACCATCTACCATCTCGAATATTGAGTGGTTGATTGGCAGTCAGTGAGTTAAAGTTGTTATTTTGTAAGGTGTCATTTCTCAGCCTTCGACATGTCAAATAACATTCTTCAATAAATTAAACACCTACCCGTTTGACAATTCACATCCGCACCGTTCTCTTATCATTAACATCATTCATGCAACGTCACATAATATATCGTAGGATATTCTTCAACAACTTTAACACCTATACAATATATACCTGAATATCATGTCGTCATATTCTCATCAATTAGGCTCTTCCAAGCTTATTACGCTTAGTTAAATTTTAAGGTTGATCATCGTTGAATATTTAATGGTCTTACAGGAATACTGTTGAAAGCGGCTGCCGCAGGAGAGTCACGGAATGGTGGAGGAAGGACTGGCACTTCCAGCTGCAGGGCGGCGAGGTTTCCATCTGAATACTAGAGCGAGGATGCTTCTCAAACGACGCCATCGTCGTCTACCCTCAGTAGTTGTTTGCTAAATATACAAATATGCAAAGTTAATAATATTGAATTTTAACACATTGACTACGGGTATTTTTGTCCTACAGTCCGCGTTGATTATTCAACAATTTTAAGTCAAGTTCTAAATCATTGAACAATCAATAATATTTTTGTATTTTAATGACACCATCCCCCTGCTACTGGGCAAAGTAGACATAAAATAATGATTATGAAACTAAACACGTTTTTTTAAATATAAAGTTTAACATACAGAATCTGAAACGCACAAATTTGTGCACACCGTAAACAACGTCAACTTTCTCCTTTCTGCATCTCCAGGCACTCTATCACACAAGTCAGTTATGTGATAGTATACATGAAGATGTAATCGAAGCATAGACAGTGTCTTTCTATGTATTCCTACTTATGACTTTCGATATTTTAAGCCTTACATGACTTACAATATTATACGGCAAACTAATATTTCAAATTTGATTTAATTGATGCTTTAGTGGTAGAATTAAATACACCTATCCCTCGGTTTACTGGTACTTGTTTTACACGTTTTCGCTTTTACACGGATTGAAAAAGAATTTGAACCTGTTACATTTACAGCTAAAATTATCCACGAAGGACTCGAATTGGGAAGAAATTAGGTAATCATTTTGTACAAAATGACTCAAATGTTGAACGAGCCCTTCGATTCCAACGTGATATTAATCAACGCTTGGCTCAATATGATGAGGTCCATAAAGATCTAACAAGAAATTCAAAGCAAATATTAATAACTGATTTTATTACCAAATCTCCTCAAGGTGTAAATGTTTCTACTTCAAACATCCAATTGGCACAAATAATTTCGAGTGATGAAAGTGATTTCGAACCAGTCACGAAGAAGAGATTGACAGTGATGAATGATAAAAACTCCATCAACCGTTGCAATAATTTTTTTATGAATCTTTTGGATTTCATTTGTTTGTTCCTCTATGTATGCTTTATGTGTATTTAATTAATAAAAGAATATGTATATTAATACTTCTTAATAAATTTGTTTGATTGATGAATTTTAGAAAACAACCAAATCATGTGTTTTTTGTGTACTTTTCGATTTACACGGTTTTACATTAAAAAATGTACAATTTCGATTTACACATTTTTCTCAGGAACATATCTACCATATAAATCAAGGAATGGGTGCAGTTTTAACAACAGCATGAAGCTGAAATAGCTATCAGTGATATGATAAAATTCTTGTAGGTCGAAATACATCAGTAAAAAGATTACCCTGCGGTTGTCTTTCCTCCGTATTTCTCTGACGAGGGCATGGAAGGCATCATCGATGTAATGACGTAGAGCAGCAGAAGTCTCAAAGAACGGACAACCCAGCTGCACTGCCAACTGGCGACCTTCTTCAACAGTTACCTAGATCAAAAAGAACACACTGAGAAATTTTTCATTCCAAGAACTTAACAATTCAGCTCCATTTTTAATTATAAGCCAAGTAACCAGTAAGTGTGGTTTTCTTTTACTTTTTTAAATATAAACCACTCTTTTCGTTTGGCTAGGTAGTTGAATTACACATATAATTTAACACAGTAGCAATAATTATTCTTGAACCATTTTTGAGTATCGAAAATGCATGTTAGTATTCACGGGGTTATTTTTAATACAGGGTCTTTCTCAGAAGCAAATATCCAAAATACCTTTCGAAGATTGTGTAGGTCCCTCTTGTTGGCCACAAGAACTAGCGGAATATCCTCATGGGGTCTCACTCGGCCAATCAACCGGCGGTACTCGGCCGCCTCCCGAAAGCTCTGCCTGTCCGTGACGGAGTAGCATATCACAAAACCTTCGCCGCATCGCATATATTGGTCACGCATTGCGGTAAACTCCACCTATGTTATAGACAGAGACATTTTAATGGCTATTTTTTTACCCTATTATAATGAAGTTCTATCATAAAAATAACAAAGTTATTAGTTTTAGTTAGTTATGTTTATAAATAAAAGGAAAAAGTCCTTTAGTCATAGAATTTTTAATGCCATTCATGAGTATGAAAAAATAACATACAGAAATGGTCAAATTAAATATTGCTTTCATAAATTTGATTTTTTGATTTCTTTTAGACTGTTGTCGATCACACAGAAGAGTTCTGATATTGAACTTTTCTTGTAAGTACTTGTCTTGAAGTCTTTTTTATTCACAGAGATATAAAATGGGTGTCCTATAATAATTTTCACTTTTATCTAGCGAGTCCGACGATCAGTCAACAAATATTACTAAAAATCCTCACCTGTCCCGCAGTGTCCAATATATCCAATAGCGCTGGTTCTCCATCGATAACCGCCTGCTGCTGATAAGAGTCTTCTGCAAAAATATGCTGTCCATGTTATCGTTGTTTTCATTCAGATTTTACCAGAAGAACTATTCACTTGAATTCAATTCAACATTGCAATTTGGTTGATAAACCAAATTAAGATAATTATTTGTGAAATGAATCCGATATTTGGATTTTTGTAATTCATGTGAGAAAATTAAAATCCGCATAAATATGCACTTCCAACGCAAAACCGAGATGTTTACAAAACTAAAGAAATTGAATGAGATTAATTGTCGAGCAATATAGTAATCATGGTCTTATTTCAACTATTCATTAATCCCTTAACCCTCTGACTGGTAACGCCTGTGTTGAGACAGCTGATTTTTCTGTGTTGATAGTTGATTCCCGAAAATATATTAATTAACAGTGGTTAAAACCTTCTTGTACTCGCTAATTTTTAAGTTAATGCATTGCTTAATTGTCCTGACAAATATCAATAAGATCGTTTTAAACCAATATTATTTAATAAATTTTTGAAGATGAGATGTTGGAATAATCTTTAAACGGCTCAGCGGGGAATGAGTAAAATTAACAGATAGTCACAAATCAAGTCAAGGAAACAAATGATTCAGACCGCTGGGATATTACTTTCATCATTGGCTGTTAAGCAGTAGTTAGATGGAGAAGTATTTATTTTCAGTAGAGCAATAAGCATATTAACTTTAGTTCCCACTAGGTAAACAATGAATCCATCAAATGCTATTTCCCCATTATTTTTTTGCTGTCAATTGACATTTTAATTTGCAAATTACATTAACCCATTGAGTGGTGAGTTATTTTTTTACGAAGTAAGTTTTTTGGTTTGTTTTCAATATTTTTTTTACACTTCATATAAAATTATGTGTCTTTTTTGTGGTTCAATCTAGATAGAATATTTATTATTATATCACGTAGTAAATAAAGTTGTACAATTGAGAAATGCATAGCAATAAATGTAAATAAATTTATTCACTATTAATTTTCTAGAAACAATTACTTTAGTTTGAGCCTAAAAAAAATAATTTCAGTCTGAGTAAACATAGTTCGATATTGACACTGATTCCTAGAAAGAAAGCGGTTGAACAGACAGTAAATTTTATGATACATGATTAAAAGTGTAATTTCTTTGAATTTTTTTTTTCGTATAATTCTTTTACTACTTTGAGACAAATAAAAATATAAGCCGGACTGCTTAAAATTAATGAAAGATATGTGCAGCATGAATATCTGAAGAAATTATAATTATTCAACAAAAAATACGGAACTTGCAATTGATAAAAGACATCACAATATTTGGACATACTTGTACGGCCATACTCCTCAAAGGATTAATTCACTACTGATATTCTATTGAATATTTGTCCTGGTTCAAATATGACTATATTGATGAAAAATAAATTTGTTTTACTAATACAATTATTATTATTATAGAATGGCGCTAGGGGCCGTTTAGGTCCATGGCCGACTGTACAACCTCTCTCCAGGCATCTCTGTCGAGCGCTCTTTCTCTCCAGCTGACTATCCCCAACCTCTCAACATCCTTTTGAATGTTATCCGCCCATCTCCGTCGAGGGCGACCGAGAGGTCGGGTGCCATCTGGTGTTCCTTCATAAGTCTTATGAAGAGCTCTAGACTTCTCAGATCGTACAACGTGACCCGCCCATCTGAGCCTTCTCGATCTCAAGACATTAATGATTCTTGGTTTGTATCGGTCGAAGAGCTCAGCATTCGTACGAATGCGCCACCGGTGGTTTTCATTAACGGGTCCTAGTATTCTCCGACTAATACAATGGCGCGCCGAAAAAGGTTAGAAATAATTTATATTGAAAAATATATTATTTTATAGCTAAAGAAATGAGAAGTTTATTACTAACCGATGGTTGGATCATGGTAATCGAGGAAGCTGTGACTGACGAACTGTAGAGTAACAGCTGATTTACCAACACCTCCATCTCCAAGCACTACGATTTTGTACACACGTAGTCCTCTAACACCTGCACCTTCCATACCCTGAAGCCCAACTCCCTACATTCCCAAACAATATCCTAAGAGCACTTTTATTTTCAATTATAATACAAAAATTAAATACACATTGTTAAAAAAATAACATTCAACTATTTTTATTAAAAATCTCTGGTAATAATTTGAATTTCGAATAATATGAATTGAAAAATTCTTTATTCAAATAATTCACTGAGCAATTTCGATTGACAAATTGAAAAACGCCTTTTACTATTTCGACACTTAAGAATTAGGAGGGATACAAGTTATTATTTATTTTACATAAAATACTTCAATGACATATTTCTAAGTGTATAAATATTCACTACGAAAATATTTTTTATTGCTTTTGCCTGAATTATTGCAGTTTTATTGGAATTTATGTTATTTTATATGTGCCATTTAGCAGCTGATCGGGCGATTGACATTTTCGTTTGACATATTTAATCAGTATTGCAACATGAGGGTTTTAAATAATATTTTGTATTCTGACCACAGACCATCGAATATATTTTGAACATTCTTTTTACGCCCGTATTAGTTTTTAAGAACTAATATATTTTTACTTGATATTCTTTTCTATACAAATTGTTATGTATTCATAAAAAAAAAAATATTTTCTTAATTTTAAAATTGCTTTAAAAATATATTCAATGCGAGTATAATATATTATTTTGGTATTTGTATATTGAAGTTGACGGTAACCGGTATATAAACGTGAAAGCAAAACATTTGTCATATTGAAATTAATTCAATAAACAGCTGTTGGCTGTATTTAATGTTAATTATTCGTGTCAACCTGTCAACTATTTAAAATTCTATCATTGGTAAAATTACTTTGACCGAGATATATTGAATTCTACAAATACTCAAAATGAGTAAAACTGCAGCCGGTTTAGTTGTTTATCGATGTGTTGACTCTTCCATTCAATATTTATTAATGAAAGCTTCATACCCCCCTTATCATTGGAGTCCCCCGAAAGGTAGATAATAACAATCATGGTTGATTTTATTTAGAAGTATTAAAACTTACTACAAAATCATTAGGTCAATTACAAAGCGTACCGCATCTTAATCAAGCGATTCAGCAGATGAGGACTATTGTTTCGTAAGATCACGAGCTAATTGCTTATACCGGCTCCAGTAAATACAACATTAATTACTTACGCTAAATTACGGACGCAGCAGAGCTGACAGTTCTGAGTTCATAAGTTCTGTTGCATTCGTGTGATGGAATGCCTGAAGATGCCGAAAGACGAAACCAAACCAGTTGGTAGCAAAACATGTGGAATCGTACAAAGTTTTAACAATTCAAATTCTCTATTAACTTGTTAACCTCTAATACTGCTGAAATATTTTTGAAACATTCAAAGTTTCCTTCCTCAAATTCCTTTACAACGCTCAGCTGTGCGATCGATTCTTCTCTACACATTTTAAAACTGTCGTAATATCAAATATAAATATGTTGCCTCCGCCGTGCTTAAATATTTTATTTCAATATGATTTCAGGTCACGTTGACCCTGGAGAATCGACGTGGGAAACAGCATTACGGGAGACAGAAGAGGAAGCTGGAATCAAAGTATCAGACTTAGAAATCTATAAAGATATCTCTCGAACATTAGAATACCTAGTAAAAAATAAACCAAAAACTGTGATTTACTGGCTGGCTAAACTTAAAGATCCTAATCAGGAGATAGTGAAGTCGAAAGAACATACCGAATATGACTGGCTGGAACTAGCGGCTGCTCAAGAGAGAGCTGGATACAAAGACTTCAATGCGATGTTGGCTGAATTAGAACCTTACATCATTCAAAAGGCTGCATTGACGTAGATTATTTTATAATATGCTATTATATACTGCTGTGGTTAAAACCTAAATATTAAATACCAAATACGAATTTTCTGAATTTTAGCCAAATGTGCCTAGATACTCCACTCTCAAAGCCTCACACAGTCATATTAAACGAAATGGATGACTTTGATGATGAAAGTTTTCACATGCTAAGTATGCATGATCAGCTAAAAGAATTAATTATGAATTGTCCATTTGTTTATATTTTATGAGAGTGAAAAAATTCATAAATTATTGATTTTTTAAAAATTCATCCTATACACCTTATCCCTCGATTTACACTGTAGATTGGTTCCTGAGAAAAACATGTAAATCCAAATTGTATATTTTTTAATGTAAAAACGTGTAAATTGAAAAGTAAACAAAAAACGCATTATTTGGTTGCTTTCTAAAATACATAAATAAAACAAAATTATTAAGAAGTATTTATATACATATTATTTTATTGATTAAATACACATAAAGCATATATAGAGGATCAAACAAATGAAATTCAAGATTCACAAAAAATTATTGCAACGGTTGGTGGAGTTTTTATCATTCATCACTATCACAAATCACTGTCAATCTCTTCTTCATGACTGGTTCAAAGTCACTTTCATCACTCGAAATTATTTGTGTCAATTTTATATTTGTAGTAGAAACATTTACACCTCGATGAGATTTGATCAAAATCAAAATTCAAGCTTCAAATTTCTTGTTAGATTTTTATGGACCCATCATATTGAGCCAAGCATTGATTAATATCACGTTGGAATCAAAGGGCCCATTCAATATTTGAGTTATTTTGTACAAAATGATTACCTAATTATCTTCCCATTTCGAGTCCTTCGTGGATGATTTTAGCTGTAAATGTAACTGGTTCAAATTCTTTTTCATAAAAATCATTGCCACAATCACTAGTTTCATCAATTAACCTTCAAACGCCCAATGGTCCCGTACGGGACCGCTGATTTGCGTTGTTCATTGCCCAACGGTCCAATACGGGACCATTCATTTCGCTATCGGATTACAGGGATTTATGATAATATTATACAAGATATGAATATTATCTTACATAAACAATGTCTTTGAGATACCGATCCATAATTTTATTTTCGGTTTTGATTAATATTTTTGTCATATGAGTAATACAAACATCTGCGTTACAAAGTCGATGCTTGAGACATATGTTCATTTTATAACTAGGCAAACCGTAATAAATCAGTTTTATTCACATGACAAAATATATTTCAATGGGGATCTTTTTCCAGAAATTTATACTTTGGCGCAGTGGTTCCCAACCTGCGGGAAACTATTTCTGGAGGCTCGAGAGAGCCTCTAACATTATAAAATACTTTCTGCGATATTTGATAACTATTTGAATTTTTCATGGAAATTTTTTTTTGTTCTAAAAAATAAATAAACAATATATTCTGTGAATAATATAAGGGCTCTCTAAAAAATTTAGGAAACACTGCTTTGGTGTTATTTGTCCGATTCTTTTGTCGATATACCCAGTTCGTTTATTTTTTACCTAAACAATTAGAAAGCGTGCAAGATTGGTGCTGGTTTGAAACAAAATTGGACAATTGTCTTGTACAGATGTTACGGTCCGTTCGAAATATGTATTATATACAGATCCTTGTGCAAACTGTCACTCTTTCATCATCTTCTGAACTGGATAGTTGTAGCTGGACATTGCTGTTCTTGGAATTATTTGAATTTTATTGTAAGTAGATACAAAATAATAGTTATTATATTTTTTTTACTGCTTTTTTTAAATATTATTTTTTTTGTATACCCCTAATTAGAGATAAATACAATGACGGATAACGTTGAAGAAATTTATATGGATAGCAATTCTGTCCCAGAAATTATCTCTGAATCAGAAGCAAGCGAAGAAGAAGACGCGAGCTCTGATGAAGATACATGGAGGAACACCACACGGAGGTCGTTTATAAATACACCCCAACCACCACCACCTTTCACTGGAAATATAAGTGGATTTTATGCTTCGTCTGCTCCTGACATCACACCTGAAAATTGGACTCATATACAATGTGAATTTTTTAAAATAAACCTTTTATAAATTATAAACAATCTTTTGTTTGGATGATGCTTTTTATTTTACTCAAATAGGATGACTAGTTTAGGAGATATAATTTTTTTAAACGGTTGCGAGTGACCGCGTATATTTAGCGAAAAAATGCCTGTGCAGTGTGATACTTTTTTTGCGCACGGCGCGCGAGCATTTAAAGGTTAAGTATGGCGGGCGGACAGGGTAGACATAAGTGCAGTGGAATGCATACAGTGGAATTCCCCTAAAAATGGACTCAAATTTACACAAAGCAATACGAATGTCACCATTACTCCAAAATCTCTTTATCCTATCAGTGTCTCAAGTCCGCTCATTTGCCTTGAAGTTCCTGACAAAATCAAACCATCTCTTGCATACAAAATTCCCCATCAGCAATATAGTATTTTTTATAAACAAAGAAAAACAATCTGTATATTTTTAAACTTTTTATTTTTCATAATACAGATGTATCATTTTACAATAATTATTGTGAAAATTAAAGCCCATTTATTACAAATAAATGTTTTTATTAAGAAATGTTTGAAATTAAAGATTTAATCAGCTGAATAGATTTGATAAAATATTTGGAGCACTGGATGATTATTTCTTGTCATCATTGATTTGACCACAACCAAAAGTAAATATTACAAATTAAAGCCCTAATTTTAAGTATAACCAATTAAAATGGCCTTTTAAAACTTAATTGTATTTAATAATCATAAACGCCATCGATCAATTCACAATTTAAGATATCGACTGAGGGCCATCTTGATAGAATTAGTGTACAAAATTTGAACCATTCAAATTTGATTAATTCATAGATAAAACCATAAACAAAAATTTACAGTACTTCACCAAGCTTTCGTTTGATAAATAATTTTATCTTTTGGTATTATCAAGCCTATCAGCATTCTTAACAATCAATTTTAATTTCCAAACTCAGACTGTATGATAAATAATGTTTATTGAGTAGCAATAGTAAACGGCTGATTAATCTATTGGCTGTTTATGACTTCCGTATCCTCGGAGAGCGATCGCGACTTGGCCAACTCGTCAAAGTGTTTGTACAAATCGTCCAGCTTCATTTCCCCGTGGACTTTGTTGTCTCGTGTGCGGACATTGACGGTTCCAGACTTGCACTCCTTCTCCCCGACAACTGCAAGAAAAAAAAATTATTTCACATATATAACCCTTGATATGACTATGATAAACAGTATCGGCAGATGATTTTTTGTGGATCTAAAATAGTAACCTATAAAATCTGGTAGATCTTGGGAATGAAGTAAGTAATGTTTTTTCTTCTCAAGTTGAACTCCTGTCATTAGGTGTTTTGGTTATAAGCATTGACCACTTAACTGTTAGTAAAAAATATTTGATCTATCGCTCCATGCCAATGATTTAGAATATAAAGGATTTTTTTAAATTTCGGCTGAAGAATTGCTATATGAATATTACATGCAGAAATCGATATTTTATCAATTCCAAGAAACTCCCGTTTCTCATACAAATTAAATTTGTCCTTTGCATATAGAGACATAAACAGCAGTAAAAGATAATTGGGTTGGCTTTTATGCAAGCCAGATTATGTTTCAAGAAGAGATTATGTTTCAGAAGGTTATGTTTCAAAACATTAAAAAACACAAAAAAATGTCCTATGTTGTCATAATTGCTGTAACGAATATATCTCTTAACACATAACTCACTTGTAAATCACCATTACCGTGACATAACAAAGCCACCAATCGAACTCAAATGAGCAAGCATCATTACTGTCACGTGTCATGGAGTGTCACATTGCAATGCCGTGAGATTGGTGCAAAGTTCAGTGCAAAGTTAGGCGCAAAGATTGGCGCGTAATTTCAAACTGATTTGTTACCTGGTTACCTGGATCATGATAAATTTAAAGGGTTCGAAAAATCGATGTTTTGAACATTTAAACCTAATACTTTTGACAACTGTATGGAGGTGGTCGTAGCAGGACAAATTAGGCGATATTTTTTAACAAAAAAAAAAAAATGAAAAAAAAGAAAGATTTTCTGTATTATCGTTTTTTGAAAGCTCGCGTCTCATACCTTGAGATGTTCGCGTGGAAAGGATTAATGATACAGGTCTTGCCTTTCGAAATCTTCAAGTACAAAAATTTACTCAAACTGCCTCGTTAGTGAAAATGTAATGTGGAAATATACAAAGCATTAACGATTCAAATATGAACAAAAATTATGTTATCATAAGAATGAAATTAATACAGAATATCTGTAGATGAAACACAACATATGTGTTTATGGCCACATATTAATACCATTTATTTTATTACTAAACATTAAAGCCAATTGTGTCTATGAATGATTAAAAAATTACACAAACCTAAAATGAAGTTGTAATACGCGAGCTGAGCGTTGCGCACTTTTTTATTGAGGGTATGCCCTGCGTCAGTGTCAGACTCCGCCATGTATCCTCGACTGATCAGACCGGCCTCCACCTGCAAGTTACAAGAAATAAGCACATCATGTCAGACATTGAAAGAGTTCCATTTCATTCGTATTTCTCAATGAATTAACACCATATTAAATAGAGAAACTAAAATATAAATTTATATCATTCATACCTCTTTGGCGTAAGCGTCACATGTTGGCATAACAGGAATAACGCATGCCTGAATAGGTGAGAGCCAGAACGGCCAACGCCCTGCATACTGCTCCGTAAGAACGGCAACCATTCTCTCCACCGAGCCTAAGATGGCACGATGAATCATCACAGGTCTCTCCCGTTCACCATTCTCACTGGAATTACACAATTTACAAAAGTTAAAACATAATTAAGCCCTAATAAACCCCGTTTTCTTTTTACACGGTAGATATATTGTAAAAGACTACCATACAAAAATGGTGGTTATATTCATTATGCTTAACACATCGAATCCCGGAACCGTGTTTAAACGTGATACAAGATCCAACGCTCGAATCCCGGAAAAGTGTTTTGACGTGATAGACCGGCCCGTCAAAAAAATACAAATTAGGGACATAACACGAAGTACTTAACAAATAATTTTAATGTTTTATTATTGTCAACACTCAAACATTAGTCTTATTACCCATGAAAGTATTGGTTTACACAATCTAAAAACACAATCGTTTATCGTGCAATACATGACACCAATACTCCCAAAAAACAGATTGTTTGGGGATATAAAATAAACAGATTTTGATCCCTATATCGGCAACAGAAAAGAAATAACCCCCATAAGACTTGCAAAGTGTGTGCAAACCAAAAAATTAAGTGAGACTCGGTACATGTGTAAACATCAGTGTGGCTCTATACATGGGGAAGTGTTGACAATTTTATCACTCTAGGGCTAATTTTCATAATGTTGTTTGTTTGTCAGAAAATTTCATTTGAATTTATCCAATATTAACATAATTATAACAATTAAACACCTAAGAAAAACACCATTTGTTCAAAAATGGGCCGGGCATAAGTGCTAGGTTTGCCAAATTTTGGCAGGGGCTGATAGTGTTAACACTAAACTCATATGTTTATCATATTAATAACTGCTACACAAGACACATCTCTCTGTCCTGTCCTGTTTTTTTTTTCATTAAAAACTTCTCAGCAATTCAAAGTTATTACCCAATAAATCCTAAGTTGAACCGCACGGGCAATTGGAAGTCGAGCTGAATGGTGGCACACTGGTGCTGTCTCTTGAGAGCATCTTGAAGTGTTATGTCGATCTTTGGTCCATAGAACGCACCGTCTCCCTCTTTGATAGCCCATGGTTTCCCGAAATTGTCTAATGAATCAGATAATGCCTGTAAAAGTAAAGATGAATTGTAAAAGTTAATTAATTTTATCATACAAAATCCCCGTCACACTTCATTCGCCATATATATAAAATTTAAGTCCCAATGTGAGTCAATTCACTGAGTTTTTATAAATATTTTGTATGCCTGTAAATCATTGTTGTTTCAATAAAAAATTACCTTTTCTGCTTCATCCCATACTGAAATCTCACCCAAGAATTCCTCAGGCCGAGTAGAGAGGCAAAGTGAATATGTGAAGCCAAAAACTTTGTAAATTGCTTCAATGAATTCTAAGGAATTGGTCTGGAAAAAAAAACAATAGACAATTTAGATAAAATGATCTATAAACATAGACAAGATTTAATCAAATCACTTAAACTTTCCTAATGAGCATTGTACAGAGATATTCAAATAAAAAGTATTTCAAAAATTAATTCAATATTGGTGATGAAAATTGGCTCACACACAAAAGTTTTAATACTGTTAACATCTTTAGATTTTTTAGTATCATCTATTGCAGTCAATGGGTTATTGTTATATATCTGCTTCGGTATAATTGGATAATCAATGTTAAACTTCTATTACCCATGATCATATTCCAGTGCACATGTCACATATATGATCGTGATAATGCAAACTATTTTAAAATCAAATAATCGTTGGCTGTTGACATAGCAACCCAAAATAAACAATAAACTAAATATTACAGATTATTCTACTAAAATCATAAAAAAGTTCAAAGATAGACCCCATATTATCCATCTTTTATAATGATTTTTTTATTTTAAATAACAAAAACAATTTGTTTGAATTGAAGAATAGTTTTCTCAGTTTTTTTTTACCTTTTAATTTTCAACTCCAAATTTTGTATAAATTGCCTTGTTAGTAATTTTTATTTCTAACAGTTGATAATGCTTGTGAAGTGCGAAATCTGTCCTGATTATAAGTTGTTTTGTGGAAAAAATACTAAAAAATGTGTATTTATTATCATAATTTAATGCTTTTCCACCAAGAAGTGACAGTGAACCACCTGAAGTGTTTTTATTGATTTATTGACATTTTAATACTTACAATTTCTTGCTTAATTTGCTGACGAGTGCAGAAAATATGTGCATCATCCTGCTGGAAACGTCTCACTCGAGTGAGACCTGAAAGTGCCCCAGTCAGTTCATTCCGATGAAGAACTCCCCAGTCCGCCAAACGCAGCGGCAGTTCTCTCCACGACATGACGCGGGAATCGAACATCAAACAGTGACCAGGACAGTTCATTGGCTTCAATGCGAAGGTCTCTTTGTCAACTTCAAACGAGAATATGTTCTTCTCGTAGTGCTGCCAGTGGCCGCTGGTCTCCCAGAGTTTCTTGTTGTAAATGTTGGGTGTGATGACTTCTTTGAAGCCGCGCTGTCGGTAATTCTCCCTGATGAATTCCATCAGCTTGTTGTAGATATGAGCACCGCGCGGTAAGAAGAAGCATGATCCTGGCGACAGTATGTTGAAGAAGAACAGCTCTTGTTCCTGAAATAACAAATTATTCAAAAAATTTGAATTGTTACAATTATTCACGATTCCACATATTTTGTCACCAACGACCCGGTTTCGCCTTTCAGCATCTTCATGCATTCTATAGCATGGATGCAACAGAACTGTCAGTTCTGTTCATACAAAGTTGTAACAATTCAAATTTGATATCGAAATTTCTTCAGTCGATATCATAAATTATTCATAAATATATAAACTTTTTCATTTTGTCGTTTTGTGGCTGTTTTCATTTATTTCAGGCGTTCTATCACACAGATACAATAGAGCTGTGTATCAAAATATCATACAAAACACTCTCAGTCGATATTGTAAATTTTAAGGATAAGATTAAGTTCCCTTGGGAACTATAGAATCACTAAAGAAATGATAATAACTCAATAAAAAACATGAGATGACTTAATAATGACACACGTGAATGATTACAATACTAAGGGTTTTATTATGATTACTTCAAAGCAAATTTTTGGTTACTACAAATATCCATTGGAAGTAAAACAACAGATAAAACTTTCAACTTACCCTTCCAATTTTCCGGTGATCCCTTTTAGCAGCTTCCTCGGTGAACTTCTCCCATTCTTTCATCTGCTTATTTTCCGGAAACGAGATGCCGTAGATCCTTTGAAGTGATTCTGCATCGGCTTTACCTTCCCAATAAGTAGATGAGTTCTGATGACAGACAAATGAGAATAATACAAAATTTAGGACCCTATCGAAAGTACAATAAAAATCTTTCTGCACAGCTATATATAGATAAGCGAATGTTAGTTTAAGCAAGGTTTTGACGATGGTGTGAGCCGAAATAGCTATGAACTGTATTTGTTAAAAATAATTTTGTAGAACTAAAATACATGTGCTATTTTTTTCACCGTGTTATAATGGAGTTCTACCAAGTGAATGCGAGTTTGACTAAGATTGGCGCAAAGTTAAAAACAGATTTGTGACTGGCGGAAATCGACGATTGAGAACTCGCGTCTCATATCTTGAGACGTACGCATGGAAAGGATTAAAATACAATTTTAATTTATTGATTGAATTGGCATTCACTTGGTAGAACTCCATTATAACACGGTGAAAAAATAGCAATGTATTTTAGTTCTACAAAATTATTTTTAACAAATATAGTTGATAGCTATTTCGGTTCACGCCACGCTCACACAATAGTTCTGACGATGGCGTGCGCCGAAATAGCTATCAACTATATTTGTTAAAAATAATTTTGTAGAACTAAAATACATTGCTATTTTTTCACCATGTTACAATTTTAATAGCTGTACTTGACCGCCTCGTTTTTGCCAACTCGGTTACATCCAGAGAAAATAACAACAGTTCACGATATAACTCAATTTATAAAAGGTCTTCAACACAGTTTTCTTTTATTATTTTACTAAATTTGCTTTCTTATCTTGGGGAATTTCAATTTCAAAAATGAACAACAAAATTGTGGTGCTCAATACATCTTGTAGTCTGTGAGGCAGTAGTGGTTGATAGTGGACACAATGAAGAGTTTCATTGTGTCCAAGAGACATATTAACCCTTTAACCTTGACAAATAATGGCATACAATTAAAGTCGTCGCTTCAATAATGGATTAATCCTTTCCACGCTGATGTCTCAAGGTATGAGACGCGAGCTTTCAAACGCCGATAATACAGGCAATCTTATGCATATAGGACTGGTTTTGGTTTCAAAATATCGCCTAATTTGTCCTGCTACTGCCATCTTCATACACTTGTCAAAAGAATTAGGTTTAAATATTTAAAACAGCGATTTTTCAAACCCTTTCAATTTATCACGATTTCAGCCAGTCACAAATCGGTTTTAAACATCGCACCAAACTTTGTGCTGATTTTCGCACCAATCTCGCGGTATTGCAATGTGACTCTATGACATGTGACAGTAATGGCGCTTGTTCATTTGAGTTTGATTGGTGACTTCGATACGTCACGGTAATGGCGATTAACGAGTGAGTTATTTGTTAAGGATATATTTGATAAAGTGATTGTGGCAACATAGGAAATTTCTTTGTGATTTTTAATGTTGTGAAACATTCCTAATGTATCTGGCTTCCATAAAAGCCAACCCAATTATTTTTTATTGCTCTATTTGTAACTCTATATGGAAAGAAACGACAAATTTAATTTTTATGAAAAAAAGCAGCAAGGATTGGGTTAAGAATTAAGAAGTCTAATTAAAATTAATCAAAAATTTAAGCCATGGTGGCATTAAACCATCAAGAGTTTATCAAATTTAAATTGTGGCAAACACATATATTCATTCAATTAAAAGTAATTAGCTCAAATGTAAAAAGTATAAGAAAAATACCTTAGTAACTTTGAGGGATTTGATATTTCCAGTATGCCGAACATGTGGACCTCGACACAAATCGATCAAAGGTCCACATCGATAGACAGTGGTAGTTGGAGTGTTCACCTTCTCGTTGAGGATGCGAACCTTGAAAGGGTTGTATGCGAACATCTCCAGAAGGTCAGCCTTGGAGAGTTCCAGTCGCTCGAACGGCTGCTTCTCTTTTACGATGTTTTTCATCAAATTTTCCAGGTACGGGAAATCAGTGGACGATATCTGTAAATGATTCAATCATTCGGATACATTAGATTTGAAAATTTATTAAAAATATTTTAGCGAAATCAATGCAAGTAGATAATGCTCGCAATGAACGAAACCGTTTCTTACCTTAACAATATCAAATTGAATTGTTACAACTTTGTACGATTCCACTTGTTTTGTCACTAACGACCCGGGTTTTGCCTTTCGGCATCTTCAGGCATTCTATCATACGGACCCAACAAAACTGACAAAGTCGCAATAATTCATATTTGATATTGAAATTCCATCAAACACCTTCAGTTAATATCATAAATTATTAATAAATATGAGCGAAATTAATTTACACATATCTTCATTTGGGAACTAAGGCATTATATTATACATTCTTTTTTCAGATATTTATTTTTACATATTTATTAGGTGAAACGATTTTTAGTGTACGATCATATTTTTTGTTCAATTAAAACAAAGTGTGGACTTATGGGTTTTGGCTTTTTATCGCTTCAGATGTGTATATGTATGAAAATATTAATTGATTAAGATAATTACAAACCCCTTTCTCAGGCAAATGCATGTCATAGTAGAAACCGCTCTCAATTGGAGGTCCGTAACACAAGCATCCGCCATAGACCTGCAAGAAAAAGTCATTAAAATCAAGCAACAAACATCATATAAGAGTGGACTCTAAATTGGAGGTCTGTAACACAAGCATCCGCCATAGACCTGCAAGAAAAAGTCATTAAAATCAAGCAACAAACATCATATAAGAGTGGACTCTAGCTGAAGTCATTGATAATCCTTTCCACGCGAACGTCTCAAAGTAAGAGATGCGAGCTTTCAAGTGTTAGTAATACAGGCAATCTTTTGCATATAGGACTGATTTTGGTTTCTAAATATCGCCTAATTTGTCCTGCAACTGCCACTTCCATACACTTGTCAAAAGTATTAGGTTTAAATGTTTAAAACATCCATTTTTCGAACCCTTTAAATATATCGCGATCTCCGCCACTCAAAAAATAAGTTTGAAACTTCGCACCTAACTTTGCACTAATCTCGCGGCATTGCAATGTGACACTCCATGACACGTGACAATAATGGCGATTGTTCATTCGAGTTTGATTGGTGGCTTCGTTACATCACGGTAATGGCGATTTACGAGTTAGTTATTTGTTAGGGATATATTTTGATGAGCTTGATAGCGAAGTAACCATGTCCAGTCATTAATTAGCAGGTTCAGTAATCAGGAATCAATGATATGCTTAACTTCATTTACCAAAATACACCTAGAAAAAATTTGTATGTTACGATTTAATTTATTGAGAACCACTACTATCGGTACTCACCCGTTCCATAGCTTCACCCAAAATATGAGCGGTAGAATGCCAAAACACTTCCTTGCCCTGTTCATCTTCGAAATTGAGGAGCTGAAGTTTGCAATCACCTTCCAGAGGTCTCTCCAAGTCCCACAAAACTCCATCGACGCGTGATATCACAGTATTGCTCGCCAAACCTTGACTGTGAAAAGAATATACAACAATTAAGAATAATGCAAAAATTTCTTTCACAATGTACTTATTAAACAATTTTTTTTTGTTTTCAGTAATTATTTTACCTTTCGCTGACTTTGATTTATGGTGCATGTTGTACTGTGTGAGAAAAGCTGATATCATACCGTTAGTTACAAAGCTGCTTGAGGTAGTTCACTGTAGTGAAGACACACACGGACAGAAGATATTTAAAACATTCACTCAGTACTGACCTAATACCTTGGGCGATTTCATAAGGAGTGGTGCGCCACGCTTTTCCTTCGATTTGCTTTCCATCGGGCAATGTGACTACAATGGTAAGTTCAGGCTTAGCAGCCAGTTCCTGGACGTACTCCGCCTTGAGTTTATCCCAGAGAGCTATTCTTCTTTCAATATATTCCGGCCACGGGGCAAGTTCTTTCAAAGTGTTTCCGGAATCAGCTTTGTTGCCGGCTTTTTTATCCTTCTTGTTAGTCATTTTTTGGGCCTGCGGAGAAAATTTAACAAAAACAGTTATTTCAGCTTCATAAATATCAACAATATAAAAAATTCTTGGAGAATTGAAGACAGTGAAACCCAGATCAACCGTTCTCGCATGGATCATTCGTTTTTTAACGTCCCATACACCCATAAGAACAATGTTAAATAGTCCCGCATTAACCATTTCCCGATTTATTAATTTCCTTGATCATCTAAATATTATAGTCCCGTCTCAAATATTATCCCGATTGACCAGTTTTGGTAAATAAATCTTTCTATTTAAATACAATTTTTGTGCTTGAGCACATTAAATTTCATATATTAGCAAAAGAAATAAATGATGAAACATATTGTTCGCTCCAATATCTTAAGATTTTCTTTATTAAGAATTTCACAAGAAAAATTTTAAAACATTATTCGATTATTTCAGTAAATAATATAACATTTACAAATTCCTCTTATATTTACAGATTTAAGGGGGATTATATTGTGTTTTTTTTAAGTGTTTCCTTTTTTTATTATTATTTTAAGCTTTCCCGCATTTTTCGTTGTTTTTATTAAGGGACCTTAAAAATGTGGAATCGAGGTTTCACTGTACTTGTCAATTTGAATATTCAATTTAACCCAGTAAAGGACACACCCAAGGAAATGTGCGTTCAATTAGTATTAGCAACCTCAGACAATATCTAAAACTATATCAATTATTGATTGAATTGGCATTCACTTGGTAGAACTCCATTATAACACGGTGAAAAAATAGCAATGTATTGCTATTTTTTCACCGTGTTATATCAATTATACTTCTACAAGGAGGCTTCCCGGTTATTATTATATATTATTCAACATTTCAAAGGATTTTTCAATTGTTGTATTCTGCTTATGACAAATTTTCACACAGTAAATTTACCACATAAATTCAGGGATGGGTTAAAAACAAAAAAATTAATAGAAATAGACATTGATATTGATGTTAGTGGGTGGACAACATATAAATAAATATACTATACTCTTTTTTGCTTGAAAAATAACTTAATGCTGTTAAAACAATGTCATTTTCTAGTAAATCCGATTGCAAAAAAATCATACATCAGCTGTCCTATGGAAATGTCTCGTGGCCGCACCAAATGTGAAAAAAATAGTTTCGATATATATTTTTTATATAGTGCATTACACTGAATGATTTTTCACAACATAAAACGGTACTTTACTTAAATTCGACTGAATAATGCTGGATAAGTCCGGTTTATTCAATCAATTTTAAAATAATGATAATTTTACAAATTCATTTGTAAAAATACATTTTTTTTTAAATATCAATATTTACTAAAAAAAACTGTTGGTGGCCGCACATGAGAACTACTGGTCTAGATCTATACATTTTCTATATATCTACATCAAGTTTCAGCATACCAATAAATGACCAGTAAAAGAAAGACTTATTTGTCTATAAAGTGATTTATTGTAAATAAATTGAGATATATTTTTAATTCATGCGGTTTTTTCTTTCCTAAGTTCACTGTCTCATTATTAATTGTGGTTTTATTTTTACATTCGGTTAAATATTTCACTTTAATACCGCGAAAAGAAGAAGATTTCAAAAATGACAAAATCACTCGTGATATAATTTTCAACTTCACAAGCTACAATGGTCACGTTTATATTTTCTACGATTTATAGATTTGCACTGTTACGAATGAAAAAGAGGTTCCATATTGCGTCATGCATCTCTGCATTACAATGTAATGACTGTACTCAATGACAGCGAGGGTTATAAAAACGTGCAATACACCACTGAATCGAAATATGTCAAAACTTATCGATAAGATAGAAACATACTGGAATAAGGTACTTTGTCACAAGAAAGACTCGGGGAGTTATTGTCGCTATGCACTACACTGTTATGTACAATTATAAAGTTTGACAGCGCAGCACAATGCTGCCGAAAGGGCCTACGAACCAGAGACGCGAAACTCCTCTGAATTATTGAAATGCTGCTGAATCGAAACCTCGATATACTCAACATAATATCAACTGATTACGTTATGGATAGGAAATTCATGCCTTTTCATTCAAGTTGACTTTTTGTAAGTCGGCAACCACACTGTCACCCATGTTGCTGACTTCCTGATAACTTTGCAAACTTCAAACTGCTACGTCGAATGTGTTCAGCCGGGTAAATTGATTTCCTGGTGGTTTTGCTACCAACAGAAAAATTGATTATTCGATCGAAATCATCATATTTGTTTTTTAATCTTAAGTAGTATTTTGAAATTAGATTGACAAAGGAAAAATGTGTTTTTCTTAAAAAACAAATATTTTTAACAAATTTTGGAGCGACGAAAAGATTTTATTTTTGGTATATATTCATTATTTTGTGACTTAACCGCACACTAATATTACAATCATTCTTGTAAATTTACAATATTTACACTTGTTCTTTCTTATTTCTTATTCAAATACTAATTTTGTGAAAAATATATCTTTTTTAGTCGAAATCGGACGCTTATTGGAGATCTATAGTATTAAAGATAACGTGTGTGTAATGTTATCTTAGGTACAAAAATAAGTTGAATATCTCGACGTTGGTAGACCTGATGAGTGAAATACGCACATGTCACCTATATTGTTTGACAGGTCGCTGTTCTTCGGTCATTTTGCGTTTAAAATATTATTGTGAATATTCTCTTGGAGTCTAAGTGTGTTTAGAAATTTATGCTTCACAAAGATGGATACGAAAAAAATAGAAGATGACATATCGGACAGCCTGAGGCATCGTGTTTATTTCGCGGCCAGAGACGGGATGCCAATTATTCTTTACGCGCTACTCTACGGAAAAACTACACAGGAGATTGATGATTTGCTAAATCAGGTGGGATTATTTTTAGTTTCGCGTTATTTCTTTGTGTCATCGACGCATGTGGCCGATGCCATTGTCCTTTTGTCGACACAATGTTTTTCCTTTATTCTCCCGATAACATAAACGAACGATATCACGCCATTCGTTCATTTTTCTTTCAATTGTGTTATAATACGATCTCTGTCAAGAATTTTCGAAAGCTTTTCCGACAACCGCGTAATATAAACATCGTACAAAGACACGAGACCGTTATTTTCCTCAATAATGTCTATTTATAGACAAACGTTTCTTTCTTTATTTTTCACAAAACATTTCTCTGACAATAATAGAACTAACCTATAATCTAAATGTCATAACAGCCTAAAAAATAAATAAATACTTTCTTTTTTCAACCAAAAATTGACAATACGTAAATATTTTGCAAATTCACAGTCATGCTTCAATTGCCTATTGTAGTTTTTTTCTTAGATATGTTTACATCCCACACAATAAAAACATGAATCAAACTATTTCCGTGGTATTGCTAGTTGTTTGAAATTCGCGAAATTTCTTTATTAATCACACATTATAAATAAATTGTTATCGTAAACGTGAGGGATGATCCTTTTCATGATGCTGGCAGCTTGCCATCTTTTGGTACGCTTCGCAAGGTCCACCTTCATTTTGATAAACAGCTGTTAATTTCAATGTTTTGGAAATAATAAGCAATAAAATATGGCTGACCTTTTGCTATAATTTATTGATAACTTAATGATTCTAAATATGAATAATTATATACAATAGACAACATAATACCTGCAGAAACGTTAATTTGTCTTTTTCTATATTCATTATAATGGTTCCAATACTATTAAAACGCTTGCTGATAACATCTCAAATGTAGCGACAGTATGAAACATGTGTTTATATTTTAACACTCAAAAATAAAAGAAAATTAACAGTATAAAAATTTTATCATAAGAGTTAATTGTTGCACTGAAATATAGCATGTTTTTCTATGATAATTACATAGAGATTATTTAAAAAAATTAAAGTATATTTCAATACTAAAATTACCTCTTTTTTTTTTTTTTTATTAAATTGAGTCCTAACTAGCAACTGCCTGCAGTTGAGATGTAAGCAGTCAGAGGATTAATATCAACTGAGAATGCTTGATGACATTTTCTTATTACATTTGAATTGCTTTAACCAGGGTTCATCAACCTTTTTGCGTTCCACCCAGTTTTGGTTATTTTTCATGGTAAAATTTCTTTATCGCCCACCAACATCGCTATATTTCGATCAAGTATATGGATGATAAGATTTTGAGGTAAAAGCAAAAATAGCGCAACGCCCACTATGAAAGGCTTTACCGCCTGCTAGTAGGCAGTTGGTACCAGGTTGATAACCCCTGATTTAAATTATGAATGATTCCGAAAGTTTTGTCACTCGCAAACCAGGTTTTGCCTTTCGGTATCTCATGCATTCAATAACATGGATGCAATAGAAATGACAGTCAGTAATAAAAACTATTATACGCTGTATTGGTAGTAAATTTATCTTTCCAAATTTGTATGTTGTCACAGTGAAATATGTAGTTATTAAAATTATTTCAAATTAATTTTTAGTTCCTAGCCTTAGGGTTTATATTTTTTGAAATTCTCCATGTTTAAAAGGTATGCAAACTATATATTGTACTTAGTTCATCTGTGTACTTAATTTCCTGAAGATACCGTTCTCATTAGTATAATAATGTCGAATGTGTTTTTTTCTTCAGATCAATCACAACTCAAAACAGCCGATTTTTCACTTAATGCTTTTTTGCCACTATATGAAGTACTCAATGATAAGCCATATTTTGTCGTTATTATGTAAACTTAACTTTTATTTTCTATAATAAAGTAAGTGATAAGAAGTTTTACGTACAAACAGTAAACAAACTTGTAGATAAAACAGTTTATATATTGCTTATTATACTTTTAATTGCTTATTTGTTTGGAAGTTTACTTTCAAGCAGTAGATTATTCAACAGAATAGCTTATTATTTATTATGAACTGATACAACATAATTCAAAAAAAAAACTACACGCATATTGGAAGATGCAACATTGGTGATACACGGTTGCCATTCAATGTTAAAAATATTCGCAATCTGTTTGTTTATAAATATAAATCTACAGTTTTTGTTTTTCGATTGAGTTATCATTGAAAATTTATATTCATTCAAGTATTTTTAACCTTTGCAAATTAAAATGTCACCGTTTCGATTTAAAAACTATGATCAGTTAAACTTCATTTTATGATGATAATTATTTACTTCTATGAGAGTTATCAATAATATGAGTTAAAATAATTATAAATTGTTAAAACCTTGTACGATTCCACATGTTTTGTCACTTACGACCCTGGTTTTGCCTTTCGGCATCTTCAGGCACATAATACTTATCGTCAATTATCAAATTGAAATATGTAGATATTTCTGGATCAAAAATAAAACCTGATTACATTTTAATGATTATTACTGATGATTACTATTTGTTGTGAAATCCTTTCATGAATGACTCATTAACAGTATTTGTTTTTAATAAAATTTATCACAGCCTATTGTGTCAATTATTATTTAACCAATATTATTGAATTTTTTTTAGCTGTCATTTAGTTCTATGTTTTTCTTTTAATTATCTCCTCTGGTATATAAACAATGCTAACTGTTGAATTTGAGTCAGTTCTGTTACATCCCTGTGATGGAATGCCTGAAGATGCCAAAAGGCCAAACCTGGGTCGTAAGTGACAAAACATGTGGAATCGTACAAAGTTTTAACAATTCAAATTTGATGTTGAAATTATATCAAGGACCTTCACTCGATATCGTAATTTGATATTGATTGCATTGTTATTCTACTTGGTGTGTTATTAGACATTACACATGTCGCTGAAATAATTTTTGAAATATTCACAGTTTATCTTTTATATGGGAAAATGTCTAAGCGAAATAAAGGTTACAGTCATTTTTCGCACTTGTATTTTTTCTGAATATTTCATAATAAAATTTTAATTTTGTTTTTAGCCTGTGAGTATGGACGGAGTATGCTGCACACCTCTTGTTGCTGCAGCTCGTCATGGCCACGAAGGAGCTGTCCGGATTCTCCTGGAAAAATTCCTACCCCCTGTACGTTTAGAGGCCGAAGCCACTGTCCGATTCGAGGAGTATGTTATTAGCGGTGCCACCGCACTCTGGGCAGCTGCTGGTGCTGGCCATCTTAGAGTTGTCAAGGTATTGATATTAACCACATTTGTCAAGTAGGGAAACGATTTTAAACTAAATTAATTATATATATATATAATTTATGATATCCGCTAAAAGTGCTAGATGGAATATCAAATTAAATTTGCATCATTGTAACTTTGTAATGTGGAATAACATATTTTATCTCTATTGACACAGTTTTCGCCTTTCAACATCTTCAAGTGTTTTATTATTTATTTATTTATATGTTACAAAATTTACAAATTATAAATTCATTGCTTTTGCAGCATTAACATATTTGAACATATAGTGTTGGAAATTTAACAAATACGTAGCAATAGCAAAACAATCAACAAGGATTGCAAGAAGTCAACCATGCAAGCTCATGAAAAATCTATTTTAACTGATGAATAGTATTCACCTCACTCACTTTCGTCCAAATGGAATATGTTGACATCCAAAGCAATACTGTTGAACATTGTTAATGATCTTACCATTGGCATCCCCATTGGCAGACTGGTTTTACATGAATGCAACAGAAAAAGAGTAATGATTTTTAATTTGAAAAGAACAAAAATGTAAATTTTTTTGTTGACTACTCTATTTGCCATTTTACCTGAGAGAAAATATCAACTCATAGTGTATTTTAACATTTCCAGGAGTAACTAATTTTTTTAACCATGCTGTGAGGAGTGAGTTTTTTTTACATAACATTTTTTTTAGTCAAATCATTGTAAAAAAATACCACTCACGATTTTAGGGTTTTTTGTTAATAAAACCAGTTGCATAATCCATGGATCACAAACCATTGACACAGCACTTGAATATATTATCACAATATTTGTTGCCATACGACAAGTACATCCATACTCCTGGGAAGGTTAAGCTTATCTTTGAAACGCACTTTCAACCGTTCCAATACCTCTTTAAAGGCATTCTCTATCTCCGGGTTGAAAATCGTTATTGTGTGCCAAGTGCCTGATTTATTTAAGGCTACGAATGTTGTAGTTATTCTCAATTATGAATGAAATTATTTATATTTACAGCGTTTAGCCCAAGCCGGTGCACAATTGGATCACCCCACGGCAACTGCGTCCACACCTTTACGTGCAGCATGCTTTGATGGCCGCTTAGATATCGTGAGATACCTCGTGAGACGCGGTGCCGATCTGCACAGACCTAATCAATATAATAATACCTGCCTTATGATTGCTTCATACAAAGGGCACCTTGATGTTGTTAGTATTTTATATTTTGCAAACTTAATTCATAGTGAGACGAGTCAAAAGGTGGATCTCATATCCCAATATGACTGAGAAAGTATTCTAGGACAGTGGTTCTCATGTGCGACCACCAGAGGATTTTGCTGCGGCCAGCTTTGACAGTTTGATAGTAAATATTGATATTTAAAAAAAACGTGCTTTTACAAATGAATTTCTAAAATTATTATTATTTTAAAATTGATTGAATAAACCTGACTAATGCAGCATTTAGTCAAGTTTTAGTAAAGGACCGATTTAATAATAAAACTGTACAAAAATTGTGGTCGAAGTTATACGTTGACCATGAATCAAGTCAATATAAGGAATTAACAACAATATCTTTATTAATTTTGTCAGTTTTACCTACAACTGTATATTGTGAAAGACTATTCAGTGTAATGTACTATATAACAAATAAATATCGAAACTCTTTTTTATCACATTTGGTGCGGCCATAATGAAATTTCACATGAGAACCACTGTTTTAGAATGTGTTTAGTTTACAAGCCAAGGTTTTTGTATTAACCTTTAAATGATTATGATAAAAAACTTGTCTGTGAGACAATGAGGAGATTTTCCAGACCCCAAAATAATGGCTTTATTTTCTCATGTATTACAGTAAAAAAAATATTTGTAAGGCTTTTATGTATCTCTATAAATCTGCTCTTAGATTTTTAAGACTAGAAGTTTCAATAAATAATCATATTTTTTAGTTGTGCGTAAAAAAGACTTTATCTCAGCTCTAGCATTGTTTGCGAGTGAAGAAATTAGGTTTTCCAATCATCGTAACCGCTATCACATGTATACTTAAACATACAATGTTGTCAGATATTATATAAAATGTTATGTCGATTTATAATTCCTTTAGGAATATGTATCAACAATGTTTAAATAGACATTTAAGATAAAGTAACATTTGCTGAAGGAAGTTTCTACCTTTGGATATGGGAAGCTGAAAGATCAACTTCGTTTCTTTTTCCAGGTTAGTTTTCTCCTTGAACAAGGTGCCCGTGTGGAGGAGAGAGCCCACTGCGGAGCCACAGCTCTTCACTTCGCAGCGGAATGCGGGCACGTAGCTGTCGTTCAGGAACTCCTAAAGCATGGGGCGACACTCAAACCAAATGAAAATGGTTAGTATAACCAGATCATGATTAGCTGCCCAACATTGTATCAAACAAGATTATGGGACATCACCTCGTACAGCTGCCCTTAGTTTATTGATTATTAGAAAGCAAACTACGTTGAGGTCGCATGGCAGCTATAAGTATAATATGTCAAGAATTAAAATTATGACTTTGTTTTTTGTGTTATGCAATGTGATAAGTGTTTACATTCCTTGCAAAAGTTCTTCAGATAATATATTGATTGAATTGGCATTTACTTGGTAGAACTCCATTTTCATGACCTTTTCATATTTTTACCATTAATACAACTCATGGATGTAATTATTTCAGGCATGACTGCTCTGATGTGTGCTGCAGAACGAACCCGTGCCAGCGTTGTTGAATTACTCTGTAAACATCCTTCGGTGTCCCGTATGGATGGAATCAAAGCGATGGAACTCCTAGGAGCATCTTATGCAAACGACAAAGAGTATTATTGCGTACCGGTATGTATTTAACGTTATTCATTTTTTTATATTTTAGTATACAATACACCTATCCCTCGATTTGCACGGTAGATAGGTTCCTGAGAAAAACATGTAAATCGAAATTGTATATTTTTTAATGTAAAACCGTGTAAATCGAAAAGTACACAAGAAATGCATTATTTGGTTGTATTCGAAAATTATTAAAAAGTATAAATATACATATACTTTTATTAATTATATACACATTAAGCATATATAGAGGAACAAAAAAATTATTGCAACGGTTGGTGGAGTTTTTATCATTCATCACAAATCACTGTCAATCTCTTCGTGACTGGTTCAAACTCACTTTCATCACGCGCAATTATCTGTGCCGATTCGATGATTGAAGTAGAAACATTTACACCTCGAGGAGATTAGGTAATAAAATCCGTTATTAACATATGCTTCGAATTTCTTGTTAGATCTTTATCTCATCATATGGAGCCAAGCATTAATTAATATCACATTGGAATCGAAGGGCCCGTTCAACATTGGAGTCATTTTGTACAAAATGATTACCTAATTTTTTATTTTCAACATTTTTTTTAATCAGTGTAAAAGCGAAAAGTACCGTGTAAATTGAGGGATAGGTGTAATTGAAATCTTCATTTGCATAGCTTAATAATATAAGTCATTTTTTTCAGTGCTGTTATAGAAATGTTGTAATATCATAACTATTATATTCGTTTTGGCAGTTGGCATTCCAGTACATGATGCGGAGTATGGAAATGAGACAAGCCGACGGAGAAAACCTTTATGTTCCTAAAATACCTGCTGCTCCGATACCTGCCTATGATAACTGGAAGGAGTGCACCACAATAGAGGTGAGTGCTATGCGATATTAAATCCGTTGCTCGGACTCTTGTTCGAAATTTTTAATTTTGCTCGGAGATTCTTGATATGAGTCAATACTTGATACATTGGATAAATATTGTTGTTCGACGGGTAAATTATCAGTTTCAGTTTTTTTTGCAATAAATTCCGACGTAAGTTTTTGGGTTGTATTCTGCATTTTCTTTGGCTGTAATTCTTTATAATGTTCGGTGTAGTTCATCATATATTAAAATCTTAACTGTCACTTCTTGGTGGAAAGGCATTATAACTTGCTATTTTTTCACTGTGTTATAATGGAGTTCTACCAAGTAAATGCCAATTCAACCTATAAATAGAAAGGCATTATATTTACAGAACATAATGCATCTTTTTTACAATTTTTTGTTATTAAGATCAGGCATCATCAAATAAATTCAATGATTGTGCTTGTGATAAGCAAGAATAATTTAACCACCAGAAATTTGCCAAATGCAAGAAGATGCCGAAAGTCGAAACCTGCGATGCTAGTAACAAAACATGTTAAATTGTACAAATCTTCAGCAATACAAATTGTGTTTTATTATTTAACTACTTTAGTAGTACATAAAACTAAGCTTAATTTTATTTTTTACATAATTCCGAGAATGGCAAAAGCCGAAGTAGCCACATAAAAATTTGTAGAATTATCACTACTTTGTTATTTTTAACTCTCCGATCGTCGTAATCATCATTTGTTGCAATGCTTTTCCGTCCATAATAAAAGCTAGTTTATAAACCACACAGTATTTGTAATGAATAATCACTTTCATATGCAAGTGTGTATTGGTCACATTTTCCTTGTATTGTTATTATAAAAAAAATATTCATATTAATATTGCTTTAAGGAACTGGAAGCACTCCGTAACAATGCAGCATCTCTTCACTTGGAAGGCTTAGTTGTGCGTGAACGAGTCCTCGGTAGGGCGTGTCCGGAGCTTCCGCATCCGATTGTCTTCCGGGGTGCCGTTTTCGCCGATGACGCGCGCTTTGATCGATGCCTGGCGCTGTGGGGACACGCTCTTGCTCTCAGACAGGAGAACAATGTACGGCAACTTATCAAATCTCATTCAGCATCAATTTTAAATATCCATTACAAACAATGTTTTACAGTTGTTCAATTTGATTTCAGATACCCGTTGTAAAAGATCTCCTCAGATTCGCTCAAGTTTTCTCACAGATGATTCACATAGGCATTGAACTGACACTCGAACAGGTATTACCACAATTTATTTATCAATTATGATGTCGACTGCTAACGTTACAGCCAGCGTTAGCCCGTGATATTAATATAAATAACTATAGAGGTGTTGAATTTGAATTGTTACAACTTAGCACGATTCCACATGTTTTGTCACTAACAACCTGGGTTTTGCCTTTCGGCATCTTCAGGCATTCTATCACACGGATGCAACGGAACTGATGTAAAATATATAGTTTGCATCGTCTATATACCGGAGTTTTTAATTACAGGAAAACACTTACAACTAGTTTGATAATAAGTTATTAAATTCAAACTTCATTCTCAATGATCAACTCAATCTTCCCAACTCCCCCTTGTTGTACCCTTTAAATGAGATCGGTTCAGTGAATCGACAATATCATGACATAAATTTTTATGTTTCATCACTAGATGTTTGATAGTAGGTTTCTCTATTCATAAAAAAAAACCCATTTACATTTCAATGTTAGTTGATTGATATTGGTTGTAAAACCCTGTCAAAAATGACTCATCAGCATTTCCTTTGGTTTTGTATTTCTGTTAATTTTTTACTCAAATTTTGTATCACTAATTCAGTTGAAATTTTCAGGTCGTAACAGTACTGGACGCATGCACGTTAGAATTGCAGCGGAACAGAGAGAAATTAGATAATCCAGGGCCGAAAGACGATACCGACACTCTTTTGGTAAGTCGCTATTATTTTTATTTTGATGAAAATAGTTTTCATTTTGGTTTCCTTAACATTCCGATAAATTGACGTACCTCAAATTTTATATGTCAATTGCATGCAAATATTTGAATCAAACATCTTTTTTTGTAAGGAGGTTGGTATCAAAATTGGTCACCACCAATAAAAAATGTTTTACCAAATTGATATCAATGACATGATATATGCAAACGCAGCCATGAAGACACTTATTCATATTGTTTTTTTTTTTTAGTAAATTTAAAGTATAGGTACTATCGAGTGTCAATTGATTTCCAAAATTTCCAAATGCTAATACAGCTGTCACAGAGCTGTGACAATACTACTATAGTTTTCCTCGATTATAAAGCAGTACTAATTACGCGATATTTTGGAACCAAAATCAGTCATATATGCAAAAAATTGCCTGTATTACCGACATTTGAAAGCTCGCGTCTAATACCTTGAGACATTCGCGTGGAAAGGATTAAAGAATATTCCAATACAGTGTCAGAAATTTTCTTCCAGACATCTTGCAATCCAGTCTGCAATTTTCGATTGATTTTTCATAACTCGAATTTTACGGTGATTGTAAGACCTCAAAGATTATAAAATGCACTGCAAATCGAGCAAACACATATTTTAATGTATGTATTACACCGAAAATTTAACACAATATCTTCAAAAATGATACAATTCATATATTATATGTGTATATTTTATTTTTGTGTGGCAACTCTACAAATAAACTTTCTAGGACTGAAGTTAAACAATAAATTATATTTTGACCGACACCTGTTAACCTATTCCCTGTTATTCCGTATTTTATGAATTAATTCAGTTTTGGTGTTACGTATAATTATGTAATATTTAATATACACCTATCCCTCGATTTACACGGTACGTGTTTTACATGTTTTCACTTTTACACAGATTAATTTTGATGAAATAGAATTTGGACCAGTTAAGTTTACAGCTAAATCGAATTGGGAAGAAAATTGGTTAATCATTTTGTACAAAATAACTCAAATGTTGAATGGGCCTTTCGATTCCAACGTGATATTAATCAATGCTCGGCTCAATATGATAATAACGGATTTTATTGCCAAATCTCCTCGATGTGTAAATGTTTCTACTTCAAACATCGAATTGGCACAAATAATTTCGATTGATGAAAGTGACTTTGAACCAGTCACGAAGAAGAGATTGACAGTGACTTGTGATAGTGATGAATGATAAAAACTCCAACAACCGTTGCAATATTTTTGATATGAATCTTTTGGATTGGTAGTCAATTGAAGTCAATAAGTACTAAAAAATGTATTTTTATTATTTAAAATATTAGCATATCTGTTTGAAACCCTGTGGATCCTTAACTCCCCATCTAGTATTACAAAGCAATGAGAGTAAAGACCTCCCAGACTATTTACACATCATTCATTCCTTTACTTGAAATATTGTATATCCTCTTCCTCTGATATTTTGTAAAATGCAATCAGATACATGTTGCCGGCCATGATGTCCCCAGCACCAAGCAAACAACCAGCAATACTATAGATTTAGAAGATACAGGGCTTCTGCATTTCTATTATACTCAATTTACCTCTATACTCATAGTATTTTACCTGAAACCTGCCTACAATATGCATTTGCTTGTGTGCATGTCTATTATTAATCACTTACTAATACCGCTGTATTATTTTGGTCTTTTACTTAACCTTCCATTTTGACCGACAGTAAGTATTTTAATAACACTCGTTAAAAATTATTAAAAATACATTGTGATAATTCATAAATCATTCAAACCTCGATCTATCGCTCATTAATGGTTCTGACGATGGCGTGAGCCAAAATAGCTATCAACGATATCTTACAAAACTGAAATACATTGCTATTTTTTTCACCGTGTTATAATGGAGTTCTACCAAGTAAATGCCAATTCAATCAATGAATATTTTAAGCTTATCTTTGAAACGTACTTTCAACTGTTCCAATACCTCTTTAAAAAGCATTCTCTATCACCGAGCCTAAAAATCCTTTTTGTGTGCCAAGTGCCTGATTTATTTAAGGCCTATTCAATCAACTCATTGATGGTGTTATATGTTGTGATTAAAAAATTCCGAATTGTATTTCATCATTGCAAACAGTCAGTGCCTTCAAAAGCAATAAATCGAGATAATATAATCACAGAGTAGTTAAATTGCTATTTCGCTAAATCATACCGCATTTTCGTCACCCTTGAATTGACTCTGTCACAGTTTATACTCTGCACACAGGAGGAGTACGAGAGTAACGTCCGCACCGCCCTTTATCTGGTCACCATCATCGCCCAGCTGCTGGCCGGGGGCGCGGGCCTCAACTCCGGGACGAGCGGGCAGCTGTCCCTGACCGCCAGGAGGGCAGTTTTCCGGGTGACGAAGCTGCAGGCAAAGCTCAGGGACGGGCAGACGCTCCTACACCTCGCCTTAAACCCAAACAGTCCCGTTGACGATTTTCATACTAACGATGTCTGCAAGTAAGAGCGGGTTTTGTGTTGGCGACGTGGCGGGGTTTCCGAGTAGTAGTTTTTGGATTAGTCTTGTGTTGTAACCCGCCGCTTCCAGCTTTATAAATGGCCGATTATGCCAAATTATAAAAACACGCTGTTTTAGTAGATTGAACAATTTCGCTACACTGATTGAACGCATTTTAGTCTTTTAGATCGTAAGTAAATGCTTTTCCGTTGAAATGAAGCTGAAAATGTATTCAAACAGTAAGCAATTGTTGGTTTAAAGGTCTATTGTGATTGGATCGTTTAAGATTGTTGTACACACTTTTTATTTTATTTTTTTCTATATATATATTTAGAAAATTTTCAGGTAAGCCAATTGTAGTCTTATTCTCTGTATATATTTACATGATATAAATATTGTTTTCCTATTAACACGTTTTGTAGTACTTATGACGTTTTGTAGAAAAATGGGTATTTATTTTATAGTTACAACTGTATAAAATCAATCATTTTGTTGTTTCACTTGGTGTGTTAAAATCGTGACCATAGTCTAGAAATACTTAGAGTAAATCATAGAAAAATTAGAGTTAGAATAGAAATTAAAAACTAACAATTTTTTGTAAATAATATTTTAAATAAAGCTGTGGCTTGCAATTGTTAAATTTATTTATTTCTGTTGGTATTTTCATCTTCAAGCACAAGTAATTATAATAATTTGTTTAATTCGAACCCTTTCACACATCTAATAAAAAGGAAACATTTCTACCACATTTTTAAGCTTAGAATAATCATCATTGTTTAAATTAGCAGTGAATGACCTTACGATAAAATTAGATGATGTTTCTTGAGGAAGCGAAACACGTGTCACATTTAGTCATGCACCAAGAGATGTAACAAAGATATCAAATGTAATTTTGCCGAAGCAATAGATTTTTTATGTTTATGTTTGAATAGATTTATTGATTTACTATTGAGAAGTGTTATTGTCTAAAGTAATACAAAAAAATTTGTTGTTGCTAATTATTAATAATAAACTGTTTTTGTTATCACAAATCACTTCTGTCATTTGTATGTGGTATGCAGTTCAAGTCTTAGGTCATATATATTTCATTCATTGATTGTATCACATTATAACGCTCACCGTTAAAATTATGCCAAATCATCAGCAGATGTCTAATCGGTAAATCCGTTTGATCCGATTCAGGTTTCCCTGTCCCTTGAGCTGCAGGCTCTTGCTGCAGTGCGGGGCTGAACCGAATTGCCAAGACGCTTCGCGAGACACTCCCCTGCATTACGTGGCGAGAGCTCATGACGGAGTTTGCCCCTTCGGCGAACAGAGACTCACGCTGGATATAGTGCAAGACCTGTTAAGCCACGGGGCCCATGCTGATACAGTCAATGTAGAAGGATCCACACCTGCAGATTTAGCACCTCCAGGTATTTATAGTTCAACTATTTAGTTCTATATTAACTCTCTGACTGCCAACATCTCTACAACACGGTGGAAAAATAGCAATGTATTTTAGTTCTACAAATTTTTTTTTTCTAAGATATAGTTGATTCTATTTCAGCTAACTTATTTATTTATTTATAATTACACAGTACAAAATTTACAAATTATCAATTCGTTGCTTTTGCAACGTTAACATATTTAAATATAAAGTATTGGAAATTCAACAAATACACAGTAAAACAATCAACAAGGATTGCAAAAGCCAACCAAGTAAGCTCATGAAATATCTACTTTAACTGAAAAAATAGCATTTGTCTGAACTCACTTTCGTCCATATGAAATATGTCAATATCCGAAGCAATACTGTTGAACATTGTTAATGCTCTTACCATTGGCATCCCCATTAGCGGACTGGTTCTACACTTTGGAAGAACAAACAAATTATGTACACGATTTCTTAAAAGACTATCCCGAACACACAAATTGATATTTTAAGGATGGTAGAGTTCTCATTTTGGTCTCGAATTAGTCCAAAGAAATACGTGGCTATATACATTTCTCTTCGATTTTTCAAACTACTTCACACCATCGTCAGAAATATGTTTAAACATACATTTGCTTATCTATATATAGCTTTGTAGAAAAATTACTCAATATATTTTCTCTCCTGTTTTAACGACCTAGCTTATTTCCTGCTAGCAATAACACTAAAAATTTGAAGTTATAAATGAAACATATTTTGTCAGTAATGACCCGGGTTTCAACTTTCGGCATCAGTTCTGTTGCGTCAGTGTGATAGAATGCCTGAAGATGCCGAAAGGCGAACCCGGGTCGTTTGGACTGAATTTACTGTCTTTTTTTTCCATCTCCTTAACATTCTAGATCCATTGCATGGAAGCCTTTCTAAGAAACTTCTTGAATGAAACTATATACAAAATCACAGTAAAAGTGAAAGCTCGATAATAAATGAAAAGTGAAGTTAAATTTGAAGGTACCGAATGGCAAAAATCAGGTTATTAGTGACAAAACATGTGGAATCGTACAAAGTTGTAACAATTCAAATTTGATATTGACATTCCATCAAGCACCTTCAGTCGATATCATAAATTATATCAATAAGATTGTTTCAAACCAATTTTATTCAATAAATTTATAAAGTCAAGGCGTTGGAAAATCCTTAAACGAGTTAATTGTATGCTTTTTACAGGTCCTGTCGAAATTGCGCTGCGTCGAATGTGGCAGGGGCGGTTGGCATGTCTCGCCGCCCAGGCCGTGAGCCGGCACAGAATCTCCTACCGAGGACTCGTCCCCACACACCTTCATGCCTTTATACAACTCCATGGGCACCTCGGATAGGAGTCCTCCGCCTTCTCGTATATTCTGCATCATCGTCTGCGGAATGCGTATGATCTCTCGTCTATGGCCTAATTGTAACAATTTTTTTTATTTTTTGCATTTTCAAACTTATTAACTATATTCTACAGGTGCTTTAAAAACAATTGTGCTTTCACTGCCCGCATACGTTGGAAAATGCTATATCTTCCGGACACTCGGTTTAAGTGTCCTTTCGATCTGATGGAATCGTAGCACCTCTCGTGTGATGAATTCTTGTACTGAAAATTGACCCAAAACCAGTGCTCAATTTAAATTGTAAAAAGAAAATTTAGCATGTTTTTGGCATATTCCTCACACTTCTCGAGTTTTACAATCTTTAAATTCACAACCGTCTTCGAGAAACAAGATATGTCAGGGAATGACTGAGTTCTCCCTTGAATTGTCACGGCTTCCTGTGCGCTTAAAAATCAACCGCAGCTCGTTTTGAAACCCAAATGGCACTGTTTATAACATGCATCCACAAAAGCAAAATCTCTTACGCAAACTGAACAAAAACCAATTGTATAAAGATGTAAAAAATATCTCGCTTTGAACAGTGTCTCATACAATTGTTGTTTTGTATGTTTATTTGTTGCTCGCAATTTTCAAATTCGCTACTTGGAGATGGACCTAAAGAGGGGGGAATCCCATCCAACTGTAGCAATATAGAATAAGATATCGAAGCACTCTTTAAGAAATCACTAACGTTATAAAGAATATTGTTCTATTTTCCTTTATCAATGTCAAATTTAGATATTAATACGATTAAATATTACTTTCAGGCGTATTGAAAATATTCTCGACTCAATGCTTTTAAGATATATTGTCGAATTTCAAAATACTATATTGGGTAAAACCGTGTTACATTTGGTATTTGGATCTTATACTAAATTCATATTCAGGGTCAAAATGATAAAATTACATTGACTAAATGATTCAATGCTTTAACCCTTTACACGCGGCTGTTTTTCATACAAACTAAATTTGTCCTTTCTTTCTATAAAGAGTTATAAATAGAGCAATAAAAAATAATTGGGCTGGCTTTTATGCAAGCCAGATGCATTAGGAATGTTTCACAACATTAAAAAACACAAATAAATGTCCTATGTTGTCACAATCTCATTCGTAAATCGCCATTGCCGTGACGTAACGAAGCCACCAATTAAACTGAAATGAACAAGCGCCATTACTGTCACGTGTCATGGAGTGTCACATTACGATGCTGCGACATTAGTGTAAAGTACAGTGCGAAGTTTGATGCGTAGTTTCAAACTGATTTGTGACCTGGCGGAGATCGCAATAAATTTAAAGGGTTCGAAAAATCAATGTTTTAAACATTTAAACCTAATACTTTTGATAAGTGTAGGGAGGTGGCCATGGCAGGACAATTAGGTGATATTTTGAAACCAAAATCAGTCCTATATGCAAAAGATTGTCCGGTTTTACCGACATTTGAAATCTCGCATCTAATACCTTGAGAAATTCGCGTGAAAAGGATTTAATACTGATCTTAGAAATGATAATCAATATAAACGAGGTACATTCACAATATAACATCCATGAAAGCCTAGGAACCTCAGAAAAATATTTTTTTCAATATTTCATAAGCGGCCAAAATTTTTATGTTTTTATAAAAACGAAACATTTTTATATAATCAATCTTCACCCAGAATTTAAAAAAAAAAAGTATTTTTTTCATGTTATTATTAAGCTAAATAAATTATAATGATTTAATTATATCGTCCAAAGACAGTGGTATCCAAGTATTGGCCTTTTGACTTGTAAATCTATCGCTAAACATATTTTTTAGCGATACCTTCCATTCTTCGTAATTCGAATGTTATGATTGTTTGGCAACGGATGAAAATAAATTTATATATCCGGAAATTGCTTCTCATTTGCCTTGCTGGAAACCGCCGTCTTGAACAAATTATACTGTACTTATTTGAATAATTGTGATCTTGCTATATGTACGAAGAGTTCTAGTCAATGATGGTTGTTTTTGCTCAAAACATGCAACCTGATATTAAATTTCATTTGAAAACCGTATCGATGGCTTCGGTGTAAACTAGTACATTTACAATGCATTTATGCCTATTTCATCGGTAATTTCTTTTGTTTTGGAACAGTTTAGTGTGTAAACACTGAACATTAAGTTCTTCATTTATACAACACAATGTATTAATATCTGAGAATCATGTTAACATTTTAATGCCTTATGTGTGTGGACTGCTTATTGTCAGTTCAAATGTATTAATTCATTTCTTATATTTTGGAGTTAACTTTTTTAAACCTAACAAGTTAAATGTTTATCCAAAAAAACAATTAAAGTAATCCATTGATGCGGTTCTAATGAATACGATTGAATATCAATTTTTTCTTGGTATTTATTATTTATGTAAACGTTTATAATTCCCAATGCCCTTTATAACTGTAGCCTCAGATTAATATTTAGGTATTATTTATACCTATATCTCTATGTTCTATAGATCAACAAAAGTAAACACATAGACAAGCTCAGTGTGAAATATTTATGGTCCATGTTAATTAGGCAGTTGCATTTTTGATCTTTGTATGCATCCACTGTAGATTTCACAACCTTTAAAACTGTTAAAATGTTTTTGAACATTTCTTATAGATATCAGTGTGTTTCCTGTCAAAGAATCATTTTAATAGATGGAATATTTTTGGAGGAAAATACTTTTAAAGATATTGACGAGATATCTCATCTTAGGCAGCCATCCGGTCAAATAAGTTTACATACTATTATACTCACTTTTTTTAGATTACATCAAATTTGCAAGTTAATATGAAATAGTAAGTAACAAATTGTTCGTAAAGAAATTTCAAACAAAACTTTCATCAACCATAATGTTATGTCAGGCTTTATTTTGTTTACATATTTCTGAAAAAAATAACTTAACAATTAAATTGCATTAGAAAATAGTGACATTGAATGAATAAACATCATAATAGATGACCTTATCAATGTTGGCTAATTACGCATGCACATATTTGAAATTACAATATCGTTCCATATATTGTTACAGCGGTTGACCCATGTGACTGCCTATTTGACAAGTACCATATTTTCTTTGAGCATTGTGCAATTATTGTTTTTGGTAGAAACTTTTTTTTTTTAATTTTGTGTAAATTGCTGTCAAGTGAATAAACAATATAATGTAATAATGTTATTAATTAAATTTTAAACAATTGTTATCGTATGCACATACTAAAATATTTAGTTGTAATTTTTTTACAATCCTATTAATTTAATGTATTGTAGCATTAAGATGCCGAAAAATGAATAAGCCAAATTTTGTTGTTTTCACTAACCATTTAAAGTCATGTCGGAATTAAATAAACATGATTTTATGTCAGGGTATCCAACTTTATAAAACAATTTTTTTTTTTTCATTTAAGAATTATTTTTAACTTCATTTTCTCTCTATAGTAAATTTTCATATTTTCTTTGCTCAATTATTAATTTTGATGTAAAAAGTTTTATTTTCCGCTTCATTGTTGTTTAATCCAGATCTTATATTATGTTTACTAACTCGACGTAATAATTGCTTTTATACCTCACTGCATATCCTCATTGCGTATCACTAAAATGTGTGAAAAAGTGTTTTTTTGTGTGATACTGTGAACAGTATGAAAGCGCCATTTTTAAATCTACTAGCTACTGAAGTCATACATTCTTAGCCATCGATTCACTGTGTAAAAATGTTGAATCATTTTATTATCTAAATATTATATATAATTATAAATATTGAGCACATAAGGTGACCAGGTTTTTATGAATATTTATCCCTATTTTTGGTAATATCCTTCAAGTTCCCAAAATCTGTTTTCAGATTTACAAAAACAGTGAAACCCTAATTCTACGTTTTTCCATGGACCGTGAAAATAATCGAATAATTCAAGAACCAATGGATGCTAGACAGCTTCAAATTATATTTGATTTTGTGTTAACTGTCATTTCTTCGTGGAAATGCATTATATTTAAATAAATAAAACAATTTATGATATCGACTGAAGGTGCATGGTGGAATTTCACTATCAAATTTATATTGTTACAACTTTGTACGATTCCACATGTTTAGTCGCTAACGGCCCGGATTTCGCCTTTCGGCATCTTCAGACATTCTATATTTTAATGATAGTTGATTATTATTTATTGTAAAATCATTTCAAGGATGACTCGTTAACAAAATCGTTAATGAAAATTATCACAAACAATTGTGTTAATTATTATTTGGTTAATATTAAATTTGTTTTAGCTGCCATTTACTGCCTGCCTTGGGGTTTGTGTTTTCCTGTAATTAATACCTTTGGTATATAGACTGCGCTGAATGCTTATTGTACATCAGTTCTGTTACATCCGTGTGTTAGAATGCCTGAAGATGCCGAAAGGTAAAACCCAGGTCGTTAGTGACAAAACATGTGGAATCATACAAATTTTTAACAATTCAAATTTAAATAAAACAATGCTTAGTTTGATAAAAATGATTTTTATATTATGAAATTGTGGAAATAGTATTAAAAATTATGTTTTATTATTTAAATATAATGCCTTTCCACCAACAAGTGACAGTTAACACTTACAAAAGGCGATAAATGTTAGTCAACAACAATTGATATAGCCTGTCAATGAGATTATGAAAAACAACATGGCAGCCAAGCAGTTATGAAGTTTTTACGTTTGTTCAAATTGTGAATTATTCTAAATGACATTAATTTCAGACCTTAGCATTACCTCACCATTGATAGAGTTAGGTTAGGTTAGTAACGCCTTATAATGATAAAATAGTATATCTCAAATTGTATAAATTTTAATTCCATATTTTCTTTAGATTCAATTAAGTATTGTATTAACAAATTTATGGTAAACTGTTTATCTTTTGTCGGTTAGATATATTGATTCGTTTTGAAATGTTGCTATACGTAAAATATTTATCTGTTCGATCCACATTATTACTGCACAATCAAAAGATCTCTTTTTCGCTAACCTACAACTGAACATGTTTAACATGAAATTTAGATCATCGAAAAGGCTAAACAAACTTTGCGATAGGCAGTTCATAAAAAACCTCATCATTGTTTTCCATGTCATAAAATTAAAGTAACATGTAAAAATATATCATGTAATACAGAATAACCAAAAATTTGTAATCTCTAGAAATCCTATTACTCTAAAAAATTTAATCTTTTATTGAATTAACTCTGAGACTTTTTTTTATTTACCTTTCTCAAAACGCATAACATTGGTGACTTATTTTAGCCTAAGAGAGTGTCTACAAAACTCAGACGCACAGTGTTAACTCGGTTTCCTGTTAAAATTTAGACAAATGTGTAACAATAAAAGTAAAAAATAATTGATATTTGAGTATATTTTGTAATCTGACATGCAAAATCTTTTTGTATAAAGTTGATTTTGTTTCACTATAAAACTATACATTTGTATGAAGTTATATAAAATTAGTTATGTAGTATTATTTCGTGTCAACCGATATTTGTCGTTAAGAGTTTTAAACTATATATCAATGAAGCAGAATCATTTTTAAATATATAAATACAATATTTAATTCCCATAATACATAACCCTTCTTACTAAGGTATTTGGCAATAAAGTAGCATTAGTGATTTTAATTGATTACTGGGAGTGTCTAAGGAGCGATAAGGTGAACTGTTTACATAACAATACAGTAATCTGGAAAACTAACTCTCTTTAAAGGTTGCAAAATTATTGAAAGTACGGTGAAAATAAGCAAGGTATTTTGTAGAACTAATATAATAGAGTTCTACCAAGTAAAAATGCCAATTAAATCTATTATTCATTACTGCTGCAAAGGGACTATTACTAAAGACGTAAAGCATATTGAAAATTTCAATTGCCTTGAGAATTTAGTGTTATTTTTCCTTCTCTATTTTGTTCCAAACTATTTCAACATATTTGTTTATCCTCTCAGAAGAACAATGTCATAAAATCACCTTTTTGTTGCACATACCATTATTCATTTTAAATTTTAATGTGCATATTAAACTGACTTTGATATTTTCCAATATATACATTTAATATATACATCAGAACGTATATAGAATTTTAACCATTGGCGCTCGAATGCCGCTGCAGAAGTAGCATTGATTTTTCTCCTATAATCTAAATACTGCCAATCTGGTGTCGAGTTATTGAAATGTATATTTTTTTTTCAATGACAATTGTAACTAAACTTGAATTGTTTTACCTTTTGCATTTGTAGGTGACACTTCTTAATGGTTAAATTAAATTATTTAAAAAATAAAATACTAAAAATATTGCAAAGATCTGGGTCGGGCTGTCAACCCATGAATCTCATATTGTGTGATATATAATCATTATTTTTTACACACTGGAAACACTTCTCAGCCAAATGAATAATCTATCTCTTAATGTATATTTTTTCTTTCATTATTTGAATCATCGCTTAAATCTTACCATTTTAGATGCCTTCTTACATCATAGGTAGTCAAATTTATCTGTATTATCGAATAAATAAAACATAGACAATTAAAACTAAAGCGCCCAGTTCGCTTTGTACTATTTTAAAATTCACTTCTATTTCTCTCAAAATCTTTATCAATTATTTAGATAAACACATAAATAAATTCTAGAATCACCCAATACTCATTGATATACAAAATTAGATTCAATTCTTTAAAGTACTATAGATAATTAACACTATGTCTGAATGATCAGAAACAATATGAATGTTTTCTCTTCTGAAATAATTTTAAAGATGATAATATTTTTCTCAAGATTGCCTAAATCTATCTACTAATGTTGCCTGATGATTTAATTGAATTTTATCAATGATTTGTGTTTATTTTATTGAGGCATTTTATAAATATTTTTTTTTTGTCTTGTAAGCTCAAATGAATGTGTTCATATATGTGACAAATATTTAATTTGTTCATAAATGGGCATGCATATAATATTTTTGTGTATAGAATATATTGTGAATATTTGTAACATAATTTAATATTAGTTATTGAATTATTTTGTACTGTAAATATATTAATTATTATGTATGATTTAATCTTTATTTTAAACAATGATTATATTCTATTTTGTATACAATTATAATTTTGTGTACATTATTATAACTGAGACTGTAACCCTGCAGTGTTTACTGTGGGGAAAATGGAAGATGCATGACATATTGTAAAAAAATATATCGTTTATAATACGTTTTTAAGTATTTTTTATTATGTCCTTAATACTTTTACCCTATTTTCATGAATACAGAACTTTGCTGATGCACTTTTATTAAATCAATTTTAACCAGTTATGTCAATCCTGCGGCCCTATTGAATATTTTCTGCGACTCTCCCAGATATTTTTAAAATTTGATATATTTTACATGTAAGTATTAAAAATTCAATGCCTGTGAATTTGGCATTTTTTGTTAGTTATACTATTTAATTTCATTAAAAAAGAATGTTGAAAAGTCTGGTGTCTTAAACTATTACTTAATTCATTCCTAAACAACAAAGTCAATTCATAAAAGTAAAGAGTATGTTTATTTCCTGGTTGAGTGAAATACAATATATGCCAGATTAATAATGCAGTAATAATTGCCATTGGTATCAGTTATGGATCTTATGGGCTCGAATTCCAGTATAGCTTCATAAATTAATTTTCAACTGACATGGATTGTTTCTGCAATTATTTTCTTCACATCTGAGTAAATATTATCGAAACATTCTTATAATGTTATTTAATGTAAAATCAATATACACTCAATCATAAAGTAAGTATGTATTGATTCAATGTTCCTAGTTTTTTGACTTCTCTCAATAAAATATATATATGCAATTTTTGCATTATATGATTTTGTAAACAGATGGTCATTGTTTATTTAATATTTATTTTATTCGCATATGTATTATTATTTTTAATGTAATCAAATGAAGAAAATAAAATGTAATCTATTACTTACATATCGGAGATTTTCGAAAAATATATCCTACCTACATAAACTAATTTGACAAATATCTAAAGATATACATATGCATGAATAGATAAAACCTCAACAAATAGATACAGATGTTAAGCAACCACAAAAAAATCGCAAGCTTGGTGCATGGTACGGATAATTAGTGTAATATTATTATATCCAATACGAATATAAAAATCATTAAATTATTGACGTAATTTATCATCATATATTTGTCTATGTTTTCGTTGAACTTTCGCTCAATTTTGCTGCGTTAGTCTATGGTCACTTCACTTTTCACAAGAAGAAAATATGGCAGGCGCGAGTGAATTAAAAAAGCTACAATATAAAATACACAAATGTTCTGGCTATCTGTCAAATTATACGCCAGAGTAAGTTCCATTGAATAATTTCACAATTTATTGAATTTATAAACCTATCCAAAACGACTGTCACTTTGGCTTTCAGCCCATTTAAGCGCTTATTTTAGTTGCACCTAACCTACATGTTTATATGTTGATAATATAATTCGTGCATATAGATTTTATTATTTTCGCATTGAGGTTGTTCATTATATTGTGAAAGAATGACAACTTTCAAAAATTATTTTAATGATTGTTAACTGTTTTGTGTTATTTTAAACTCGTATATCTTATCTTATGGAATATGTGAAAAAGATCACGTAGTTCGTCAACTTAATATTTCAAAGAGCCTAGCTCTTGTTATAAAGTGAATATGACTGCTATCATATATCTTCTTTCAATTTGTCACAATGGTTGAAGTTATTTGAAAACTTCTTTCATAATTCGTTTCATGCAACTTTAAGACACACTACGACTTTACAGGGTTCGCCGAACGCGATGAATTCCAATTACAAATAATAATTGATCAAATATTATCAAAGTGATTTCAAAGAAATCTGAATATAATATGTGTGTAAGGAAAGCCTCTTCAAGTTAATCGACTTAACCATAGTCAATAGATCATACTAGAACTGCTTTCCAATGTACAAAGATAAAGGATTGAATAAATTTAATTAAATGTATTCGGATAATTTCCAAACATTTTACTCCCAAAAGATCTTTCTTTACCTTATGTTACTTATTTATTTATTTATAATCATACGTTACAAAATTACAAATTACTTTACAACTTAAGTAGGCTCACATATGCCAAATGAAAATTTTAACACAGTGTTTAAATGGTATAAAATACTATAATTTATATGAAAAGCTTATTGATTGAATTGGAATTTACTTGGTAGGACCCCATTATAACACGGTGAAAAAATAGCAACGTATTTTAGTTCTACAATTTTTTTTTTTATAAGATATAGTTTATAGCTGTTTCGGCTCATGCCATCGCCAGAAGATCGCCAAAATAGCTATCAACTATATCTTATAAAAAAAAAGTAGAACTAAAATACGTTGCTATTTTTCCTATAATTCCTATATTCATATAAATTATGGTATTATATATTGTTTAAACACTATGTTAAAATTTTCATTTGATATGTATGAGCTAAAATACATCACCATGTTATATAAAAAGTGATACAAAGATTTACAGAGGAGAACTGGTTGTCAACCCGTTCCTCGCTAAACCTCATGAATAATGTTCCAACACTGTATATATTTAAAAAATGCAGTATTTATGTTGTAAATAAAAAATAAAGAGATCAATAGAACAAACCATGCCATGTTATAATACAAAAAGTAATATGTACATGAAAATGTGAATGCCTTTATAGATCGACCACGTTACTTACGCGCGTGGAAACGTAGCGCTGTGTGCATTTCCGGTCTGACACAAAAGTTGCTAGAGCTCGAAAGTTTTAAATTCCCTACTATTCCATAAATACGTTTTACACCAAAATATTTATCTACAATAGGTTTCAATGTTCATAAATACCGTGGCTTCTTGTCATTTTTGCGGTCTGTTCATTAGTTTTATCCGGGGGTTTCAAATTTAGTTTCATCATCCGCCGCATTTTCGGGCGCACTGTTATAACGGTAGCATCCTAATTTCTTGAGAATCAACTATCAACACACTGCGATCTTCTGCCTTGTCAGTTCAGGTATTAGCAGCCAATGGGCTAACCAACAGCTTATGGTATATTCTGATCAGGTGTGATAGGAAAAGTAAAAAAAAACAACATTAATTATGATTAATTGTTTAACAAATAAATGTTCTCCTTACAATACAAATCCTATAAACCAAAATGTAAGTGAAAAGCATCAACATGACGAGTCAACGGTAAAACAGATGTAATAGATTTTTATCTTTTTGAGGATTGTAAGATGTTTTGCATTTTTTTAGAAAAATTATGGTGGATAACCCAGGAGAGCAATCTTCAAGATGGTCTACAATTACAAACACTCCCCCACAGTTCTTGACGCTGAAATTAGAAAAACCCGCCATCGTTAAAACAATAACGTTTGGCAAATACAACAAAGCACATGTTTGCAACTTGAAGAAGTTCTCCATCGTCGGGGGAATGCAGGATGACAACTTTACAGAGTTACTGAACGGGTATGATTCAAAAATATTTGTTTATGTATCGCCAAACATTTCCAGCACCATTGATTTATTTTCCTAATGAGACCGCATCTATCTTGTGATCTACCGACCGAAGATGGTTATTGGAATCTTAAACAAATTTGAATTATTACAACTTTGTACGATTCCACATGTTCTGTCAGTAACAACCCCGGTTTCGCCTTTCGGCATCTTCAGGTATTCCATCACACGGATGCTACAAAACCGACGTAAAATAAACAGTTAGCGTCGTCTATATACCAAAGTTATTAATTACAGAAAAACACAACTAATTTAACAATAAGTTATTAAATTCAAACTTCATTTTCAATGATCAACTCATTCTAAATCAAAAAAACCCATTTATATTTTAATATCTGTTGGAAAACCCTTTCAAGAATGACTCATTAACAGGATCGTTAATGAAAATTGTCACAGGCAATTGTGTTTTATAAATTTGTTTTAGCTGTAATTTACTGCTTGCCTATGGGTAAGTGTTTTCCTGTAATTAATAACTTTGGTATATAGACTATGCTAACTGTTTATTTTGCATCAGTTCTGTTGCATCCGTGTGATAGAATGCCTGAAGATGCCGAAAGGCGAATCCCGGATCATTGGTTGCAAAACATGTGGAATCGTACAAAGGTGTAACAATTCAAAGTTGGTATTATAATTCCATTAAGCACCTTCAGTCGATATCATAAATTAAATTTTTGAATTTCTAAAACTATATACCATTCCGCAAGCTTTGTCATTCACAGACTTTGGACATTGCCAAATATAATTTGTGCAATAATTATTTCATATTAAGCTAAAACTATAGTCTCTCGAGATATAACAGAAACATATCGTAGATACTACGCTTAAATTAAGAAATCTGAGACTTCAGAAATTAGAAGCCCAAATATAATAACTTTTTTACCTTTTTGTTGCTCAATTAGTTTATTATCCTTTTGACTCGATAGCGGGCTCGAAAACAACAACCTCCAGGAGACATTCCCTCTCCGTCACACCACACGTGAGGGCCGTCCTTTCCCCGTGCAGTACATCAGTATTCTGCCGCAGCAGGCTTGGGGCCCCTCTTTCAACTACTGTATCTGGTATCTTGAAGTGCATGGCGTTAATCATATGGCCACTGTTAGAGGGGCACTCTATAGACATAACCTGGTAATTACAATGTTTTATATATCTTTAAACCCTGTACCATTGTCAGTTTCGACATCACTTAATTAACAAACATTTGCAGACAGTGTTTGATGGTGGATTGGAGCTTGTCTCGACTGTTGAAACGGTGATACCTTTTTACAGGAAATTAGAGATTCTGATTTTTTGCTGATTAAATTGACATTTACTTGGTTTAAAAAGTTTATTTTTGTTTCTATTGTAGTAATAGGCTAGAAAAGTTTTTCTAACCTATTCTATTTATTCGCAATAAATTAACGATCAACTAACCAATCTGTCAAATTGTTTGTTGAGGTATTCTTCGGAATTGTCTAAGCGAGAAGAACTTTTCAAAAACTATATTAATAAGGCTGGCGTTTAACACTCAAGCAACCGGTCCCGCGTTTGCGCGGATTTCGTCTCGCGCTGCATCTTTACGTCTGCTGCTCGAATGCATGATACATGTGAATATTTTTTTTTAATTTACGGCTTAGAAATGTTTTGTTTATTGTTCTACGTGTCTTTCATTCTATTTCCCCGAAATTTATAGCTCCAAATCGTCCTTGAAGTAAACAATATTTGCCAGTTCCAAAAGTCTCCTATAATTACTCTTGGACTGTAACAAATTAGGTTTCTTTGCTTATCACAGCTCAGCAATAAACTTTCATTGCTTACTAGTCATACAAAAAAGCATTATTGATCAAATTTAAGTGATTATAATTAGTAATAGAATATTATTACTAATGATTAGGCATTAGTAATAATATTATATTACTACTTACTTTTTATTAGGCAGTCAGAACATTTAAATAATAATATTTAAATGTTTATAAAAATTAATAATAATAAATGTTTCAACATGTATTGGCTAGTAAAAGAAATATTTTGTATCTCATTGTGCCTCCTGTTCCTGTCGTAAATCACTGATGGATGAATAGTAAGCGCCTACTCTGACCCTAGTTCTCGGAAGTGTAACAACTCTCCATAAATATTTTTTGTCGATGACTGTTTCCTATTTTATTATTTGAATATATTATCATTGCATAAGATGTAATCCCTAAAAATGTCTTCACAAAATCATGATAGTAAAGGTACAGGGACCTATAGTATATGATTGATCATCAACATATGGGTAGCCAATAACCATTCCGTTTTGAGTGACTTATTTTGAATGGTTTAGTTGAGGCAACCCCACAAAGACCATTTTTAACCAAAAGCAATAAAACTGTTGAATTATTAGACAGAATGGTTTCATTCATTACTTAAAAAAGATGTGAAACATGTTTCTCGAATATTTACAATTTGAGATCCAGTGATTGTGAAATTGTAGGAATATCGAATATATATTGTTATTTATTATATAATTAAAACTAAACTATATCATGAACCCGCAATATCTTAAATATTTCAAATTGAAAATATGTTTAGTGCCATTTACCTAATTGACAAAATTAAAAAACAGATTTTTATATTCAGCTTAGAAATATGCTGAAATTATGGCATAATCAAATCGTTTTTTTTATTTAGTCGATGATTTTTTTGAAAATATCAAAATTTATATTGTTTGGCTCTCAAGTTGTGCCGAAAAACGCCCTCTTTCGGCTAGAGTCTATTTTTCGAGACTCCCGACAACCGAGTGATATGAGAATATAACAGAAACAAATAAACATATCCATAGTTTGAAAAACTCCACATATAATAAACACACAATAATGTGTAACATGGTGTAGGATTTCTAAAGAATTTGACATTCCTTTGTGGGTTTATATGAATGTTAAAAGATATTTTTTTGATTTTTATGAAAAAAAAAAATTTAATCATGCATTTGTAGCTTGATAATTTTATTTTCAAGCCAATTGTTTTTAAATTACATATATTATACAATACTCTATAAAATACTTCTTATTTTATTAAATTCACTCAACTGAGTAAAAAGTTATAAGCATAATAATTGTTGTCGCGAGAAATAGCAAAGTATCGAAAAATGTGTGGTGATAGGCGTTTTTTCTGCGCGAAATGTGCGGTTACTTGAGTGTTAATAATCTTATGGATATTATCAGGTTATATTAAACACAAAAATTAACTTGAACACCAAGGTTTTAACATTGTTAACATTGCAAAAATCACACTGTGAAAAAATACCAACGTAATTTAGTTCTACAAAAATTATAGCGCATATAATTGATAGCTATTTTGGCTTACGCCTTCATCAGAACTATATTTAAATGTACACTTACCTATCCATATATAGCTGTGTAGAAAAGGTATACGATACAGCTTCTTTTCTGGTTAACACCATAGTTTCATATTGTACCAATAAATTCTAAAATGCTGTACTTAGATTTTATGCATTTGTCGAAGTCCGAGTTAATCTGGGTTTTCGGTTATTTTTCGGGGAATAAATGTAAACACTGTACTGAGATGATTTATTACAAACTGCATTAACCTTTCGTAATGACCTGATTTTTATCTACAAAATGGGATCTCCGTTATAAAGTAGTGAATAAAATATATAGTTGATAGCTAATTCGGGTTACGCGTTCATCAGAACTATGTTTAAAGTTACATTTACCTATGTTTATATAGCTGGGTAGAAAAGGTACAAAAGAGGTACAAAATGGTTGTTTTGATCAGTATAATTTATAAGTATAATACTTTTTTCACAAAATGCAGATCTATTTGTCAATAAAAGATAGAACTCATACAGACAGCAAAATAGATATCGTTGAATTTATAATGGAAAGCGAATATTTTATATCAGTATTTTTCTCAAAAATATAAATTGAAAAAATAGATTGTGTTGTACAATAGTTACACACCATGGTTAAATATGTCCCTTGGCATCTGTATGTTAAATTGATAGCAAAATCAAATCCAAAAAAGTAAATCAAATGACATTCTGACTCTATTAGCGAGCGGAAGAAGAAACAATCCGCGTCTGTCTGAAACATCTGCGGCAACAGCGATACACAGAAGCTTTTGCCACCCTGCAGAGAGAGACCGGTGTTCGACTCGAGGCTCCCCAACTCTCAAACTTGTACCGGTTGCTAGTCGAAGAAGGCAACTTCACTGGAGCTGAAGAGATGCTTGTAGTAGCCAAAAATGGTGAGAATACTTTTTTTTAACCTTTGTATCATACAAAACGATCTTAACACGGCATACTTAATTTCAGAGTGTCATTGTGTCCGTTGGTCACGTGCTCTATATTAAACTACTATGAAACTTGGCCGGCATGGCCCTTTTCTAGCTATTCTTATTCTAAAAGAACGTGATATTTGAATGAATGTAATATTTCGGTTAGAATAAAACACATGCATCGTGTTTATATTTAAAGTGCTTTTATTGTCTTATAAAAATTAACACTATTAGTTTGATAAAAGAAAAACAAAACAAATCTAAACAAATTTAAAGGTAGAAAATGAACTTGGTCAAAAATTAAAGTCGTTGTAATTTATGATATCGATTGAAGATGCTTGGTGGAATTTCAATATCAAATTTGAATTGTTACAACTTTGTACGATTCCACATGTTTGCCTCCAAGCAAATATTGGAATATCCCATATCACTTGCTTTATCATTCAACCATTGCTGTAAAAAAACAGACAGAGCAGGGTATCCAAATATGGGCCCAAATTCACTTCCGGGTTATTAGGTATTCTTTTCATTAACTAATCAGGTAATTTGCATCAACTATTATATAATTTACTTTTACGTAAGACGTTAATTGTCACATGAAAGCGTTATATTTTAACACATCTCGCGCGGGCTAATTCCGCCTACGCCTATTAGTGACTGCAGGTATATCGTAAAAAAGATAAGAATGAGGAGTAGATAATAAGTTTGAAGGTATAAATAGTATGACTAATTGTTATTAATTCGACTCAATCTGAATATTATGCAATGAAAACACAAATAAATAAAAACTGATAAGAATCGAGCTTATGAGAATTTATTATCATTATTATTTACGTCCACCCGCCTTACTATCTAAATGACCCGCGCGTCATGTTTCAAAATCCACGTGTCATGTTTCGAAATCCGTAAACGAAAAGGGCATGTGTGACAAATTATCAACAACTAATTGTTTTTGTACTAGTTTTAAATTTATCCGAATTTTGATTGTGGTATTTATTTGATTCATTTACAAAATAGTTAAAAAGATCGTCACCAATATATAGTTTCACACTTTCAATAATATTTGTAAAATCGGCAGGTATAATTTGTAATCCAGAATCACTCACAAATGGTTCTAATACAGGTGGATTGTCAATTTCAGTCCACTCTGGTAAAATTTCACCATCTGAATCACTTTCACTTTCCGAATCACTTGACAAATGATATTTAACAGGATGATTTCTCAATGGAAAAATTGCACTGTCATCAGATTCTATAGAGTCATTATCCGAAAAGTCGGGATCAGCAAGTTCGTCATCCAACGAGTCGTCGGATCCTGAATCGGCAATTATTTCATCGACATAACGATCAGAACTATCTTCACGCGATTCCATCGTTAGATGGGTAAAAACCTTTATTCAATAAATCTATTACTGTGTAATAAAATTCGCATTCAACGTCCGTATCGAATGGGCTCATAAGCAAAACTAAAGTATACCGTGTATAAATTAATTAATTAATAATGTACAAAAAATGAGACAGCGAACAACGTTTACCGCTCGCAACGCATAGTTTTAGTTAAAGAGAGATTCTCGTCTTTCGCATTCAACGAATGGCTGACACAGGACGGAGATCTCCGTTACCCGACGAAGATGTGTTAAATAATAAAACACAATGTGTAGTACTATTTCCACAATTTAATATTTCCATGATTAATACTAATTTTGCTCATGGCAAGCATTATCAATCCTGATAAAAGCCAGTCCTGATCATAAAAATATTAAATCATAAAAGTAGTAGTAAAAAACATTATTTTAAATATATATTATAGAATGTTTGTCATTTTTTTTCAGACGGTATGTTCAACCTGTACGTGTCACAACAACCTTACACGGCCGCATGGAGTAATGTCACGCCTTGCTCTCCCGATCTAGCTGAACGACTCGCCGATTGCGAGGAATCCATTTCCCCCACACACTCACCGCCTCCGCTAGTCAGGGAGCGTTCGCCCACTCCTGATGGCGCTTCGTCGATTCCTCAGAGGCCCGGCAGAAGGGGGGGGCATCAAATGTGCATGGATTCGGATAATAACACGATGTACCTCTTCGGAGGGTGGGATGGAGAAAACGATTTGAGTGATCTCTGGTCGTATTACGTGCCGACTGATAAATGGACTCTCATCTGTAGGTTAGTACCGTGTGTTATCTGAACAACTTAACCGCTTGAGTACCACACAAGAAAATGATTATTGTGCCACCACGACCGTGTGTCTTTTAGAGCCAATAAAAAAATAAGTAAAATTAATTATAAATAATTTTTACTAATATATTAATGGATTGTAATATAATTTTTTAATTTTTCAACTGAAAATGACACCGCATAAAAATACATATACTTTTTTTTCCATTTAATTTATTCAATTATATCAAACATTCAAAATAACTTGTTTAAATTTGTTTAAAATCTTTGTATATACCAAATGTTTAGTTCAGGACTGGCACAAAGCAAACGAGTAATTATTATATAAAAATTTTTAAATCATAAACCAAAATTTTCGTTTAAATCACTTATTATAAAATATATTGCTACCATTTGACTAATAATGTATGTATGTAATAAAAATTGGGAAAAAAAACGTGTGTATAAGAAATGACTTCCTGTCCAAAACCAATACATAAAAAATAATGAATTTCTTTAGTAATCATATGCTGTGAGGTGGTCATAAATCATGGTGATAATGTGTGCCATGTGGTTACCTACATACTGCCCATATGACATCTTTCGGGGGAATTTTTTTCATCTAAAATACAGGGAAATTCAATATTTTTAAAAATTATATTGATTCTAGATAGATGGGACTACATATATTCGTTAATATATTGTGTATATTCCATTAGAATACCAAGTAATTTTTTTTTAAGTATTTTGGACACACTTCGGGATCCAAGCGATTAATTTGGGCATGTGATAAGTGTGTAATAATTTATGAATAATTTTACAGAAATAGTGAATTGGTAGGTGGCCCTAGTCCACGTTCCTGCCACAAGATGGTGTTGGACTCGAACAGACGCCAAATCTTTACGCTCGGTAGATATCTCGACGTCAAACACCGCTCATCAGACAACATCAAGGTAATTAATTAAACCATTTCTTAATCCTTTCCACGCCAAAGTATTGGACGGCAATGTCTGCAAGGTCTGTACGTGAGGGCCCCAGACGTTGGAATGCGAACATTCAAACGTCGGTAACGCAGGCAATCTTTTGCATATAGGACTGATTTTGGTTTTAAAATATCGCCCAATTCGTCCTGATACTACCACCTCCATAAACTTGTCAAAAGTATTAGGTTTAAATGTTTGAAACATCGATTTTTCGAACCCTTCAAATTTCTTGCGAACTCCGTGTTACTCCCAAATCAGCTTTGCACCAATCTCGTAGCATCGAAATGTGACACTCCATGACACGTGGCAGTAATGGCACTTGTTCATTTGAGTTTGATTGGTGGCTTCGTTCTGTACGGTAATGGAGATTTACGAGTCAGTTATTTGTTAGGGATATATTTGTTAACGTGATTGTGACAATATAGGACATTTCTTTGTGTTTTTTAATGTTGTGCAACATTCCTAATGCAGCTGGCTTCCATAAAAGCCAATCCAATTATTTTTTATTGCTATATTTATAACTCTCTATGAAAAGAAAGGACAAATTTAATTTATATGAAAAACAGCGGCGTGGAAAGGGTTAATAGCATTGAGTCGAGAATATTTTCAATACTTCTGAAAGTAATGTGTAATAGTATTATTATCTAAATTTAACATTGATAAAGGAAATTAGAAGAATATTCTTTATAACGTTAATGATTTCGTAAAGAGTGCTTCGATATCTTATTCTATATTGCTACAGTTGGATGGGATTCCCCTCTTCTTTAGGTCCGTCTCTAAGTGACGAATTTGAAAATTGCCAGCAACAAATAAAAATACAAAACAACAATTGTATGAGAACATTTTGAAAAATAACAACGCGTACTGATTTAATTTGTATGAAAAACTGTCACACTGATCGTGTTAAGTTTGTCCAGTCATTGAAAGAGTCAGCGGAAGTGGTAACATTCTTTTATTGTTTATAGAGTGACTTGTACGTGTTCGACATTGCTTCCGGCCGCTGGTTGCAAGTTTGCGATGATACTGGCACAAGAGGAGGACCCCGTCTTATGTTCGATCATCAGATGTGTGTTGATTCGGAACGACACATTATCTACGTCTTCGGAGGAAAAATACTTCCACAGTCTGGGTGAGTCAGACACTAATATACAAATTTGAATCTTTCAATCTATGTATTATATCACTTTTAAGGTGTTAACTGTAACTTCTTGATGGAAAGGCATGATATTTTGAATAATAAAAACACATTTTTTAGTACTTATTTCCACAATAGATATTTGTGCAGAACCGGTTTCGCTCATCGTGAGCATTATCAACTGATAGAATAAAGTCTGAGTTTTTTGACTTCACAGCTCTGGAAATTTTCCATTCTACCAGAATTGTTTTGTAGAAAAAAATCATATCTTGAATTCATAAATATAACAACAATCATGATATTTTAAATAATAAAAACACATTTTTTAGTACTTATTTCCACAAAATATTTTTTGATCAGGACCGGTTTCGCTCATCGCGAGCATTATCAACTGATAGAATACAATTTACAAGCAAGTCTATTTATACAAAACAAAAAAATAATTTGAGTTAAAGGTAGCAGGTGTACGAAACCATGAGACATCATGATCACAAACATTTTACCAATAAAATGACGGGTTGCCAATGGGCAGCCCTCTAAGCCCATTACTTGCAGAAATTTTTATGGACAACTTCGAATCTAAACTTCTTGAATTAGATAAAAATAATATAGTATATTACTACCGCTATCTTGACGATATCTTGATTTGTTGGCAAGGCACGGATAGACAACTAGATAAATTTCTACAGAAAGCTAACTCTATACATAGTAATATTAAATTCACACTAGAGATAGAGGTAGACAGCTCCATCAATTTCCTGGACTTAACTATTAGCAGAGTTAAAAACAGACACACTTTTAAATTTTTTAGAAAAACTACCTTTTGTGATACACGCAGTCCCTCCACTCATGGAATCATAAGCTTGCAGCTTATAACTCCATGGTCCATAGGCTAGTAACTGTACTTATGAGTCAGGCAGATTAGGACAAAGAACTGCATACTATTAAATCCATAGCCCATAATAATGGTTATGAGATAACGACGATAAATAATTTATTATATAAAAAACAATTAAATCTAGCTAGAAAACTCATTTACCCGAACCCAATACAAGATAACCGCTTCTATAAATCTATTAACTACCTAGGTAGCATTAGCGAAAAAATTCATCGGGAGATTAAAAACTCAATAAACGTAGCTTTCAAGGTCAACAATAACTTAGGCAGACATCTTAAAAATAGTAAAGATAAAATCAATAAACTGGACAGAAGCGGTATTTATAAAATGTCCTGTGGCTCATGGTTATCCGTTTATATCGGACAGACAGGTATAAGTATATCTACTCGAGCTAAGGAACATGTAAGATCATTCAACAATAAAAAAACAGATTCACAATTCGCTAATCACGTTATTAATGAATCACATAATATAAATTCAAACTCAGCCCCTAAATGTTTGCATCTTTGTAGTAAGGGTCGGAGACTGACGGCTTTAGAACAGCTAGAAATCAATAGACACCAATTATCACAAAAGATTCTTAACGACCAAACTAACATAATAGTATCGCCACTTGTCCAGCCGTTGCACAAAGGGGTGGTCTGATTTACTTCCAGAAGGATCACTTCTGTCCCACATATAATCTTATTGTCATAGACACCTATTGTTTCATTTAGAATTTTGAAAATTTTGTGTCATTGTGTTAAGTAACAAGCTAAGCCGTTGGAACAGGAGAGAGGATGTGTTGTGTGCCTTTTCTGCACAGCTATACATAGATAAGCAAATGTTAGTTTAAGCATAGTTCTGACGATGGCGCGAGCCGAAATAGCTATCAAGTATATTTGTTAAAAATAATTTTGTAGAACTAAAATACATTGCTATTTTTTCACCGTGTTGAATTATTGCAACTTTGTACAATTCCATATGTCTTGTTACAAACGACCCGGGTTTCGCCCTTCGGCATCTTCAGGTATTCCATCGCACGGATGCAACAGAACTGACTTCTGACAGAGTTCTGTTGCATCCGTGCGATGGAATACCTGAAGATGCCGAAGGGCGAAACCTGGGTCGCTTGTGACAAGACATATGGAATTGTACAAAGTTGCAATAATTCAACACGTTTATTACTTTTTCACCGTGTTATAATGGAGTTCTACCAAGTGAATGCCAATTCAATCAATAAAATTATCAAGCTACAAATCCATGATTCATTTATATTTTTTTTACATAAAAATCTAAAAGAAATATCTTTTAACACTCATATAAACCCACAAAGCAATGGCAAATTCTTTGGAAATCCCAGACCATTTTACACATTATTGTGTGTTTTTTTATATCTGAAGACTCTCAAACTGTGGATATGTTTATTTTTTTTCTATTATATTCTTATATCACTGTAGCCGAAAGCAGGCGTTTTTTCGGGACCGGTCGCTTGAATATTAATGAAAAAATTGAAATATTTTTGAATTTGAATATTTGAAATTATTTACTAGTTTCATTTTTTTTTATATTTTTTCAGTCAAGCGGAGGAAACGTTGCCTCAGTATTCCGGGCTGTATTCCTATCACATAGCGGAGGATAGATGGAGACTTCTTCTTGCCGATACTGCTTCAGCGCCCACCTCCTCGTGCCCAACCATTTTGTCCCGTGTCAGTCATTCGATGCTTTTCCATCCTGTAAGATAGTGTTTATTATTATCGATACAAATGCATTTTATGGACTATCTTGATTAATTTTTAACAGGTAAAAGTATTCAAGCAATCTGTAGCATGAATTGATCTTTTTTATTTAATCAATGTTTGATTCTAATGTGAGTAGACCTATACTTGTTGTTTTACACTTTTTCACTTCTATGCGGATTGAAAAAGAATTTGTACCAGTTACATTTACAACTAAAATCATCGGCAAAGTACTCAAATCGGGAAGAAAATTAGGTTTCATTTTGTACAAAATGACTCAAATGTTGAACGGGCCCTTCAATTCCAACATGATATTAATGAATGCTTGGCTCAATGTGATGAGGTCCATAAAGATCTAACAAGAAATTCGAAGCAAATGTTCGCTAATAGATCAATATTATTGGATTTATTTTAGCTGCCATTTAGTTCTTGTCTTGGGGTCTGTGTTTTTCCTATAATTAACCCCTTTGGTATATAAACAATGCTAACTGTTTGTTTTGTGTCAGTTTTATTGTTGCATCCGTGTGATAGAATGCCTGAAGATACCAAAAGGCGAAACTCGGGTTGTTAGTGATAGATCAGGTAGAATTGTACAAAATTTTAAGAATGCAAATTTGATATTGAAATTCCATAAGTATCTTCAGTGGTTATCATAAATTATAAAAAAAAGTTCATAACAGTTATATTATTTTGTCATTTCGTCACTGATTCAATTTTTCTTTTACATCGGCCAGATAACAAGAATACTGTACGTGTTCGGTGGGCAACGTAACAAAGAGCATCTGGCTGACCTGCTGGAAGTCCGGGTGGGCAATATTGGTGACTGCGGGGACTGTCAGCAAGGAGGAGAAGTCTTCGTGAGAGCTCTCTGCACTGCAGCGCCACCGAGAAGAGCGCCGCCTCCCGGTTTCACTCAACGCGCCACAATTGATCATCACTTGAATGAGATTTACGTGTTGTCGGTGAGGTTTTTTCTGTCTTCAAATTAATTTAATCTCTCCAGGAGTAACTAATTAATTTTAACCGTGCCGTGAGGAGTGAGTTTTTTTACATAAATTTTTTTTAATCATATTGTTAAAAAATACAACTGACGTTTTTAGGGTTTTATCTTAATGAAACCAGTTGCATAATCCAAGGATCACAAACCATTGACACATAGCACTTGAATATATTATCACAATAATTGTTGACATACGACAAGCACGTCCATACTCCTTTAAAGGTTAACAACAGAGGCCGATGAGATTTTTTTGGTTAATTTTCTCAAAGCATATTTTTGATAAATGAGAATATCTAACAATAATTTCTTGTATAATTCCTGTTGTAAATAACCGATGTAAACTATTTACAGTGGAACCCCAAATTACACTACTCCGAATTACGTGCTGACTTGAAATATTCACCGCAAATCCCAACACACGATCAGGCGGCCTGTACAGTGTGTGCATACAGTGCATGCTGAAAAGTGAAACCCAGAAAATGGTGGCATACACCAAAAATCCATGAAATTGGCTTGACGTCTCAAAGAGTTATAGTTCCCATCAATATTGTCTATTAAATCATATCTTTAATTTTATTTTATTTGTTTATTGTAGGGTCTAAGTAAAGAAAAAGACAAACGAGTGTCGAACTCGTTGTGGATATTCTCACTCGCTCGCCTTCAGTGGAGTTGCGTCTACAAAAATGATAACCAAGGTCTTCATTATTGGTCCAAGATGCACGCTGTAGAACCATGTCCAAGGTAAAAAAAATATAAATCTTAGACTCATTAACAAATTTTCATTGTGTTATTTTATTTCTATGAAATTCCATACATTATATTTATGAGATGATATTTTTAGATTCGCTCATCAACTGGTCTACGATCCCCGGGGGAAAGTTCACTACTTATTCGGCGGCAATCCAGGACGGGCTGCTCAACCGAGCCTCCGACTTGATGACTTCTGGGCACTGAGATTATCTCGGTACACTATTTTTTATCCTTCTTCACTCCTCATCAAAACATATTGCAAAGAATTCAAAAGTTGACCCATGCGGCTGTTTTTTATATAAATTAAATTTGTCCTTCCTTTCCATCTAGAGTTATAAATAGAGCAATAAAAAAAGAATTGTGTTGGCTTTTATGCAAGCCAGATGCATTATATTTCTCATTTAAAATATTGTCTCCTATGTCTACAGGTTAAGCAGTGGTGCAGCGTGGAGAAAAGCTCGTCTCCGTTTACGGAAACTCCGCTTTGAAGAACTGGTGGCAACTGGAAACACAAGCGAGGCTCTGACTTACCTGCAAAATTTCCTGCATCGAGCCACTGATCATTCAGACCCAGAACAAGCTCGACAGGTACATTGATAGCTATTTCGACTCACGCCTTCGTCAGAACTATGCTTAAGCGTACATTTACTTATCTATATATATCTGTGTAGAAAAGGTACACAATACATCGTACATTGCTATCTTTTTCACCGTGTTACGATGGAGTTCTACCAAGTAAATACCATTTCAATCAATATATAATATCATAGATATTTTTGTAAAATATGTTTTTGCACTTGAATCAATATATGTTTTTCAATCAATTTAGTAATCTTGAAGGGATTTCTCAAAAATTAAATGCAAAATGTTTATACATTCCTTGAACTGAGAAATTATATTAAGAAAATGATATTTAATTTCAAATGGTTTATTGAATTTATGCAACCAATTATTGAGTGTGTAAAAATTGTGATAAAATAATTCATACTGGATAATGATACAAAAATTTCTTTCAACATATCCTTTAAGAATCTCAGGAGGGAACAGGTTAAAAGTATGATCTGTATATTATCTAAACCAGAGGTAGTCAATCTGGTCCCTGCCGCCCAATAGTGGACGCTCCAGCTATCGCGGTGGGTTTTAAAAACGTCAAGAAAAGCTGCTTCCCTATTATATAAATCACAATTACTGTAGAACCGATGGGTGGTCAGAAAAATTTACTACTTACAGAGACACAAATGGGCGATGATTATAAAAAGGTTGACTACCACTCATCTCAACAAATAATGCATGTTATGGAGACTAAAAATGCATTTCTTTTCAGTTCCAACTTCTAGCCACAATGTTATTCTCGGAAAAACAACATCTGCTGTCCTTCAACCCTCCTCTAGAGCCATCGGCGTCCGGTGATCATGCGATGGAAACAGAATGCGCAGCCCTCAGACCCGATCCTGAACTCCACGAAGATTTACAGGCAAAACGGCACGAAGTAGATTACACCGATCGGTTTGCGTCGAAACCTTATCAAGACGCCGAACAGCAGGCGCTCTTCGCCGCCGTACTGGGTATGGAATCCCCTGATGGAATAGACGGAGAAATCGACACGTCCCGCAGCGGCGTGGCTTTGCAAGGAAACTCTCCGGAGACGCTCATCGGGGAGACCAGCGATGACTTCTTGATTAAATTGGCCGAAGAAGAAGCGGTCGAGCAGCAAAAGTGGAACAATTTAGAAGTCCATTACAGGCGGTGTGAACTATTTCAGCATCTGTGTGAGTACTTCCCGCATCATATGGTGCAACCAAAGAAGAATTTGACTGATTACATTACAATGTAATGAAATTTAATTCACGAACGTGTTATTTTATACATGCTTTACTGTCCTCCTCTACTGTGTAACGCATTGTGGCCTCGCTACTGTTAAAGGCAAATAAAGCCTCGCTACTGTCACTACTATTATTAATTAATTTTACAAATCGATTCCTTGAATGAGAAATATATGCGAAATACATAAAACATTTCATATATTTGTCTTGATTGTAAAATGAAAAAAACAGGGCACACCAAAAGCAGCTAGTCTACTCGTAGCCCCATCCTTTTTATCCTCAACTTTGACAAGCTGTTCTTGTAGAAAAACTGACGAGTACTTCTGTCAGGAAACCAAAAGCCCCATATTAGCCGGAAACATAGATGAAAAAGAAAAACAATAGGGCTTACTTAATACTGAAACATAAATCACACTGATTGTTATTTAATTGAATTCAACTCACATTATTTTAGAAGTCGTTAAATACTGACTCTTTGTCATTGCATAATACTCAATGTTTGTATTGTAAGTGTATCAGTAGAAACTGACTTTTTTAATGATTCAAAATCAATTTTAAAAGAAAAAATTTTGAAACGGTTTCCTTAAACATGTGACATCTCGTAGATGTTTTTTTATTATTTAGTTTTAAGAAATTGTAATATATTGTACATTGTTTTTAAGGCTACTTTCGAATATCCATCGCACTCTAATCTTCATTTTGTTTGATTTATTTTACGTTATTTGTGTATAGATATATGCATTGTAATATGGACAGAAAATCGCATGCTTCTGCGTAAATTAATTTTTATATGACAATAAATTATTATTTCGGCACTTAACAATAATTTAGCTAAAAATTTTAAACTTACTTTAATTTATAATAGTTTCTATATTTACAGCAAAAAAAAACTGCCAAATCGTTAAAAAGTTATCAATGTTCTGTGACCATTTTATATTTGACAGTGATTTTTAATTTTATCTTATTGTTTCATTGATAACGTTAAAGTTTTTAGGCTACGATAAGCCTAGGGATTGATGCATATTTTATGATTAAAACTTTAACCCTTTACCCGCAAGTTTTTATCATCACAGATGTAGAAACGCCAAATAGCAGTGTTGACAGTGTTAATAATGTTAACAATATTCAAACTTTCTCATATAAGGTTTTGTATTAACATAAAATTATAACTTGATTTGGTCTGATAATCTCCATATTTATTTGTACTGTACTGGATTATAATATTCATTAAAAATATTTATTGTTGAAATATTATTTACTGGCTTAGCAGGAAATGTGTCAAGCTGTGATTCAATAACGAAAATAGTTATAAATAAATAAAATAATATAAATAGAATACAGGTTATAATGCTTTTGAGCGCACATATTTAAACTGAGATCGAATTATTTTATGATTATACAAATTGTTACAAAAAATTGATTACTTACCTTGCTGTACTTAAAATCAATGAAAAAATTATTGATGATTTCAAATTCATTCTCAACTCGCTCCCTTTATGTATGCACTCGACAAATAATGACCAATTATGATTATAGTTGTCAATTTGATAATGAATGAAGAGTTGTAAAGTGTTGCCCTCAAATGCAAAGAGTTTAAAATTGAAATCCAATAGTGATTGGAATCGAGAAAAAAATATTTTATATTATTTGTTTGGTATACAATATACAATGATTTCATTTTGAAAACAATATACAAAAGTCTAATATTCTCAAACGACAAAACAAGATTCTCAAAATATTACAATAAAAAGTTTTTGAGAGTAAAGAATCACAATTAATCAGATTTTCTTGAGAATTTTTCATCAGAATTTTTAAACTCTCTTTAGACTGTCCATTTATTACAAATATTTACTAATTTAGTTATATATATATCAATATTTAATTTAAGATATCCTCTCGTACAACTAAATAATGTATTTTTTTACTCTTTTGAAATAGAGTTCTGACAAGCACATTATAGTAACCATACACCAATAAATATTTATACTTGCGCCATATAAATCATTCATCATAAGAAATGCATGTATATTTTACGACACATGCAAAAATTTTCAAACGTTATTTGATTGCTAAAAACTGTTTTTGTGACATCACCATTTTGATTGAAATCTTTAATGCTTGGTATTATAAATACCTGCAAAAATATGGTACAAATTATAACCCATATTCATATTTCCATACCATTAAAAATTACCCAATATCGCTGAAACAAATTTTTTCATTGAAGTAACCATACACAAATATTCGATGCAATATATATATAATTGAATCTTTATATTATGTAAATACTCTAATTATAACAAAATATTGACTTTTTTAAAATTTTGTAAAAACTACTAACCAATTGTAAATGTATGAATAAACTATATTAACCCTTTCGGCAGATCTGTTGATCTGCCTAAACCGTACTAAAAAAACCTCATAGAGCTGATCTATCAATGTAAAGTTTTAACTTTGAGTTATTTTGTAGTTAAACTTAGTAAAACAATTTTTTAATTACTAATTAATCATCAGGACCTGTTTAACTAATTGCTAGCATTATCAACTAATTAATGTTGATGTAAAATTTTTGATAGATTATGTATTTTCTTTGTGGCAGCCATATTCTATGTAGAGGGGCTAAAGTCAAACAATAACAATACAAAATATTACACTGTTAATGGTAATAAGATTATAATACTCGTGATGAAACCAATCCTGATTATTATGTTGTAAAATTGTTATAAAGAAATGTATGTCATTTATTTTAATACTGTAGAACCTCGATTATCCGGATCAGTCAAAATGAACAAAAATATTACGAATATTCTGATACGCACTTGGAAAATTGCATCCACTGTTTACGAACATGATGGAATACAATCTTATTATTTTGATTGTTGCTTTTTTTTATGCAATTGTTCCAACAAGCCTCGTGTAAAATATGGGTCAGTAATCATCCAAATTCAATACATATTGAACGTTTGTTTCTGGATTCCAAATTTTAAATGATGACAAATTAATTAAAGAAATATCTGCTTCAGATGAACTTAATTTTTTTCAATTATTCGAATTTCACCTTATTCGGACTATCTTCATCCCCAATTAGTCCGGATAATCGAGGTTATATTGTATACTTCTCCTTAACCATGAAGTGTATGTTGATATATTTTGCATTTTTATATGATAATGACCTAAATTGGCTAAAATCCGTATTCGAGTATTCCGTGTTGAAATATGTTTTACGTAGCTCAGTAAAGAGCAATGGGTTAAATATTTCAGCTGATATATATATATTGAAGCTTTTCAGCACTTTGATAGATCGGCCCTGTGAAGCTAACAGGGTTAAAATTAGAAAATATGTATTGCTGAATTCCTTACTAGTAAGTTACTTTACTGTGATATTCATAGTTGCTTGGGGCTATATATATGCTTATATATTGTCATTTTATTTCTGTCCTAAATATATAGTAAAGACCTGTTATTCAAATATACTGTTTATTTATTATTTTTTAGAAAAATTGGTATCGAATTTTAGAAATTTATTTTACTAGCCCAATTTTGGCACTTAAAACTTTACGGTCCGTACATTTTCGTTAAATAATTACACTGAAACAGTTTTTTCCTATTTTGATTTTAGACACCTGTATATTCTTCATCCATCGATCGATAAATTTTGAAAGTAAGAATTAAAATTCATATTAATTTTTGGTAGTATAGCTGCGCGTATCTGAAGACGCCACACGGCATTCTCGGAATGTAATGTTTATCGCGAAAATGACGCCATGTGGCATCCGTGAACTGTTAAGTGTTAATACCTAAAAAGGGAAGCCATTGATATCCTTTTTAGTGATATACCAGTGAGAGCAAAATGTTTTTGGCGACTGACATTATGGATAGAAAAAATATGTTTTTTGCAAATAATTTCATAAAATATTGCAATTTTTGCTGCTAATGGCAGCCTACAGTTTGTTAATTATTATTAAAACATGTAGTAGTGTTAACATAGTGTGAGCAAATTTTTGTATTAAAATATTGCACTCTCGTAATCTTTATAAGTTTACTGAACTCCTGGGCGACTAATTTTTTTTTAATATTCATCATTATTATAGTATACATTTTTTTTTATCCATATATGAAATTCTAAATTTAAATACTTGCTATTAGCAAAGAAATTTTGATGTGTTGATACATGATCCATTATTACATGCTTACCATAAACAAAAACGTGTACCAACTGAGAAAATGAATTTCTTGTTCTACAATTATTTTTTTTGAATATTGCAAGTATTTACTGTATAGGATTTTTAAACTAACTTTTAATACAAAATATTTGACATTTTGTAGCAGTTTTATACTTTGCTGAATATATAATACACCCATTTGAAGTATAAAGGTATTCAAAAAAAATCATCTTTATGGCCAAAACATGTCTTAATTTATGACTAACACTTGAATATATCTCAAATCTCAATGACAGCTCAATTTATTTCTTGAACTTATTTGAGAAATCGTTGCTTCTGTTTTAAAAACATACCTTACGATATTTCTCCTGATATGACTGAAGAAAAAAAGACATTTGTTTTTTTATTTGACAATGTCCAAGTCTAATTATCAAATACACATGACGAACCTATAGGTTGTTATAGTCAAAAGGTTCTGGCGATAAATTGATAGCTGCATTTTGATAATTGTGTTGAATACTTAGTTTTAATTATGCAGAATAGATTCTAAAATTTATATTTTAATGTCAATAATCAATTGAAATAAAACCCTAGTCGAGAATTTTCATATTGTTAAAATGAAAGATTTGTATGTAGCGAGTAGAATTTTTATAAATATAATGTTTTAAAATTGCTGATTTCAATGATGAGCATTATGTGACGTTAATGTTTGACTTATTTTTTTTAATACAATAAGAAATACACGAGAAAAATGACTATTAAAATATATTATTATGAAATCACTTGGTTTTATTTTCCTATCGTATTTTTTTACAATAATTTTAATCAAATTATGCAGTATGCAAGCCTAATACTGGTTAATGAACTCTGGCATTTTGTCTAGACCATAGGATGGACCTGGGGGTCGCCAACTTATATGGTCAACTGAAGAAATATTTTTTTGTATGCTTGTGGATTGTATGGTGGGTCGCGGGTCACATGGATGTTATGAAAAGTGGTCGCCACCCAAAAAAGGTTGGGAGCCTATGATCTATTGTGTCAGTTACACTACATTTGTGTGATAAAATGTCTGTAGATGTCGAAGTGGCGGTGGTAAATGTCAGATTCGGAGCCATATTTTTTTTTAGCAACTCCACAGTACTGAATATAAATATGTCACGTATGTGTAAATCAACAATGAAATAAAACTAAGTCGCAATTGTTAAGAGTTTTTTTTTTTTTAATTTTTAATATAATTTTTTGATTCAACATACACATCTCGTTATGTCAAAAGAACAAAATATATAGAATCATAAGAATAAATAACATAGTGAACATCTGACATTAAAAATAATGACAGACCACGTCATAGTCATCGAAAACTTGAAATGTGACAATAATAATTTGATATTTTCACAGTTTGACCAGTAGAACAAGATTGCATATATCGCACGATGACCCACCGTCAATTGAAAAATTAATTTTCGGCAGTTGTCGAGTTGGCAATGATCAAAATAATAACAATTGCAGAAGTCAATTCAATACCATTGACAGTGTATTTTATTATCTATGGTGCAAAAGTGAATTGAACAGTTGGCCATCGTGTGTACAAAATAAGTATATTCTTTTAAAATAGTATTCAATATATAATAATAAATAAATTATTGTAAAGAAAAACTTATTACACCTGTTATTTTTTTTGCTGGCAATAAATAAATAATAAGCTAGCTGCCAGTGTTTTGTGAATAAGGCTGTTTTTTATTTTTAATTCTTCCAAAGAGCTGTTAGCTGTCATCAAATTTCAATTAAAATCCTTTATACTAATATCTCTATAATCATCTGAAAAAAAAAAGATATGACTTTTTCAATATTAATTTTTTGAAAATTTCGAAATTACTAATGTTAAATAGATAGTTGTAAATATTTGATGTTTTTATATTTCCGGTCAAAGATGGTTATTATTTATACATTGAATATTTCTGTCGACCGCCAGTTGAGAAACATTTATAAAAGAATTTATTACGAATCGGTTTTGACTATTTTTTGACCGTGTTATGATCGAAGAGTTGAAATCGTTATGTAACTATTAAAACAGCTATCTTATACAGATGAATATAGGACTTAATGTATCTTATTTGAGTCAACTCTTTGAAAGATTTGCTTGCGTCATTTAAATAAATGAATAATAATATTTTAGCGCAACAAGCTTGCAACATCAATAATAACTATGAATTAAAAAATACTTCTTTACAAATAAAGACAATTGCTCTAATAATAATATGTAATAAAAAAAAATTTCTAGGTATGCTAGGTTATTATGCAAACATCTATTGCATGTTCATAAATTAAATGGATATATGTTTATTTTTTTTAAGCATTTCTCGCTAAAAATAATTGAACTAATCTCCAAGGGTCGTTAGCTAATGACTGCCTAATTGAGAATATCTTACCTAGCACAATATAAATGTATATATTATATAAATAACATTGTGTTATACCACGCCCATCTAATGGACTAACTTAAACCGCTACCGTTAAACAATAAACCATAAACAAACTAAACGATATTTTGATATTAATTCCGTACATGATTAAGTACTAAGCTGATTATATGACTACATTAAACTCAGTTCTTCCTTTTGATGTGAATAACTTCTACGCAATAATAAATATAACGTATTTTAAGCTAACATAATATGTTTTATGAGAGTATTCAATCAACAGCGAGAACACATAAGTCAATACTAATTATACAGATAACCACTCACCGACGAAGACGTGCGTTAAGAAAAATACAGCAGGTATCAATAGATGGCAATTTTTTTTTCGGGACCATAAATAAAGTCCCAAGATACAAAATAAAATAAAGCGATTTTTTTTGATACGGCATCACCTGTTTCGATTCAAATAAAATTCCAATGTGCAAGTGTGACAAATCGACTGCAGGTGTGCCACCGTAAAAAAATAAACAGCATTTGTTTTTTTTTTAAATCTAAATTTAGCGTTCGGATTAAAAATGAAAGCGGAAAAATTTTAATATTAGCAATGAGCATTATCATAGCAGGTTAACATTATAAAAATTCCCAATAACTTCATTTCCAATGGACGCCGGTTAGAAAGTTTGACACCAAGATCAAATGTCAAAAATTCACGGGAGCCATTTCGAAAACAATCAATCACAAACAAATAATAGACAAGAATAATATGAAAGATGGGGTCCCTTGAAAAAAGTTCACAACATTCTTTGTTCATCTACTTTTCTTAGAGCTACATGCCCCCTGATGACAATAAAAGGGTTTTATTTTTCCTATGAAGAGATAAATAACAAGGACTAACATTATTTTTTTTATTAATTACAGTGAGCATTTTCTTTTTAAAGATTGAAATAATTAATATTTTTACTCCAGGGACGGTTTGCTCCGCATCCAATGGCTCGGAATAACTCACGAGGTGGAAAGTGGCAACACTTGAAATGTATTTCATTATACTATTTTCATTCATTAAAACAAAAAAAAATATAATGAATATAAAAAAAATCGAATAATAAAACTAGACTAAAATAAAAGATTTTTGTAAACGACAAATTGTCTTGAAGTTGTTAATAGATATCCAAATTGATTAAGCAGATTAATTGAGTGCAATTCAATAGTTTTTTCATGTGTTTACTACTTCTAGCACAGTGGTCCTCATGTGTGGCCACCAGAGGATTTTGCCGCGGCCACCAACAGTTTTATAGTAAATATTGATATTCAAAAAAAATGTGTTTTTACAAATGAATTTGTAAAATTATTGTTATTTTAAAATTGATTGAATAAATCTAAGTTATCCAGCATTTAGTCGAGTTTAAGTAAAGGATTGTTTTACTAATAAAACTGTCCAAAAATTTGGGTTGAAGTTATACGTTGACCATGAATCAAGTCAATATAAAGAATTAACAACAATCGCTTTATTAATCTTGTCGATTTTACCTACAACAGCATATTGTGAAAGATCATTCAGTGTAATGCACTATATAAAAAATAAATATCGAAAACTATTTTTATGACATTTGGTGCGGCCACGAGACATTTCCGTATGACAGCTGATGTTTATTCACGTGAGAACCACTGTTCTAGACTCTTTACAATGTTTTTCATGTAAAAATCAATTTAAATATAAATGATGTATGAAAAGACTGACTTGGTAATTCTGTAAAACTGCTGCAAATATTCTTTAAACTTTCAAGGAGTCAAAATCAATTTAAAGCTGAAGTTTCTTGACGACCGAATCATTTATAAAATTGACGTCAGTGTGAATATCTATTGAATCACTGACAGTTATATAACTGCCAAATACATTTCAAGCATTCGAGCCACTCCCCACACAACTGTGGTATGACTGCATCATTTGTATAGACAAATTTGAATAGTCTGTTTAGGCAGCTAGTGAAGAATTGCAGCCACAACGTTTTACTGGACAGTCGAATGAACGGAGCGATGCAAAAACTCGAAAAGCAAACTTTCATATTAAAAAAGGATTGCCACGGCGATTAGAGAACTGTAAACAAAATTGCCACAATTAATCACAGTCCAATACAGTCAAAAATCATCAGGATAAAACCTTTATTCTTAGCATATTTATGCACAGTATTTGAAGAAAACCCCAGTTATTTCTTGACAAGAAATAGTTTTTATTTATTTATTTATCTTATATAACACTTTCTTTCCAAGCATTATATTTTTGTGGTGGCATCTCTATGATGACTTCAACACAGTAAGATATTAAAAATAATGCCACTGTAAATAAAATGTGTTGGCCAATGGATTTTTCACATACAATCGCAGTACTGATAGATTGACTATGTGGGAATAAAAGAGTTGATTTTTTAATTTACATGAGAGATTTTTGACTTGAGTATTGGTGATGTCTATTTCTCCTCGTGTCGAAATCAAAGTATTTATAAAATATTCGAGTTTATCTGTTGTAAAGTTTTCTTTATATTTTGTTTGAGTATAAATTATACACCATTATGGACGTTTATATTTCGTTGTTATAAAATGATAAAGCATTAAAATATTTAAATGTATTTAGATGTATAAAGCCTGCAGTAAAGTTTTACTTTCGTTGCAATCACGTATGTATGATAATTGTTGCATTTTTGTTTACCTCTGATAAAAAAAATAGCATATCACCAGATGTGTTACACAATGTTAAATACATTTTTTTATATGCGAGTATATTTTAGAGTGTTGGAACCACTTTCATCAAATAAAATCCATGTTTTTCCATGATAAAAATCTTAAATATAATAAGACAAATCGCATTAACATTACCAAGTTCTAGTTAGTACTTGGCACTTGATAGCTTTGTTAAATTAGTGTGATGTGTTTCGTTTATTTAAGAAACATTAAAAACATGCTTATTTCATTTCGATTGCTGCAAAAGTTGTAACATAACATTCTGGTGATATGCATTCAAATGCAATGTTGCCGCTCGGCAAACAAAGTATACATTTTTAGAACGCCTGACGACAACCGAAAACAACAATCTCTCCCTCCAATAAGACGGACATCGTTTAGAACATTTCAAAAAACATTTTTTTTTTGGACGATATGAAATACAATTTTTCACAGAAGAGGTTTTATAAAATATGAAATTTCAAAAAACACTAACATTTTGAACAACCTTTTAGTTTATGATACACAACATTGCTAAGCCGCCAACATTCAAATATTAAAAACACTACACAACTCCACCAGCTCTCTTAATATTTATGATCCATACCTAAACACTCTTTAAGGACAGAATGGATATGAAAGAAATGAAAAATGTATGAACTAACATCTGAGTGCACCTTTCAACGAATATTTCCATTAACTTTGCAATAACAAATATTGCTACAGTCTGTTTAAAAAATTAATTCATTAAACAGACATATTTATTATATCTGGACTAATCAGTTTGACACTGTTAACTCTCTTATATTTTTAACCCTCTGGTTTGTAAAGATGATTGATTGTAGTGTGTTGATAGTTGATACTCATATACACCCATACTTCGCTATAACGACCCTCTTCAATTAAGGCATGTTTTCGATTTACGGCCTAAAATGTTTCTCTATAACAGCAAAAAAAAACGTTTTTTCGATGTCGATATATCCACATGTTGACAATCTTGCGCAAGCGCAATCTCGACGCACACTCTTTTCTATTTCTCCTTGCTTACTATGATCAGCAGGTTACCATTTCTTCATCGTCTTCAGATTAAAACCATTAAAAAAAAAATTATGTATGTTTCATTTTTATTTATAGATTATTGTTGGTTTTTGGAGTCTGCTATTATTTTATGAACTAATGTATGTACGTGTTATGTATGTATTTTTGATTTAAATGAAATAAAAAGATAAAATGCAATTTGAATGATAAACCATGTTACAAATTTTAAAAAATTGGAACCGATTCTATTGAATTTATATGAATTTGTATTAAAATGATTGATTCCTTATACGGCATTTCGCTTTGCGGCCAAGTTCCGTGGAACGTATCTATGCCGTAAAGCGAGCTATGGGTGTATATAAGGTTTATAGCTGATTTTTGAATTGCGCCAATAATTCATATGTTTGGCTAACACCAAATCTATTGAATAATCTTTATACGGTTCAGTGGGCAATGAGTTAAGTGTCAAATATCAACAAACTGCAGTTCAGATGTAAACAGTCATTAGGTTAAAAGATTACCATATTAAATTTAATCCAGCATGATTTGATGATAAAAGTAACATTTTTAATTGCAGAGGATTTGTATCTGAGTTGGTTTGTTTAGTTTTCAATTACTCACAATTGAATTGATTTGGTTGAGAACGATATGAAATTTGGTAAATGTCATCTAATGATACATTCTTTACTATTTGATTTCTTTCTGTTTCAATCGAGGCTCGTGTATCTTCAACGGATATAATATGAAAGGAGCACTTAGACGGTAAAAACAATAACGAACATGTTCCAAGAAGTGGTATGGGTATAAAAATAACTGTTGACATAAGTCAAATAACAAACCACCAAAGGGAAATGAATACATCAACTTAGATCTCGATAAAAAATATCATTTGGATGGATGTTACATTATTAGTTTACAATTTTATCATTTAATTTACAATATAAATTCAATTAATTTAGACCTAACGCTCGCTGCAAATTGGGGGATTCGAGGAAAACATTATATTCCTTTGTGTTGCAGAATTACATGCCCAACAGCAACTCCGACACCCTCAAGTGTCTGACAATCGACATTGATTGAAAGTGGGCTGAATTTTATGGACGCAAGACCGCAATTTTTGATTACATCAATACTTCCAAATAGATCAAAATTGGCGACATTCAAGAGAAAGTGACACAATGATTTTTTACAAAAATAAACTATTTGACATCTTATAATATGATAATGTGTGTAGATAAAATGTGCAATATAAAAAAATTACTTCAATAATAATTATAATTGATATCTTTGACCATTACAATAGAAAAAAATTAACATCTAGCCATAAATTTTACATTTTAAAAAATAAAGTTGAGTCTACAGTAAATTTATTAAAATAAATGTTATAATCGAGGAACACAAACATGCTTTGATATAGCAACACTGTGTTCAAGACAAACAAGTAATCTTTTAAGCATCAAACAATTTTATAATCTAATGTTTTTGATTGAATTGTAAAATTTCTTGTTAGAAATAAATCAAACGTTTGTCAAAAGATGTCAAAGTTAGACAATTAATATTATTTATATTGAAGCTAATTAAATATATGATATCGACTGAAGGCGCTTGATGGAATTTCAATATCAAATTTGAATTGTTACAACTTTGTACGATTCCACATGTTATGTCACTTGCGACCCGGGTTTCGCCTTTCGGCGTCTTCAGGCATTTTATCAAACGGATGCAACAGAATTGACGAACAGAACTGACTGTCAGTTCTGTCGCATCTGTGTGATTGAATGCCTGAAGATGTTGAAAGGCAAAACCCGAGTTGCAAGTGACAAAAAATGTGAAATTGTACAAAGTTGTCACAATTCAAATTTGAAGCCAATTTTATCAGGAAGTCTATTTTCAAACAGTAAGGTCTTGCATCCACAAATTTTGGATTAAAAATTGTTCTACTCTCGTCGTGAAAAATTTTGAGATATGGTCAGGTATGCAACACCAAATATTCAAGTGTCAAAATATATGTCTTTCGCAGACCTCACTAAACAGTATACATATTATAAAAATTACAATGATTGGTTCACAAATAATGTTTTGTGTCGAACGCTGGGAACAAGATGTAACAATTCTCGCACATCACTTTCAACGGGATAAATATACAATTACAAATAGGTTGTATTATATAATAAAAGTACATGTTTTATAATAATTTAAAGGTTATGTGGGATACTTGAGCAACACCATAGAGTGTTGCCACATTGAATCGTCGCTGCTCTGATTTAACGTCATATAAAAATATCGACTCCCGTTCCTGATTATATTCAATAATTTTGATCTTAAGGAAATTGTCAAGAAAAATTGGGTAAAATTACAACACAAAAAAAAAAACAGATTTCATTATCAAAACTTTGTACAATCCCACACGTTTTGTAGCTAACGACCCGGGTTTCGCCTTTCGGCATCTTCAGACATTCTATCATACGGATGAAACAGAACTGACTAACAATAAACAGTTAGTATCGTCTATATAACAAAGATATTAATTACAGCAAAACACAGACCCCAAGAAGTTTTAACAATTTAAATTTGATATTGCAATTATATCAAGCACCTTCAGTCGATATCATAAATTATTAAAAAAACAGATTGTACCCAAAAGTTTTGAGACAGCTAATTTTTTTATGTATATATATATATATTTTTTATCAACTATCAACACATTGCAACCAGCAACATTTGAAGCCAATATGATGTCAATTCAGAGCAGCGATGAAAAACATAACGCACTTGTGTCTTATAAAAAACAATCACAAATACAATTTAGTAAATTGGTTAACATGTATATTATATTGCCACTTGTCTATACACGAGTTGTCTTTGAAATTTTTTGAGAATAACAGTGAAAACTGATTAACTACCTTACGATAGCAGGTCATGAATCGAGTGATCAATTGTTTTCCAAGCCACTGTGTTGTTTTTTGTAATTATTCTGTTTGGAATAAGCAATAAAATGTCACATTAAATTAACGGCTCAGTTTTATAATTGTGGACATTGCCAGCCATAAATAAATGAATATATCATTATTGCATGAAAAAAAAAACATATTGAAAGGGTTACAAGCAATCAATGTTAACTATATCAAATAAATCCGCATTCTCACCCTACACAATAAGACTGACAATTCTCTCAGTGTCAACGTTTCAATAGACAAGTGGCAAATAATTATATTCATATCAAACGGCATAAGATTATCAATATGCCATTGTAAACAGTTGAAAATCATCAGGTTTATTAAAGCGAATCAATGAACACGATGAAATAGAAACGGTAAAATTTTGAGATTTCTTCAGTAAGGAATGTCATATTTTTATTCAATACAAAACATTCAGTTCTTAGCGCTTTACACACCAATACGGAAAAACTAGTATTCCAAACTCTCGATTAACACCAGTCAAATTTTACATACATGAATCTAGAACAGTGATTCTCATGTGCGGCCATCAACAGTTTTAAAGTAAATATTGATATTTAAAAAAATTTACAAATGAACTTGTAAAATTATTATTATTTTAAAATTGATTGAATAAATCCGACTTATCCAGTATTTAGTCGAGTTTAAGTAAAGGACCGTTTTAATAGTAAAACTGTAAAAATTTTGGTCAAAGTTATACGTTGACCATGAATCAAGTCAATATAAAGAATTAACAACAATTGCTTTATTAATTTTGTCGATTTTACCTACAACTGTATATTGTGAAAGATTCAGCATTCAAAGCATTCAGTGTAATGCGCTGTATAAAAAATAAATATCGAAACTATTTTTATCACATTTGGTGTGGCCACGTGACATTTAATTTTTGCACTTGAGTTGTGTTACATACTCCGCAGAACTGAGAGATTTTGACATGTCCGAGAGGAATCAAAGCAACTAGCAGAGGGATACGGTGGCTAGATGTTTTAAAGAGGGAGAAAATGTATTTGAATAAGAGTAAGTTAGAAGGTAGTGTACAGAGCGACAATCAATTAAATTTCATACATAGAAACTATGTTGAAATATCGTAAAAGGGATTCGTAATCAATGGGTTTGCTGGTCGGTTATCGAGAGCTTGCAATACCTGAATACTTTTATGTCGAAAAAACCACAACAAATAAAGGTAAAACTGTGACATTTTCTCTTTTCATCTGGGTATATAAACAAAGATTACGTTATTAAAACGTAAAACATTAAAACAAGTCCTTAATTTCCTAAGTAAAGGCAATAATGCTCAGAAGGTTCACTGCATTTAACTACTCATATATGTTAATAATCAAGTGTCTATATTTCAATGTAACACCATATCACTGTCAGTCGCCAGAGTGTAGCTCGTCAAATAACTTTCGATTGGTTTAAATTCATGTAGAGCAGACATATAACAGAAAACATATATACACATATCCCTCGATTTACACAGATTAAAAAAGAATTTGAATCATTTACAGCTAAAATCATCCACGAAGGACTCGAATTGGGAAGAAAATATGGTAATTATTATGTACAAAATGACTCAAATGTTGAACAGGCCTTTCGATTCCAATGTGATATTAATCAATGCTTGGCTCAATATGATGAGGTCCATAAAGATCATATTTTATTACCAAATCTCTTCGAGGTGTAAATGTTTCTACTTCAAATATCGAATTGGCACACATAATTTCGAGTGATGAAAGTGACTTTGAACCAGTCAGATTTCAATCATTTTTTTGCTCTTCTATATATGCTTTATGTATATTTGATTAATAAAAGAATATGTTTATTTATACTTTATAATAATTTTGTTAATAATTTAATTAATAACAACCAAATTATGTGTTTTTTGTATACTTTTCGATTTACACAGTTTTACATTAAAAAATATACCATTTCGATTTACACATTTTTCTCAGGAACCTATCTACAGTGTAAATCGAGGGATAGGTGTATTATTGAAATGTTTCAATCTACTGTTGATAGATTAGATCGGCGTAGATAAGTACAGCCAAGTCCAATAAGAGGTACAGAATATACTGGCGAAAATTAAGTAATCTGCCAGTGATATAAAATATTTCTCTAGTTTCGATTGCTATTTTTCCCATGAATTTATACCAATCAAAGTTAAGTCATTATGCAATTCAATTTTGAAAGAAATTTACTCGTTTCCATAGACAATTTGTTGCTAAGAAGGGGTTGTAGATTTTCATAACTTCACTAACAGTTTTTGAATTTATCGATCATAGACATCGGAGCCTTGATATATCATTTTTGAAATGGATCGATTATCATATGAGACGACGAAGTATCAAATTTCGTCAAATCTAAAACAATCAAGTTTCAATCGACACTGGAAATTTATTCTTTATGTAATCTTCACAATCAAACGAAATCCTAACATAGCGAAAAAGAGTGTTGTAAAATAATAGCGATGGTATCAAAAAGAGTCAAATATTCATTACATTCGTTTCAAATCAAATTTGGTCAAAATGAAAGAATAAATAATTAGTGACACTAATCATAATTATTTTACAATTTATGACATCGACTGAAGGTACTTGATGGAATTTATAAAATAATTATGAAATTTGAATTGTTACAATTTTGTACGATTCCACATGTTTTGTCACTAAAAACCCGGATTTCGCCTATCGGCATCTTCAGGCATTCCATCACACGGATTAAACAGAACTGAAAAACAAAAACGAAACCCTAATCGTTAGTGATGAAACATGTGGAATCGTACAAAATTGTAACAATTCAAATTTCATAATTATTTTATCGGATTTGATACTAAACGTCTCATATAGATAGATTGCGAGTCCATCGTGGTTGTAGCGCAATGTAACGTAATATGTTAGACGGATAACTAAACTATAATAACCACAACACATTAGGTTCTCTCAAGACCGTGTCACAGAATTGTCACGGAACGAATCACGGAGGCGCGATTGGGCCGCGTGCAGTACAGGGTGTGTTTATAGTTTGGCGAGTGACCTGACAAGCGCTGCAAAGTATTGCAAGAAAGGGCGGCGCTAGAAGCGACTGCCCGACCTCGAGTAGGCGGGCGGTTTCGTCGGACGGCTTCCCACTCCGCCCGCTGACCCCACGTTCGTCGTGTTGCCCCCTCGTCGGACGCCGCGAAGCTCACGGTCAACCTGCAATAATTCGGTTAGCGTAAATCCAATGACAGTTTTAATTCATTTCAGCTTCCGGTATAGATTATATGGCTCATGTCTCTAATTTTAATTGTTTATGGTAGGGTCTAAGCAAAGAAATAGATAAACGAGTGTCAAACTCGTTGTGGATATTCTCATTCGCTCGCCTTCAGTGGAGTTGCATCAACAAAAATGATAACCAAGGTCTTCATTACTGGTCCAAGATGCATGCTGTAGAGCCGTGTCCAAGGTATAAAAAAATTTATTGATTGAATTGGCATCATTTGGTAGAAGTCTATTATAACATGGTGAAAAAAAAAAGCTATGTATTTAACTTCTACAAAACTTTAAAGGTATAGTTGACCATCGTCAGAACTATGCTTAAACTAACATTTGCTTATCTATATATAGCTGTGTAGAATAGGTAAACAATACATCTTCTCTCCTGTTTTAACGGCCTAGCTCCTTTCTTTCTCGCAATAAAACTAAATTTTAAAAAATTGTAAATGAAACTAAAAAAGGCGGCTATGACAATAAGTTTACATGTGGCATGGATAGCTATCAATTATATTTTAAAAAATAATTTTGTAGAACTAAAATACATTGCTATTTTTTTCACTGTGTTATAATGGAGTTCTACCATGTGAATGTTAATTCAATCAATAAACAGTTTTAATTCATTTCAGCTTCTTATATAGATTATATGGCCTCCTGATGTCGTCGAGTTTATTGATTGATTATAGAACTCCATTATAACACAGTGAAAAAAAAGCAATGTATTTTAGCTATACAATTTTTTTTATAAGATATGATTGATAACTATTTCGGCTCACGCCATCGTCAGAACTATGTTTAAACGTACAATTGCTTATCTATATATAAAAAAGGTACAAAATATAGGAGTTTTACCTACCAATAAAACTCTTATTGTGTTTCCAGCAACACACGGATGCTAATTTAGTGACCTTAAAAACAGTCAACACATGTCGATGTTTGTCTATTTGTTTTTGTAGCGTTCAAAAACAACGTCATAACAGCGTCACCCGGATGGCGTAGCATGATTAGGGAGGAGAGGGGAGAAGAAAAGGTGTTGCCAACGTAGGATTTAGACGCGTGGCTCAAAAACAGAGAAGCATCATCGATGGTACAATGAGCCCCATACTAGATCTCTTCTGAGTATACTGTTCCTAATCCTTTTTTACAGTAACAATAGCAATGGAAATATAATACTACGGCCACCGAAAAGATGAATTTCGTATTTGCTTACCGTCTCGGTTTCTAGTCGACTAATGTGTGATGGGTATATTCAAAATGAAAAATGCATAAGTATACCTCAAGCTCTTCAAGTTTTTGGGTAAGCACAAGCTTCTGTTGCACGGCCAATCTCAAGAGTTGATTGAGAGTCCTGCGTTCCTCTTCAGCGGCAGCCAATTGCGCCTGAAGATCTTCAACCTGGGTCGCATATTCTTCACAGCGAGCCGCAAACATAGCTCGAAGACCTATACGGGAAAATAATTTATTTATAGCATTGCAAATTAATTCAGAATATTTTTAATTGATTTTGGCGAGAAACTAAATGAAAATGAATGTGTTTATTTACGATTTCTAAACAGTGTTTCTTAACATTATCAGCCCCAGCCAAAAGTTGGCAAACCTAGCCCTTATGCCTGGCCCATTTTAGAACAAATGGCATTTTCCTTAAGTGTTTATTAAAAGTGTTATAACTATGGTAATATTGGATATAATCGAATGAAACTCTCTGAGATGGTTAAAAACATTATGGAAACTTGCCCTAGAGTGATACAATTGTCAACACTTCCCCATGTGTAAGGCCAAGATACCTCAATTCGATGCCACATGTTTTGATGATGAGTGAAGAAGGATAAAAAAAATAGTTAGTCCTGGAAAGGTTAAGTTTTAACTTTATCAAGGAGTTGTACGTACTCGAGAATGTGGCGGCGTCCTCTTTCAGGAGTCGCAGCTCATTCCTAAGCTTGAGCATTGTGTCGGAGACTATGTTCTTCTCGTTTTCATACTTGGATTTCAAATTGTTCAACGCCACCTCTGCGGTGTTCTTGTTGGACTTGAGGACGGTTCTGAGTGTGGCGATCTGTTCTCGCTTCGTTGACAGCAAACTCTTCAGTTTGATGACCTGCTCCTGGAGGTCGCATATCTCCATGTCTCCTTCGTCGCGGACTAAATAACAGAAAACAAATTAATCACAAATCAGAAAAGTGGAGTGCATATATTAATTTTTTTTTTTTTAGATATGAGAATTAATACACAGGGGTTTCGATTTTTGTGTTAGCTAACGATAAGAAATGTCTTAAATATTATTTGTTTGGTAATAAACTGATCAGTATTTCCAAGATTTATGTGAGGAAAGCGTTCATCCAAGAGAATAGAAACATGATAAACATGTCCATCACTGAGAAGTTAATATGTTAAGTCATGCATAAAAAATTGTATTATATCGTCTTTGAGATTGTAAGAAAAACATTTTATAACATCTCAACAGTTGAGACAGCTAAATCCAATGCAGTAATAGTTGACACCAGTGCGGCAAGTGACGCTAATCAAGTGGCTTGCAACTGCTGAAAATTAGCCCCTCTAGGATATTAAAATCTCCTACAAGTTGAACTCTACATGCTCATCATATGCCAAGTATTTTTGAAAGGCATGGTAAGTATATTACATATTTAATGAAATTTTGGTCCGATGCAAAATCTCTTTTTTTCGTTATGAATTTAACGAGACTTCCATCAGCATGTGTTATACGGCACCGCATTGGTCTTCTTTAGCTGGTGTACCGATAATTTAAATATCATACCTTGAGTTGAAGCAGCTCTGGCCTTGCCCATGTCGATAGTGCTATCGACGGCAGCCCTGAGATGTTCAATTTGGTCCAGTAATGTGTCTACGTGTTTGGCGGTTTCGGCTGCTTCCACGACGCCTTCTTCTTCATCTAATTGAGAATCCTCCGCATTGATTGCACCGGTTCCATTCTCTTCTATGGCCTCTGCATCTAGAATAGTATATTATGGTAAATTATTACTATATATATATATATTGATTTCCTTTTGACAGTTGATCAATTGCTTTGAGGCAATATTGACAAGTCATATTTCTATACATAGATATAAAACTGTATTCATTCATAAAAAGAGCATATTATCATCATACAAGAGAAAGTGACTATGTGCAACATAGTAAAACATTCAAGAAAACTGTTATGCCTGTTAAATAAAGATACAAAAAGATACGATAATTTTAACATTTTTAACCCAATCGACGCAGTTGTTTTTCATACAAATTAAATCTGTTCACATTGCTATTTTTAGAAATGTTTTCTTTCTATATAGAGTTATAAATAGGGCAATAAAAATAATTGGGTCGGCTTTTATGGAAGCCAGATGCATTAAGTTATGTTTCAAAACATTAAAAAACACAAAGAAATGTGCTATGTTGTTGCAATCACATTAACAAATGTATTCCTAGCAAATAACTCACTCGTAATCGCCATTGTTCAAAACTGATTTGTGACTCTGGCGGAGGACGAAATAAATTTAAAGGGTTCAAAAATTTGATATTTTAAACATTTAAATCTAATACTTTTGACAAGTGTATAGAGGTGGCAGTAGCAAGACAAATTAGGTGATATTTTGAAATAAAAAACAGTCCTATATGCAAAAAATGCCTGCATTACTGATGAGTGAAAGTTTGCATCGCTAGGTCTGCGATGTTCGCACACTGGCCCCACACCTTACCATCGCATCTCAATGTCTTTTAGTCTGTTTATTTATGCCTTAAAACCTCGATAACACAAGCTGTATTTAGTTTTATGGAGGTTGAATCGAAATAGCAGACAAATACAATTGAAAACATGAAAACATATAGAATATGTAACAAGATAAAAATCTCTTTCATCGTTTGCTAAATAACTGTACAATATTATATAAATCATACAAAAGACATAATAAATTATACAACATAAGAACCTTCGTTCAAATTACGATAATAAAATATCAATCACAAGAAATAGACCTTACCTGGAGCATTCCTTTCATGATGCAATAGAACACGGCTGGGTTCTTGACCGTTGACCGTGCAAACGTGATGGTAAAGACGTGCCAGATTATCAGTGGCAGCTGATAACCTCGCTGCTGCGGCTCCTCCAATATCGGAAGCGCGGCGCAATGCTCTCCTTGCCGAGGCGGAGCGTGATTCCAGGTCTAAACACTAAAACGGATCCACATTATTAATTTAACCCATTGAGGAGTATGGCCGTAGATGTACGTCCAAATATTGTGATGTCTTTTATCAATTGCAAGTTCCGTAATTTTTGTTGAATAATTATAATTTCTTCAGATATTCATGCTGCTCGTGGCTTACATTTTTTTATTTGTTTCAAATTAATAAAAGAATTTTACGAAAAAAAACTTTTTAAAGAATTTACACTTTTAATCATGTATCATAAAATTTACTGTCTGTTCAACCGCTTTCTTTCTAGGAATCAGTGTCAATATCAAACTATGTTTACTCAGACTGAAAATATTTTTTTAGGCTCAAGCTAAAGTAATTGTTTCTAGAAAATTCATAATGAATAAATTTATTTACATTTATTATTATGCATTTCTCAATTGCACAAGTTTATTTACTACGTGATATAATAATAAATATTCTTTCTAGATTGAACCACAAAAAAACACAAAATTTTATATGAAGTGTAAAAAAATAACTCACTACTCAAAGGGTTAATCACTTTTATTTTATCGTTGGATTCAACAATAACTTTATGAAAGTTTATATTCAATATAAATCAAAGTTGATAGTTATGTTGTTCTGCTAAGCGAATCATGAACATAACCTAGAATAACGATAATCATAACAAACATAATAATGTATAAACACTCCATGGAGTAGAGTAGATAACAAAGGCAAAAAAATGAATAGTTCTTAGAAATAAAAAAAATTCTAACAGCAATCAATTATTAATAAATAAAATTGCAACTAGAATAATTGACACATATCTATTAAATTTATTTATATAGGATTTACATCTTTAAACACTAGTAATTAATATGCAATTAATAGTGTCATAATTATTGTGTGTCTAACTCCCTCCACAAATCCAGTAAAAAGGAAAAAGTTTCACCTCTCTCTTCATTTTAAAGTTAAGAATTAGATCCACTTTTAACCTTATAACTTAATAACCCCAAAGAAGCGAAACATGTGTCACTTCTAGCAACACATTAAACAGAATAAAAAGCTATTAATTTTAATCAACAATGTTAGACACAACTGATTGCTGTGTTTTAAATAATAAAAACACATTATTTAGTACTTATTCTCACAATATATTTTTTGATCAGGACCAGTTTCGCTCACCGCGACCATTATCAACAGATAGAATACAATTTACAAACAAGTCTATTTATACAAAGTATTTGAGTTAAAGGTAGCAGGTATAACTAAGCCATGGGTTCAAAAACGAAGAAACAATTTACAGGAAATCATACAATATTTATACAAATAATGTAAATTAGTTTAAAAATGAAATGTTTACAATCACTTATTAATAATTTTCAAACAAAATTAAGGTAAATCAATAATCCATTAAGAGCTCTCAACAATCATCTTTGTTCTTAATGGATTATTAATTTACTTTATTTGTATTAATATTGTGTGATTTCCTGTAAATTGTTTCTTAGTTCTTGAACCCATGGTTTTGTATACCTGCTACCTGCTACTCAAATATTTTGTATAAATAGACTTGTTTGTAAATTGTATTCTATCAGCTTATAATGCTCGCGACGAACGAAACCGGTCCTGATCAAAAAATATAATGTGGAAATAAGTAATAAAAAATGCATTGATTGAATTGGCATTCACTTGGTAGAACTCCATTATAACACGGTGAAAAAGAAAATAGCAATGTATTTTAGTTGTACAAAATTCTGTAGATTTTTCCAAATTTTGTAGAACTAAAATACATTGCTATTTTTTTTCAACGTGGACTAAAAAATGTGTTTTTATTATTTAAAGTATCGTGCCTTTCCAATGAGAAATTACAGTTAACACGTTAAAAGTGATTGCCATGTGTTTGAAGTTGACACTTAAAAATATTGTGGTTACAGACAGTAGTAAAACTTTTATTTTAGAACAGATTATTATACTTCTGAATTAATTTTCGCATTATCTATGGTCAGAATATCCTTTAAACGGCTCAGCGGAGAGCAGGTTAATAAAACAAGGTCCGAATGATATCTAATAAGGATCAAACGGGTATATAAGACCCACTGAAAGTAAAATAAAATTCTAACCTTGTTGTTGACAACGGCAAGTTCATTCCTAAGGTGTCTGGCGAGATCGGGGATAGACGCCGAGTTCTCCAACTCTATGAGACGAGCCTGGAGCTGCTCGAGTTCAGGTCCTGACGTGTGGAACCAGCAGCAGTAGTCTTTCACTTCCTATAAGCATACAACTGGCTTAAAGTTCTCCACGATTCGTAAAATTTTTGAATACAGTTAACTGATTAAGTAATATGACCACTGACCATCCTGTGTTTTATGACATTGGCTATTTTTAGTATCAACATAATAAATATGCATAGAGAAAATTCTAGGTTTAAGAATAAGAAATCTTAAATAACTTGACTAGTTTCTAAGTGACTAAAGAGTTACTCAAAGATAATTTGTAGCATACATCTATCCCTCGATTTAAACGGTAGATAGGTTCCTGAGAAAAACGTGTAAATTGAAATTGTATATTTTTTAAAGTAAAATTGTGTAAATTGAAAAGTACACAAAAAACACATAATTTGGTTGTTTTCTAAAATACATAAATAAAAAAAATAATTAAAAAGTATAAATATACATATTCTTTTATTAATTAAATGCACATAAAGCATATATAGAGGAACAAAAAAATTACTGTTAATCTCTTCTTCGTGACTGGTTCAAGGTCATTTTCATCACTCGAAATTATTTGTGCCAATTCGATGTTTGAAGTAGAAACATTTACACCTCGAGGAGATTTGGTAATAAATTATTAACATTTGCTTCGAATTTCTTGTTAAATCTTTATGGACCTCATCATATTGAGCCAAGCATTGATTAATATCACGTTGGAATCGAAGGGCAACATTTGAGTCATTTTGTACAGAATGATTACCTAATTTTCTTCCCGATTCGAGTCCTTCGTGAATGATTTTAGTTGTAACTGTAAATGTAACTGGTTCAAATTGTTTTTCAATCCGCGTAAAAGTGAAAACGTGTAAAACAAGTACCGTGCAAATCGAGGGATAGGTGTATTAAAAAAATTGTAGAATATTTTTCATAGCATTCTCCAAGCTGAAAGTCACAACTTATGGACGCGAGTGTACCAATAGAATTCTTTTTTTTTTTCATAATTCAAAGTGTATTAATATCCAACGATAAAATAAAGCAATCAAAAAATAACAGAAGATAAAGCTTCTCACCTGAACGGCAATATTTCTTCTCATGTTGTGTAAGGCTTCCACGCTGGCGGATGTTGTAAGCAGTGATGCTTTGAGGGCTCGGGTTTCACCAGCGCCCCGTTCGGCGCCTTCCCGTGCTTCACGGAGACTCACGTTGAGTGCACTCTAAGAATAAATATTAAAACAATAAAAAATTTAATCATCACATGAAGACAAACAGATGAATACTCTCTTTTTGTTGGTACATTGTATAATACTTATTTATGTATCATGTTGCAATAGCAATGTTTGACTATTGTAAGTTGGTCATTCAGTGATGGCGCTAATGAACAATTAATCCTTGCCGGGTGTAAATCTCAAGGTATGAGACGCGAGCTTTCAAACGTCGGTAATATAGGCAATTTTTTGTATATAGGACTGATTTCGGTTTCAAAATGTTGCCTAATTTTTCCTGCTACAGCCACCTCCATACACTTGTCAAGAGTATTAGGTTTAAATGATTAAAACATCGATTTTTTGAACCCTTTAAATTTATCATAATCTCCGCCAGAGTAACAAACCAGTTTGAAACTACGCGTCAAACTTTGCACTGAACTTTGCACCAAACTCCCAGCATCGCAATGTGATATTCATGACACGTGATAGTAATGGCGCTTGTTCATTTGATTTCGATTGGATGCTTTGTTATGTTACGGTAATGTCGATTTACGAGTGAGTTATCTGTTAGGGATATATTTGTTGAAGCAATTGTGACAACATAGGACATTTCTTTGTGTTTTTTAATGTTATGTAACATTTCTAATGCTTCTGGCTTCCATAAAAGTCAACCCAATTGTTTTTTATTGCTCAATTTATAACTCTATATGGAAAGAAAGGACAAATTCAATTTGTATTTGTAAAAACAGCCACGTGGAACGAGTTAAGAAAGAAAAATACTTATCAATGTTTTTAATTTGCACACAACCGTCAAATTTGTAACTTAACCATCTACGCATTGACACATGTTTCGAATCATTACTTGATCATATGGCAGCTACAAGTCTAATATTGATAACTATAGTTCCACATTTAGCCAGAGACCACGATATAATGATTGATCATCATAATACCTTCCGTCAACATAGGGCTTTGAGAACTTTATTTTTTGCAATAGAAAGCAACAGGTTTTTCTCCTGTAATTTCACCTTTTCGCTCTCGACAGACTCGAGCTGTTTCTCCAACTTTTTAATTTCATTGAGATGAATTTCAGAGAAGAGATCGACGTTGCGGGCGTCGGCCGGCGACGCGAGATCCTGCCCGCTTTGCAAGTCCGCCAACTTCCGCAGGGCAGACACCTCGTCTTCGCCGTCGCTTCCCATTGTTGCGTCATCATTCATACCTGGAAATAATATACCATCTTTTACTAATATATAATATTTTATCTCATCTTTAAAACATCTAACACTAACGCCAAGAAAATGAATACAATTCGTTCGTTCGTAAATTCGAATCGTTACAACTTTGTGTACAATTCCACACGTTTTGTCAAAAACGACCATTCTATCAGATGGATGCAACAGAACTGAAGTTTGTCACTTAAATTTTTTTAGATATACATTTAACTCCTAGACTAAGGGTCTATACTTTTCACAATTTAACTGATACAAACTGTTTACTGAACAGTCAGTGCTGTCGCACCCGTGCGTTTGAATTCGAAAGAAGATGACAAAACACGGATCATCGGTGACCAAAATTTGCAGAATTGTACATATTTAAAACGATTAAAATTTGATAATGAGATTCCACCAGGCACCCACCATACAGTGGATATCGTAAATTACATGAATATTGACTGGATTTTGTATGTTGGTGTTGTTATCTTCTTGAAGAAGATGCCGAAAGGCGAAACCCGGAATGTTACTGACAAAACATGTGGAATTGTACAAAGTTGTATTCCATCAAGCACCTTCAGTCGATATCATAAATTAAAATGTAGACATCATCAGATAGTCGAGAAGAATTATTTTCATGCAAATTTTGACGTGTGTGACTTACCCCTAATGCTGTACGCAAGGTTGGTAATATTATATAATGCATCACGTCCAGCATGCTGATCCAGTTCTCTTCTGAGCTGCCTTCTGGCTTCTCGCTCCGAGCCCAGAGCCTCGAGGGCTTCCGCCAGCTGCCTTTCTGCAATGCGGCGGAGTCCCCCCAACTCTTCAGCAGTCGCCCGAAGTTCTCCCGCTTCTTCCCGAAGCCGTCTCACTTCATGTTTGGCACCTTCAAATTCCACCTGGATAGGAAACATGCGATTTTAGCACATTCAAACGAACCTAAAGGTGAGTGAAATGTTTCCAATTTCGGAGGAGTGGTATTTATTAATTGAATTGGCATTTACTCGGTAAAACTCCATTACATCACGGTGAAAAAATAATATTGTATTTTAGCTCTACAAAATTATAAAGTATCAGTTGATGACTATTTCGGTTTACGCCTTCGTCAGAACTATGTTTTAACGATTTATTTACATATATATATATTGAAAGCGGTGTAGAAAAGGTACATAATACATCTTCTCTTCTGTTTTAACATCCTAGTTTCATATTGTGCTAATAAGTTCTAAAACGTGGAAAATTGATTTTATGCATTTCTCGAAGTGAGAGTTAGTCTGGTTTTTTCTTTTGAAGTAAACGTAAATATTGAATGAGTATTGTACCCAGATGATTTATTAAAAAAATGCATTAACCTTCCGTAAAGGTTTGAGAAGCCGTGATAGATTTATATTTGTTTGTTGATTTGTTCGTGTTATAAAGGAGTTTTACCAAGTAAATGCCAATTCGAATAATAAAAAAAATCATTCAGTGATTTGCCAATATTTTGAAATATAATAGACAAAGTATTTCAATATGTGTGTGAAATGCAGCACGAATGGGTGAATCAACTAATGGTAATAAATTAATTGAAAATCGACTCAAAAATTGTATTGTAATGAAATGTGGAATCGATCCAAGTTTAATATACGATTGGAGTTAAGTTATGAAGAATAAAAATGTAAATAATTCATTGAAATATTGCAATCTATTGGCCAAAGACAATATGAATCATATGACCGCAGACTGACATAGATATTTTAAGATCGTAAACAGCTGCAAAATGAAAAAAAAAAAAAACATGTTTTCCTAAGCAAAGAATGTAGAAATTTTACTGCTGATAATGAGATCATTGTATCGATGCCGGAAATTTTATAGCCGCAAAAAAAACAAAACAAATTTTGTACCATGCAGAAATCACTATTCATTTTTAACCACTAAGATGCCAATGATGTGCAACAACCACGAAAACGTTTATCAAATATATATATGGTTTTTTTTATTGATTTCAAAGCAGAGACATCTATGGAATGTAATCTGACATACAGAATACATTTAATCATCAATTGCGCAGGAATGCGTTAAAATTATTTTTTAACCTTTCCAGGAGTACGGACATACTCGTCGTATATGTCAATTGTGATAACATATTGAAGTGCTATGTGTCAATGGTTGTGATCCCTGGATTATGCATTATACTGGTTTTATTACTATAAAACTCTAAAAATGTGGGTTGTATTTTTTTTTACAATTAATTGGGTTAATAAAAATTTATGTAAAAATAAACTCACTCCTCACAGCATGGTTTAAATTAATTAGTAACTCTTGGAAAGGTTAAAATTAAATCTTTTTTGCAATAGTCCTTGAAGCATTTAGATACAAAATCTATCAAAAGTATGACATCGAATTTAGCAGAATTGAGAATTTTTTCCAGCAATAAATTGTACATATTTTTTAATTTTAGTTCGAGCCCTGAAAAAATAATCATCGATAATTTTTAACTTTTCAACGACATCTAATAAACAACAGTGTAATAAATGATCTTCCATATATTTGTTGTTGAACTTTCATTTGAGAACAGCGGCTTTTAAAAACTTAGATAAAATAGGCGAATTAAAATTTACCTGGGAAGACTTGAGCGCAGCGACTTGTTTCTGCAGAGTAATGTTCTCCTCCTCGAGTTCGGCGTACTCGGCCATCATCCTAGTTTCACAGGCCCTCGCCTCTCGGGCGTCAGCCTTGGCTGCACGCCTGTCCGCCTCAGCCCCGGCGCCCAGCCGAGACGCTTCGATTCCCTCCTGCAAGGCACGATCGCGCTCTCCCACCACACGCTCCAGCTCTTGCCGCAACTGAAACAAATCAACATATTAGATCTATACTTTAGCTCCAGTTGTTGGATGCCAGAACCTCACCCACCGAAAGAAAATTGTATTGTGTATTGCGCATTTGGGAGGCCATAGGTTCCCAACCTTTTTCGTGTGGCGACCGCTTTTCATAAAATCCATGTGACCCGCGACCCCCTAGACAATCCAAAAGCATAAGATAAAAAAAAAATTTTAGTTGACCGTATAAGTTGGTGACCCTAGGTTGGGAGCCTATGCTCTAGGCTCTGTTTTTCAAATGATATATATTTCTACAAAATTCTGTTGAACATTGTTAATGCCCTGAACAGTGGCATCCCCATTGGCAATCTGGTTCTAAACTTCAGAAGAACAAACCACTCATATACTCATTTTCTCAAAAAATTATCAGGAATATACAATTTGTAATTATCTAGGATTGCAGAATTCGTGTATGTTAAACCCTTTACCAGCTAGAAATAAATAAAATAGTAGGTCAAACCCCCTATAGCGTACACATTGGAACTACACTATAGGAATACTCTGTTAAAGAAGAATAGCCACCTATACTAAATTTGAGGTTAGGTTCTTTCAGTTGAATTTTGTGAATTGTCTGAAATGAGAAAATCAAATAATTTTTTGTATTTAATAACCTTGAATAATTTAATACATAAAACACCCTGTAAATGATGATTAAGATCATTCAGTTTTTCTGTGATATTGCACAGAAAGGCTAAAAGACACCACCTACAATTTCTTGCCGCAATGAAAAAAATCATTCCAGTTTTGGGCCCAACATAAGAGCTATTTGGGCTGCAGTTTGAGTATTGTTGGACTAGAGTATAATATAGTTACGTTTTCTTCAATTGGACACAATGTAGACTCGACAACTTTTGACATCAATCAACAAGTTTAAGTAAACAGAATTTACGACCAAATATGTAGGTCTTTTACTTGCGGCTGCTTGTAAAGTGTGCATATTACTTTTTAGTTTAAATTTGACCAAGTAGAGTGAACAACAGAAGTTGGATGACAGGAGTTGATAGTAATACTGAGGCAATTATTCATCAGAATATACAAAACCATGTGATCGAAATTTCAGAGAACAGAAAATAAACATTTGGCCAATTCAATGGCAGTCTTATTACTTGAAACACTTGAGCCTGCGAATAATTTACTTTTGAATGAATCAATTCAATGTTTAAAATACTCCATTCATTTTACGAACAGAGAGGAAGTCTTTAATATTTAAATTAATTATTTGTATGTTGGCGGCTTCTTGTTATACTCTTTATTATTCTATTCATAAAAAAACAAACTCAGTAAAGGGGAGTGGTACACAGTCGTAACGTGCATGTTTTTTTTTTTTTTTAATTTCACAAAATGTTTAGTATATTTCCAGATTTTTACATTATTAACCTGTTCTCTACTGAGCCAGATAACAACTATTCCGAAACCGAATATTTCAATAATTAATTTAGTGGTGTCGGTGATGAATGTTCAGAATTTATGATATCGACTGAAGGTGCTTGATAGAATTTCAATATCAAATTTGAATTGTTAAAACTTTGTACGTTTCCACATGTTTTGTTATTAACGACCCGGGTTTCGTCTTTCGGCATCATCAGGCATTCTATCACAGGGAACGCAACAGAACTGACTAAAGATGCCGAAAGGCGAAACCCAGGTCGTTAGTGACAAAACATGTGGAATCGTACAAAGTTTTAACAATTCAAATGTTCAGAATTTATGTGGACGACATTTCTTCATTGCGTTTGACCTTCATACTAGCCTATTGATGGATTTAATTATCTAATTCATTATTGTTCCTAAATTTATTTAGGTGTTCACAATTTGATTGCAAAACTTTCCCGCTACCATCAAAAAATCATCGAGCCCATGAGATCCATCACAGAAGGCAATGCATTGACAATTGCATCACGCACCCGTCGAAAATAAATTTAAATTTGAATTGTTTAAACTTTGTACGGTTCCACATGTTTTGTCACTAACGACCCGAGTTTCCCCTTTCGGCATCTTCAGGCATTATATCACACGGATGCAACAGATCTAACATACAATAAACAGTTAGCATCATTTATATACCAAAGGAGTTAATTAAAGGAAAAACACGTTTCCCAAAGTACAGAGTTTTAATACTTTCAGTCGATATCATAACATGAAATAAATTTACTGATATCTTAATAATGGGAGAATTTCTCTGAGAAAGAAATGGGTCATTTCGAAAAAAGGATGTATCCAAAGGTGGGTTACTGAATTACAATAACGGCATATCTATTAGTCAAAAGAACGACAACAGCTGCTGTCGATGAAATGACTTCGAAAATACTATTTGATAAGTAAAACATTCAAACTATAAATAGAATTATATGCTGCAATATATAATTAAATCTGGCAAAGAATAAATGTTTATGTTGATGCCTTAAATAAAACCTATTAAAGTAAACAGATTTTGAACCCTCAGTCATGAAGAAAATAACTGGCTCATTATTAGAAACTTTTTTGACACGATAAACAACACGCAAATAAAAATATTTAGGAATATTTGAATATTTTAATCTTCTTTTGCTGATAATTTTTTTTAAAATGCAGAGGTGTGTTTTGTAGTAATGGGTTAATCTATGAGCATACATACGCAATGTAAGCTATTTTCAATCAATTTATTGTTTTCTGATCGAACACATGGGTGATTGTGATGTCTGAAAAGCTTTGTCACTGATGACCCAGGTTTCGCCTTTCGGCATCTTCAGCTTCTTCTATCACACGGATGCAATAGAGCTGACCACTGAAACCCGGGTCGTTAGTGAAAAACCATGCGGAATCATACAAAGACTTAACAATTCAAATTTGATATTGAAATTCCATCAGGCGCCTTCGAACGATTCGTGTGTGTCCGCCACTATTCGATCGTGACAGAATTTTCATTAACACTAATTAAAAATGTAAATTATTTTTATTTATTTGTTTGAGTTGTAAACTTTTTGAGTACCTTGGTTTATTATATTGGTTTGTATGTTTGAGATAATGTATGTATGAGTCTTTTATTACTCATTTTCAATTATAAATATCCTTAGAAAAAATAAGTCGTGCCCGCCACCCTACCGATATTTTAGAATGCGCTCTAGAATACAAAAAGGTTGGTAATCCCTGGTCTAGAGCATAGGTCGCCAACTTATACGGTCAACTAAAAATTTCTTTTTCTGCTTCTGGATTTTATGGGGGTCACGGGTCACATGGATTTTATTAAAAGGGGTCGCCACCCGAAAAAGGTTGGGAGCCTAAGGTCTAGAGTCTACATGCTTCCTGGAAAGTAATATCAATATCGAATCAAAGTTTTTTTTTCAGTTTCCCAGATTTAAAGTTATCTAAAATATCTCATTAATATTATTTCATAAGAATAATATAAACCAAGATTATAGAAAGAGGTTTGGAAAAGAGGAGAGAGAACGGTTTGAAATCATTGTGAAAGCATGTATACCACGGCACACCAGGCATTGTCGCACGGCACACCGGTTGCAGAGCACTGCTCTATAGTATAAGCAGACATAGTTTTAAAAATTAAATACAATTATAATTTTGTAAATAAAAAATTACTTTGTCTCTCTTCCTTTCTCAAATCATCTTCAATAAAGAACCGCAAGGCGTTAAACAAATGAAATAGTGATTTAGAGCTGAATTGAAAGTAAAAGCTACAGAACAAGCATTTGAAAGTGATTTATTTGATTACTTAATTTACATTTCGAAATAGGCATTTCAAAACTTTAGAAACATATGAAATTGTTGAAACCGTAAGTAATATTTTTCTTGAACAACCAATAAAAACAAATGCAATGATCAATGTCAAAATTGATCACTTCCAAAAAAGTGATTTAATCACAGACACAAACAACGTGCAGGTATGCAAATGCCAACACGGAAATATTTTTATACATATAGATTTTATTTTATTACATTTATAACAGAGACATCTATAAAATGTAATCTGATTTCCAAAATTTTGAACCATTATCATGTTAATTACATTCGAATGGAACAGCTGTCACAGGGATGTGCCAATATTATTTTTTATAATGTATTATATTTATTTTTTATTTATATATAAAATCTACATAGTACATAAAAAATGTTGCCAGATAGGTTCGGGAAGATATAATTTAGTAATTATACGTTTTGTTTAATTTTTGTGTGGCAGCCTTTATAATAATGAACTTGGGGTTTAGCTATTTTTTTTTTAACTTTTCGATAAAAACTAATAAAGAACATGTAATAAATTTATGATATTAACTGAAAATGCTTGATGGAATTTCAATATCAAATTTATATTGTTGAAACCTAGTACCATTCTGAATGTTTTGTCATTCCAATATCAAAATTATCTGGGTTTCGCCTTTCGACATCAATATATCAAACTTTCGGAATTGTACAAGGTTTCACTAATTTAAATACAATAAATGATTTGTGGTGTATTTATTGTTCATAAAAAAAATTTAACTGCTGGCGTTGTTATAAAACTATTATGCCTACATAAAATTATTAAGTGTTGCTGACGTTTGTTTTCCTAATAGAATAAAACTATTCATTATATTACACTATATTAATGCTTCTATATATATTATCACATTCTGGCAACAAAAATATGACCAAATTTTATACCAACATAATAAAGATTTAACTCTTTTTGTGTACATCAAAATTTTATTTGCCAAAATTTTAAAATGTATTAAAGATTTTTTAGGAAGGATAAGTTGCCAGTGTTTTAATATTTCTTTGTGTTGCAATAATAAAAGTGTTGAATACATTAAATAAAGACCGAATTTAATAAAGGATTATACATGCAGGCAAAAAATAACATAAATATATATATATATACATATATTATTACCATTAGATATTCATCCCAGTGTTGGTTACATGATGAACCAATTATAATATACACTCGATGCACCAATAATCTTCACACTTGTTAACACTTAAAAAATATTAAATTTAGTTTTATAAATAATAAAAACATAATTTTTAGCACTTACTTATTTCTACAATATACTTTATAATCAGGATCGGTTTCGCCCATTACGAGCATTAGCAATTGATGATGATGCTCTTGATGAGCGAAACCAGTCCTAATCATAAAATATATTGTGGAAATAAGTACTCAAAAATATGCTTTTATTATATAAAATATCATGCCTTTCCATGATGAAGTGACAGTTAAAATTAGAACGGATTAATATAAAATTGAAAAAAATATTTTATATATACTCTAAACAATTTCTGTTGAACGATTTATGCCATATAAAAGATTGTTACCAATTTTTTAACAGTTAGTTTCCAATCTTTTTTATTAAATTTGTAATATTAGGTTAATTAATGAAAAAAAAATTATGTTTACAAATTACACTATTAACTAGTCAAAAAAACATTTGTTTTAATTGTATGATTCGTTAAGATTATTATTTTAGATTGAAAAAAATTTGATTTTAATTATGAGCTTAAACGAGTGTTAAATACGTTCAGATAATACCACTATGAATATACACGACTGCTTAAACATTTAGATTGACTTCACAAAATGCATATTGGAGAAAAAAAAAACCATATATTTGAAAACACTTATCACCACACTAACTGCCAAACTATTTCAAATTAAGAATGTCTGAGAGGATATCTATGGTACTTAAAACGAAATCGATGAATTAGAATAATATATTGTAACACTCATTTGTTTTAAAGTAAAAAAAAATGGTGGGAAACATGACATATATATTGCATGTTAGAATTAATGCAATAAACTGAGTCAGCAGCAACTGGCATTCCTGTCAGTAAATGGACTGAGATCATCTGTTTAAAAAAACTCATGAACGGGCATCAAGGACAAATAGAATCTCCATCTCACTCTGATGTATGGGCATGCTTCAATTTATTTCTGGAGCGGTTCAAACTGTTAACAGGGCCCACCCACACCAATCTAAACACAACAGGCATACATGAGCAACATTCATACATGCCCAAATTGGCAATTATCAAACTGTGTATCTTTTGGGGGGGGGAACTGGGGATAAAAAATATTCACTGCAGTACTTTTATGTACTTTTAAAGGCGGTAAAATTTTCTCCATTCGTAAGACATTCCACTATTTTTAAATCGAGTATTTCAACAGTTGGTATTTAACACACAGAAAATAACACCGACAGCTTATATTTTTACAAGTAATATTGCATTTTTCATGCGTCATATGGAGAGTGAGTGGATTGCAATTCGCACAATTTTTAATTACAAACAGTAATTTTTTATGTCGTCAGTTCCGTTGCATCCATGTGATAGAATGCCTGAAGATGCCGAAAGGCAAAACCTGGGTCGTTAGTGACAAAACATGTGGAATCGTACAAAGTTGCAAGAGTTAAAAAATTAAATAAATATATATTTTATTTTACTATGATAGCTCAAAGTTTGAAGGAATAAAAAAGAAAATATATATTATTTACAAGTAAAAATTATGGCTACATAGTTGTGAAATTATAGCCGAACAGATTGATATTGTAGTAAATTTGTTGAAAGGTGCAAGAAATCGCAAAGTTTAAGAACAATAGATAACTGTCACTGGCAAATAAATTGAATTATTGAATAGTGCAGTCAAGCGAATGAAATTTCCTTATGATAATGCACATTTACCATTCTGACATGCAACCCCTTTCTAAAGCAATGGGAAAACATAATTTCATCAAAATTATAGAGGATTTACAATCAAATCTGAAATATGGCTCGTTTCAGAGTATATTTCTGAACTACATTATAATATAATCAGAGGCGAGCTATGAATAATACAAAAAACACTATGAAACCATCAAATACGTTGTGATCAATGGATTTGAGCCTCAAAAAGCCTTATTTGTGATTGATTTTGTAAATTTAAAATGTACATTGCATTTTTACATTGAAGCAATTAATAATGACAAGACTTTTGACTTCTGAATAATTTTACACTTTATATGACCTAACAGTGTTATTTAACGAATTATAAGATTATATAACAGAATACCCGTGTTCTACCTTTAAAGACATAAAAAACAAACAAATTTTCAGCCTTTCAATTTCATAAGCTAACAAACCTAACATCTACAATGGCGGTATATGAAAAAATGGTATAAATTAAATGCCTCCATCTATTAATTCGTTCCCTGCTGAGCATTTTAAAGGATATTCCAACACCTAGATCTCAAAATTTTTGAATAATATTGGTTTAAACAATCTTATTGAGTTTGTCAGGACAAATCAAGCAATGCATTAACTCAAAAATCAGCGAGTACAAGAAGGTTTTAACCACTGTTTATTCATATATTTTCGGGTATCAACTATCAACACAATATACAGAAAAATCAGCCGTCTCGACTGTTGAAACATTAGTAGTCAGAGGGTTAACTGGCCGTCATATTGTAGCTTTTGGCATAATTTAGTACAATAAATAATTTAGTATTCAATATGGGGCATAGATAAAAACTCCCACATAAGTGACAAGAATGTTTATTTAACCGTCTGACTACTAGAGTATTTGAATAGTTACTACTGCTCGAAACAACAATTGCAATATGTTGATAATTATATACGCGCAAAAAATAAACAGTTAACAGTGTTTCATTTATGAACTAACTTTTGTATTGAAATATAACGAGATTTATCCTGATAATCTCCATAAGTTTTCTTAACACTAAGAATAATGAATTAAATTTGAATTGTTGAAACTTTTTACGATTCCAAATGTTTCATCTTTCGGTATCTTCAGGTGTTGTATCACACAGATGCAATATAGAAGAACCCATAAAACTTAAATTCATTTATTTTAACAATTAGGGTTTGAATTATCGAAACGGTGTACATTTTGATAGTTTTTGTCACTCAAAACCCGCATTTACCTTTCGGAATCTCCAGGCATTACATTACACAGATGCAATACAATGGACGAAACCCGAGTCGTTAGTAACAAAACAAATGGAATCATACAAAGTTTCAACACTTCAAATTCAAATTTCAGTATCAAATTTGGAACTCTGTAAGATTTCACATGTCGAATTCAATGTACATTCTGAACGATCAACTTAGCATCACTAATTGTCTCTTGTTAAATAAATCCTTTACGTGGGATAAGTCGAAAAAGTTGGTAATCTCATAGATTTAATTCCTATATTATGTCACCTGATGTCACCAAATCACACATTAATGATAGTAAATTATTATTTGGTGTAAAATCTCTTTACCAAAAACTTATTAATGCTATTTTGTGTTTATTAAACTTATCATACGCAAATTGAGTATCATTATAATCAATAATTTTAAAAAATATTTCAGTTTTATATTTGGATTTATTGATTGAATTGGTATTTACTAGATAGAACTCTATTATAACATCTACATTAGTTCTGACGATGGCGTGAGCCGAAATAGCTATCAACTATATCTTATAAAAAATTTTGTAGAACTAAAATAAATTGCTATTTTTTCACCGCGTTATATTTGAATCCTAGCCTTAGGGTAAATGTTTTTCCTTTAATTAATTCCGCTTGTATATAACCGATGCTAACTGTTGTGTCAATTTTGTTGCATCCACATGATAAAATACCTAAAGATGCTGAAAGGCAAAACCTGAGTCGTAAGTGACAAAACATGTGGAAACATACAAAGTTTCAACAATTAAAATGTAATTTCTGTAATGCATAGGAAACTTTAACCGGATTTTATTTAAATTATGTTGAAATTTTAGTGATTACCTTTTTAAGCAACGTCACAGTTTTTTTTTTAATTCTTAGTCACGTAAACAATTCAATTTTTCATAAAAAAAAATGTTTAAAAAAACGATTATGTGTGTAGGTGGAATCGAGGTACACTATCGCAACACAATAATTTATTGCTTTCTTCGTTCTAAAGAATATAATTAAAATGAAATGAAACCAATTATAATTTGAGAATTAAAATTAAACAGTTAACTCTGAATTTTTCAATTGAATTCATAACATGTTTAAAATGTAGCGTTATAATTGAGATATTACCATAATTCACCCAACGGTTACATAAACTGACAAATAATAACAGTTAACTACGAAATATTGTAACCGGGGCAGTGAAGTCACTAAAATAATCAACGACCATGACAAAGATGAAGACAATTCATCTATTGATCGATCAAAATTGACTTCTGTCATCCTTTCATATGAATAGTTAATTCAGATTGTTTTTAGTTCAATGTTTTTTTTTTCGTCAATATGGATTGAACCATACGATCAACATAGAAAACAATATTCATACTCCATACCAGTGATTCTTGTGTGCGGCCACCAAAGGATTTTGCCGCAGCCACCAACAGTTTACACATAAATTGTTTGTAATAAAAAAGGAAGTTGTAAAATTCAGTAGCAATTTCATTTATATGCTACAAGCTGGGCTGTAGAGTCGGGGTCGTGAAAAGTGATTGATTTCGACTACTTTTTCTATAAATATTTGTTTTTTTTAATTACCTAATGATGAATGTGTATAGAGCAGTGGTTCTCATGTGAAATTTCACTGTGGCCGCATTATAAACATCAGGTGTCCTATGGAAATGTCTCGTGGCTGCACCAAATGTGATAAAAATACCTTCGATATTTATTTTTTGTATAGTGCATTACACTGAATGATCTTTCACAATATACAGTTGTAGGTAAAATCGACAAAATTAATAAAGCAATTATTGTTAATTTTTTATAATGACTTGATTTATAGTCAAAGTATAGCTTCAACCAAAATTTTTGAACAGTTTTATTATAAAAATGGTCCTTTACATAAACTTGACTAAATGCTGGATAAGTCAGGTTTATTCAATCAATTTTAAAATAATAATAATTTAACAAATTCATTTGTAAAAACACATTTGTTTTAAATATCAATATTATTTACAACTATAAAACTGTTGGTGGCCGCATATGAGAACGACTGTTCTATACTATGATTGCAGCACTGTCGATTTCATTGCAATTTGGAGGTTATGCTGATATTGTAACGTACATTAAATAAATGTCAGTAACCTTTCAAAAAGAGTATAATACAGAGACAGGCTGAAGATTCATTGGTAGGATAGAACTGTAAATGACTATAATAGGATTGTAGAGCAGTGCTGGATGAAAGACACTTAAAATGGAGAAATGGAGATGCTACAGATGACCAGAATGCACCCTGGCTTATTTCAATACTAATGATAATTATACCGCAGACTACTAACTTCGCTTCTTCAAAAGGGAACACTTAGCAGCATTTATTCAGGCTATATCTATTAACTGTTTAAGTTAGAAAAAATACTCACATCAAACAACCATCAATAATTCCTAGTTCATAATTTTCTATACATTTTATAACACGGCCATATTGTAAGAAGTTTATCTGTAGAAATCTAAACACCGATAACGCAATAAACAGCAAGTTTGTCTAAGAGAGACAGAATGCATTCGAGCAAGCACAACTCAGAGGAATCATTTATGATATCGACTGTAGGTGCTTGATGGAATTTCAATGTTAAATTTGAATTGTTACAACTTTTTTTTGTCGACATCTTCAGGCATTCCATCACACAGATGCAATAAAACTGATGTCTGAAACTGACTTTCGTCAGTTCTGTTGCATCCTTGTGATGGAATGCCTGAAGATGCCGAAATGTAAAATGAAATGTTCAGTAAAAGTTATTAATTCAAAAGTGGGCGAGGTTCTTTTTGTCTTTGTTTTTTAAGCAGCAGTGTACACATTTACTTCAGTGAAGAGCATACCTGTTTGACTTCATTTTCAAGGTCGAGGATTTGAAGATTGAGGGATGTTTCCATGGCCGCCGACTCGTTGAGAAGGGCATCTTCTTGTTCGATACCAGTCTTTGTCGTCACCTTCTGTGATGATTGAAACTTGGCCAGGGCCTGTAACAACGGAAATGCAGTTTTAGGTTTTATGTATGGATGTTCAAAAAAAGATTATTTGAATTACTGAAAAACACTTGCATTACATGTTAAAAAAGAATGAGCCAAAATGGTATCTTGTGATACTAGCTACAAAATGTAGTACCTTGCCAATTAAGTCAGTGATGGCGAATCTTTTTGACGAGTAGGTCAAATTTTGTTCATTATTTTTTTAGTACTAGCTCGTAGGTCACTAAGTCGGTGGTGTCACTTGTAAAGGAGAGGGGGAAGGATGGTCAAAAACAACATATCTTAATTCCAGCTTTTTAAATCCTGTAAGAAGTTTAAATACACTTTTTATTCCACAACATTCACTTTGATATTTTTAATTTACGATATCGACTGAAGGCATTCGGTAAGGCTTGATGGAATTTGAATTGTTAAAACTTTGCACGATTTCGCAAGTTTTTTTCACTAACAACCCGGGTTTCAGTGATCAGTTCTGTTCTGTCTGTGTGATACAATGCCTGGAGACGCCGGTCGTTAGTGACAAAACATGTGGAATCATACAAAGTTGTAACAATTCAATTTTGATATTTTTGATTGTCTGTTCTCTCCTTTACGATATAAGAAATAAGTTTTGGTCACCTAAAAAGCATGCTTGGATCAGTCTTTGACTAGCGCATAGGCTCCCAACCTGTAAGTCACGAAGGGTTTTATGGGGGGTCGCCAACTTATACGGTCAACAATTTTTTTTTGTATATTTTTGGATTGTATGGGGGGTCGCGGGTCTCATTTTATAAAAAGGTTTGGAACCTGTGGACTAGCAGGTCAAACGTTCGTCATCACTGAATTCGGGAGTCATAATTTTTTCCGCTGTATTTAAATTAGCATCACCATCTGATGCATGCGCAGTAACTTTCAAGTTCATTTTCAATGATTGGACATAAGGTTTTCTTATGAGTAATATAGTTTTTAATTTTTACATATCTATACCTTGTTTCATTTGTCTTTAGTTAACAATTTTCGTGTGTTGAAAGAGCTGTTGAATTTTTACAAAATTGCACATTGCATTTTACAACACTGACAATATATATAAGATAAAAATAAAATATCTGTAATGCAAAATATTATAGAAAGACAGGAAATGGATATGTATGGTGAAATTTAAACTTAATCACTGAAATCATTTCACATATTTTTATTTTGGCATGACAGATCATGGTGGACTTATACTGAATATTCTGGTTATCGGTTCTCGCGTGAAATTTCACTGTGGCCGCATTATAAACATCAGCTGTCCTATGAAAATGTCTCGTGGCCGCACCAAATGTGATAAAAGTAGTTTCGATATTTATTTTTTAAATAGTGCATTACACTGAATGATCTTTCACAGTATACAGTAGTCGGTAAAATTGACAAAATTAATACGGGGTCGATCCACTGCTGGATGAAGGCCTCCCCGTTTTTTTTTTTTTTTTTTCCAGGGGGGGGTTTGGACATAGCAACACCACGCTGCCCAGGCGGGTTGGTGTTCGGTTTTCTGTCTGGGTTTTCCTTCCCATAGCCAAGAGAACACGGCACTCGGTGTTCCCGAGCGGTCACCCATCCAAGCACTATCCGCGCCCAATGTTGCTTAACTTCGGTGATCGCACGAGAGCCGGTGTTTACAACGTGGTATGTTACAAATTTTTTTTTTTTAATTTTACAAATTCATTTGTAAAAAAATATTTTTTTTTTAAATATCAATATTTACTATAAAACTGTTGGTGGCCGCAGCAAAATCTTTTGGTGGCCGCACATGAGAACTACTGTAATAAAGTCATTTCGTGGATTGTTTGAATGATCAAATATTTTCAGGTAATAGGATGGACAGACGAATCTGTTTGTTCTTTGGTTTTGAATTAAGAATATTGTGATACATATAGTAATTCGTTGTTACGTGATTTGTGTAGTATTATTGGATTGTGTTTATTTTTTAATAATGTAGAATAAAGTCGCGGGTAGCAACAATGACCGCTCACCTCTTGCGTGATTTCCAATTCATGTTTGGCATTTTCGTAAAGAGTTTCTAGATCCTCGCATTTCTGCTGCAAAGAGCTCTTCTCCTCGAGCAGAACTAGCCCGTATTGCGCCGACTGCACCTTCTCACTGCTGGCCTGGTCCAATTCGCGGCCGAGCCTTTCGATTTCTGCCTTCAGCTCTGACACATTGACGTTTGCCATGTCCGGAGACGCCATGCTTACGTCTTTCAGAACTTACTTCTACGTGAGAACGGGAAAATAGCCGTGCGGTAAACATATGAACGGGCGACTTTCAATTGTAAATTATGCTACATTCTTTCGACAAAAATGTGATACGCGATGACAGGCAGGCAGGCCTAATATTTCAAGAATGGGTGTTGCTGCTCGATGAATTTGAACTGTCAAAATTTCCTATTCAACTTTAAAAGCCTCTATAATATCAACAAGAAAGGTTATTGTACTAAGTTTGGATTGATAAAATTAATAATAATAAAAAATACTGTTTGAGTGTCCGAAAAAAAATAGTGAACTGATTATAAATAACAGGCTATTCCGATTTAATATATAATTTTAATGGATACTAATTGTGGTTAATACCCTCTGTTATCTAAGTACTTTTTTATGCTAGTATAGCAGGCTATGGCGCAATGCATATTGTGAAAAGATTATTGAAAGTGTTATAGTTTGTGAATGCACATGTAGCTTTAATGTGATAGCAATTACTTTTAAGGTGTTAATTGTCAATTCGTGTTCGAAAGGAATTTTATTTAAATTATTAAACACTAATCAAAAGTGGCAACAAAATTAGAGAAAGAGCAATTGAGTCGATTGGCACATTGTATACTTGTCTATGCGACTGACAGAAACATCCGGCGCTAGAATTTGACGTTTATTATTTAGTCTTAATCCTGAAAATAGTGTAAGTTAATGGTGAGCTGCGATTTTTTATTCAAGAATCACCAGTGTTAGTCATTAAAAAAACTCCTGTGAGTTGATCTTGAAAAATCAAATCTTTATTTTAGTAATAAGTGACTGCGAGGTAGTTAGTGTTTATTGACATGGCGGAACCAAAAACCAGTGACAAATTGAAAGATTTGAAAGCCCAACTTAGAAGTTTGGTCGTGTCGAACCCTGCCAAAATGAAGGTTTCCAATCTAAAAAGAGACTATAAAGAATTTGTTGGTCGTGATATTCCCATTTCGGAGTTTGGATACGGCAATTTAGTCAGATTCATAAAAGAAGAATGCGGCGATGTATTTCAGGTATAATTTAATTATTGATTCATATTATTAGTAGATATTTAACAGATCGCTATACTAAATATGCTCGACAACCTGCCACTGTGCTTTTTCTACCTGAAAATATTAATGACGCCGCTAATAGGTTCATTTATGCACAATTATATGCCAATTATACATCGGAATCAGGTAATTTGGTAAAGCCAAAAAGTACAATAAATTGATCTAAATGGAACTCTTCAAATAAGCCATAGAGAATGTTTTAGATATCTTTGAATTTATTGGTTATGTTTGATTTTTTTCGTAGAATATTTTTTTAATATGATGAAATAATTTTCCAGGAAGAAAAAGGGAAGCAAGCATGCTGTGAAGCATATTAAACAAAGTTTTGACAGTATATAGTAAACATCATTTACGGTTCCAATTTGAATTGTTATAACTTTGTAAGATTCCACATGTTTTGTCACTATCGACCTGGGTTTCGTCTTTCGGCATCTTCAGGCATTCTAGCACACGGATGCAACAGCAAGATGTATGCTATAGTATTAGTTTATTTTATTGAAATATAATTTAGTTTTTTTTTTTTTTTTGCTAACACGATATAAGCTAGGTTGTTAAAACAGAAGAGAAGATGTATCGTGTACCTTTATATTTTCCTATATATAGGCAAATTCACGTTTAAATATAGTTCTGACGATGGCTTAAGCCGAAATAGCTATCAACCATATCTTATAAAAAAGAATTGAACTAAAATACATTGTTATTTATTTGCCGTGTGATAACTACACTATTATCTACTTTCAGTTACAATACAAATCTATATGATTGATTATGTTATCGACAGTAAAATAGTGAAAGTTTAAAGTGAAATTAAGTATCACATAAAATCTAGGTATGTAGCAAATTTTTCCTCCTATCAACCTTGAAATATTTTTTTCTTCTTATTTTAGGTTGAGGGAGATCCCTTCAATCCGACGCTTTGCCCAATAATCACCAAAGAAATTGAGCAGTTGGACAAGTTTATATCAAGGCAAAAAACTCCTTTGAGCAAATCACAGTGAGTATTATAAGGCTTGAATGAATCTTTATATCCCAATAAATATTTTGAATTTGGAACAAAAATATACACCTATCCCTTGATTTACACGGTACTTGTTTTATACGTTTTCACTTGTACACAGATAAAAAAAAATGTTGACTTGAATTGGGAAGAACCTAATAGTAATCATTTTGTACAAAATGACTTAAATGTTGAACGGGCCCTTCGATTCTAACGTGATATTAATCGATGCTTGGCCAATAAGGTCCATAAAGATCTAACAATAAATTCAAAGCAAATGTTAATGACGGATTTTATTACCAAATTTCCTTGAGGTGTAAATGTTTCTACTTCAAGCGTCGAATTGACACAAATTATTTCGAGTGATGGAAGTGACTTTGAATTAGTCACGAAGAAGAGAGTGACGGTGATTTGTGATAGTGATGAATATAAAAACTATCAACCGTTGCAATATTTTTTTTATGAATCTTTTGGACCTCTATATATGCTTTATGTGTATTTAATTGATAAAAGAATATGTATATTTGTACTTCTTAATAATTTTATTTTATTTATATATTTTAGAAAACAACCAAATTATGCGTTTTTTGTGTACTTTTCGATTTACACGGTTTTACATTAAAAAAATATACAATTTCGATTCACGCGTTTTTCTCAGGAACACACAGGAACTTTTGACAAGTGTATGGAGGTAGCCATAGCAGGACAAATAAGGCGATATTTTGAAACCAAAATCAGTCCTATGTGCAAAAGTTTACATGTTTTATCGATATTTCAAAACTCACGTCTCATACCTTGAGACGTTCGCGTGGAAAGGATCATTTGTAACTTTTTGACTCGTAGTCAAAAAGGTTGCCGATACCTCTCGTAGATCCAATTGATTTTTATGATTTGAAAACCTTAGCCTAAAATTGATAATGAACTTCTCCAAATTGATTAAAAACCGTGAGTATCGCTTGTCTAATATTAAATTATTTCTTTCCAGCACCATAAAACGATCAAGTGTAATTGAAAGTAAATGGGATCGAGAAAACAAAAGGCCTAGCAGTTATGATTCAAACGATCAAGCAAACTACAGAAGAAACCCCACACAAATTAGAGGCAATGATGACACCAGAGGAGGCAGGGAATTCTCACACAGAGAGAATGAGAATAACAGGCGTGAACCGTGCGGAAGAAATAAAACATACAGGTTAAATGACTCGTGGAACAGGTATTGTGAAACATCTCACAGCGGAAATGAGAGAGAGTTTAGAGAAGACAGATCGCCGTACAGTGAAGATGAATCATACAGAAAAAATAACAGATACAGAAGAAATGAGCCTTCACAAAAAGACGTTAAAACATTGCGAATGGAAAATGAATATTCATTGCCAGAAAACAATGATCAAAGACAAGCTTACAATCCAAGCAGCCTTCATAAGCAAAAGAGTGAGTTATAATATATTTGAATTTTTTGAAGTAGTCTTTAGATATAGCTTAAAAACTTTTTTTTTATTAATTAAATGAAATTTATAATATCAACTGAATGTGCTTGATGGAATTTCAATATCAAATTAAAATTGTTGAAACTGTACGATTCTACATGTTTTAACCCTAACGATCCTGGTGTCGTCTTTTGGCATTTCCTTTGAAAAAATAACTTTTTACACTAACATACAAAATCCAGTCAATATTGATGTAATTTCAGTATCCACTGTTATGGTGGGTGCCTGGTGGAATTTAATTACCATATGTTAATCGTTTTAAATGTGTACAATTCTACAAATTTTGGTCACTGATGATACGTGTTTAGGCATCTTCATTAATTCAATCGCACGGGTGCAATAGCACTGACTGGTCAGTGAAAAGTTTGTATCATTATATATGAAAAGTATAGACCCTTAGTCTAGAACAGTGGTTGTCATGTGCGGCCACAAACAGTTTTATAGTAAATATTGATATTAAAAAAAAATGTGTTTTTACAAATGAATTTATCAAATTATTATAATTTTAAAATTGATTGAATAAACCTGACTTCCCCAGCATTACGTCGAGTTTAAGTAAATGACCGTTTCAATAATAAAACTGTTCCAAAATTTTGTCAAAAAAAAAATCGAGTCAATATAAAGAATTAGCAACAATTGCTTTATTAATTTTGTCGATTTTACCTATAACTGTATATTGTAAAAGATCATTCAGGGTAATGCACTATACAAAAAATTAATATCGAAATTATTTTTATCACATTTGGTGAGGCCGTGAGACATTTCCATAGGACAGCTGATATTTATAATATGGTCACAGTGAAATTTCACATGGAAACCACTGGTCTAGAAGTTAAATGTATATCAAAAAAATGGTATTCAAATTTTTTAAAAGTTACCTTATAAACTATACAACCTAATAATTTTGCAGTGAGCAATTTTCAATTTATAATCAATTACCATTAAAATCTAAAATAGGATAATTAATACTAGTTATTTTAAATGTGTGGGCTTTGGTGGGATTAAATATCAGATTATGTATTATTTTAAAGATCAAACTATTCATATTGTTGACTGATCATTCAATACTAGCGATGAAACAATTGAGCTCTGGTCACCTTTAGTCAATATTGTTTATTATATTAATGAATTGTAGTATTTTTTTTATTTTAATGATAATTCACAATCCTCATGCCAATATTTCGCCAGCAGGAGAACCAGTGCAGAAAATTTCCCAGAAATTTTCACAACAAATAGTGGACAACATGAGAAAGCTGATAGAACGGTTCCCCGAAGGCCTCTGGTCTTGCCATCTCTTGGACGAGTACTTCAAAATGTACAAGAAGACTTTGAATATAAAAGTCTTCGACTACACCAGCGTCGTGGCACTCTGCAGGGATATACCGCAAACATTTCAAATTACTCGGCCGCACGCTTCAGGAGATTGGAAGCTGTTCGGATGGAATGTGGATATTTCACAAATGAAAGAGGCAGAACAACTTCAAGAAAAAGATGTCGAGCCAGTAGTGGATGATGATGAACCTGAAAATGATTATTTGGGAAGTGATGCTTTGCCTGGAATCGATTATGTGAGTTCTATCGAAGATCGTAGTGTGTTTTATTTGGTTGTATTGCCAATAGCTGCAACTCTTACAGGGTATTTGTTTTTAGCCTTTGTCCTTTGATTTGATAAGGGGATTTACCAAACCCCAAAGAAAAATAGCCTTGTTCCTTCATATGGCAATATAAAAAACAATTGCCTATACTTTTAAAATGCTCCATTAACGAGGGACGTTTTGCATAAGGAATGACACAGAAAACTTCTTGTGAGCCAGGACTTCCACGCCAGTGCGTCAGTCTCTGGTTAGCACTTGTTCCACTAGCACGTTATTGTCTCATGTGATCACACATTGTTCTAAATTTGAGTTGACATTATTTAAAAAAAATTGTTTTAATTAAATATCAAAAAAAAAAAATTTTTGTACGAACAAAACCTTATTCGGTATTTTTTTTTTTTTTATTAGCATCCATCGCTCTATCCAAGTGACTGCGTGAGTTGGTCAGAAGTCTTGCCGGTGTTTGAGCAGAAACTGAAGGGAACTGTGGAGGTTCTGATCACCGAGGTTCGAGATCCATCGCACTTCTGGTTCAATATCCGATCACCTGAACACAGCGATGCACTGGAAACACTTATGGATAATTTGGAGTAAGAAATCATAATAGATAATATCTTTGTATGGTCGGTACACTGATAGAAAATGTTATTTTGAGAATCCTATACTCTGTACCATAGGTTCCTAACCTTTTTCGGGTGGCAAACCCTTTTCATAAAATCCATGTGACCCGCGACCCCATTAGTTGAACATATCAGTTGGCGACCCCAGATTGAGAACCTATGCTCTATACAAAAATGCAAATATTTTTTTTATAAGAAGAAACAATTTATGAAAGGTAAAATCCTTAAAAATTCATCAAGAAATGGTAGACGTCTAAATTTACTCTCATCTACGTTGGATATGTTGACATTTGAAACAATACTGTTGAACATTGTTAACCTTTAGGGGAGTATGGTCGTATATATACGACAGCGCGATTTTTCTTTAAAGGAGTATGGTCGTATATAAACGACAGTGCATTTGTATGGGTGACTGGTGTGTTTATGCTTCAAGTATGAATTAAAATGCCATCTGTGGACAATATAGAGTATTATTTTACCATTCCAAAACAGATTCCAAATTTAAAAACCGCGAAAAACTACTTTATCGAATGTCACGTGATGTTTGTATGACGTCACACGAGCAAGCTTCAACAAGTCATAAATTACAAACTAAAGATTTTTCCGCGCGCGCTTTTTCATACTTCTTACGATATTGTGAAGTTTTACTGTTTTTTAGAGTGTTCTAGTGTGATTTTGTTGTTTTATATTGTGTGTTTCTACAAAATTCTGCTTAGGTTCGGAGGTTTATTAGTGTTTTACGTAGTTTAATGTGAATTACAGTTTTATACAGTGTTTTATCATATTTTTCTTGCAATTTTTATAAGTTTTACAGTACCATACTATATTTTAACGTGATTTGAAGTTTTTTATTATATCGCCTTCTGTATTTACTTTTGAATTTTTACTGCCGTGATTTATTTTTACCGATCTATATTGCTAAAATGGAAAGAGACTTAGGAATTGAGGACATATTTATGAATAGTGACAATGAGGAAGAAAACATCGAAGATATTGATGATATATCAATGGAGTTTTATGATTCTTCTTCTGATGATGATGAGGAACCAGATATTCAACCTAGTGCAAAACGCAGGCGGGAAGAATCAAGAATATGGAACAACTCCACATTTACTCCAACTCTTCACGATTTCGATGGGTTTCAGTCCGGGGTAAAAACACATAAATGTACAAGGGGATTACGTCGAGTTGGAACTTTTTCAGCTCTTTTTTACCGATGATGTTGTGTTGTGGACGTTATAGTTAGAGAAACAAATATTTATGCCGCGGCTGTATCCCAGAAAACACCTGAATCGTCCAAAATGAAAAAATGGGTAAACACGACAGCGCAAGAAATCTTTGTTTTTCTGGCCTGGATTATCATACAAAAAAACGCTTCTAAGTTAATATTGTTTTTATAACTAGTTTTTTATTTATTTTGTATACCTACTATAATAGTGAAAAGTGGAGTGTTTTTAGTGTGTATCGGTGGTTTGCGATCCCTGAAATCCGTGATCGATTTTTTAACGATAAAACTTTAAAAACGTGAGTAATATTTTTTTACTATTTTTTACTGTTTTCATATTCTTGTATCATGATTTGATAAAAAAAAATGTTTGCATTTTCCATGTCAAAAAAACTCACTCCCCATAGCTTTTACCATATAAATTATCCTACTCCCGGAAATTTTAATGAACTTACCAGTGATATTCCAATTGGCAGGCTAGTTCTAAACATTAGAAGAAAAAACAATTCACGTCCACAGCTTCTCAAAAAATTTTCAATTATATAAAATTTGATATTATCAAGGATGGTAGAATTCTCATTTTGGCCTTGTATGAGTCGAAAGAATGCCCGCTGGAAATCACTGTGGCCAAAATACATTAAAAGTGAAATATCTCCTGTGGAAAATGCCACTAATTATTTGGAAATTATAAATTTGCCACACACCATAAATAGTGTAGTTCTGACGATGGCGTGAGCTGAAAAAAAAATTGTAGTACTAAAATACATTGCTATTTTTTTACCGTGTTATAATGGAGTTCTACCAAGTAAATGCCAATTCAATCAGTAAATAGTGAAGACTTTGACAATATTACATGTGAAGGTATTGACGAGACGCTAATCATGAATGGTTTAAACATCCCCTTCTCCCTCTTTTCAAGTGACGCCACTGACCACTTCTCCAAAAAGTTTGCCATCACTAGCTTAAAAGTTAGCAGTCAGTGAATTAAACACATTTCTTAGTACTTATTTCCACAATATATTTTATGATCAGGACCAGTTTCACTCATCACGAGCATTATCAAATAATAGGATACAGGTTACAAGAAAGTCTATTTATACAAATTTTAAGTTAAAGTTAGTAGGTATGCGAAACCATGGGTTCAAGAACCCAGAAAATAATTTATAGGAAGTCATACAATATACATACAAATAAAGTAAATTAATTTAAAATTGAAATGTTAACAATATCCTATTAGTAATATGTGAACAACATTAACCTTTCCAGGAGTAACTAATTAATTTTAACCATGCTGTGAGGAGTGAGTTTTTTTACATAATTTTTTTTAAACAAATCATTGTAGAAAAAAAACAATTCACATTTTTAGGGTTTTATTCTAATAACACTAGTTGCATAATCCAGGGATCAAAAACCATTGACACAGCATTTGAATATATTATCTCAATAATTGTTGACATATACGACAAGTACGTCCATACTCTTTTCCAAAAAAATCGCACCGACGTACTAGTACGTCCATAATTCTGGAAAGGTTGAACCAAGAACACCATTTACAGGAAGTCTTACAAATAAAACAAATTAATTTAAAATTGAAATGTTAACAATCTCTTATAAATTATTTTCAAATAACATTCAGATAAATCAATATCCATTAAGAGCTGACTCAGATAGAATCGTGAAAGACTCGTTAGGAAGAATAAGGTGCGGAAAATTTTTGTTGTAATCAAAATTACCTGCACTTAAATACTTTATGGGAGCGGTCGGCAACCTTTTTGGACTCACGGACCACCAGATTGATTAAAATGTCAAAATTTTGATCCGGCGGACCACCAAATGGACTTTTCTGTTAAATACAATATATTTAAATTTAAGTGAAAAATAATAAAAATCCAAGTTACATGTTAAGCCATTTGTGATTAAGTCTGCATTGCTTATTTATCAATATTACGGCGTGTTGCCTCTGGGATTCCTCACATTCTTTAAAATATGTTTTTTTAACAAGTAGTCAGATTTCTCTGTGGGCCACCAAAATTTCCTCGCAGACCACCAGTTGTTGACTGCTGCTTTATAGAAAATAATGTGTTAATAAATAACATTTTAATGGTAGTCTAAAAGGATTTATTTAAAATATCATGCCTTCCATCAAGAAATACGCATAAAAAGGAATTAAACGTCATTAAGCATTGTTTTGTTACAGTAATACATATAAAGCTATGAGTTTGTCAGAAACACTGAAGATGCCTCGGCCTATTGCTAGAATCGGACAGTACTGTGTCAGCCAATATGGTGACTGCTTTCACCGGGCGCTGATTGTTGCAGACGTGGACATGAACACTGTGAAGGTATGTATCCAATAGATTATAATTGCCGCAATTTATTTTAACCCGATCGGCGCGACAGTTTTTCATACAAACAAAATATGTCCGCGTTGCTTTTTTTCAAAATGTTCTCTTTCCACATAGAGCTATAAATACACCAATAAAAAATAATTGGGCTGGCTCTTATGGAAGCTAGAGGCATTAGGAATGTTTCACAACATTAAAAAACACAAAGAAATGTCCTATGTTGTCACAATCACCTTAACAAATATATCTCTAACAAATAACTAACTCGTAAATTGCCATTACCGTGACGTAACGAGGCAACCAATCAAACTCAGATGAACAAGGCCATTACTGTCACGTGTCATGGAGTGTCACATTGCAATGCCGCGCGATTGTTGTAAAGTTCAGTGCGAAGTTAGACGCGAGTTTCGCATGCAGTTTCAAACTGATTTGGCGGGATCGGAATAAATTTGAAGGGTTCGAAAAATCGATGTTTTAAGCATTTAAACCAAATACTTTTGACAATTTTATGGAGGTGGTAGTATCAAGACAAATTGGGCGATATTTTAAAACCAAAATCAGTCCTATATGCAAAAGATTGCCTGCGTTACCGACGTTTAAATGTTCGTGTCTCAACGTCTGGGGCGCTCGCGCACAGGCCTTGCACACTGCCGTCCCATACGTTGGGGCGTTAGCGTGGAAGAGATTAAAATGAAGTTATTACAAGTTTTCTGGACATCCCACAGGTTAGGTACATAGATTATGGGACAGTGTATGCGGTCTCGGCGAACAAACTGTACCACATGCTCTCCAAATTCGCTCACCTCCCGCAGCAGGGTCTTCGGGGTAGATTGATGAATTTGAAACCTGCTCTGGGAGCCACGTCTTGGCCGCAGATTGCCCGCCGTCGTTTCCTCACCCTCATCAAAGAGAAATGTCTCATTGCCAAGATTATTAAATTCGACACTGAGGTAAGACGTTTCTCCAAAGTTCAAGGCATATGCTTAACTCTTTCAGTTCCTAGATCGTAAAAATATTTCACCAACAATAAGCTGTATGTTTTCAAAACACCGAAATTGCCATTAACATTATTAACAAAATTTGATTATTTCAATTTATTGAAGTGGAGTCAAGATGAGACTAAGTCAGTAGTCGGCAACATACTAGCCACGGGTAATTCAATTACCCATTATGATGATATTTTGAATTACCCACCAAGAAAATATGATGATATTTAAAAAAAAAATATATATAAAACTATTTATTCAAATTTGAATTGTTACAATTTTGTACGATTTCACATGTTTTGTCGCTAACGACCCGGGTTTTGCCCTTCGGCATCTTCAGGCATTCCATCACACGGATGCAACAGAACTGACCTATTGTTGCTTTTTTTTGATATTGAAATTCCATCAAGCACCTTGAGTCGATATCATAAATTATAACTATTTATTCATTGAAAGTACCAATAATTTAAAAAAATAAGATAAATTTGTATTTACACATACATATATGTATACATCTTTCACATTATAATAATAAAATTGTTTTTTATTGTATAATTTTTTTATTTTGTATTTTTTTTAACTTTTACCCACTTATCGAATGAAATTTTCTAAATTGTATTTTTTTACACAGTCTCACAAAAGGTTGCCGACCACTGAACTAAACGTTTGTGAAAAAATATTAGGTTTTGTGCCATTTAACACTTCAATGTTGTTCACATCGAGCATTCCATTCACACATTTGTGTATGTGAGGCATTGGACTGGTTAAGACAGAGAAAGTTCGATAGTTTTTTTCTCCTCAACTAATGTTATTACTCTCACTATGTATAAATTATGATGAGATATTTCAGGAGAACGTGGCCGTGATGGGTCTTGTGGACACAAACGGCATTGAAGACATCCACATAAATGACGTCCTGTATAATGAGCGGCTCGCCGACCTCATTGCCGAAGTGGACGGTGAACATAAACCAGACGTAAGTACGGCGGGAAATCGAGACGATCCTAATTATGAGGCCGTTTTAAAATGGAGAAATAACAAGGCACGTAAACTTGTCAACCCGAATGTTCCTCGCAGGGGCTTTAAATATTTCAAACCGAAGGTCAGAACGTCGCTCGATGAGGTGGACTCCGAAGTGTCCAGCTGGACTGATTATATTACAGACGAGTATTGTTCAACCTCGGACTGAACGGAAATTCTATATACCGGTCACAGGGAATGTAAATAACGTATATCTATAGATAGGTAATCGCCGAATTATTAAATTTGAATTGTTAAAACTTTGAACATTTTTACATGTTTTGTCAATAATAACGAAGGTTTTGTCCTTTGATGTCAACTTCCAGTTGTATTGCAGCTGTGTGATAAGAATGCCTGAAGATGCTGAGAGGCGAAACCCGGATCATGATCGAATGTAGAAAGTTTCAACAATTCAAATTTGATATTAAAATTTCTCAGTAGATATCGTAAATTATACCAAACTATGGTTTTGTTGTGAATTTTTTTAAATAATTTATTATTTTATAAAGATTTATATAAACAGACTGATTACGGAAAACATGATTAGTTGTGATTAAAACAAATGAACATGCTGCTATGAATTTCCCGTCTGACATATAGCAAAAATAGATTTTCAAAATTTAAAAATTTTTTAATGCCCAAATATTCCATTAGAATAAAATTTAAATGTCTATTTTAGCAATATATAGATAATTGTTGCCAAAGAATGTTGCATTTTACAAACCTATTAATTCAACAATGTTAGGTTAGTATGGGTAAATATTAAAAAAAAATGTTTTTTGTTGTCAATGGTTCTATATAAAATGAAATTTATTGTCTATTTATATTGTCTTGGGAAAATATTGCATTGATCTTGTATTATGAAGTTATTGTAATAAATAATTAAACAACAAAAAAATTGTCTTGTTATTCTAACTTAGTTTTAGGCTAGTGTATTTTTTTTTTAACTCCAGGAAGTTTTTTTTTTTTTAATTGCTTCCAGAGAATAAGATGTTGCAGAACATTGAGAGTTCTGGTAATATTTTCCCAAACAAATTTCTTATATAATATTAACATTTTTAAGTAATACGTTAATCACTTGCATACCATGGAACATTTGGTATGACCGGTACATTTCACACTTATTCACTCCACAAGCCAGCTACATCTCAAAATACTACTAAATATTCATTTTATTTATGATTTTTCAATATTCAATTGAATAACCTGGTACGAATTCAGAAAGAAAATCGATTTAATACTTATTTGTTTAGATTTTCTTAACATATTCCAAAAATTAATCCAGTAGTGATGGTTTTGAATAAACAGATATTTTTAGGAAAAACAGGCCATATTTCAACACAAAAATTGGCTTGCACACAACAGCTCTGAAACTGTAAACACTTATTTATATATATTTATTTTAAATAATAAAAAAATATCATTTTTTACTACTTATTTCCAAAATATATTTTATGATCTGTTGATAATGCTCATGATGAGTGAAACCATGAGTTTATCATAAAATAAATTGTGGAAACAAGTATTAAGTAGTGTGTTTTTATTATTTAAAATATCATGTCTTTCCATCAAGAAGTGACAGTTGACAGTTTAAAAACTCTTATATTTTTGAATATCAACAATTTGAATTGTTACAACTTTGTACGATTCCAGATGTTTTGTCACTAACGACCTGGGTTTTGCCTTTCGGCATCTTCAGGCATTCTATCACATGGGTGCAACAGAACTGGCATAAAATAAACAGTTAGCATCGTCTAAATACCAAAGTTATTAATCACAGGAAAACACTTACCCCGAGGCAAGCAGTAAATTGCCGCTAAAACAATTCAAATTTGATATTGAAATTCCATCAAACACCTTCAGTCGATATCATAAAAAAATAAAAATAGTGCAATTAGCCGTCTCAACAGTTGAGACATTTGCAGTCTGAAGATTGAGAGGGTGTGCATCTAAAAATCCAATTATCTAAGTATGCCATTTTTTTGGCATCGATTGGGCTTTTCAAATCTGGCTTAAAACTTGTGGTGAAACTCAAGAATATTTCTCGACCCATCAAATGACAATTGTTTTAGTTAGTTTCCTTGTCCTTCTACTGGACATCAATTCACACTTATCTTGATTGACTTTGTTTACATTTATATTTATTTTCATAAGCGCAGTGCTTAAAGTTTTTAATTATTGATCTAATAAACATGTCTTGCAAACATTGCGTTAATTGTATCATTTAAGCAAAGTGTGCTCATGCTAAAAATTTCCGCCTCCATTTCAGGAAAACCATCCATATTTACAGCCATTGTTTGAGGACCTGGAGAACGGCCGCGGCAAAAACTTTGCCGATCTGGAATTGATCGACAGAGAGAATTTATTTGAAGACTTCGCTAACAAGGAAAGACACATCAGCAGTGCAAAACAATCGGTGATTTCTGATGCATCAGTGTATTCTCTCTCCGATACCGCATCACAGAAAAGCGACGATGCGTGCAGCCGTCCTTTTTTCGATGGAGTATTGTCACCTCCATCTGCGACAATCGCAGAAAAAGAAAATTTTTCGTTTCAGCGACCTAACACACACATGAACGTACACCCTTCAATGCTGGTCGAAAGCGATTTGAATATTTCTAACACAAATTACAACAACTCCTTCATGCTACCTGTGAATAGATGTCCACCTCAATTTAATAATTATGTACCCCAGCACCTACCGATGATGGAAATGAATTTAGGATATACAAATTCCAATCTGGTGCCTCATAACACAATACCCTTACCCGGGTTTCCTCATAACTATAATTACTCCGACCAAAGAATATATTACTCTCCTCCGAATGCATTCACCAACGGAGTACATTTTGAATCAAATTTTCAAAGAATGCCAAGAGTATATGATCAAAATCTTTACTCGAATCCTCAATTTCCACAACAGTTTCATCATAACCTATCAGGCATTGCCAATGTCAACGTCGAGAATAATTGTCAATTGAACAATTGGATGTATCCTATGAATAGAAGCAATGTCAGATATGACGGCCAGCTACAGAAGACTAATACTCACACTTTACCCAATAAGATAGAAAACGATACATACCAAGTTGGAGAGAAACTTCAGAACAATAAAAGTATTAACACTTCGTTAAATTTTGAAATGGGCGGCGAAAATAAACAAAAAAATGGCTCTGTTCTTGAAAATATTACTAAATCTTCTGTTAAGTTTGCAGATCTTAACAAAGACACAACTTCAGTAAATATGACTAAGTCTGCCCTGAAAGATGAAGAAAATTTTTCCGTTGAACAAAAACAAAACACAAGATATGCATTGGATCACAAGACTCCTGAATATATTCCATTTAGTGATGACATGAAGAGATCATTGTCGCCTAATTTTGAGCATAAAATAGAGTCTTGGTTCGATCGGAATAAAAGAGGTTGCAAGCGGGAAAGTAGGGAGTCGAAACTGTGTGAAGACATGGATGAGTTGATAATCGCTCCAAAGGCTGACACTGAAACTGCAGCATCTACCGACAAGGTTACTTTGGTCAAAATTGAAAGTAAGTTAATGGCCATTATTGACTAATCTGCATTTATAACAGTATACATACTTAAATGTCAAAACAAATATTAACTTTTCAACCCCTTATAAATTGCAATGAACTCATTAATTTTATATACATTAACCCTTTTAATTTCACGCTGCTAATGTTTGAACTCAAAATTTTCTATAATATTTTTATGCAATTTTTTATCTACTTTGAGATTAATTACATTTGAAGGGAAATATATCTGACTGTATATATTTTCCCGGCAATACTAGATGAACATATACGAATTTTTCTCAGTGTCAAGTCTCAATTTTTGATGGAAATGCATTATTTTTCAATAAGAAACAATGTTTAGTACTATTTTCATAGTTTTATATTATGTAGGTATACAAAATCGATAGTTCAAGAACTAAGAAAATAATTTACAGATAAGCATACAAAATCTATCTAAATTAATTTAAATTACTCACAAATAAAACGTTAAAGACTTCTCGAAATTGGATTATATAAATATGCAATCAAAATTAAAATCATATCAGTTGATAATGCTCATAATGATCGAAACCGGTCCACAAAATTGTAGAGGTGGTTCGGAAAATTGTATTTTATTATCTAAATATTTAATTTGAATTAATGAATCTTTGTACGATTCCACATGTTTTGTCACTAATGACCCATCAATTCTGTTGCATCCATGTGATAGAATATCTGAAGATACCAAAAGGCGAAACCTGAAATCGTACAAAGGCTTAACAATTCAAATTTGATATTGAATTTCCATCAAGCACCTTCAGTCGATATCATAAATGTAAATATTTGTTTTTATTTTTAGCTATACTCAATCGAGCTTTTGAAATCTGGATTTGGAACTCTGACAAGGAGCCGTGCGTTCTTCTTCATCAGGCTGCTAATCAGCTCCTCACACCTGAGGGGATATTCAAGTTCAAAAATAATATCCGCGAAACGTCACCGCCTAACCTCTTCATCCTTCCCAATCAAAATGTAACGGAAAGCATTCTGAGGTAACCTCTAGTTCAAATATATTTTTTGCTCTAATTTTAAATATTATATATATATGGATGCTTATTGGATTGTCAAATATAATTAGCGCCTCAACATGGTGAAAAAAATAGCTAGTATATGTATTTTAAGTCTACAATTTTTTTTTTAAATATAGTTGATAGCTATTTGGCTCACGCCATCGTCAGAACCATGCTTAAACGAACATTTGCTTATCTATATATAGCTGCGTAGAAAAGGTTATTGGCAAGAAACAAGCTAGGTCGTTAAAACAGGAGAGAAGATGTATTGTGTACCTTTTCTACACAGCTATATATAGATAAGCAAATGTTCATTTAAGTATAGTTCTGATGATGGCATGAGCCGAAATAGCTATCAACCATATTTAAAAAAATAATTTTGTAGAACCTTAAATACATTGCTATTTTTTTCACCATGTTATAATGGAGTTCTACCAAGTGTATGCCAATTCAATCAATAATTAGGCCCTTTCTATACAGTCTAAATCAGTGGTTCTCATGTGCAACAGTTTTATAGTAGTAAATAATATTGATATTTAAAAAAATGTGTTTTTACTGTAAATTAAAATTTTTTAATTTTAATGTAAAATTATTATTGTGTTCTGGCAGCAATGTCCAAGATCCTCTGAGATGATGTGTCTCAGTTTTTCGAGCCACGCGTCCAAACCCTACGTTGGCAACACCTTTTCTTCTCTCCTCTCTTCCCTACCCAAGCCACGCCATCCGGGTGACGCCGTTATGTATGTCATTGATGACGTTGTTTTTGAACGCGCCTGAAGTGTTACGCGATTGTCGCTTCAAAAACAAATCCGTAAACATCGACATGTGTTGACTATTAAGTCAGTAAATTAGCATCCGTGCGTAAACCACTGTAGTGCTTCCAAACTGACGTGATTTTTATTATATATTATATATATATATATACATATCGTAATCATGCGTGATGTATCGTTGGCTTCGCATGAAGACTCCGCGTCGGAAGACGAAACGAACGCCGGCCAGACACCAAGCGTGGCGGGTGATCGTTTGGACAGACTGGAGAGCCAGATAGTAAGTTCTTGTTTCAATCGAAACAAGATCAACCGTCCACCTCACGGCCCGAAAGAATCCCCCTCGAGTCGATAGGAGATTCCTTTCGCCTTTCGCCAAAGGAGGCCGCCCCATCCAATAAACAACAACTGACAACGTTGGTTGGGACTGTGAAGGAGCCGATCGTACCCAATGTGGACCCGGCCAGGATATCGACGATGATTGGCATCCAGCGATGTGGCACATCAAATAGGGCCGGGCTCTGTTAATATATTACTTACTTACGGGCCGTTGTTCCCCGAGCTAGAAGTGAACGATGAGTCCCGTAGGGACCGTAGGGAAATTGGCCTGTTTAAGGAGCTCAACTGAATGACACCCTCATGTCGGGACAGTGGAAGTGGCAGCATCGGTCATGGCACTCCAATCGGAAGGAGCTGTATGCGGTGATATCGGCTATCAAACTGCAAGCCGATAAAATAAGAGGAGCAGAGGTACTTTTACAGTCGGACAACAGGTTAGTAGTCTTATATATAAACAAAGAAGGAGACACACGGTCGCTAGACCTCTTCTTACTGACACAGGAGATGGTTGCATTGGTCGACAAGTACGGCATCTCCCAAACTGCGCATTACCTACCGGGAATTTACAACGGCACGGCCGACCGTCTATCTTGCGGAACACAAGTTCCTGAGTGGCACATTCCCGGTACAGCAACAGAGCAGACCTTCGATCACAGAGGCACGCCCGAGATCATCAAAAAAGTCGCAAGTAATTCCCAGGTATGTATCTCACGACAGCTCCGACTGCGGCGCTCTGTATCACAACGCTTTCAGCGGATTGTTGGACTACGAACGAGTGTGGGTCTTTACCTACCCGAACATGATTCCCCAAGTATTGGCCCACCTGAACACGGCAGGAGGGAGATATCTCCTCGTCGTACCAGACTGGAAGAAACCATTCTGGGAAGCAGACCTTCAGAGGAGAGCGACAGGGCTGCCACACACGATACCCAACTTGGCATCAGTGCGGGTGGGCATGTCAACCGACCGACCACCTCCAAAATACAAGACGTGTCGCTCCATCTGTGGAGGATTTCGGGTGGGAGAGTCTAATTCGCGAGTGGAGCCCTGAAGGAAAAGGGCTGCTATTATCAGGATAGCGTCAGTCCATCCTGATGATAGCGTACCGATTGGCATGGGTTAGATGAACCACCTGATGCAACCTTAGATCAGTGGTCGCAAATCACCCCATCCGGAAAAAGTTGCCAGGTACATAGCTCACCTCTACCTCAGAGGAGGCTTGGCGTACTCCACAATTGGGGTGCACAAGTCAGCCATAACAACCTTCTGCAAACCAGTGGGCGGCGTGGACATTAGCGGAAACGCCCCGGTGAGGCGTGTACTCCGAGCCATATCCCTAGCCAGAGTAAAGACCCCGAAAGCCTCTATATGGGATGTCAGGAGGAAGTCCGTTACTTGAAGGCAACCACTCCACCTATATCCAACCTATATGAAGTGTGTTGTAGGACGGCAACATTGCTACTACTGACGTCGGTTAGACAGGCTCATGAAGTTCAAGACATTGCTCAGATATTCAGACAGCGGGCTTAGAGAGGAACGGGACCAGATAACTGTATGGCCTGCGTTCGGGTCAACTACCCATCAGTAATCGGGTTGGCACATTAGGAAAGGAGACATGCAAAATATAGCCCTAATATATTGGCTTCGCCAACTGGTTAAAGCCTATAAGGGAAGTCGAAAGAAAGGCGGAGACCTCCAAGAACTATTTTTTACAGCTATGGGGCCCGATAAGCCGGCCTCCAGGACAGCCATAGACGAGAGGTAATAACTGGCGAGAGTGATCACATCCGACGGAAGGCCTTATCACTAACCTTTCCAACCAGTCTAGATGGCCACAAAATCATACCCGGACCATCAGCTGAAGACTGGTTAAGATCTTACATTGATGACAAAACTCTTCCCCCACGAGCCACCAGGTGATAACAAACATTCACTCAGAGGATCTTGGACATTGCTGCCAGAACACACAATATAGGAGTTTTACCTACCAATAAAACTCTTATTGTGTTTCCAGCAATGTCCAAGATCCAGGTCACCCCTACCTGGTGCACCTTGAGTGACAATGACATACATAACGGCGTCACCCGGATGGCGTGGCTTGGGTAGGGAAGAGAGGGGAGAAGAAAAGGTGTTGCCAACGTAGGGTTTGGACGTGTGGCTTGAAAAACAGAGACGCATCATCTCAGAGGATCTTGGACATTGCTGGCAACACAATAAGAGTTTTATTGGTAGGTAAAACTCCTATATTATTTTAAAATTGATTGAATAATCCTGACTTATCCAACATTTAGTCGAGTTTAAGTAAAGGACCATTTTAATAATAAAACTGTCCAAATATTTTGGTCGAATTTATACGTTGACAATGAATCAATTCAATGTAAAGAATTAACAACAATTGCTTTATTAATTTTGTCGATTTTACCTACAACTGTATATTGTGAAAGATCATTCAGTGTAATGCGCTGTATAAAAAATAAATATCGAAACTATTTTTATCACATTTGGTGCGGCCACGAGACATTTCCATAGGACAGCTGATGTTTGTAATGCGGCCACAGTGAAATTTCACGTGAGAACTACTGGTCTATATGTGTGGTGTTTTATTGAAAGGTAAAATTGGTTATAAATACTTCTCATGATAGAATATTTGTTACAGTAACCTGGAAGATGATGGCCTATCAGGTATTTTGACGGGAGAAACCATTTCAGCTGATGCTCAATCGCTGTGCAATGGACCCGTCCTCATGTTTGTTCCATTCAAGTTCTTTGTCGCCACAATGAGATCGTATCGACCACAGTAAGATTTTCCATTACAGCCAATTATATGATATATACTAACTCAATTATAATACATGAGTAAATATTAAAAAGTATTTTGTGTTAACCCTTTGAAGATTATGACCGAGTGTATGTCCAAGTGTCTTGTTCAAGGCTGTGGAGCCGTTTAAAAAACTTGACTCGGACATCAACCAGAATTCCATTTTTAAGGTGTTAACTGTCATTTCTTGATGTAAAGGCATGATTTTTTAAATAATAAAAACACATTTTTAGTACTTATTTCCACAGTATATTTTTTGATCAGGACCGGTTTCGCTCATCGAGCATTATCGACTAATATGATACAGATTACAAGAAAGTCTATTTGTACAAATTTTGAGTTAAAGTTAGCAGGTATACAAAACTATGGGTTCAAGAACCAAGAAAACGACTTTCTTGTAATCGGTATTCTATCAGTTGATAATGCTCGTGATGAGCTAATCAAAAAATATACTATGGAAATAAGTACTAAAAAATGTGTTTTTATTATTTTAAAAATCAAACCAGAAACGTGATTCTAACATTGATTGACCTTCAACATGATTAGAAAAAGTTTAATTTGTCAGGTTTTTTTCTACCTTTCCTATTTATGTGCATTAAATTGAAGATCAACCAACCAATCCGGCAAATTGTAGTATAAAGTGTAACCCGATTTTATTTTCCGTTGTGTCTAATTCCCTTTATTGTTTCCTGATTTATCAATATCCCCATCCCCAAATATTATCCCTTTTTTATAATAGAATATTTACTATTTCGCTCATAAGCATGTCTGATAATATTCAAATAGGCCGTAAAAAATATGATATTGAAAAAAATCCAGAAATAAAATTTATTCGGCATTGTTCCCAGCAAAACCGGCATGTATTTTAATACACATATAAATTATTTTCATCCAGTTTTTGTTCACAAAAACCATGTGATTGTAAGGTTAACAAGTTTGATGCACTTGTAGAATTAGTGGCAATATAACAGACAGTGGTTTTTTTGTTTGACAAAAATGTTATTGTAATAGAACATATTTTTTTTTCAGTTTACAGGTTACAATCCCAGAGCTGTTCATGATTGCCGGGAGCCTCACCTCGTCATTCAAAAGTCTATAAAAAAATTATCATTATAACTTTTATAGCGATATTTCTGCAAATATTTTGTCACCCTCTTGTTTCATCAAAACATAGCAACAAAACATCTTATAAAGTTATCCTCAAAGGGCTTTTTACGAGCTGTGATAAACCTTATGAAAAACAGTGACGAAAATTCCTTATGTTTACTATATAATAAAATTGACCTGATAGATCAACTCCTTGAGGCGTTTCTGCAATGTACCCACATTGGCAGATCCACCTTCGGAGGTGAAAAAGATTAATCAAGGATTAATTAACGGTCATCCCTGGTATTGCTATTTTATAAACAGATAATATCAAAAGATATTCTATAGTTCTTATGTCTTTCAAAAAACTTTACCTCATATATAAAAAAAAATTGGTTGTCTGTAAAGTCGGTTTACGGACGATAGTTAAACGTGACAACATCATAAGAAAACATTGATGAAATGATTGCATACTTTTATGAATAAAATGGAATCATTTTTATTGAATTATCATTATTTTGTATGGATACGAAGAAGGAGTGAAATGAAATCTACAATTTTTTATTGATATATTTTATTCGCACGCGACAAACAGGACAATGAGTCATTTTTTTTCGTGCGTGCAGCGGGCATTCATCGATTTATAAGACGTTGTCACGTCAAAAAAAATTGTCATTAACTCGTTCCATGCTTAGCCGTTTAAAGGATATTCCAACACTTAGACTTCAAAAATTTATTGAGTAATATTGCTTTGAAACAATCTTATTGAGTTTGTCAGGACAAATCAAGCAATGCATTAACTCAAAAATCAGCGAGTATAAGAAGGTTTTAACTAATGTTACAGGTATAAACTATCAACACAGTAAAATTAGCCGTCTCTGCAAACCTTAAATGACAATATGACATAAAAAAATGTCATATCCGTATGACACGTATGTTAGTTGTATGTCATGTGATCTTAAACACATAACGTACAACATTTTCAATTTACCAATTGGTTTTATTCTAGTATGTAATAAGTATCAAAACTATAAAAATAGTTTTCCTGAAGTCACGGCTTAAAATATTGTTTTGTTGTATATATAACATTTGTATTTTAATTGTTTTTATGAAATGTGTGAAATTGATGCTACCTCAATCACAATTAAACATTAAACACATTCCACTATAGACGATATTTTAAAAATTATAACATGATCATGTTCCTATTTTATCTATATTTGATCTTTACTAAGCAAAAAGAGCATTAGTGATAAAAAGCAATAAAAATTCCATTTTATACAGGTGGGTGATAGAAAATGGTAGATGTGACCGCAATGCTTCTTTTGCCAGCTGTAGATAACATTCTAACTAAATAACCTCTGTAACAGATTGACTGTAGATGCCGAAAGGTGAAACTGCCAAGGAAATGTCCAGAAAAGTACATGGAAATGTACAAAGCTTTAATGATTCAAATTCGATATAGAATTTCCATCAAGCACTTTTAAATTTTAATAATTTACTTTATCTTTTGGATTTAGCATCTCGATAAAAGTTTTTCCACTATGAGTGCTTATTGTTCATGTTCCTAATACTCCTAATACAGAAACATGTGTTTTCACCAGTGAAAATATATTTTACCAACTCGGATACGGTAAACATACTAAACCTGTCATCGTTAGTATCTCAATATTGTCTATGGTTTTAGTGAAAGTTCTGGAAAAAATATGATACTACTGAAAAAATTCTTTTAAAAGATATTTCCTTTATAAATTTAATGAGAATGTCCTATGTTATGATTTCACTGAAATGTCAGTAAAAATATATTTTCACTTAAAATACACTATCGCTGTAATAAAATGTAATATTTAAGTTTGTTGTAATTGTTACGGGTTACGGGTGAAGTTTTGTTAGTGCTTTAACATTGTCTACAAACTAACAAACTTTAATTAACAAAGTTCTAAGTAACTTTTACTATTATCAAATAAATAGTGTTACTGTTAATTATTAAATAAAACTTTTCGATTATATTCCTTCAAATGTAAGTTTTACCCGTTGAATGGTATTGCAGAATATACATGGCCAAGTTACGCTCTTTTTATTTTTATATTTTTGTATTCATTAGTGCCGGTCTCGATTGCCAACGTTAGTGGCACGGGTGTCCATATAGACACAACTGTTAAATATATTTTGCAATTAAATATAATAAATTATATATTTTTGCTTCCAACAGTAACTTGTTTTAAAAAGGACGTTTCAACTGTTTTCTTTGAAGAAAATTGTTTTTATTTTTTATTATTTACTTAATATTTTATTTTTTGTAGGTTTTTAATTCTTTTTATAACCTGAGTATTATTTTCATCTTTAAATTTGAAGAAAATACACTTATTACTTGCTGTATTCACTTGCAAGTATGGGCTTAGCAAAAATTAACACGTTGGCAAGTTTTAATTTCTCTCTGTAAATAACTGATACAATATCCCCAAGTAAGCCATTGTGAGTGTTGCTTTTGCTTAAAATATGATAATGCTAAATTTCAGCATTCTTGTCTATAGCTATTTTTTTTTTTGTCTTTGAAACAACATTTGTTTCTGATAATTTTATATTAAAAATGCCTTTTATTATCTGATTAGTTCCACCTGTTCTGTAAAACAATGTATTGATCATTGTTGAAACGAAAAATCAATATACTGTTTGTACTTTTTTTTTTTTATTGTAAAAACAGGCTATACAATTTGTTTATTTTCAAACACTAATAATGATAAAAATTGAATTTGTTATTTTGTTTTAAAATAAAATTGCTTTTATCATTCAAAATTAACTGTGTTATTTGTGATTCTAGTTTCTAGGTTAGCACTACACTTTGTACCATTTAAATTTCATCCGTAGCTGTGTTGCGTATGGGTTTTTGGTAAAACAGGTTCTACATGCAATACCATCATAGTCTAGGAAAAATGTTCAATAAGTTTATTCATTCGTATAATACTGGTGATTCCCAAACTCTTGGATGGGTGGAAGCCAGTATAAAGAAGTAAAAACTATAAATATTTATTTATGAATATTTTACATTTGGGTTTCCCAAATTATATTTTAAAACAAATCATTCATTGTCTGCAGACTGGCTACCTACCGCTTGACCAGGACCTGGTACTAGTCAGAAAACCCTCATTTTAGTAGCACTGTCTTAGACGTTTAGATACTGAGATTACAATTTTTTGGTATTCAAAAAACATGGCTTCCAAATTGTGCCTGGGGTTTCGTATCACTGACGGCATATGATTGTTCCAAGCTGTAAAAGTTCCAGTAGTTCTAAATAATACTCCCCAACATTATGTAAGTCCATAAATATATTGATTGTGAATATTAAAATAAATACAACTGATTTTGACAGTATGGAGTCAAGGGTCAAATGAGTGATAAAAGTATTAACACTTTATATCCAAGACGCTTCAAATGAATTCACAAAGAAGGAATTTCAAATAAAGCTTCCAAGTGATATGGTATGTATATTTAAACATAGTTCTGATGAGAGCTAATCCGAAATAGCTACGAACTTCATATCTTGTAAATTTTCTAGAACTAAAATACATTGCTATTTTTTCATTGTGAGGTAAATTATATATGTCTGAAATAATTATAATTACAATTGATTTGATTATAATGACATTTAAATTTGGTAAAGATAACCCTAAAGTCAATATGGCCATATGACTTTTTGATGAAAGATTTTCACAATAGCCAGGAAAAAGTAAGCAAAGACAAAAAACCCTAATGACAAAACATGTGGAAGTATAGCCAGTATAAATAATTCAAATGATTTCATTTTCTGCATTGTTTTATATTTTATCTAATGTATTTTAAAGAAAAAAAAGCAGGCAAAATTCAACAGATCCAAATACACAGTCTGTAGATGTCATTTATTGTTTGAAAAAAATTAAAACTTACATAAAGGAAATTTGAATTGTTACAACTTTGTACGATTTCACATGTTTTGTCACTAACGACCCGGGTTTCGCCTTTCGGCATCTTCAGGCATTCTATCACAAAGATGCAACAGAACAGTGGAAACATTTGAAACCCGGGTTTTTATTGACAAAACATGTGGAAACGTACAAAGTTGTAACAATTCAAATTTGATATTGAAATTCCATCAAGCACTTTCAATCGATATCATAAATTACTTATTTTAAATAGTAAAAACACATTTTTTTAGTACTTATTTCCACAATATATTTTTTGATCAGGACCGGTTTCGCTCATCGCGAGCATTATCAACTGATAGAATACTGTCATAGTTTCAGTATTTACAGAAAAGAGACTTTTAGTGACAATATCATAAGTAGCTCGTCTAGACACCACATTTCACATAAGTTGTCAACTTTTCATTCTCTTATTCATCGCTTGTTGACAATTCCTATGACAGAATCAAATTTCAATTTAGAATTAAACACCATTAAACAGATCGCACTTAACAATGGATACGATGCAAAGTTGATTGATCGACTTGTCTTTAAAAAAACCAAAAAATTAGCTTTATTAAATGTAACCTCGAGCTTGATGATTGATGTTCCCTCCGTTGAAAAACGTTGGGTAAAACTAAGTTATTTAGGCAGAGTTTCTGAAAACATATCCAAGAAGATAGACAAAAAACATTTTAATGTAACTTTTTATAGCAATCATAATCTTAGTCGAATGTTAGTTAGCACGAAAGACAAAATTAATATTTTAAGCCAAAGTGGTATTTATCTTCTAAATTGTGATTTCTGTGAGGCTAGGTATATTGGTCAAACAGGTAGATCGTTTCATACTAGATTTAAGGAACATTTAGCTTGTGCCAAAAAAGGCGATGAAATTTCTACTTTTGGAAACCATTTGTTTCAAAATAAACATTCACTTGATTTTACTATAAACTACAAAATCCTGCATTTCAATAACAAATCACTGAAATTAGATAAACAAGAAATCCTTGAAATTAATCGATAAAAATTTTTGCCTAATTATAACCTTATAAATGAACAAACTACTTTTGCGTCGTCACCATTGTTATACTCATTAAATTAGATTAATAAATATATATTTCATATAAACATATTTTTTTTTTTTTTGAAAAATGATATTGCCTCCCTTTACTTTATTTTTTACAGAAAATATTGGAACGCCCCTGACTGACCATATCTTCCCATCTCATTGATTCATCTTTAATCGACTTCTCATGTATTAATTTATTTTGTTCCATTAAGTAGTGAGTGTGGGTTATTTTCGTCATTAAAAATTTCCCACTCCTTACTTCCTTATTGATTGTTTAGAGCTCCTAATGGATTATTGATTTAAAATAATTGTAATTGTAATTCTTAATAAGTGATTGTAAACATTTAATTTTTATACTAATTTACTTTATTTGTATCAATATTGTATGATTTTATGTAAATTGTTTCCTAGTTCTTGTACCATGGTTTTGTACACCTGCTACCTTTAACTCAACTTAATTTTTTGTTTTGTATAAATAGACTTGTTTGTAAATTGTATTCTATCAGTTGATAATGCTCGCGATGAGCGAAACCGGTCCTGATCAAAAAATATATTGTGGAAATAAGTACTAAAAAAATGTGTTCTTATTATTTAAAATATCATGCCTTTCCATCAAGAAGTGACAGTTAACACCTTAAAAGTGATAAATTACTAATATAAAGATTTGATCAATTCATTTAATTTAGTGTTAATCTTTGACTGCAAAGGGTTAACTATTTTAGTTAATCATATTGTGAAAATTTCAGTATCATTTATTCCGATGCAAAGCAAACAACGTTGCTGTTATTTGAAAAATCATAACCATGGCCAGAAAGGCTTTCGTTTTGTTTTTAATATTACAAACATTTCAAATAAAATGCCAGAATATGGATGGTCCAGCTTATTCCAGGTACAGCGGCTGCAAAGAACCTTCTCCCGAAGACGATTATTTTGTGGCAAACTTTACCGATAAAGCTATTCTTCCTCTGGAGTCGGGCAGCTCCAAGGGATTTCTAGGGACCATAGGCATCGTCGGGGGCAGCCACATTTATACCGGGAAACCTTACTTTGCTGCATTAAGTGCCTTGAAGGTGAGAAAGTAATACTATTTGATTCATAATATAATGGGATTTATTAGTTTGAAGCAAAATCTAAAATGGTCGGATTGTCTATCTATAACAGTGGTTCTCATGTGCGGGCATCAGAGGATTTTGCTGCGGCCACCGACAGTTTTACAGTAAATACTGATATTTAAAAATTTTATCTATATATTTTATCTATTTTTTTCACCATGTTATAATGGAGTTCTACCAAGTGTATGCCAATTCAATCAATAATTAGGCCCTTTCTATACAGTCTAAATCAGTGGTTCTCATGTGCAACAGTTTTATAGTAGTAAATAATATTGATATTTAAAAAAATGTGTTTTTACTGTAAATTAAAATTTTTTAATTTTAATGTAAAATTATTATTATTTTAAAATTGATTGAATAAACCTGACTTATCCAACATTTAGTCGAGTTTAAGTAAAGGACCATTTTAATAATAAAACTGTCCAAAAACTTTGGTCGAAGTTATACGTTGACCATGAATCAAGTCAATATAAAGAATTAACAATAATTGCTTTATTAATTTTGTCAATTTTATCTACAACTGTATATTGTGAAAGATCATTCAGTGTAATGCGCTGTATAAAAAATAAATATCGAAACTATTTTTATCACATTATGTGCGGCCACGAGACATTTCCATAGGACACCTGATGTTTGTAATGCGGCCACAGTGAAATTTCACGTGAGAATCACTGATCTAGAACATCTATCTGTTATACTGAAAATTTAAATCTCAAATCCAATAAGTTGATCACTTTTAAGGTGTTAACTGTCACTTCTTGATGAAAAGACATGATATTTCAAATAATAAAAACACTTTAATCGGCCCTCTCAACTGTTGAGATATTATCGGTCAGAGGATTAAGGCAGTGGTCAGGTGGTTAGCGATTAGCTAATCGCTTTTGTTATACCCTGTTTTCAGAAAAGGATTGGTGATAAACAATTCAGTACCATTATCTAAGCCAACTAAAGACTCAACACTAAAATAGACTATTCCTCTGACATCTAAAGTTCGAAAGGTTTAGACTACTGATTTTAGTGTGCTGATTGTTGACATTTGAAAATATAAAATATAAGAGTGTTACAGTATCAAAACTTGAAATTGATGTGAATGGTCATGAAATCTCCATAAATTCCAAAATGTGGATTGATTTTTGAAATTTTCAGTGTTGGAATATTCTCAATGTGGTTCAGCAGGAAATGTATGAAATATTATTCAATCAAATACAAAGGTTTTGTGAATTTTTGCGTAATAAGTTAGTTTATGTCTGGTAATGATATTATTAAAATTTTGACTAAGCCTTATGTGGTTAAAGGTGGAAAAATGCTGCATTTTAATTAAATGTATATTGTTGAATCTATATTATATTTTAGGTTGGGGCAGATGCAGCTCACATATTCTGTTTAAATGTTGCTGGTTCCGCCATCCAGTCTTTGAGTCCTAATATCGTTGTCAATCCAATCTTGGACATAAACTTTGAAAAGACAATTCAAGAATTGAACAAGATGGACGTCATCCTTCTCGGTCCAGGACTGGACGAATCGGCACACAGCGTCAATGTTATCACGAGAGTTATCAACCAATGTAAGGCGTGGAAAAAACCTCTTATTCTACACTTGGACGAGTTTTTTTTGACGCAAGCAACGGTGAATTTACTCGTCAAATTCCCTTTGCCCGGTGTAATAATGATCGCAAATAGCAAACAGTTTGGAAAGATTTATCCGTTAATAAAACGCGGCAACCCTTCGAATGATATTTTTGTGCAAATAAATTTTGATAATCTCGAAAATCTTTTGATCATGAGAACCGGTTGCACCGACGCTGCCATGGCTGCGAATCCTCTATCGTCTTGGAGCAATAGTAGGCAAGCGCCACTGAAAAGAACAACCCTCGAGGATGAGTTGGTTTCGGGTGCTGTTGCGACTTACTTTTTTTGGGCTACCAAAACTTTGACAGAAAACGACATCGCAAATCACGGACCCATGCTGCCAGCAGCTGTCGCTACATACTCAGCATCAAATATGGTTAGAACGATCAGCAGACTGGCCGTTGATGAGATCGGATTGAGTGCTTCGGCTCTTGATATGATTGAAAAGATTCATGAAGCTCTATATGGCATGATATGAACGGTACTTCCGTATCTATCTCTGAACTAATCTTTTTGATGTCTCAGAATATAATAAACTAACATTTCACCACGAAGAATCAAGAGTTTTTAATTAATTAGTAACCATTTATAATATCGACCGAAGGTGCTTGATGGAATTTCAATATAAAATTTGAATCGTTAAACCTATGTACGATTCCACATGTTTTGTCACTAACAACCCAGGTTTCGCCTTTCGGCATCTTCAGGCATTCTATCACACGGATGCAACAGAACTGACTAAAGATGATGAAAGGCAAAACCCAGGTGGGGTTGATAAAACATGTGGAATCGTACAAATGTTCAGAATTCATGTGGATGTCCTTGGCATTATTGGATTTTACTTTTGTACTGCCCTATTGACGGATTTAATTGTTTAATTCATTATTCAGAACAGAACTGTTAGTTCTGTTGCACCCGTGTGATAGAATGCCTGAAGATGCCGAAAGGCGAAACCCGGGTCGTTAGTAACTAAACATTTGGAATCGTTCAAAGTTGTAACAATTCAAATTTAATAAATAACCCTTTACATGTGGTCGAAGAGACACATAAATTGCATTTAAGTAAATTTAAAAACGAACTTATGTCACATACAGAGACATAGAGGACAAAATTTAAATTCGGAAGTCAATGATTTAGCTTGATCCGGGATAACACCCATAAAAATGATATTCCAATAATGTTTAGAAAATTAATTCAGTAGTGTTGGTGTTCGTCCGCAGTACGTGAACCTAGGCAGTTCATACCTCCAAGAACCCAACTCTACCTGACACTTCTTTAAGCCAGTGGGATTCTGGTACTTGGATGATCACCAAACCACATGATCTACTTAGTGAGTATGAAGGAATCTGACATGTAACGGGAGAAAGTATAGCAACTGACAGGGTACAAAAATCATGAAGGCACCGTATTGTTTATAATACTCGATTTAGTTGATACACTTTTTGTGACTTATTATCCATTGCTTATGTCAATTAAAAATTCTCAATTATTGTTGTGGAATATTAATTTTTGTGTTATTTCAAGTATTTTTTAAGTAAAAACATTCATTTTCGCTTTAATCTGGATGTGTTTTGATTGAATAGAGTCCACTGGATATAAATTTTTCTTTAATATAATATGTACAGTACTGAATATTTTTGTAAAACAATCTTTGTCAATAATAACATATACCATAACACAATCTCTCAAAAATAAAACAATGTTTGAAATAGATTTCAACGATAACAGAAAGTTTGATGTCATGTATTTATTAAGTAATTATTTTGTTACAACAAAATAGTCTTAAATATCTTAAATAAAACGAAGTTATTAAGGAGTTTCTTTTAACTTGTGATGTAGAATATATTTTGATCAAAATGGTATAACATATTGTCTTTTAAAACATGTCAAAAATAGCTGAAGGAATATTATCAATCATATCTGTCGTCAACATGCTTCTGCTCTTTTCCTGAAAAGCTTTTCTGTTACTGGCTCTGATTAACTTAGCCGCTGACAGTGTTGCAACTGCTGGCGGGAGCATCGGCTGGTAGTTAGCTGTGCTGTTAATGTGAAGCTGCCTCGTCGCCCAGAAGAAATAGGTGGCCGTGGCTCCTGCCAGCATGTCTCCTTGACCGGTGCAACGCCTCGCTGACCCTCCATCGCTCAACAGCCAAGAATACTTAGGATATTTACTTATACCCATATCTGTGCAGCCTTTCCTGAATATGAAAATATTTTCTCCAACCTTTTTGAAGTCAATATTGATCGCACTGTCACTCGTCGTAGCGGTTGTCTTCAATTCGACGTACATCTTCTCAAACTCTTGAGAATTGACCATGAATATGACACCAGGTAAAGGATAGTTGTAAAATAGTTTGATCACAACCGGTGTCAAGAAATACTCATCCAAGTCGACGACAAGTGGTTTCTTTTCTTTTTTGCATTGTTCGATTATTCTAGGCAGCAAATTAGTCACGTAGACTTCTCTTTCAAGTCCGGGTCCCAGAATGATGGCATCCATCAAGGTGATCTGTTCGAACATTTTGTTTCCTGCGGCGTTGAATACCGGTTGAACATTTATCTCGGGGTTGTATGCTTTGATGGCGTTGGCAGCTACTACTGTTGAAAATATGTTGACTGAATCTGCGCCAGTCTGAAAAACAAAACAAAGCCTTTTAATTGAATCAGTATTTAGTTGGTAGCCCTCTGTTATAATAAAGAAAATATATCAAAGTGTGAGGTGTTCACTGGGAAGGTTAACTTTATAGATCGGCATTTTGGTAAACATGAATTTTGACAGTTCATATTTGGTACTCATGAAGAATATTCATACTACATACATACAAAAATAAAGTAGTATTTAGCCGTACAACATTTTAGGTATAGTTGGTGATAGCTATCTAGTTCATAATAGTGAAGATGTAGAAACCGAAATAGCTATCAACAACTTTGATATAAATTAAATTGACAGTTTTGTATTCCACTTTGTGTAATATTTGTTTTGCATAGCTAGCAGCTTGCCGACAACCATTCTTTTCCTGACCAAATCCCTTCTATTCTCACTCCTTTTGGTAAAGATACCTCCATTACCTTCTGACAGCTAATTCCTCAACAGTTAAGATGAAAAATTACAGTTTGTTGATAGTTGACATGTCAAACGAAAAATAAACAGCTCTATCAGGAAAACAGCTTCTATTGAAAAACATTGATTTAAAAAAAAGAAAAAACAAATTACCTTAAGGGCTGCCATAGCGGCAAAATATGGTGATCCAGTATTATCCAAACAACCTCCGATTATGCCAATTGTACCCATAAATCCTCTCAGTTTATCCTTGTGCATGTTTGACGGGATTATCTGCTCCACATACATTTCCATTCCGTTGTCATCCTTGGGACTTGGCTCCCTACAATCTGTGTTTCTATAAAATGCATTCGAGTTCGGCTTGCACGTGCCGATTGACATGTACAGTATAAAAATTTGTATTACCAGTAAATTTAAACCGATCTTTCTGTTGCTCATTTTAAATTAATTTATTTATCCGATGTATAAGCTGTACTAGAACAAGACTTAAAGGCTTGTTATGCCGCGAACTGAATAAAATATTGCAATGATATATATCACAATATTAAAAACAGAATTTCCACGTTTTCATAGTTGATAACTTATAAATGTTATTTTACCAACGCGTATCTTTGTTTAGATAAAAATTATTGCCTCTTCTTCAAAACGTTTGTCAGGGAATTTAAATGTTCAAGAGCACATTTCAAAATAGTTTCAAGATTTATAATAATGTCACAGGCTGTGAAAAGATGTGATTGCAAAAATGTAGTTTGTCTTGCTCGCATATTTGGTCAATTTATTGCAGATACAAAAAATTTTCTGCCCTTTCAAAGTTTACTCATTTCAAAAACTTTAATGTTTGAAAAAATATTGATTCCCCTGATAATTAAATTGATGACAGATAAACTCTCACCCCACAGAAATAAACTGTATCGCCATAAATTAAGCAAGGTCAAATTTTAATTTGACACATGTTTTTTATGTTTCAAAAATACAAGTTAATAAGTTGAAAGAAAACATTTAAATTTAATTTGATAATCTATATATATAAAAATGAATGTCTGTCTGTCTGTCCTTTATTAATTCCTACACCATTAATCCAATTGTGATAAAACTTTGTCGAATTATTGCTTAGACTACCGGGCAAAAGATAGGATACTCAGAATTTGATTTGATTACAAAAATTAATTGAATATTTACGAAAAACATGTTTTCACACAAGACTATTCTAATACAGAATAGCCATTTATGAAATATTGTATCCATAGCAACGCCGAAAACAAATCTGTCACATGCACTCACCTGTAGGTATTTTAAGTAGGTACTTACGTAAGGTACTGAATATTTTGAAGCAAAATTTGATTTTTGAATAAAGTATTTCAATGTTTGAATTTTTACCGACATTTTTGTTTTAGTTTTATGTTGCATGACAGAAAGAATTGAAATAAATATTACGTATAAATCGTGTGTGATATAGAAAGGTCGACTTCGGATAGTATTATATCAATCATTTTTTTTTTTTTTAAAGTTGATAATCGTTGGATTGTACCGTATTCACAGTGTCTCTCGAAAACGTACAAAGCACACATCAATGTCGAGTATTGCCATTAAGTGAAATCCATCAAATACATATGTAAATATGTCAACAAAGGAAGTGAGATGGCAGTTTTTGGAGTGGGAAATTCAACTGCATCTATCGATAAAATCAATCAATATCAACTGGGATGCTACATTCGTAGCAATGAAGCAATATGGTGCATTTTATCATCAGCCAACAATGTAAACTGCATTTTTCTTATTGTGTAGGGATGATATGTTTACAAAGACGCTACTTTACTCTGAAGTGCTAACATTCTACAGATGGAATGCATCAGAAAAAAATTTCAATGTCGCAAACAAGGTAAAGCAGTTGAAGGACATTACAATGTATATTCAACCGACGCATTAGGCCGTCTGTACACTGTTCACAAAAATAATGTAGAATGCTTTTACTTGCGATAACTGTTAATCAACATACGTGGACCGACATCCTTCCAAGAATTGAAAACAGTAAACGGTCGAATATGTGTCATGTCATGGCTTGCCTCGAATTAAATCTTCTAGAAAACGATGTACATTGGGACACTTCACTCGCTGATTCATCGAATACTGCTCACCCACAACAAATACGTGCGTTATTTGCAGTAATATTAACAATTTGCTTTCCATCCAATCCAAAAGATCTTTGGGGAAAATACAAAGGCTACATGAGAAATTATTTTACATAGTTTGCGTGCAACAATTCAAAACCCACACGTTCAATTCACACCAAACGTATATAATGAGGCATTGCTATTGATTGAGGACATATGTTTAGTAGTCGCTACCAAATCATTGGTACAATTAAGAATGGCTGCGCTGAATCGATATGAAAACGACTGACGTGATTGTGATTTCCAACGAGAAACACACTTTGATGTGGATGAATTGGGTAAATTTGTTCAAACGAATCTTCCGAAATTGATTCCATATCAACGTATTGTGTATGACACAATTATGGATGCAATTACAAGTCAAAGTGGTAGATTTTATTTCATAGATGCACCCGGAGGCACAGGTAAAACCTTCCTCATTTCACTCATTTTGGCAGCCACACGATCACGAAAAAACATTGCACTAGCAATCGCATCATCTGGAATTGCAGCAACTCTTTTGGATGGTGGCCGAACAGCGCGTTCAGCACTGAAATTGCCATTGAATGTGCAAATAATTGAGACACCAACATGAATTCACAAAAATTCTAAAACGGGCAAACTACTCACATCATGTAAAATCATTGTATGGGACGAATGTACTATGGCACACAAAAAATCATTGGAAGCACTTCATCGCACACTAAAAGATTTAAGAGGAAATGAACAACTTTTCGGTGACGCACTCATTTTATTGTCTGGTGATTTTCGACAAGACGAACTCTACCTGTTATATCACGTTCAACAGTGGCCTATGAACTTAATGCATGTCTCAAATCATCCTTTTTATGAAGATACGTACATAGATTCACTTTGAAGACCAATATGTGTGTACAACTACAACATGATGCATCCGCTGAACGTTTCGCAAAGCAATTGTTGGATATGGGAAATGGGAAAATGGCAATAGAGGAATCCACACAATGTATCACATTGCCAGCAAATTTATGTAAAATAACCGCAACCATAGATGAATTGATTCACAAAGTTTTTTCCAAATATTGCACACAATCATAAAAGTCATCAATAGCTCAGTGCACGTGCTATATTAACAGCCAAAAACAAGCATGTCTAAGCAATCAATTTCAGCATACTAAATGAAATACCAGGAGAAGCGACAATGTATAAGTCCATCGGTACTATAACGAATCAAGACGAAGCTGTCAATTATCCAACATAATTCTTGAATTCACTTGATTTGCCAGCATGCCGCCGCATGTTTTAACATTGAAAATTGACGTACCTATCATTCTTCGAAACATAAATCCACCACGACTTTGTAACGGTACCAGGCTTTCAGAGAGAAAAATGATGAACAATTTTATTGAAGCTACAATTTTAAATGGAAAATTCAAAGGAGGAGATGTACTGTTGCCACGCATCCCATGATGATGACACATATGCCATTTGAATTTAAACGTCTGTAGTTTCTAGTGCGAGTCGCCTTTGCAATGACCATCAATAAGGCACAAGGACAGTCTTTACAAGTGTGTGGACTAAATTTAGAAAATCCATGCTTCTCACATGGACAACTGTATGTGGCCTGCTCACATGTTGGAAAACCATCTGATTTATTTGTGTACGCACCAGATAGAAAAACAAAAAACATTGTGTGTCCAAAAGCACTCCAATAAATAAAAACACTGTGATCTGTTTATTAAATGTCATATAAAGTGAAAAGAATGTAGTGTTTTTTTATTATGCTTTAACAAAATGATATAAAAAACAAAATGGAGTAAAAGCACCATTTTGTGCTCATCAACCATCACGTTCAAAAGTAATTGTTGATATGTTTATAGGGAATTCCCACATATTCAAGAGATTAAATACTTCTTTGAAATGATTATTGCTTTATTATAAAACAACCGATATGACTTTATTTTACAGATGTGTGTCAAGGGTCACTGACCCAGGGCCGGATTGTTATTTAAGACCAAAAGACAAAACGCCTATAAGATGATTTTAATTTCAAAAATATAGCTAACAGTTTGTCAGACATGTAAGTCCAAATATTGTGATGTCTTTTATCAATTGCAAGTTCCGTATTTTTTGTTGAATAATTATAATTTCTTCAGATATTCATGCTGCACATATCTGTAATAATTTTAAGCAGTCGGGCTTACATTTTTTATTTGTTTCAAATTACTAAAAGAATTTTACGAAAAAGAAAAATTCAAAGAAATTACACTTTTAATCATGTATCATAAAATTTACTGTCTGTTCAACCGCTTTCTTTCTAGGAATCAGTGTCAATATCGAACTATGTTTACTCAGAATGCAATTATTTTATTAGGCTCAAACTAAAGTAATTGTTTCTAGAAAATTCATAGTGAATAAATTTATTTACATTTATTACTACGCATTTCGCAATTGCACAACTTTATTTACTACGTGATATAGTAATAAATATTCTTCCTAGATTGAACCACAAAAAAACCGCATAATTTTATGTGAAGTGTAAAAAAATATATTTAAAATAAACCAAAAAACTTATTTCGTAAAAAAATAACCCACTACTCAATGGGTTGATACACGTCTACTCCAAATGTGAAACATACGGAGGTATTTCAATAGCGGTTTTTCTACAAGAACTGTTTGTTTCTGAGTTATTCAACCCATCTTATAAAATTTGAATTGTTACAACTTTGTGCGATTCCACATGTTTTGTTACTAACAACCGGTTATCGCCTTTCGGCATCTTCAAGCATTCCATCCACGGATGCAACAGAACTGACATACAATAAACAATTAGCATCATCTATATACCGAAGGTATTAATTACAGGAAAACACAAACTCCAAAGCAAGCACTATCTTGTAAACGATCTTGTAAATGAGTCATTCTTGTAAGGAACAAACATATGAATTTCGTTTCTTTTCTTCTACAGGGAATTTTTCTATCAGAATAGACTACATAGTCTTTATTTATTCTTCGAGTTAAAATTACTACAACAATATTAAATATGGATAATAATTTTCAAGTGGCTAGGTCACATCTGAGGCCAATAATTTTCTCAATAAGTCCCTGCAATAAAGTGTCCTAACCAAATGAAATAATCATTTAGTTTCACTGAGATTATGTCAGACTAGTCAATATTTTACCAACTCGAAATTATAAATGTTTTTGTAATGTCAAACAAAAGCACGATGCTAAAAACAACACCATTTTGGATTTTAATATTTCTCGTTTTTAGAGTGAAATCTCACACTATGGATGATCCGGCATATTCCAGATATAGTGACTGCCGAGCTTCTACTCCTCAAGATGATCATTTCGTCGCAAACTTCTCTCAAAGAGCCATACCGTATTTGGAACCAGATAAATCGAAGGGCTATCTAGGGACTGTTGGAATTGTTGGTGGAAGTCATATGTACACTGGTAGACCTTACATCTCTGCGATAAGTGCTTTGCGGGTGAGACTATAAACATATCAATAGAAAAATTCATCTTGGCATATTCACTCACACCTGTGTTACCATAATATAAATTATAACTGTTATAGTATTGAATTATTAGTCTTATTTTGTGTTAATTATGCTTTAAGGCAGTGGACAGTATACTTTTAGTTAAATACAGTGCACTCTCGATTATCCGGGCTAATACTGGGGAGGATGGTCACGGATAATTGAAAAACACGGATAATCCAAATCATCAAGTTTTTATTTTATTTTTGAATATAATATCATATACACAATGCAAATTTTTAACACATTATTTATATATTCATTATTTATCAAGAAAACACAAAAAAATACGTAAAAATATAATATTTTATCATAATAACAAACGTAGTCCCGAGAGCTGAGAAATATAGGCAAAAAATATCGAAATTAACAAATTTACTGCGGGCACTCGCGCCGGTTTATGCACTTCACTAGAAATGTAAATAGAAACGCATGTGGAGTACAAAGGATTTCAATTCTTGACTCATTCTAGTCTCATAAATTGTGATGTTTATTGCGGTATATGCCAACATTCATGCATTCAAAACACCCAAGTGGTTAAAAAAAAATCACCGATTAGTTACGTAAACACAAACACATCGCTAAATTCATCCTTTTTTTCAAACAACGGGCATATTCAAGATCGCAATTCATTAATGCGTCTCATAATCGTTATAGAAAAAAAATCAATCAGATTATATTTGAATTAAAAAATATTTATTTTCAGGCACGAATAATCCGCAAACCAGATAATCCATACACGGATAATCGAGAGTACACTGTATCAACAATATAAGCATTAAAATTTCTTTTGACAGCTAAATTTTCAAAACTTGAACTATAAAATATAGCTAAATTGTAATAATCTTGATAAGGCAGTTCTAATCTGGCTTTTACCAAAAATATTCTCAATCTCATTGAAGTACTGTTGTTGAATTTGCAACTTCCAAATTTTAAGTATTGGTTAAATTATAGTTATGTTCTAAAAATATTGATATAATACTTTATATTTATATTATTAATTGATAATTTAAAGTTCTTTACAAAATCCATAAAATTAAATCATGGCAATAACTGATAAACACAATTTGATCAACGGCTTTACATTTCCTTGAAAAGTTAGGTTATGTCAGGTTTTTTGTTTTTAATTTTAGGTTCTCATTAATAAGACTATTTCTTAATTTATTTTTAATTAGGTTCATGCTTATTCATTCACGTTGATTCAACAAACCTGTAATAAATATATAAATAACTTTCACTATTTAGAATAGAATATTTCTAAAATATGTCAAATTTAACAGTAGTAAGATTCCATTTGTGCACTTTTTACTGTTTGTAAAATTTGCTCTAATATTTTTTTATGTGTTATAGGTAGGTGCAGATGAAACCCATATATTTTGCACGAATGTTGCAGGGCCGGCAATACAGTCACTAAACCCAAACATAATTGTCCACCCGTTCTTGGACAACAATATAGAAAAGGTTATTCTCGCATTGAATAAAATGGATATCATTCTGCTCGGTCCGGGATTGGAAGAAACGCCACACAGTGTCAATGTCATCATGCGAGTCATTAACCACTGCAAAACATCCCTCAAGCCGCTTATTTTACATTTGGATGAGTTTTTCTTGACGCAAGTGACGATGAATTTACTTTCAAATTTTCCTTTACCCGGTGTAATCATGATCACGAATAGCAAACAGTTTGAAAAGGTTTATACGCTTATAAAACGAGGCAACATTTTCAGCGAAGCGCATGCCCATATCAACTTTGATTTGTTGAATAATTTTATAATCATGAGAACCGGTTGTACGGATACGGCGATGAGCCCCAGTCCGCTGTCGTCTTGGAGCAACAGTAAAATGAAGCCGGGGAGAAGGACTGCTAAACAGGAGGAGCTGATCTCGGGAGCCACCGCCACATACTTCCTTTGGGCTCTTAAAACACTAAAAGGGAACGAGACTGAATATTACGGACCAATGTTTCCGGCTGCGGTCGCTACCCACTCAGCGTCGAAAATGGTGAGGAAAATTAACAAACTAGCCGTAGAGGAGAATGGAAGAAGTGCTACTACTCTAGACATGATTGAAAAAATTCACGAAGTACTTTACGGAATGGGATAAATATTTTCAAAATCAATAAATACACCTGACTTAATTTTTACCAAGGTGATATGTTTCACTGACTAGACTGCACAAAAAGATAACATACATATACAAAATGGTGAAAAGGTTCAATTAATTAAATTAAATAGATGAAATGAAAATGTAGGTATTCAGTTCAAAAAAATGTAAATATTTTAATAAAAGTGAACATTTAATAAACATATTTATTTCAAATAATTCATATTTCCCAAAATAGCCTAGAATTTTTATTATAAGCATTTACCACCTTATATCAATTATCACAAAAAATAATAAAATATTTTTTTCATGCGATGTTATGCCATCTGTTGAAAAGTTTTACAAGCCAACTATTTTCTTGAATGTAGCAATTAATCTTTTTTCAGCTCATTGACAGTTACTACAGAGTATACAAAAATATTAACACCTCAACACCTTAACAAGTGCAAGTGTGATTGAATTGGCAATTATCACTGGGTTACAATTTTAAATGTTTAATCCTTACTTGCTAAATTGAAATAAGTAGGCATTTTGTAAAAATAAAACCCAATTAAATTTTAAAGATAGTTGATAACTATTTTTTGTAAAACCCTTTCAAGAATATCGCATTAACAATATTAATCATTAATGAAACTTATCATAGGCAATTGTGTTAAGTATTTTTAAATTTGTTTTAGCTACCATTTACTACTTGCCTTGGGGTTTGTGTTTTCCTGTAATTAATAAACAATTAATGATTAATCATCTATTAAATTGAAATTTGGCAAATAGATCGTATGAAGCAGATAATGCTTACAATGTGAAAAACAAGTTCAAATCTAATAGTTATACGAATTTAGAAACTTTTGTGAGAGTGTGTTCAACAACCCACCAAAATATCATTGCAATCGAATGAACGGTAAAGGAATGCATATGAGACAAACAAGCAAACAAACATTCATTTTTATATTTATAGCAATAGATTATTTACTAATGAAGGGTCTTTCAATAGAGATGGTTAAAATTTTTAAGGTTATAGTAGCCATGTTGTTAAAGTGACATCTGTCAAATTCATTGTTAATTGTATAGTTAGAGTATGACAAATTACTATAGAAAAATACAGCTTAAATTGATGTGTGCAAATCATCAAATATGACCACCTAGATTGTGCAATTTAACATCTTTAAACTTCTTCTTTTGGAGCTATGTTAAATTGCAAGCCTTTGCGGATAAGCTGTAAACAATTGACGCCCTCAAAGTCAACATAAAAAACGACTTCCAACCAATTCAGCTAAAAAAGCAGGTTTTCTTGAAGAATTTTGAGGAAAATTAATTTTGGTAACCCTGAAGCTATTAACATCTGTCAAGTGGCAGTTCGAACACTCAAAGAAATTGCAAAAAATCGGTGTAGAAATCCTTTACAGTTATGGTAAAATGTTTTTAAACCTTTCTTATAGATATCATTGTGTGTTCTATCAAAAATCATTTTAACAGAAGGAATATTTTTGGAGAAAATACATTGAAAAATATTGATATGAGATATCCACAGTTTCAGGCAGCCATCCAGTTAAAAGGGGAATCCTGGAAATAAACTTATTTTGTAGCCATAAATAAAGAGCCAGTTTCATATCTCTGACAAAAAGAAATGATTAAATAACCTTTGATGACCTTTTACTATATTTTAAAAAAACGATAAAATGTAAACATGGGAATTCTCAAGTGCTATCAAACAAACTTGAGGAGTTTATTAGCAAAGGTGTGCCAAAAATATAGATAAATGAATTCATTTTTACATCCATTCAGTAGATTGGAACAATGTTGTTGAGATTATAAAAATAAATTAGACTGTACACCTAGGCCTCGTGTAGCACGGTTTTATACAACACGCTTTATGTAGCACGGTTTAAGGGAAAAATGAAATGTTGAATGAATCTACCACAATCAATGACCTGGAAGCAGTTGCAGCGAAGTTGCTACACATTTCACATAAAAACAATAAATGGCGGCTTGGAATTGGCTAAAAAATAATATTTTTTTTATTGATTAAAATTATTTTGAATTAAAAAATATTTTGGAACCTTATAAGGAAATACGTAATAATTTATTTATGTTCTAAAAGCAGACATTCGCTTGTAACCGAATTGTTGCATCCGTATTATAGAATGCCTGAAGATGCCGAAAGGCGAAACCCAGGTCATTATTGACACGTGGAATCAAACAAAGGTGTGACAATTCAAATTTGATATTGAAACTCCATCAAGCACCTTCAATCGATGTCATAAATTAATCCAATGTTGATGGTCCATAAAACATTTTTGGATTTTTTGGAGGTCCGCGGACATAAAAACATTAAGAAACTATGAACTAGACTATCTATCTAACAAAGTCCTAGTCTTCCAATTCTCAATTTACCTTCAGGAGTAGAAAAAGTTCAACATTTTGGAGATTTAATATTACAACAAATTGAAAAATGATAATATTATTAGCCAACTTTAACCTATTCCCTGCTGAGCTGTGTTACAGATATTCCAGTATTGAATATGTAAATAATTATTTCAACAGTGTTAGAATAAAAAAGTGTAACAAAACAAATTATGATTTCTTTTGTCACAGTGTAAAGAAAAATTATGCAAACTGTCAGGCAATGTCGGGATATGTTTAAACATAAAAATAGCTTCTACACAAACCACTATTTATTATCTTTTTATATTTTTTAGTACATATATCAAAACACTGTAATCTGTCATCATAGCAGAAGTTACTTGTCAAGATATTTAGTCAGTGGGTTAATTTAATAGTCAATAATATTTGTGGCAGTTTTGCTTTTGAATCTGAATTAAATCGATCTTGCATAAAAACATTGGATAATTAATCAAAAAGAGAATTCAATTAATTGATTCATTTCATGTTTGAACATTAAAATAAGCTTTAAAATACAAGTTAAAAATTATAATGAATCTGATCGGTGTTAAGGTTTTGTTTGTACAATTTTTCTTTGTATATTTGACATCTGTTTCGTGTCAAACAAATGCCGAAGGATTTTTCAAAAATACAGATTGCAGGGACCCAGGCAACGATGACGATAATGGCTTGTCAATGTACGTGGAACAAATTGTACCTTCTAATACAAAGAATGACAAATTGAACGGCTTTATGGGAACTGTTGGCATTATTGGTGGCTGTTTGGACAATACTGGTTCGCCATATTTCGCTGCTATGGCAGCACTGAAGGTAATTGAATAAAATAGTATTTTTCAGTTGGATATATTTATAAAACAAATTCTCTTGTCATATATGCCATCATAACATACGTAACAACCTTAAAAAGATTTGAATCACACAGCCCATTGTTGCTATTAATGCAAAGTCATAAAGTTATTTATAGTTTACAATAATACACTAACTAAATTCAAAGTGTCGAGACAAGGGAAAACAAAGTATTTAGCTCTGCAATTTTTAGATATGGTTGTTAATAGCTATTTCAGCTAAACCATCGTCAGAACTTTGTGTAAATTAAATTTAAACTGAGCTTCTAGCTTCTACTTTTCCTTCTCCCCTCTCCTCCCTACCCAAGCCACGCCATTCGGGTGACGCCGTTATGTACGTCTTTGATGACATTGTTTTTGAAAGCGCCTGAAGTGTTACACCAGGTAACGGGCAAGATGCAGGCCCAAGTAACTGTGTTAAAGGTGTAAAAGATGTAAATCTTGGGAGCGGCAGACGGAACGCCCAGCTACCTCTCGAAGTTATTTTTCACAGAGGCACGCCCGAGATCGTCGAAAGAGTTGCAAGTAATTCTCAGGTATGTATCTCACAACAGCTCCGACTGCGGCGCTCTGTATCACAACGCTTTCAGCCGCTTGTGGGACTACGAACTGGTGTGGGTCTTTACCCACCCGAACATGATTCCCCAAGTATTGGCCCACCTGAACACGGCGGGAGGGAGATATCTCCTCTTCGTACCAAACTGGAAGAAACCATTCTGGGGAGCAGACCTTCAGAGGAGAGCGACAGGGCTGCCACACACGATACCCAACTTGGCATCAGTGCGGGTGGGCATGTCAACCGGCTGACCACCTCCAAAATATAAGACCTGTCACTCCATCTGTGGAGGATTTTGGGTGGGATAGTCTAATTCGCGAGTGGAGCCCTGAAGGAAAAGGGCTGCTATTATCAGGATAGCGTCAGTCCATCCTGATGATAGCGTACTGATTGGCATGGGTTAGATGGACCACCTGATGCAACCATAGATCAGTGGTCGCAAATCACCCCATCCGGAACAAGTTGCCAGGTACTTAGCTCACCTCTACCTCAGAGGAGGCTTGGTGTACTCCACAATTGGGGTGCACAAGTCACGTACCAATTGGCATGGGTTAGATGGATCACCTGATCCTTATCAGTGGTCACAAATCACCCCATCCGGAACAAGTTGCCAGGTACTTAACTCACCTCTACCTCAGAGGAGGCTTGGCGTACTCCACAATTGGGGTGCACAAGTCAGCCATAACAACCTTCTGCAAACCAGTGGGCGGCGTGGACATTAGCGGAAACTCCCTGGTGAGCCGTGTACTCGGAGCCATATCCCTAGCCAGAGTAAAAACCCCGAAAGCCTCTATATGGAATGTCAGGAGGAAGTCCGTCACTTGAAGGCAACCACTACACCTACATCCAGCCTATATGAAGTGTCTTGTAGGACGGCAACATTGCCACTACTGACGTCGGTTAGACAAGTTCATGAAGTTCAAGACATTGCTCAGATATTCAGACAGCGGGCTTAGAGAGGAACGGGACCAGATAACTCTATGGCCTGCGTTCGGGTCAACTACCCATCAGCAATCGGGTTGGCACATTAGGAAAGGAGACACGCAAAATATAGCTCCAATATATTGGCTTCGCCAACAGGTTAAAGCCTCGGAAGGAAGTCGAAAGAAAGGTGGAGACCTCCAAGAACTATTTTTTACAGCTATGGGGCCCGATAAGCCGGCCTCCAGGACAGCCATAGACGAGAGATAATAACTGGCGAGAGTGATCACATCCGACGGAAGGCCTTATCACTAACCCTTTCCAACCAGTCTAGATGGCCACAAGATCGTACCCGGACCATCAGCTGAAGACTGGTCAAGATCTCACATTGATGACATAACTCTTCCCCCACAAGCCACCAGGTGATAACAAACATTCACTCAGAGGATCTTGGACATTGCTGCCAGAACACACAATATAGGAGTTTTACCTACCAATAAAACTCTTATTGTGTTTCCAGCAATGTCCAAGATCCAGGTAACCCCTACCTGGTGTACCTTGAGTGACAATGACATACATAACGGCGTCACCCGGATGGCGTGGCTTGGGTAGGGAGGAGAGAGGAGGAGGAAAAGTGTTGCCATCGTAGTAGGATTTAGACGCGCGGCTCTAAAACAGAGACGCATCATCTATGAGGATCTTGGACATTGCTGGAAACACAATAAGAGTTTTATTGGTAGGTAAAACTCCTATATTCTTTATTGTTAACACCATCTATGTGATTTCTTACATTACAATAAGTGATTTATTATGACACATAACTACATGCATACAATGCAGAGAGAGAGCAGGTGTGTTGCTGAGAAGTTGTAAATTTATCCATAGTAAATATGCCACATCTTACAGTAAACCTTCACTGTGAACACAATGTACTTTGTTATTTTTTCTTATTACAACAGAGGACTACTAAGTAAATACCAATTCAATAGAAAGACCTTGTTTTGTTTTTCAGACTGGTGCAGATTCAGTCTACATATTTTCGACAGTAGTAGCTGCCAACGCCATCAAAGCATACAACCCCGAGATAAATGTTCAACCGGTATTCAACGCCGCAGGAAACAAAATGTATGAACAGATCACATTGATGGATGTCGTTGTTCTGGGGCCGGGATTAGAAAGAGAGGTGTGGGTGGCGACAGGGTTTCTGCCTAAAATCATAGAACAATGCAAAAAAGAAAAAAAACCACTCGTAGTTGATTTAGATGAGTATTTCTTGACACCGGCTGTGATAAAACTATTTTACAACTATCCTTTACCTGGTGTCATATTCATGGTCAATTCTCAAGAGTTTGAGAAATTGTACGTCGAACTGAAGACAGCGTCTACGACAAGTTTGATCAGTATCGATTTCAAAAAGATCGGAGATAACATTTTCATATTTAAGAAAGGCTGCACAGACATGGGAATGAGTAGCGATACTCGAAGCAGTTGGACATTGAGCGAGGGCGGGTCTCCAAGACGCTGCAACGGACAAGGAGATATGCTAGCTGGGGCCACGGCCACTTATTTCTTCTGGACGACGAGACAACTTCACATTAATAGCACATTTAACTATCGACCGACGTTACCTCCCGCTGTCGCCGCATTATCAGCGGCTAAATTAATCAGAGCAAGCAACAAAAGAGCTTTCCAGGAAAAGAGCAGGAGCATGTTGACGACTGATATGATTGACAATCTCCCTTCAGCCATTTTTGACTTGTTTTAACCCTCTTACAGCTAACGTCTCAACTGTTAAGACGGCTGATTTTACTAACTAAACTAACAGCAAAATTGTTTCTTTCGATACCGTTTTCTTATTAAAAAATTGATACATTACAAATGAAAGCCTTTAAAACATACAGCATGCACAATACAGTAGTACTGTTTAATGACCGATAATGACGTTTATCACATTTATTAGTTGTATTTAAATGTTTTTATCTAGAGCTCGAAGTGTACCAGTTAAAAATGTTGAAAACTTATGAGGGAATCTGCATTCATGATATTGACTGATGGTGCTTGAGGGAATTTCAACATCAAATTTGAACTGTTACAACTTTGTACGATTCCACATGTTTTATCACTAACGACACGGGTTGGTCAGTTCTGTTGCATCCGTGTGATAGAATGCCTGAAGATGCCGAAAAGCGAAACCCGGCTCGTTAGTGACAAAACATGTGGTATCATACAAAGTTGTAACAATTCAAATTTGGTTTTACTGTGTTGATAGTTGATACTCAAAAACATATGAATTAACAGTGGTAAAAACCTTCTTGTACTCGTTAATTTTTGAGTTAATGCATTGCTTGATTTGTCCTGACAAACTCAATTAGATTGTTTCGAATCAATATTATTCAATAAATTTTTGAAGTCTAGGTGTTGGAATATTCTTAAGCAGCTCAGCAGGGAATGAATGAGTTAAGAAAAAACACATTTCTTTACAACATGGTGAAAAAAATAGCAACGTATTTTGTAGAACTAAAATACATTGCTATTTTTTTCACCGTGTTATAATGGAGTGCTACCAAGCGAATGCCATTTCAATCAAACAATCAATATATTTCTTTACTCTTGATAAATCCTTAGAGTTTTTTTTTTTTGAAAAAAGCGATAGTTTTTATTTATTTCTTTATCTTGCTTAACCCTTCAATGGCGGGGTATCAATTTTTTGACAGTCTTGTCTGTAAAATAATTCTGATCTAATTCTTGGATTCCGTATCATCATGTTATTTTTAATTCAATTGTCACACTTCTCGTCAGTAAAGCAACCAAGTTAAACGAACACAACTGAAAAAAGTCAGTGCATAGCTATGTTATACTGTGTTTACATTATATTTCATACAAAGGAAATTATATTTAATAATCGAAAAAATGTCTCGTAATCAAAAGATCAATGTTTAGTTCCTTAACTTGATTGCAACAATTAGTGGTTCGCTTCTAGATGGAATAAATAATATTCTATAACCATGATTATTAAGCCATAATAAAATACAAATAAAATATGGATAAAAAGTATTTAATTTTTGAATTTGTTTTCTTGTTTACTTATGATTACTACTTTCAGTACTTTTACTCAGACTTTATGGGAAGAGCCAAAAAAGGCAAAGTAGAACAAGAGTGAAAATATTAATGCAAGTTTCAAATTCACCATTCAATAAATTTAAAGTCACTATTCTTAAAGTGTTTGTTTAACCCTAATTTGAATTGTTACAACTTTGTGCAATTTCACATTTGACTTGTGAAAATTGTTGTAAATAATACTGTACACCTTCTGCTTTACTTAAAAAATATTGAATAATAACTTCAATGGATTCTCAAATGTTTATTTCAAAGTGTCCCTGAAAAAGTTGAAATACGTTTATGCAAGAACTAATTTTTATTTTGTTATATAGCTTGATTTATTATAAATTTGGTTAACACCAAGACTGCTGAAATATATTTTGAAATATTCTTTATGTGGCTCAGCAGGGAACAGGTTAATCCAGACGTGCGGAACCTGTGGCGTTTTAACTATTCTAGTGAGACCTTTTGACTGATGCCAATTTGAATGATTTCTTTTGATACATACAACATTTTTTTACAATATACAATGTAATAAATTGGATTTTCAAATCTTTATTTTATATTAAAAGATTTTTTACTGATTTATATTGTGAATTAAAATATTTAGTTTATTCCAAGGGGGGTGTCAACATTTTCTTTGCTGCCGCCTTATATTGAATCAGATAAGTGAACGTGGCCTTTTGAAATAAAAAGGTTCCCCACCCCTGGGTTAATCATATTTAATGTTTATTTACAAAAGCATTTATTGAACAGAAGCAGGAAAATAATATATTGTAGACACAATTTTATTCAGTTATATTTTTTTATAGATATAGTTAATGAACAATTCTTTCACGTGTATTTATCCCATCCCGTAGAGCGCTTCATGAATCTTTTCGATCATGTCTAGAGTAGTGGCACTTCTTCCGTTCTCCTCCACAGCCATTTTGTTGATTTTCCTCACCATTTTTGATGCCGAGTACGTTGCGACTGCTGCAGGAAACATGGGTCCATAATAGGAGGTCTCGTTTCCTTGCAATGTCTTAATCGCCCAAAAGAAGTATGTCGCTGTGGCGCCAGAAACCAGTTCGTCTTGTTTAGCAGTTCTTCTCGCCGGCTTCATTTTACTGTTGCTCCAAGACGACAGCGGACTTGCACTCATCGCCATATCAGTGCAACCCGTTCTCATAATCATGAAGTTATCCAAAAAGTCGAAATTGATATGCGAGTGTGCTTCACTGAACGTGTTTCCGCGTTTTATAAACGTGTAAATCTTTTCGAATTGTTTGTTATTTGTGATCATAATGGCACCAGGGGGAGGGAAATTTAAAAGCAAATTCACGGTCGCTTGCGTTAAGAACCACTCATCCAAATGTAAAACCAGTGGCTTTTTCCACGCCTTGCATTGGTTGATGACTCGTGTTATAACGTTTATACTGTGTCCTGATTCGTCCAAGCCTGGACCGAGAAGGATAATATCCATCTTGTTCAATTCTAGAATCGTCTTTTCAAAGTTTATATCCAAGATCGGATGAACAACAATATTGGGACTCATCGATTGGATAGAGGAGGCCGCTATATTTAAACAGAATATGTGGGCAGCATCCGCACCAACCTGTAACATATTTTAATACAACAGAAAACCTTGTTATTCTACTGGTTGTGTAACTACATTCACAATATTTTTTGCCTAGTTGAAAACATATTCAGACTTAATGTATTGTAGGTTATTTACAAGGCAAATTTTGTTACGTATTCTCTCTAAATTATGAATTACAAAATGTAACAGCTGATTGAATAACAAAGAAGTTAATGTTTATTTTGTATCCATAGAAAAAATTTAAAAAATGAAGACTTTTTCCAGCCATGAGGTGTCGCAATTCAGAACATATAGACTGCTTAAATTGCAACCTGAAACTTTTTCTGAGCCTGATCTGCAGAGAGAAATAAGTTAGTAATTAACTTATCATTTGTATTGCAGTCAATGATGGATTATCTACTTGGAAAGACTCGAACGCGTTTTGGAGGCCCTTTGTCAGAGAGCAAAAGTTAATGAAAAGAAATGAGAAGATATCTCACTCGCAACTTGTTTCATTTACATTTAAATACATTTCAAGTATCCCTATTGAAAGACCCATTAGATGATAAAATAAATATATTGATATCTTGATATTTGTATTTGAATCAATCACATTGGGAAGTATTAACATAGTCTCACCCTTAAAGCACTTAATGCAGCAATGTATGGTCTTCCAGTGTATATATGGCTACCACCAACAATACCGACAGTCCCTAGAAAACCTTTGGCTTTATCTGGCTCCAGGTTGGGAATAGCTCTTTGCGACATGTTCAAAACAAACTTGTCATCTTGGGGAGTAGGACCTCGGCAGTCGCTGTATCTAGAATACGCCGCATCGTCCATATTGTTACACTTCACTCTAACGAGGAGTATCAAAAACCAAAACGAAATTGCTTTTAGCATTGTGATTTTCTTTGACGCTTTAGAAATATTATGTATTAAAAATTGCAAAATTTTACTGTGATGTTACACTTGTGGTACCAAATAATAAATGATTATTCTATTTGACATCATATCACTGTTAACCTTTGACATAAAAGGGTATCAGTTGTTTTATAATTGCGCTCGGTAATCGTAACAAAAATTGCTAATAAAATTAATGTTCGGGAATTCCCTGGAAACTTTTGTTCTTAATGATCATTTTAATATAAGACAGATATTAGCGGATGATTGAGGATAGTAGTCCAACCTTTTGCCTTTAAAACTGTGATAGAAAACCGGCAACCCATGTAATCTAAAATTAAATCTGTTGCTCTGTTTAATCTGTTTCATGCAATCAAATTGAATATCATATTTTACACATTTATGTATTGGTTTATTCCTACCTTTTCATTGTAAATATAGACATTTGTTCTATATCACTAATGATTGTATGATTCGTATCGAACACACAACACTGCAAAGTGTACTTTTTTGACACATTAAGGTAAGATCGAATACATTAAGGTAACATCGAATTAAAACAAGTAATTAAGAATTCTTTTTTTATTCGTATTTTTAGACTCTAAAACTTATCTAATAAAAACAATTTCTATTAAATTCAAACTTCCTATGGTACACTTTTCTTACTATCTTAAATATATTATGAACAGATTGTACATTATACAATTTCATACTAGCCACTACCACCATACATATTGCCTATAGGCTTGCCAGACATCACGATTTGATCGGAACTGAATCAATTTCAACTTTCAAAATTCCAAACAACTACATTTGTGTATGTATAAAAATGTATGTAATCTAATCTTCTTAAATAATATATAAAAATGAATGATTGTTTATTTGTAAATCCTGAATGTGTTCCTATACCATTCATCCGATTGAGAAGAAACTTTAGTGGGTTTTTGTGAACACGCCTGCAATTTTGTTTTAAATTAGAACAACAATTAACAACAACACTATCAATTGATACACTGGACTATGTGGATATGCTTCTTGCATGGACAGCTTTACGTGGCCTGCTCACGCGTCATAAAAATGTCTGTTTTATTTGTGTACAAAACAAATATACTGTGTAATTAAATCACTTCAGCGAACTGTTTTTTAAGTTAAAATAATTATATACATGAATTCTAAATGGATTTTTATTGAAGAGGAGAGTAAATATTCTGTATTCTTTTCTGTTCCATTTTTTATGAATAAAATTTTAACTGTCAGCGTTGATGTGTGCAGTTTGTTAAAGCAATATGAAGGGATAATGATTGTAAATATTAGCCCACTAAAATAGTCGTTTTTACATTTTATTTACATACATATCAAATCGTATACATTTGTACTAAGAGAAATATAATACAATTTAATAAAAATTATGTATTTTGTGTTTATTATTTCAAATCTGTTTATTTTTATCGCTCGAAATGGCGAATTTCTTGATCTGTCATTTTTTAAATCTAGCAACCCTGATTGCCCACCATTTTTATAAATATTTTTACTCATCTATGAAATGAGATGATTAGTATCAGATTTGGTCTAATACAAGAAAAACACCAAAGTTTCGACGATCTAAGTTTAACCACTTAGACACCAATGGTGTGCAGATATGCAAACACCAAAATGAGGACATTTATGAATATATTATATATGATTTATGATATCGACTGAAGATACTTGGTAAAATTTAAAAAAAAAAAAAATCGAATTTGAATTGTTAAAACTTTGTATGATTCCACATACTTTGGCAACTTCAGACATTCAATTTTTTTGCATCTGTATGATGAATGCCTAAAGATGTCGAGAGGCGAAACCCAAGTCATGAGCGACAAAACATATGTCGTGCAAAGTTTAACAATTAAAATTTGAATAAATATGATTTTTTATCAAATATAAACCAAAGACGACATTATTAGAATGTTACTTGATTTCCAAAATATATTTCATATATTATTCTATCTTCCATTTCAGTCATAAATTATATATTATTTTTAATCCCTGAGATTGATTGATTTAGATAATTGTCGTTTTTATTTTGCTTTTTTATAAATACTAATAAGAAACAATATATCATTTCAATAAATAATTTTCAATATATAATATTTGTGGTTGCATTCGCATAAAAAATATTAGCAGTTGAAAATGGTGGTGTTCATTGGGCTGATATCAAAGTAAATTGAACTTTTAGGTAATTTGCCAGTTTTATAAAAGAATTTGTTTCAAGTTTGTAATGGCATAAATACTATAACTAGTTGAAACTAACCGAAATGAACATTGAGTCATTCTGCAATAATTCAGTTTTGAAAGAAAATTTATCAATTGTTAAAATGATATTATAATATTTTTTGATAGTGTATTTACTATGAGCACTTTCTTGATTAAATTAAAAACTCAAGAAGCTGATTTTTGGGCTAAAATTTACACTTTATTTTAATGAGGCAATACGCTTTCGTGCAACTAACGCTTAGTGTTTTAATACAATATTAATATTACATTGTAAAACCAGTTTTTATTTTATTTAATGCTGCATTATAGAATTTTTAAAACATCATTAATTCTTAAGTGTATCAACTATCATATATAATTAATTTATTGGCTAGATATATATATATATATATTTTATGATCTTCATCCAGTGTTTTTGTTAGATGGATGTCTCCTCGAGGATCCATTGCATCCAGCTTGATGCCGTTCGATTCTTTCCGGAGCAAAGTTTCTCTCACAAGCTGCACAGGTTACCAGGGAGCGAAGATGACTCGCCCAGATGTTGTGATACGTTGTCTCATAGTCCAGGTCGCCATTTGCTGAAAACATTATTTAATATCCAATTAAAAAATAATAAATTCAACGATTTGATAAAGTTAGGTTAGGTTGAGTTGTATTTGTTGTGTCATTATTTAACTATTTAACTCTTTTACATGAGACCAAATCGCAACGCGAAAATTTAGCGCCATTATATAATATTTATTCATTTGAAGTTTTGTTATTTTGCACTTTCGTTTTAAGTTTTCTTTTCGAACTTTATACGATTCCACATTTTTTGTCAATAACAACCCAGTTTTCTTCAGGCACTCTTCACATATGTACAACTAACGTATAACAAACAATAAACAATCCGCAATCGAATATAGCAGTAAAAAATGCTACTGCCAAACTGACAAGTACCAGTGTATAATTATACCCAGCGGCTCAATAATGAATATATTTTATCGCGTATTTTATGTCTATTAATTCATATTTATAAACTGACAAATTGTTCCTCTCTTGTACTATTTTGTTATGTCAGATCGGCATGAATTCGTTTATAACTTGATACAGTAAATATTTTTGCAATAGACACGGAAAAAAGATTATTGCAAATCGTCCAGAAAGAGAAATTCGTTCACTTGAGTATTTCTGTTTGCCGGCGCTCATTTTTCCGAATGTTTAAAAAATACTAAGTATATATTTAAAGCTCGAATTGTCACTTTTTATTCATTCGAAATTATCAATTATTTGTTACCAAACCACATTACTCAGTATGGTGACAGTGTGTGATTTTTAATACACAACGTATTTGAAATGCTTTCATGTGTAAATATTTTTATGCGTATTATAAACAAGATTTTAATCTAACATAATAGTCGAATTTTCGGCTTAGCATTTCGAAGCGAGCTAATTCGTAAAATAAAAATTGGTTAGGCTAAGTTTTTGTGAGAATCGATTTTGTTTGACGTTGACCAATCCGAGCAAAGCAATAAAGTCGGACGTTCACGGAATGTAATGAAAATATTCTTATATAAAAAAAAAAAACAATTTACTTAGTATCAAATTAAACATATTTAAAAATCGAAATATTTAACCGTTTACTTTTATAACCTGTTCCCAGCTGTTTCACGTAAAAGATGTTCCATCATTTAATATTTCAAAAATTAATTCAACCTTGAACTTTGTACTATTCCACATATTTCGTGACTAACGTCCCGGATTTCGCCTTTCGGCAACCTCAGAAATTCTCGTCAATTCTGTTGCAACCATGTGATAAGATGCCTCAATATGCTGAAAGGCGAAACTCTGGTCGTTAGTGACAAAATATCTAATCGTGCGTGTATGAAGTTTCAACCATTCATGCAAGTGATAGTATAATAAGACACGTTATGAGTTCACTTAAATTTCACGAAAAACATATTTTCTCTTAAATATACAATCGGTGTAATATACGAATAGTTATCCTTCTGTTCTTTTGATGACTTGTCATGTGTTAACTGCTACTTTTTGGTGGAAAGTTAAAATTATATTTAAAAAATTAAATATAATTTTTCGTAAAATCTCCACAATTTTATCAGTTATTAATACTCACGACTAACAAAATCGGTCCTGGTTTTAATAATAAAAAAACGTTTACATCGTGTGAAACATTTAGTTTTATATTAAAAAAAAGAAAAGTTGAAAAGCCTTTTCTTATGTGTTTGTTTCGCGGGTCCCAAGGGACGTGACTAGAAAAATATTGAGAACCTATCGAATAGGACGTGCACGCATATTGGAACGAATTAAATATAGGAATCCGTCAATTTGAACACAAATGTGAAATCGATGTTAGGGCTTAGGAATAAAAAAAATACTTGGCCGCCGTTGGACAAAAGACGAAAATGTTTTTACCACTCGACTACAAAACCATTTTCATTCATATTTGACGTCAAGACCAACACAACCACAATGATAAATAAAATTTTATCAAACGTAATTGTTTAATTTTTTTATCGACAACAAAAACCGTGTTTTGTAAAGAAATCCTAACAGTAGAATTCCGACTTAAGAAGGTCATTACCCCGAGGCCCGTTTCACAAGCACTATAATACGAAATAATTTCCGCACTGGCAATATTATTGAATGTAAAACTTTAAATTTACGCGGCTAACTTAATGCTATTCGATTTTTAAATCACCTAAAGTAATAAACAACCTAACAAATATAACGTTTAACCCATTTATTGCCAACGTCTCAACTATAGTATACCTGTCTATGGTCTCAACTGTTGAGAGCTAATATTGAAAAATAAATTAATATTAACATTGTAAATTTTTATTTTTAATATTAATTATAAATATATATCAGCCGGTCCGGAATTTTTTTTAACCGGTACCCCAAAATATATTTGCGTAAGTCGATATTACCCCCTCATTTTGAAAAGGAGTCAATCAATATATATTTTAATTAAACATTATTTATTGAATTAATTTACACGGAAAATGATAATTCGTTATAACGCCTAAAAGTTACAAATCGCTGATATATATATGTATAAACATAACATAAACGAATTAATTTTTGAAATATCGGTTTATTTCGTAAATATATTTTACGGCGTTCAGCAGAAAATAGGTTAAGACATATCGATTCTGTTTAAAAGCATTGTTGTTTATGATGTTTTAAAATTCCCTTCTGCCTATCGGATCCTAAATAATCATATTCTCTACCTAAAAAGCAGGGTTAAGCAACTGAGTGACATGGGACATGGATTCAAAAAAAAAAATTTACACCATGCATGTTATTTATTATTTTCTCTGTGGGGTGTATGCTCTTTTATTATAGTTGTTTTTAAAGTCACTCTTACATCAAATTTGAATCGTTCAATCTCTCTGAACATTTTCAACTATTTTTTCGTTCACGAACGGTGTTTCACCTTTGGGTATCTTCGTGCTTATCAGTGCTACTCGAACGCCGGTCTGTGAACCAATAACGGGCCGGTAGTAAGCGATAGCCGACTGTAGACAACCAAATAAATATTCAACATAGGTGAGATAAACTTTGTAATTGAAAGTACACAAGATTCCAGGACGGCACAGAAAACATATATTTCGGTCCGCTAATCAAAAACGTTTGAGTAACACTGCATTATATTTCGCTGATGTAAAAGAACTGATAGACAAAACCAGGGTCGTGAGTGGCAAAAATTTAGAATTGTACAGTTTAAACGGTTACGATTTGATATTGAAATTCCATCAAACATCAATCGTGTCGTAAATTAAAAAAAAATCTCCTTTATATATTTCCTTTAGCAAAGAAATCAACTATTTTCGCATATTCTGGCTTAAAAATTTTCACACACAAGCATTAAAAGATAAACAAAAGAAAAAAAAAGCTAAAATCATTTTTTACGACTATTTCTAACTTACATTTGAAAACGTAATCGTCTGCTTCTGAATTCCTTTCGCGGACGTCGTTGCCAACAACTCTGATATCCGCTGGACAGAGTCGAATCGCCGGAGGAGCTTTCACAGGGCTGGTACTGGTGCCAGCACGAGAACTTCTCAAGACTCGACCAGGTCGAGGACTTCTCAAAACTTGACCAGGTCGAGGACTTGCGATCACATTTGACTGTTGGTCCGGCCCGGGACTTTTCGGCACAACGCGAGGGCTGAACGCAGTGTTTGTTGGCTCCTAAAAAATATTGAATATCAACATATTTCCACACGACACCCTCAATTCTAAATATAATATATAATATTACACATACTAAATTATAGGAACGTGAATTCTGATAAATTAAAAATGAATTTGAGAATAATGTCATATTGTATGTTCGAGACATTTTTTTTTTGAGAACTCGTGGACACGAATTGTTTATTCTTCCAAAGTGAAGGATCGGTCTGCTAATAAATAAACAATATTCAACAGTATTGCTTCATATGTTAACATATTCTATGTGGACGAGAGCAAGTAAGACGAATAATATTTTTTAATACATTAAAGTTGATTTTGCCAAAGCTTTGCTTAGTTTATTTTTCTTTAATTTTAAATAACAAACATTTTAAATTTGAATAGTTACAACTTTGTACGATTCCACACGAATCCGGTCCTGCAATGTAACGGTCCTGATCATGAAATATACTGTAGAAATAAGTACTGAAAAATGGGTTTTTATTATTTAGTGATAATTAACACATTAAAAATTACTTCTTTAATATCCTTGTTATGTTTTATTTTAATTTTCAACGTTCAATCTACGTTGCAAAAGCAATTAACTTGTTATTTATAATTCTGTAACGTGTATGAAATAATTAATGACGTTATAGGATGCTTCTTTGTATAGGGAAATGCTATAGAATAGTTAACTGTACCTGCATATATGAAGACTTGGCATCATAGTTCCTTCCATTTCTGGGGCTCGTCGACTCTTGAATATCAGGAATCCTCGGCTGGTGCCGACCACCTTCAGACGTTCTCGCAGTCTCCCGCGGGCTTTCACCGAGTCGAGGACTGCCCGCGACAAGCCTTGGCGGAATTCCTGAACGGACGGGAGAACGAGGGCTGGCAGTCGCCGTTCGGATCCCTCTCTGTGGACTATGTGATGGTGAACGCGGGGAGTGCTGAACTGCTGGAACTGTAAATATTATTTTAGTTAAAATACAATCATATTTGTTTTTGATTTGAATTGTTGCAAATTTGTACGATTCCACATGTTGTGTCACTAACGACCCGGGTTTCGTCTTTCGGCATCTTCAGCATTCTATCACACGAATGCAACAGAACTGGCACACAATAAACAGTTAGCATCGTCTATATACCATCAACTATCACAAAGGATTCTTATCGATCAAACTAATATATGTCGATCGCCATTGCTTAGCCCGCTACGGGGGGCCGTTTTGTATAATTTAATTTGTAACTTTTTGATATAGCCGCCTTTTTAGTTTCATTTACAATTTTTTGTTTTATTGCGAGCAAGAAACAAGCTAGGCCCTTAAAACACGAGAGAAGATATATTGTGTACCTTTTCTACACAGCTTTATATAGATAAGCAAATGTTCGTTTAAGCATAGTTCTGACGATGGCGTGAACCGAAATAACTATCAACTATATCTTAAAAAAAAATAATTTTGTAGAGCTAAAATACATTGCTGTCTTTTTCATCGTGTTAAAGGTATTAATTACAGGAAAACACAAACCGCACGCCACGCACTAAATGGCACAAAACAAATGTTCTGTTGCATCCGTGACAAGAAATGCATGAAGATGCCGAAAGTAGAAACCCGTGTCGTTGTGGAATCGTGCGAAGTTGTAACAATTCAAATTTTATATTGTAATTCCATCAAGCACATTCAGTCGATATCATAAATTAATAAAAATTTGACATATTATTCCGTCACTATAAAAAAAACAGGCTAACTATCCCTTAATATAAATAAAATACATAAAGTCAATTTTCCTTATTTAAATATAAAACTAGGATGTTAGAACAGAAGAGACGATGCATTGTGTATCTTTTCTACACAGCTAAATATAAATGAGTAAATGTACGTTCAAAGATAGTTCTGATGAAGGGGCAAGCCGAAATAGCTATCAACCTCTTATCTGTATATAAGTGTGTGTACAATGTGTGTGTGTTTGTCCTTTATGCATTAACTACAAAATTCATCCGATCGATATGAAACTTTACACATTTATTGAGTGTACTCCCGCAAAAGTTTTGGCATACCAGTTCTCTCCCCTCCCCCCCCTCCAAATAAATAAATAGAATTAAAACGACACTATTAACAATTAAATTGTTTGCTATCGTAGCGAGTTTCCTTGAATTTCTTTACTTGAGAGATCGATGTAACTCGCAACGGGTCAGTTTGCATACCTTATAAATTTTTTAGAAATAATATACATTACTGTTCTTTCGCCGTGTTATAATGGATATCTACCAAGTAAATGCCAATTCAATCGATGTTATGAGAATTTTCTTAGTGTCATAATGACAGAAAGATGGAATACAGAACACGTATACTTACAGTCAAACCTGATGATATCATAATTTAAAAATGTAATTTATTGTCTTATATGAAGTGATCATTGTTCCAATAATTGACTAATTAAAATGAGAATTCTGCCATCCTTAATAATCAATTTGTGTATTCCGGATATTTTTTTAAGAAATCGTGGACATAATTTGTTTGTTCTTCCAATGTGTAGAATCAGTCTGCCAATGGGGATGCCAATTGTAAGAGCATTAACAATGTTCAACAGTATTGCTTCGGATGTTGACATATTTCATATGGACGAAAGAGAGTTCAGAGGAATGCTATTTTTTCAGTTAAAGTATATATTTCTTGAGCTTACTTTGTTGACCTTTTTGCAATCCTTGTTGATTGTTTTGCTGTGTTTTTGTTGAATTTCCAATACTTTATGTTTAAATATGTTGACGTTGCAAAAGCAATGAATTTATAATTTGTAAATTTTGTACCGTGTAGTAAAGTAAATAAATAAATAATCCGGTGAAAAAATAGCAATGTATTTTAGTACTACAAAAATTTTGTAGAACTAAAATACATTGCTATTTTTTCACCGTGTTATAATGGAGTTCTACCAAGTGAATGCCAATTCAATCAATAAATAAATAATCGTTCTGAATTGAGAGCATTCAGAGTTAAATATATTTTTCAACGGCAATGTCTATTTGCAATGATTGAGGCCGATTTTTGCATTTCGCGGTCAAGGTTGAACCCTTAAAATTAACGTGACTTCATCAATCCATTGCGGGAATTAAAAATAAAATAAAAATAAACTTTATCAGGTCCGAAATGCGGAAAGCAACCCTGGCTTACATACAGTGGTACTGCAGAGTGGAATGCGGGTCACATATTTATCTTGAAAATTGGCCACCATTAAAATGAAATTATAAAAAATCAAGGATTATTTCTCATTTCTGACGGGTGCGTTATATTTCTTGAACACGCGCGTTTCGGGTTATTAATTGACTTCATAAATTAATAAACCGTCCGATTAACCCACTGACTGCTAACGTGTCAACTGATGACACGGCAGGTTTTTTTTGTGTTGACAGTTTGTGCTCAAAAATATGACAGTGTTAACCATTTGAGCTTTTAGTTTTTTTTTGTAAATCGTTCATATTTCTATTATTACTTCACATAAAGTTGTACATTTGTTTATTTGTTATTGCTCAATCTGCGTAATGTTTTTTCTTCAATCAAAAAAATCAGGCCATAATTAGTTTACGCCAACAATTAGCTCTCACACTATATTTTAACATTTTCAACCAGGACTGTGTTATTGGAGTCGGAACAGTGAAAGATCAGTAACTCCGACTACTTTTTCGATTAGACGATTTTTAAAAATATCTCAAACAACGTTAAGAAATAAGTTGTCCTCGTTTGAGTGTCCCAATGTAGAAGGCAAATGCGACACTATTTCAAAAATTAAAAATGAATCTTACCATTCTTTGAAAATACACCTAGGCCTCGTATAACGCGGTTACATGGTTCCACAAAACATTATACGTTATACAAGGTTTGAAGTTCATACAAAATTAGTTTGCGAGCCAAAAAAAATCGAAGATAGTTTATATAAATATATACATTATTTTTTTAAATAAACAAATATACATTTACATAATAATTTAAAAAAAACTTTAATAACATAATATACCATTCATTCATCATCGCTATCACTTAGAATTCTATATTTTTTAATCTTTTTCGAGATCGGTTGTGAGTTTTCATCATTGGATTTTTTGTGGTTTTAGCCTTAAAAAATTCGTTAATAAGCGATTGTCTGTTTTAAGCGTATAAATCTTTCCGTATTTCCTTATAATGTTCCAAAATATTTTATAATTACCTCTAAATTTAGAACTCCTTTCCATTATAGGACCATTATCAATGAAAAAAATCTAATTTATTAGCCAATTCCAAGCCGTCGTTTATTGTTTTTAATGTGAAACATGTAGCTACTTCGTTGCAACTGCTTTCCGCGTCATTAATTGGGGTAGGTTCATTCAACATTTCTTTTTATTTTTTCATCTCTTAAACCGTGTTATATAAATCGTCTTGCATAAAAGTATGTCACAATTTATACATCCGTGTTGTATAAAATCGTGTTATATGAGGCCAAGGTATATTTCTTTCTTTTAGGCATCTTTCTGCATGTATAATTTACTCATAAATTTTTTATTTGATTAAATAAAATAACAATGGATAAATAAAACAAAAAATACTGCATACAATTTCATGCATTATGGCCACCTAAAATATTTAAGTGCAGGTTAGTTTGATTACAAAATTCTTGCTAAAGAGATTTTAATGATTGTCACTGAACACTTAATGAACTTTTGATTTGACTTAATTTTGTTTGTAAATTATTACTTAGTGGAAATAATCATTTTTTTTTTTTAATTATATCACTAAATGAATATATATATTTTAATGGCCTGTAATTTTTTGCAGTTCTTAAATAATCGTTTGGTTTTGTACACCTTATGGTTATTAATACATTTTTTCAGTTTAACAATTATAAATAGCCGTTTGATATAATTTATGATATCTATTGACGGTGCTTGATGTAATTTCAATATAAAATTCGAATTATTAAAGTTTTGTACGATTCCACATGTTTTGTCACTAACGACCCGGGTTTCGCCCTTCGGCATCTCCATCGTTACTTGCCAACTTGAATTAAGTAGGTATTTCTTAGTCAAAAACCCCCACTTACATTTAAACGATATATGATTTTTATTTGTTGTAAAATCCTTTTATGAATGAGTCATTAACAAGGTTAATCGTTAAGTCACAGGCAATTGTGTTAATTATTATATTATAAGATCAATGTTATTGAAATCTATTTTATTTGTCATTTAGTACTTGCCTTTAGGGTCTGAGTTTTTCCCGCATTCCTTATTTCCCACATTTTCGCGTGCATTTAAGTGTTAGCAAGAAACCTTTATCTTTTCAATATAAAATTTAGTGTTTCATCAGAAATTGAAGAACTTTACCTGCAAGGTTCTGCTGTCGAGGAAGCGTCGAAAACTGATGAGTAAGACTTGTTGGCTCGTCTTCAGTTCTGATTTTCTGTAAAAAAAATATAAAAAAAATAGTCGATTAAGTAAAACATACACACCAAACCTTTTTTACATTCGTTAGTGACAAAACATGTGGAATCGTATTTTATAAGGATGGTAGATGGAACATTAAAAAAAAAGCGATTTAATTATGTAAGTCAAGATTTAAGAGTAGGGCACAAACTATTAAATTTGAATTGTTACAGCTTTGTAAGATTTCACATGCTCTGTCACTAACGACTCGGGTTTCGCCTTCAGGCATCTTCAGGCATTCTATCACACGAATGCAATAGAGCGTCGTCTACAGTATGAAGATGCCGAAACCCGGGTCGTTAGAGACAAAACATGTGGAATCGTACAAAGTTTTAACAATTCAAGTTTATATTGAAATTCCTTTTACAAATTTTCAACATTTTTTACCGGTACATTTCGAGCCCTGGATAAAAAATACAAAGACATACAACTAACATCTGTGGTGTGTGTGAACCGTCATTATCGGTCATTAAACAGTACTATATTGTGCAGACTGTATGTTTTGAAGGCTTTCATTTGTAATGTATCGATTTTTAATAAGCAAATGGTATCGAAAGAAACAATTTTGCTGTTAGTTTTATTAGGTAAAATTGCTGAATAAAATAAAACTTGCTGGCGTTGATATCTCAGTTGGTTTGTTGCTAGATGTGACACGTGTTTCGCTTCATTGAAAAGCATCTTCAAACCAACTGTATCGTAACGTTATGTATTACTAATGAATTCAATTCTAAATGACTCGGTGTGATTTTTCCTTTTTTACTAGACGTGGAATAGGTGTTCGAATCAAACAATATAGGTACAATTTGTTATAAAACAACTAATAATAAATAAGTGATTAATAGATGCTTTTCTTAGTGCTAGGGACATCATGGAACACAACGTGTTTCTGATTTAAGTTCCCAACGATTTCTACTTGTAGCTACTTCAAGACGAGGAGAGTTTCGACGTAATATGTTCGTTATGCGAGATAAAATAACAAATGCCCAGCGTTTTACGTTTTAAATTTTTCGACAACGTAACATTGTGTTGACATCAAGTGATAGTGGATTTTATGCAGAGTGTAAATTAAATTATGATGCTGTTAAATTAAAACTTATAAATTGTAAACCTGTATATTATGTGGTTAGCGAAAAAAAGAATAAATTAACCCTTGTTTTAAATATATTGTGCACTACTGTATTAAATCAGTTTCTGAATGGTTTTATTTTCAACGATACACACAAGAAAGATTTTCTTAGAATTTTTTTCTTTAGTTTTTTAACCAAATAATAAAATTCGCATAAAAAAAATTGACTTCATTGTAAACCAGTGGCGTAACACAAGAAATATGACAAAGTAAATTATTTAACGTGTTTTATTATGAAAGTTCACACTTCTTTGTAATGTTCGTCTACTGTCTGTTCAATTCCATACTATTGCATATATTCTTCAACAATTTCACGCCGTTAAATTTGACAAATATCTTTCTAGATAATGAAATAATCGGTACTAGAATATTCTTTCTTTCACTCAACAAGGAACGGGTTAAGGATATATATTATTTGTCTATAGTGATGAATTAAACAGACGCAGTATATTGATTGAATTGGCATTCACTTGGTAGAACTCCATTATAACACGGTGAAAAAATAGCAATATATTTTAGTTCTAAAATTTTTCTACAATATATAGTTGATAGCTATTTCGGCTCACGCCATCGTCAAGGCTATCTTAAACGTACATTTACTTATCTATACATAGCTGTGTAGAAAAGGTATACAATACATATTCTATTCTATTTTAACAACCTAGCTTATATCCTGCTAGCAATAAAACATCGATAGTTACGACGATGGCGTGAGCCGAAATAGCTATCAACTATATATTGTAGAAAAATTTTAGAACTAAAATATATTGCTATTTTTTCACATTCTCCTGAATATTAAAAAAAGCGTGTTTCGTAACGTTTTCGATATACACGATTCAACTGTGCCGTGTATATTTAAAAAATTTAAATTTGTCAATGTTTTGATGCATTATTATAAATTATAGCATCATCATTCGTGTTGAACGAGTGATTTATTGAATATTATAAATATTTACCACGAACGCCACTGCAATTTTCCACGCAAACCTCGATAGCAGAAGTAATTCATACAGTTTATAATCTCACACTATCAAATTACCGGCAAAATTATATTAAAGTCAGTTTTTTGTTACTCAAAGTGTGTTTTTGGAGGTATTGTAGAAAATAGGTCAACGGGTCAAACAATGTCTGATTCGTGAATCGATCTCGGCACAGGGCTGGGGGCAGACATTATCGGCCTTCAGATAGCCAACATTACAAGTGGATAATATTAGAAAATTGGCACGAATTTATTTTTGTTTTTTGTTGATACGCGGATACGTGTTGCATTCTTACCAACTAAGAAATAAAAAGACACAATCTAGGTCGCGTGAAAATTTTAATCATAGATAAAAATTAGCACGAAAAAGTCTTTTCATATTCTAGACTTTCTTTTTGATGATTTAATCATTCGATTCATAATGAAAAATATTAAATTTTAACCCTTTGAGGAGTATGGCCGTACATGTACGTCCAAATAATGTGATGTCTTTTATCAATTGCAAGTTTTTGTTCAATAAATATAATTTCTTCAGATATTCATGCTGCACACATCTGTCAATAATTTTTAGCAGTCGGGCTTACATTTTTTATTTGTTTCAAATGAATAAAAGAATTTTTCGAAAAAAAAATTCAAAGAAATTACACTTTTAATCATGTATCATAAAAATTACTGTCTGTTCAACCGCTTTCTTTCTAGGAATCAGTGTCATTATCGAACTATGTTTACTTAGACTGCAAATATTTTGAGCTCAAAGTAAAGTAATTGTTTCTAGAAAATTCATAGTGAATAAATTTATTTACATATATTACTATGCAATTCTCAATTGTACAACTTTATTTACTACTTGACATAATAATAAATATTCTTTCTAGATCGAACCACAAAAAAACCGCATAATTTTATATGAAGTGTAAAAAAAATATTTTAAATAAACCAAAAAACTTATTTCGTAAAAAAATAACTCACTACTCAACGGGTTAATTTTAAATAATGAAAACACATTTTTTAGTACTTATTTCCACAGTATATTTTTTGATCAGGACCGATTTCGCTCATCGCGAGCTAATGCTGAAATTCGCTGCTCACAATGTGCAAAACCGGTCCTGATCAAAAAATATATTCTGGAAATAAGTACTAAAAATGTATTTTTATTATATAAAATGTCATGCCTTTCCATCAAGAAGTGACAGTTAACTCCTTAAAATGATATATTTAAATTGACTAGCTTTTTGTATTTAAGGTATTCAATCGGTTAATTGAAATCAATGGGCTACTGGGATCGTATGAGGACGAACCGTAGAAAACAGCCCCACCGACTCGGCATTCATCTCACGGTATTCCCACAATAAATATGTCATTAGCACTCCGGAGACTTTTTCTGTTACTATTAACTTAATACTATTTAATATGGAACATGCGAAATGTGTACCGCGTAACACACAACTACCTCGATTATCAGGATTGGTCCAAAATAAACAAAAATACTACGAATTTGCTGATATGCAAGTGAAAAAGTTCGTCCAAGTACGTGATTCAATGAAATCCTAACATTTTGATCATTGCATTTTTTTTTGTGCAATTGTTCCAATGATAAGTCTTGTGTAAAATATGAGTCAGTAATCGTCGAAATTCGATACGCTTTGAATATTTGTTTCTTAAAAAACTTCATATTAAAAATTTTAATATTTATTTTTAATGTTACTAATATGTTAACGAAACGACGTCTTTATTTTTTTCGATTATCCGGATTTTTCCTTATCCAGACTATATTCATCCTCAATTAGTCCGGATAATCGAGGTTCTACTGTACTAAACAATATTAACACTTTACGGTCCGCGGACGCTACATTGGCGTCATTTTTGAGACAAACTTTGCACAATGTGGCGTCTTTGGATACGCGCAGCTATACTACCAAAAATTAATATGAATTTTAATTCTTACTTTCAAACTTTATCGATAGATGGATGAAGAATATACTCGAGGTCTAAAATCAAAATAGGAAAAAAATATTTCGGTATATTTATTTAGCGAAAATGTGCTGACCGTAAAGTGTTCTCTTCTCTTCCGATCATAATAACGGCGCCAAATTAAACCGGATGTAATTTAAAATAAAATAAATAATAATTTCCTATGCTTGTCTATTAATAATTGACGTGTACAAATTGAATACAAATAATATATTCTTGATGACGTCATTTGTCAGTTACTATGGTGCATTCTGCACATCAAATAATCAACAAATCGATGTTGTCTTACACAACTGATCGAGTAATAAATTTGTATCATGTATACATAGATAAATAAAGAATATATCGATTAATTTGAATTTGGAACAATAGACAATTAATGAATTTTTTCGTGCTGAGCCATATAAAATATTATATATTCCAACAGAGAATTTTACGTTTCCCGCAATTTAATAGTTTAATAATGGTTACGATCGGTGCAAAATATTATTAATAAAATTGTGAATATATATAGCGAATAAATGGTCGAGATTTTCTAATGAAATTTAAAAATCATTTCCATGGTACTCAAATATAATTTTTGTAGTACATATAATGGCGGATATGCAAATAGCCAACTAAAAAAAAATGTATTAACTAAAATAAAAAAAAAAAACATTCATGTGTTTAATATACAAAAACGAGGGCTGTCACAATGTTATAGTGATTAAATTGCGAATGTATCAAATTTACTTTTACGCGAAAAAAACATATTTTTAATTAAATGTAAGTAGCATCAACAATAATAAAAAAAAACATTTCAGTGAGATTTGAAATAAAAATATATATATTTTTAATATAATATATACAACTTTGTGTCTTAAACTCTTTAATCAAACACTGTAAAAAAACGCTATACCAATCAAATTTAAATCGTTGAAACTTTGTATGATTACACGTGTTTTGTCATTAATGACTCGGGTCTTGCCTTTCGGATCTTCAGACATTCCATCACACGGATGCAACATAGCTGAAGTTTTTGTCGTTATTGATAAAACATATGGAATCGTACAAAAGTTTCAACGATTCAAATTTAATTTTCAAATTCCACCAAGGACAATGTTTAAGGGTTCTGAATATGCAAGAATACTGTTTATTTGCACGCTACTCAAGCGGTTGACCCTCTGACTGCTAACTTCTCAAGTGTTGAGAAGGCTGATTTTTACTGTGTTGATAATTGGTACCCGAAAATATATAAATTAACTGTGATTAAAACCTTCTTGTACTCGCTATTTTTTGAGTTAATACATTACTTGATTTGTCCTGACAAACTCAATAAGGTTGTTTCAAACCAATATTATTCAATAAATTTTTGAACTTAGGTGTTGGAATATCCCTTAAAATACTCAACAGGGATCGAGTTATTAATAAAATAACAATTCAAACAATGCGACGTCTCACCACCTATTTCACAGTCTCTTAATAATCTTGACTCAAAGTCATTCATGACCATTTTTTTCAAATCATTATGGATCTATAACAATGACTCATAATAGCACCATGAATCTATTTTTAAAGCTTGTATATATAACATGCCCAAGTCGCGATCTACCTCATCACTTTTTAATCATTTTTAAACAAAATTAAAGTAAATCATATTAATAAGTGATTGTTAACATTTAATGTTTAAATTAAATTACATTATTTGTTTTAATATTTTATGATTTCCTATAAATTGTTTCTTAGTCCTTGAGCCCATGGTTTTTTATACCTGCTAACTTTAACTCAAATATTTTGTATAAATAGACTTGCTTGTAAATTGTACTCTATCGGTCGATAATGCTAACCGGTCCTGATCAAAAAAAAATGCAAAAATAAATACAACAAAATGTGTTTTCATTATGAAGATAAACCAAACAATCTGGTAAATAGCCAAATTCTCCACATTTTATATGGACATGGAATAATATAATTTATAGGATTAAATAAAAATGAAACAACATTCGTTAGAATTTATTCTTAAAAATAGTTTTGCTTATATTCAAATTAGAATCAAGGATGTAAAGGGCAGAAAATAGTCCCTCTACGGATATTTTTGGGTTGGCGGCAATGCTGTATCGGTCAACGCACAATATTTTATGATTTCTAGAAACCGCTCTATTGCCATTTAAACATTTAATTTACAGGCTCGGTAATTGTTTTCCCACTATTTTGAGTCCATCGCCAAATTCATTTTTAAATTTTGAAACAGTCCCTTTCGTCTGCAAATTGAGACTCAAACGAGAACGGTTTATTTCATATTATTAGTGATGGGATATTTTTCAAAATCGTCTTATGGAAAAAGTGGGAGTCGTTGTTTTTCACGACTCCGAATCTACCGCAGCTCTGGTTTCAATATTTATGTGCCCTTGATTTAGCATCTTTTGCCTAGCTTAGAAAATGTGTTGCTACTGTTCTAATAATCTACGATTAATGTATGATATATCAGTGATTTGACAAAAAAGAAAATCGACTTTGACATGACGATTGTTGTCTCTCAGGTCACATGGGTATACAACGGCTCGCAAAACACAGTTTAACCTTTAAACGCCCGTGCGTCGTTCGCAATAGAAGTAGCCTACCGCCCAAGCATTTTTTATGAAATATTCACGCGACCCGTAGCTGTTATAAAAATAATTATATCTCAAAACTAGTCATTCTATTTGTGTAAAATAAAAAGCATTATCAAAATAAAAGATTGCTTATAATTAAAAAATATGTTATACAATTACACATTCAATTTTAAGAATAATAATATCCCTGGAGGTTCTTGCACTCCGGTTGAGCCCAGTGTTTATCCAAATTTATCCTTTTAGGCAGTCCTCAAACGATAAATTTCTATGTATGAAAAAAATTGTATCGCCATTGAAATATATTGTATAGTGTCGATAAATCTGATAAATCTTATTACTGTACACTTAATATAACACAACGCATATCCCAAGAGTCGACCTTGTGTTGCAAATAATTATATTACTCATCATGACTAAAATATTTATCGAAACCGAAAATAAAATTATGAAACGGTATCTCATAGGCATTATTTACATAATCTAATATTCATATTTTGAATACTTTTCTCAAAAATAAGTGTAATCCGACAGCGAAATGCACCAAAATCACTGGTTCTGTAGAATACCACATGGCGTTTAAAAGTTAAACACACCACGGCTGTATACAATCGAGAGTTAATTTGTTAACTTTAGCTGCCTCACACGTGTTACCCACACAATAAGTTCGCGCGATAGCTCGCAATAATGATTATTGACAAAACACTCTTCATTTTCCACCGCCGCCATTTTTCAAACAACAAACAACTAAGTTCAAAGTCACGAGGCTATAATTGTGTTTCTGGAATAACTATTCTAGTTTTTATGACACAATGGCGATCGGATATGCTGATTATACAGTCGTCCAAAAGCTGAATTTTATTTTTTCCCTCTAAAATGAATACCTGTATTATAAATATCATAAATAATTTCTAGTAAATAGTTAAATACTCGTCAACATATATTCTTTTGAAAACAAAACATGTGGCGTACATTTTTGTAATTTTAGGCCCCTGAAAACTCTGAAATGGGCCCCGTTTGTCAGTGACTTTTTAGTCAGATGAAGTCCTCTATCTACTTTTTGCAAGATACTATGTGGAATTTCGACTTATGCCAATGCGCCAAATATTTTTAAAAAATAATTGAAAATTATCTCCACATACACACGTGTCAACGTTCGCAAATTATAATTGAAAAAATCCAAAATTTGGAGTGGGAGTTGTGTTTTTGGTAATGATCGGAGTCGTGTTTTTTTAAAGACTCCACAGTCCTGAAAAGTACAAATAGTAGCTCAAATTAACAATGACATCAAGATATCGAATCATATTTTTATAAACGTTTTTAATAGATATTTTTTCTTAAATAATTGCATACTGATTGCCTAACGTATGCAATGTATATGGAACCATTAACGCTTGAAATTTGACCCCATTGTATCATTATTCGGACAAACCGCAATAAATTGTTTTTTTAATAAATATCATAGTGTTAAATTTTATTTTCAGTCTTTCATGTCTTTTAATATTCATATTTTTTTAATATATAGTCTAATGTTAATTTAAAAAAAATATATATTGCATTGCACACGAGATCGTAAAGTAAAACATAATTTTAACTGAATGTCAAGTAACGTGTGAAACTTCAACTTCTGAAGAAATTTATTCTTTACGCGTTCATTAATTCATTATTTTAGGTAGATAGGTAAAGTGCGTGTCTGTTGCGATAAACAAAAGAAAATGATTAGGTGAGCTTTTTAATTTATTGCAAATCATTATATTATAATTAACATTCGTGTGCAGCATTACAAGGCCAACAACAGTGAAATAAGCTTTATGTCATAGTTTGCCTACCTTTTTCGGGTGGCGCCCCTTTTTTATAAAAGCCATGTACACAATCCCGACAACGCAATTGAAATTATTCAAATTTCAAGACATTATTAAAAATTGCTTTATAGTGAATATTTTTTTAGTTGACTGTATAAATTGGCGACCCGTCGCGACCCATAGGCTGGGAACCCGTGCTCTATATCCTAGTTTCTCAACCGGTTGTTCGCGGAGATTTTTGGGTGGTCTGTAATATAATATCATTTCGATAGACAATCGAATTCTATGTTGTATTTTATGGTTTTTTTTTTTTTGTTACTCTTTTAATATAATAAATTATTTTTATATCAGCATACGGTGATGCAAAATTAATTGTTTTTAATAAAAAATCAATTATATAAATATTTATTATTTTACTCCAATGTTGATGGTCCGCAAGACATTTTTGGATTTTTTGGTGGTCCGCAGGTGTAAAAATGATGAGGAACTATGCTCTATATCATTTTAATACGTCAACAAATGGCGCAAGAAATAATTCGTCATATATCCCATTGCATTCGAAATTGTTGAAAAAGCGACAGTTTTGAGCATTTTTAAAAGTAATACAGATAGGATATTTTAACATAATAATTTAAATAATATATTTTTTTAAGAATACTCAAATAATTTTCCATCTGACGGCGAAAACGTTTGATCAAAACATATAAAAACTAGGGCTGTGGAATCGTTAAAAAAACACGATTCCAACTCCACAGCTCTGGTAAAAACTGAACATTTTTTAAATCGTTATCTGCTGGACCGCTTACAGGATACCCCTACAGAGTAAAGGGATAGGTGTAAATCAAACTTTAAATGATTATCAGTAAACATCAAACTATTTGTATCTAAACCAAAATAAACATATATCTACAATAAAAAAAAAATTCACTGGCATTACTTAAATACCTTTGAGTATCAACGTACTGCAATCTGCACGTCTCAACACTTGAGACGTTAGCAGTCAGAAGGTTAATAAAAGATTTATTTGATATGCTTTTAGTAACATTTTTATTACGAAAAATAAATTGGTTATATCCACTGTAACATGAGTTGTTGAGTGGGAGTTTCAAATGACGAAGCAGATTATGTCATTTGACTATTTAGTACACTTGTTATTTTAACATTTGTATTGTGTTTTTTTTTATTCTTCAGTTATTATGATTCCATATTTAGATAATCAAGCATCATCGTTCAAAATAGTATAAGTGCATAGCTTATTCTAGAAGAACGGCATCACAGCACAGTGGGTGATGGATTAACGAACATAATCTGTTCTAAGAATATATTCGCTATCCGAATTTTCCGTTAACCGATCATCGATTAGTTTCACAGATATAATAAGTGGATTACAAAGATCGTTTTAGTTCGTTATCTGAATATGTATTCGTTATCCGATCATGCACTGTATTGCAATACACGTAATGGCCGCAGTGGCGGGTTACCCCATAAACGCAACAACCGCACTTTTGGGGCCTCGGAATCAGGCCCCAAGCGTAGCTTACATAATTTGTATCCAATACATTGAGCGAAACCGGTATTGATTATAATATATATTGTGTAAATGGTACTCAAAATGTGTTTTTATTGTTTAAAACATCATGCCTTTCAATCAAAATATGACAGTTAACCCTTTAAAAGTGATATTTTATTAAGTTTTAAATGTTTTTTTAAATGAAGCCTTTCACGTTACCCAATAATATGTGCTTTGAATTATACTGTGTCTGCTTAATTTATCAAAATTTAAAGACAGATAATATATCCTTAACCCGTTCCTTGCTTAGTGAAAAAAAGACTGTTCTAGTACCGTTTATTTAAAAAAATAATTGAGTAGTGTTGGTGTTGACCAAACCTTTATATATATATTTCAGTACAAAAATTATCATTGACACATGTAAATGAGTATTTAATAATTATTATTTAACTCTTAACGAACTTTTAATTATTATCTTTTTTGCAAATTAATGTTGATTTAATTATATGAAGTCTTTAACTGGTTCTATATCATAAACGCGATTGCCGAAACCGGCTTTTATCAATAATATAAAATTGCGAAAATAGTAATAAACAATACGTTTTATTATTTTAATATCGTGCTTTTTCGCCAATCAGTGACAGTTGAAATATTAAAGGTGGACAGTGTGATACTTTTAAATTTTGTCTATTGTTAAATATTCAATAGTATGTATGTTTATTTCCTTTTACAAAAAAACTGAGTGGATATTTAACAAAATACAAAATGCCAATTACCTTTTTACCTATAAATAAATGTATACTTGATACACTTTAAAATATACAAAAAATAAACGGCTAAACCACTGCAAAACAATTATTATTAATAGCGTGTGATTAAAAATGTATTGATTGATTTTAAATTATAAAATATGTAAACGATTAACAGTTTCTGTTGATATTTGTAATAGTATATCTTCTATGGTTGCCAGTCGTCCCGGTTTCAAGAATTTTATATCGGTATTTTATTTATAAATACAGATGGCTCTTACTATCAAACGGATGTTGGCGGATCACAACATAAGCAAATAGGATAAAGTTTTATAAGGCAGTAATCAAAAAGTGAAAAAATATTTAAATTAATGTTATACGTGTATTTAAAAAAAGGTAGTGCTTTGTCCTCCTTTTATACTTGATTAAAAAACGTATTTTTGACGTGACAATGAAACTGTATTTAATTCGAATTGTTACAACTGTGTTCGATTCCACATGTTTTGCCACTAACGACACGGGATTCGCCTTTCGGCACCTTCAGGCATTCTATCACACGAATACAACAGAACTTAAACTGAACAGACTTCATCAGTTCTGTTGCATCCGTGTGATTTTTTTAAAGGAATTTTTTTCAATTTGTTCAATTGAAATATCAAACTTAATTATTATTTGTTGCAAAACCCTTTTCAAGAATGACTCATTAAAAAGATTAATCGTTTATGAAAATTATCACAGGAAATTGTGTTAATTGTTATGAGATCAATATGTTTTAACTGCTATTTAGTTTTTACCTCGGGGTCTGTCTTTTCCTGTAATTAACACCTTTGATATATAGACGATGCTAACTGCTTATTGCCCGTCAGTTCTGTTGCATCCGTGTGATAGAACGCCTGAAGATTCCAAAAAGCGAAGCCCGGGTCGTTAGTGACAAAACATGTGGAATCGTATATAGTTGTAACAATTCAAATTTGATGTTAAAATTCCACCAAGCACCTTCAGTCGATATCATAAATTAGAAACTGTATTTCTTAACCGAAATAATAATTGAGTGAGGTGTAATGTGCACTAAAACAATATTAAACATAATTGACAAATGCGTTTCAAGAAAATCCTACAAATAGGCATCTATCGACTTATCAAATCAACATATACACTTAACTGGCCTATCATTGTATCTGTCACCCTACCCTCTGAAAAATTGAATAGTAAAGCAATTAACTAAATATTAGTGTCACATGTCACCTTCAACGTTCACCTACTGACAACAGAGGGCAGTAAAGTACTTACAAACGTTGACTGAAAAACCATTTATATCATTGCTTATGCGGTGGAGGGCAATTCAGAAACGTCCTAGGTTATGTTTTTGTAATATTAATGGGACATTGAACGGCAATTGACGTGCATGTGTTGCCAGAATTATTTTTAAATAAAATCAATACTTCATCGCCGACCTAGCTGGCTTGTAAGATTTGTCACACAACAACCCTGTTAGTGAATTAAAAAAAAAACATGAATACATTGTCTTACTTTCTGTTTGTGTCACTTGTCAATTTTATAATATCTATAGTACCAAAAATAAACGTATTTACAAATAAAGGCGGTTGGGGTTAAAAAAAAGTTTTTCCCTTAAATTTAAATTGTTACAATTTTGTGCGATTCCACATGGTTTGTCATTCATGGATTCATGGAAGACATGGGATTCGTCTTTCGGCATCTTCAGACTTTCGTTAGTGCCAAACCTTTGGAATCGTTAAAATTTTGACAATTCAAATTTGACATTGGAATTCCATGAAGCACCTTCAGTCGATATCATAAATTGAATTCTCCTAATTTTTTTTTTAAATTTCTTCTTTTCTACAAATAAATCAGATATAATTTATAATATCGACTGAAAGTGCTAGCTGGAATTTAAATATCAAATTTGAATTGTTGAAACTTTGTACGATTCCACATGTTTTGTCACCAACGACCCTGGTTTCGCTTTTCAGCATCTTCATCCATTCTATCACACGATGCAACATAACTGACAGTTCATCCATCTGATGGAATATCTGAAGATGCCGAAAGGCGAAACCCGAGTTGTTAGTGACAAACTATGTGGAATTGTATAATGTTTTCGCAATTCGAAAATCATACAATAAAATATCGATTATTCGTACTTAGATTATATGAATTTTCGATTGAGCATTTAATACGATACTAATGTCTTCATTTTATATTATTACGTATTTTTTAGATATAATCTATACATGCAGTCCCATGCCATCGTTTCACACAGTTTTTAATAATAGACGACGCCATTAGCGTGCTAGTTATTAATATGCAAGGGGAACAATAAAAAATTACCAGTTGCAAGCGCATTGCAGATGTAATAATATAAATGCAAAAATTAGCATCAAAGGTCAAAATTAAATTCGTTTGCCTTTTAAATCTAGTGCAAAGCTGATAAAATCCATTTATGTAAATGAATTATGCTAAAAACTTTCTTAAATTAAGTTTGTCATTCATTTGGCGCAAATGTATCAACCATTTAACTTAACCCATTCTCTACTGAGCCACAGAACGGATACCTGAACATGGGATTTTACAAATTAATTTAGGCACATGGTGAAAAAATACCAATGTATTTCAGTTCTACAAAATTTAAAGATATAGTAGATAGTTATTTCGGCTCATCCATCGTCAGAGCTATGTTTAAACGTTTTCCTATTTATATATAGAGTTTTTTTTGTACTAGTATGACTTAACGCTTTCACTGCTAATGTAAAATCCCATGTAAAACTGTCGTGGTGATATATAATATTTGAATTATAAAAATGTACTGCAAATTACTAATAATATGCATTATTTCAAAGAAAATACTTGCGACTGCCGGTAAATGCAAACAACTCGACCTCGGTACTTTTACGTCTTATATTACACTGATAAATCGGCGGCAAGTTCATACTGTAATGATTAGTTCACACATGTATTTATTTTAAATTACATTTTGGTTTTTTTAAATAGCTTTTATTCTATCCTTTTAAAATACATTTTTTTAAATATATCTTGATTTATGATTGTAAATATATTCTATGCATAGAAATTAAAAAATACTATATTATTCAAAAAGCAGTAATCGTTGCTCAAAATTCATTGAATCACTCAAAACCGAAAATTACCATAATCAAAAACTACTACATAAAATAATTCTTCTGCGCTATACGTTTCACAACGTTACATGTAAACTCAACTTTACTATGCAAAAAGTGTTATGCGCGGTAAAATCCAAAGGCGACGAAATCAGAAATGAATATTGGCGGCTAATAAAACAGTTGTATTATTTTTTTTTCGTTTCGGCAAAGAACATGTTAACAACTTCCTTCAAAACGATCGTTTTGTTTTTAAATAATTACATTTTTTATAATTGTTTATAATTGTCAATATCTCATCTCTCGCCAAAAACTATTTCCCACGTGATATAATTATTGATTGCCTACGCACTAATTCTGCGTTGATTTTTTTTTGTTGTCAATTCCTATTGATGTGATGGTAACTAACAGAGAATTGTTCAATAACAAATAAGCGATCCGTCGTTAAGTGGATTTCAAAGGAATAAGCAAACCGCAATAATGATTGGCGATATAACAACCCTATTCATCAACTCCAGTGGCGTGCGTATTTTTCTGTTTCGATTATGAGCTTTTTTTAATTGTATTGCAGGCAAGTTTGCTAGTAATCGATATAACTTTCGTATGTGATATCATCATCATCAGCCGGGGTCGATCCACTGCTGGATGAAGGCCTCCCCCTGCTTCCTCCATTCTTCTCGGTCCTTATATTTATAATATATTACATAGTAATAGACAAATCACGAATGACACTTGACACGAAATGTTGTCCGTAAACACAAATGAATACTTAAGTGATGATCTTTTTGATGGAAACACGTGATATTTTAAATAGTAAAACACGTTTTTTTAGTACTATTTCCACAATATATATTATGTTCAGGACCGGTTTCGCTCATCGTGAGCACTAAAAACTAAAAATGTGGGAACAATTTAAATAATATTGTACAATATTTTCTTTTTGAAATTTGAATAGTCACCAACGACCCGGATTTCGCCTTTCGGCATCTTCATGCATTCTATCACATGGGTGTAATAGAACTGACAAATAAAACATATGGAATCGTACAAAGTCGTAACAATATGTAATTTGATATTGAAATTCCATCAAGCACCTTCATAACTGAATATCGACCTATAATTTTTTTGAAGTTACTCATTAGTTTTATTTTTAATGTGCTTACTTTTACTATTTGATGAAAGGACATTATAATTTTATTTTTAAAAACAAATTTTTAGAAGTATCTTCATAATATATTAAATAATCAATACCTGTTTCACTCATAGCGGGCACTATCAACCATTTTTTAAATTTACCTTTTAAAAGCAATAAGACTTAAATTTGAATTGTAACAGCTTTGTATGATTCCACATGTTTTGTCACTAACGACCCGAGATTCGCCTTTCGTCAACTTCAGGCATTCTATCACACGGATGCAACAGAACTGAGAGTTCAGTCAGTGACAGTCAGATCTGTTGCATTCGTGTCAGCCTGACCGATGCCGAAAGGCGAAACCCGGGTCGGTAGTGACAAAACATTTAGAATCGTACAAAGTTGTAACAATCCAAATTTGATATTGAAATTCCATCAACCACCTTCTATCGATATCGTAAAATAAGACTTAAATTTGCAGTTTTTGTAACGTATCATATATATTTGTATCAGACGAATAAAAAATATGGTCCCGGGGAATCATAAATAATTAACGACACTCACCTGGTGTTCTTCCCGTCGACGGTGAGGGTGTGTCTGTGTACGACGTCGCGGCGCCGGTGGTGCTTGTCGACGCTCTGCTGTTCCACTGGGACACGATTCCCGTCTCTGCAATCATAAGTTTCATAAATAAAACATTCGCTAACACGATGTCGTCAACCATTGTGCCATGAATCGTGCAACAGTCAGTTTTATATTTTTAGTTATTTTATGATCACGACATATCCATCGAGGAATAATATAAAAATAAATTAATCCTAAATATATCATATTATTGATTGAATAGGAATTCACTTGGTAGAACTCCATTATAACACGGTGAAAAATATAGCAATGTATTTTAATTCTATTATACAAAATCATTTTTTGTTAAATATAGCTGATAGCTACAATATTTCGGCTCACACCATCGTCAGAACTATGCTTAAACGAACATTTTCTTATCTATATATAGCTGTGTATAAAAGGTACACAATACATCTTCTCGCCTGTTTTAACGACCTAGCTTGTTTCTTGGTCGCAATAAAACTAAATTTTAAAAATAAAAACAAAATAGCTATATTATATTTAAAAAAAATAATTGTGTAGAACTAAAATTTTATTTGTCATGTAGATGTCACCAGAAGTTTGTTTCTGGCGATAATTAAAATAATTAAATAATCCGGTGAAAAGATAGCAATATTTTTAGTTTTTTTTTTTTTTTAAATAATTGCTAATTTTCACCGTGTTGTAATGAAGTTCTACCAAGTAAATGACAATACAATCAATAAATTAAATAATCGATGGGAAAAAGATAGAATAGAATTAAGATATGATTAGTGAATGGCTAACCACACTCGCTATGTCCCGTTTCTTTTTAGTTTGGTTTAGTAAAGTGGGATTTTAAGGTTTAACATGAATGCTTTTTTCCATAATTTATGTCATCGTATATTTATATATGTTTCATGAAACTTCAATATCAAGTGTGAATTGTTGAATATCAGTACAATTCCACACGTTTTGTCACTAACGACACGGGTTTCGCCATTTGACATTTTCAGGTTTTTTTTTCACTTTTATTTTCGCTTATATTATATATAAACATATTTTTTTTGAAGTCAATTAAAAATATGAATTGTTTTGTCGCCTGGTATACCGGTGATATCAATACGAACGATATAAATCACATTGACAATATGACAACCGTCGTCGCGTATATGCGACACATTCTTACAAACAGGGCCTTGGGGTCGTTATTTAGGTCAATGTTGAGGTCGGAGTACGATTTTATAGAATATCCCAATTAACAATTTACCGGATTGGTTGGTTAATAATTTAATCCACTTAAAAAGGAAAAGAAGAAGAAAAAAACTGACAAAAATAATCTTTATTTAGTCGGACTCTAATTTATGATACCGACTGAAGGTGCTTGACGGAATTTCAATATCAAATTTGAGTTGTTAAAACTTTGTACGATTCCACATGTTTGGTCAATAACGACCCGGGTTTCACGTTTCGGCATCTTCAGGCATTATATCGCACGGATACAACAGAACTGACAAGTCATCGTCTGACCGTCAATTTGGTTCACTGAATCGTCAGTTCTGTTGCATCCGTATGACAGAATACCAGTAACAAAACACTTAGAATCGTACAAAGTTTTAATAATCCATATTAGTCGGAATCGTATTGTTGGTAAATGTCGGAATTGTGGTTTTGGTCGACAGCCCTGCTTATAAGTAATATACACGTGAATGTGATAATTTTAAACTGTCGTTTTGCATATTCAACATAATACACAAAAATATTATTGGTATGCCATATAAATGATTTTGGAAATTTTACGAACACTGATGTGCGTTTGTTATTCAAGTGGTTTATCTAGTTTTGAGACCCCCATATAAATAGGCCCCAAGCACGCGCCTCTTGTGTTAATTTAGTAATCCGCCACTGCACCCGTTGCTGCCATATTTGACATTTCGATAGCCATAAACCATATTCAGTTGATTTGTCTGTTTAAAATGGCGTCGATGTTGTCCTTTAATGAATTGCCCTGTGCAAAACTTTTGAAGGCAAAATTTTAGTTTGAAAACTTTCAATTCACCTATAATATACTATAAGAATATGTAGGCACCTAAATAATTCATTCGCTGCAAAGCAAAATGGCGAAGGAATAATAATTCATGTTGGCAATACTGATTGTGATTGATTATTCATTTTCGTAATGACAGTTGGCTCACGCGATGTATAGTGTGGGTGTTATTATTAACAATTTGCTTCATTGCAAGGAAACCTTTTACGATAATCACGATACTTAAATGAACGATTAATTAAAATGTAATCAAAACTATTTTTTAGCTGTTAAATGTTTGTTATTATATTTTATATACAATACAGTGGAACTACCGATGATTCGTTCTCCCATATCCCGGCCAAGTCCTGTGGAGTCGTTAAAAAACGACTTCGACTGCGATATTGATCAACAACACGACTTTGACTATAAAAGATTTAATTTTGTCATGTTTTTTTACCTACCCTTGATATATATATGTGCATTCAATGAACCTTTCCGGGAGTATAATAATTAATATTGTGAAAGCTATTGGGAGTGAGTTTTTTTAACATAGAAAATAAATATATTTTTTTTGTCATCAAATAATCTTATGAGAATATGTAAATAGTAAAAAAAATATTACTCTGTTCTGAAATGGTAAAATAATACACCTGGTTGTCCATAGATGGTATTATAATTCATACTTGAAGGATAAATACACCACTCACCCATAGAAATGTACTGTCGTATATGTACGACCATACTCCTCCAATCAAAAATCGCGCCGTCGTACATATATGACCAAACTCTTTTAAATGTTAAAAAAGATCAACCTAACAATCTAGAAATTTTTTCATTGAGATATTTTTCAAAATCGTCTAATCGAAAAGTCGATCGAGTCACTCGTTTTTCACGACTCCGACTCCGGCCAAAATACCACACTCCACAACCCTAGATAAAACGAAGAAAATCTAATATCCCTTAATTAATACTTAATACACAATAGAAAATTGTGTAAAAAGTTATCATAATAACCAAGTATGAAATAATATCATATATGTATATTTATATATGTAATTAGATAAAAATGATACATTATAATAAAATAGATTATTTTTCGATCAAATGTGTGATTCAACATGACATTTGGTTGCATTTTGTGAACAAAATCTTCTGGCCTACGTAATCTAACCCTACCGACCGGCATGGCGTTCATTCGGCATAACGTACACTCTACCTAATATTCATCTACCAATGCACTTTAAATATTTACGTTCTGTATTTTGCGGGTGTGCGGCGCACACCTAGCACACCCTGACACCCTGAATGTACAACCCTATATTATATTAATAATTTATTTCATAATCATCACGATTAGATAATTTACGATCACATTTATAAGGGAATAGTCACATTTTGAACCTCTCTGATTGACCCATATACTTTATGCATTTCGGTGACGTTTATTCGAACACCGGGAACGCGATAATGCGTGAAATTGAAAATATTTCAAAGAACTGTTTCTGAACAAATAATTCGTATAAAAATATGTTAGTTCATTTTTCACCTGTGCTATTTCATATATATGAAAGTAAATATAATGTATGCACATAATTAGCTCTGTAACAGTGGCTGTATTACTCACTAGGGTTTTTATTCATATGTCTAATTACTTTAAGGTGTTAACTGTCACTTCTTGATGGAAAGGCATGATATTTTAAATAATAAAAACACATTTTTTTTGTACTTATTTCCACAATATATTTTTTGATCAGGACCGGTTTCGCTCATCGCGAGCATTGTCAACTGATAGAATGCAATTTACAAACAAGTCTATTTGTACAAAACAAAAAATTAATTACGTTTTAAGTTAGCCTACAGTCGTATAGTTTTAAAAATCATATAACAGTTTATTGATTGAATTGGCATTCACTTGGTAGAGCTCCATTATAACACTTTTTTACTTTACATTATAACACCTTTTACTACACTGTATACTATTTTTTTTTTCATCGTGTCATATAACAGTATTGAAATCTGCGTTATCAACGACTGAGACTTCAGCATTTAAAAGGTTAACACGCTTTCTCTATTAGCTTAGATTTTGTTTGACGATATTTTAAAATAACTTACGACAGCGACTGAAGGTGCTTGATAGAATTTTAATATCAAATTTGAATTGTTTTAGTTGCGAACAATTGCACAAAATTTAATACTCGCGTCCCGCGTTTCACCTTTCGGCATATTCAGGCAGTCTACCAAACGGTGTAATTGAACTGACAGTCATTCAATATTTTGTCGTATATATGCAAGAGGAATTGTAAAAAATATAGACCCTAAATGTTTATCTGAGATAATTATGGACAATAGCACATTTAGAATTGTTACATTATCAATAAATCAAATTTTAATATAAAGAATTAAAGATTTTTTAAAAAAGTAAATCATCAGTGTTTGTCAAAATTTTGATTATTGCGAATAGGACCGAATTTGATACAAATAGTGTAATTTATAGATTATAATCATTCTTACCTCTCTGCACTTGGCTTCGTGGATAGAAAGTGACGCACTTCCAAACCTTCGTCCGCAATGCGAACACATCATTGGTACACCAGCGACAGCGGGTTCCGTCACTCTTACTTTGCATTCCTCGTTATTCGGCACTAGCACAGGTTCCTGATTCGTGGAACGCTCTGGATGAGCATGAAACCTTTCTGGGCGAGCAGCTCTCCCACAAGAATCACAAGGCGGCGCCAACGGGCGCCCGGTTGGACCTGTGAAAACTTCATCAGCCTTTCTGACACCTCTTCTATCTGCCACTCTAACATTCCAACCTCTTACAGATCCAAGTTTTAAAGGAGATCCGTCTCTCCCGGAGCTACTTTCAGAAGTGTATCCAATTCTTGTACCCTTTTTGGCCACCATTACAGCATCTTTAGTAGGAATTCTTCTCGAAACAATTGATACTCCAAGTACAGCATCTGTTATTTTTGATTCTTTCATTGATTTTGGCTTTACTGGGCGTACATTTTCGTCGTTTTCGTCTGAGTTATTGTTCACAAATCTTCTTTCTTGTTTTCCTGTGAGAGGAATCCTCATCAGACGATATATTGAGAGAAGTTCTTTACTCATTAACGACATGTCTATTTTCCCCAACAACGCGATGTCCAGAAGTCGCGGACGGTCTAGTGTGGCCGTAAGAGGTCTAGGGCGCCTTGGTCTTCGCCTTGTTTTAACGGCCGCCGAGTTCGTCTTTCCGTCATGGTTTCCTGGTTCTTCGAAGAACGTATTCATTTTAACCGTTAAGGCTTTGCGGACGCCGACTGGAGATCGGCAACTTCGAACTGCCACTACTGACGAGAAACTTTTGTTTCTCATCGTTTACCAGCTATTGCAAAATGATTCAAGTTTCACCCACACGAATATTATTGTAATAAACAGTTTTTTATGCAGTGTTTACGTCACCGTCTGATGATGTTCGCCGTGAATAATTTACCTTTATTTCTAAACTAAACAACACTTTAGATAAAATCATAAACAATTTGAAAAATATAACATTACTTATCTGTCAAAATCCTACCGCATTCAATTTTCAAACAAATAATGAATAATCAATTGGCGGTTGTTGACCAAGTAACCTAACTCCCACTGTATTTTAATAATGGAATCAAAAATAACGGGTCTTTGTTTTATTTACAGCAATTAAAATATAGTGTTTATCTATGCCCACATAGCAAATGAATGTTTATTGATTATTTTTCATTCGAGTAACGAAGTCTCGGGCGGACGATATTATACTAACAAACAACCAGCAAGTAGCCACTAATAGGTGGTAGATTTCACCCCCTTCGAGCGGGCGGGTCTCACATTCACAGGCGATCGCTTCGACTTGATAATGTGCCCGAGGGTAGGAAAACCCAAACACTAATAACACGCTTCTGAATTTACGTGCACAGGTATCAACTTAAAATCGATATATACATAGGTAGTAACGAGTTGAACTCGAGTGGTTATTACAACTACCGAAAAACATATTTGATTTATTGATGATATACAGGACACAATGTATGAGACACTGAGAATCAAAAACCGACAATCCACAAGAAAAAAAATGTACAAATTGATATGTTTAATTACTTGACAAAAACTGTTTGTGCTTTTAATGATATGCAGAATCCAATAAGTAAATTTTTTTAATCAATTACTGATATGTCCAATATTTCTATTTATTTGCGATAAGTAGTAGAATGAATACTAGTTAAATGTATCGTTTTCTGAATTAAATTATATTATAATTTCTATCCATCAAACTATTGATTTTGATGAAACACAAAAACGTCATTTACTTAAAATATCGATAAGTAGACATATCGATATTTGTCTTTAAATGCTTCTTACGTGCATATGCTAAAAAAATTGTCTAAAATGATTTTTTTTTAATTTTGTCATTTTCGTCATATGCAGAAGAAACTGTTTTTAAATCAATTAACAATAGCTTTACAAAGAAATTTAGAGATCATCTGCGTCCAAATAAGTCATGAAAGACCTTCAGTATGAAAATAGATCGAAGGTGGGTTAAATTATAATTAAAAACTAGTTGCATATTTATGTTTCTATTAAATATAAAAATATGGCATAGAAGAGAATATAATGTCGTAAACCCATATTGCCGTGTGATGTATTGCCACCAACATAATAATATTCTCCATACAAATATATCAATGTTTTTTATTTTTATATGTTTTGTATTTATAAATACCTATTTTTAAATTTTGTTATTTTATTAAAATTTATTTTGTGATAATTTTCAATAATATTTTCAGAATATGTAAGAGTTTTCCGTACTGGCGAGTATATTTTGAAATGTTACATCACTAGTAGTCTATGGTAGACGTCAAAATCAAAACAGGACTGGAGCACATCTTCGGTCATATTTTTACCAGCAGTCGTTGGTGCTGCTCTAATTAAAAACTAAAAAGTGAAATAAAAAAAATGGCATTGTTTCTAAAAAACGCCTTGGGGCTCGTCACCTCGGCGAGTAAGTCCGCCGCCGTGAATATGAGGGCACCGATTTTCCAGCAAATAGCTCGCAAGACCGACGCGGCAGCCGAGCCCGTCGTGGAAACCAGACCCACCGTGAGGAAGTCGGACGCTCTGCAGAGAAGCCAGCTGAAAGATTTCGGCAAATACGTCGCGGAGTGTCTTCCTAAGTACGTGCAGAAGATCCAATTGACTGCGGGAGACGAGCTGGAAGTTCTCGTACCTCCAGAAGGTATTCTGCCAGTTCTGCAGTTCTTGAAAGATCACCACAACTCCCAGTTCGCAAATCTGATTGACATCGGAGGTATGGACGTCCCTAGCAGAAAGTATCGCTTTGAAATCATCTATAATTTACTGAGTCTTAGATTTAATTCAAGAATTCGTGTCAAGACTTATACTGACGAGCTATCCCCTATTGAAACTTGCAACGACATCTATAAGGCGGCGAATTGGTACGAGAGAGAAATCTGGGACATGTACGGAGTTTTCTTTGCCAACCATCCTGATTTGAGGAGGATTCTTACCGATTATGGTTTCGAAGGGCATCCATTCAGGAAAGATTTCCCCCTTAGCGGATACGTAGAAGTACGCTACGACGACGAGAAGAAACGCGTCGTCGTTGAGCCACTTGAACTCGCTCAAGAGTTTCGACGATTCGAACTGAACGCTCCATGGGAACAGTTCCCTAACTTCCGTGCAGCGCCACCTGCTTCTGAAGAAGTTCCAATCAACGAGCCTGCTGAGAAGAAAGCTTAAGCGTATTTCAAATTTAGGTAAGGCGTTTTCAAAATACTCTATTGCTAGGTCAATACTTTCATCTCATTATAAATATAAATTGCTTACACAATTAAGAGTAGTGTCCGGTGCATGATCAACATAATAGGCTTCAGTTATGGTGCTCACGAGTTCACATTCCAACGACTATTGATTTATATGTGAAGACATTTAAAATATCATGAGTGATCAATCAGCTAACCACTATTACTGTCGTACACCTTTCTTTCTATTAATGCTGACTAATAAACTGTAATTGTAGAAAAAAAAATCTATGCAATACCTCTATTTACCAGTTTCTGGTTTATTCTTTTCCTTAATTTAATTTTGAAAAAATACACACACATATATATATATATAGCACATCACTCAAATCAAATACCCATAAATATTTCATTATTTTAAACTTACACCTTTTTTATAAAGTTTTGATGTTTTCAATATTTTTTGTTACTGCAACGAATTTTGATATAAAAATTTCCTATTTGTCTATTATGATTTCGTCTAAGGAATGTCTTCTTGCAACATATTCTTTGTATTAATATACAAAGTCACGAGTGTTAGTGTGTAAAACCAGGAAACGGTTAAGTAGCCACATGTCCAAAATTGTGAATAGTCTTACAAGCCCAGCGTATATAGCTAGCTTTAACTTTATTAAGCTGTCACTCCGACCTCACTTTTTATTTACATTAAAAAAAATATAAACATCCAACAAAGATTGAACAGACTATATTTATCATTTCATTAATAACCTGTACCCAGCCTAGGATAAAATACTTTACCACTGTTTGTTCGTCTTTTGAGATGACCACACCGCATGTATACGAATTTAGCTAATCTACCATAAGTGCAATTAGGTGCTATATCTGTAAAAGACAATTCAGTGCTGTTTCATCAATTATACAGTAACCTGCTGTCTTTTCTAAAATATTTGTCTCTATGAGTACAACAAAAGTAATTATTTTACTGATTGAATTGGCATTCACTTGGTAGAACTCCAATATAACACGGTGAAAAAGATAGCAATGTATTTTAGTTCTACAAAACTATTTTCAACAAATATAGTTGATAGCTATTTCGGCTCACGCCATCGTCAGAACTCTTATCTCTAATTATTTCACTTCTATACTATTTTAATTTAATGATTTAATATTTTGATTTCAATAAGGATTTTTAAAGATTTTCAAATAATAACTAAATCACATTTCATTCATGCGAAATTTGCATCCAATTTTGTGTATAACAAGGCCTGTATCAGCATTATTTCTTATTTATCAATAAACATGATTTATTCAATTCTTGAATTATTCGAAGTTATTATTGACATCGTCAACTTGATTAATTGAATTGGCATTTACTGGGCAGAACTCAATTATAATACAGTAAAAAATAGCAATGTATTTTATTTCTACAAAAAATATAAGGCATATAGTCAATTGCTATTTCGGCTTATGCCTTTTATTGTTCTGACGAGAGTTTAAGCTGGAATAGCTAGCGACTATACACCTTATAATTTTTATTGAATTAAAATACATTATTTTTTCGACTCTTAAAAAAAACACAACAACTCCTCAAGTTTGATTATATTGCATAACATGACATCTGTACTGATGGGTAATCCAATAAATATATTCATGTCGATTCCGATTGTCAAAACATCTTTATTTTATTTTTTTCAGGAAGAATGCTTGACCATCAGAGAATCCTTTTAATATTGTAAATATAAAAATAGTTCAATAAAAATCACATGTTATGGAAACCATTTTGTTTAATTAAATCGTTGATTTAATATTATTATTTTATTAGTGAAGGAGGCACAGAGACAAAATAAACATAATAAATAATATCATCCAAATAAGAATAGAAGAAAACTGATTCATCTGCGGTAGCGATATCTCTTGAAATGGAACCAGAGCTGGAATATGTTGTTCTGGAATTGGCATCTGAAACCTCGCTTATACGAATACTCCCATTCTCGGTTCACTATCTTGAAGGCGATGTCTTCGTACGGCGGCCCAGCATGGAATCGCAGAACGCCAAAGTCTGGATTGTCTGGACACGGTTTCTAAAAAAAAAAAAAATACAAACCACATTAACCCTCGAACCTGAATGATGATGGTGACGGAAAAATCCCAGGGAAAGACTGTCCATCGTCTATTTAGAATAGCTAAAGTTCACTATTCTTTTTTTTAATTAGATTAAAATTTACTTTCCTTTAATTACCCTTATGTACGATAACAAAACGTTAAAATAGAAAGTTATTAATTAATTTTACTATACTATGTTATCTGATATTTTACCCCATCAAATCCCACATTGAAACATTGTATGATTCTGCATGTTTTGTCACTCATGACCCGGGTTTTATATTTCAGTATTTTCAGGCATTTTATCACATGGATGCAACACAACTGACGAGTCAGTCATGGAATGTTAGTGACAATACGTGTGGAATCGTACAAAGATTCAATTCAAATTTGTTATTGAAGTTCCATCAAGCACCCTCAGTCGATATCATAAAGTATAATTTATGATATCGACTGAAGGTGCTTGATGGAATTTCAATATCAAATTTGATTTGTTACAATTTTGTACAGAAATTTTGAAAGACCGAACGGTCTGTTCTGTTGCATCTATGTGATAGCATGCCTGAAGATGCCGAAAGGTGAAACCCGGGTCGCTAGTGACAAAAGATGTGGAATCGTACAAAATTATAACAATTCAAATCATAAAGTATGTCTTTAACCAAAATTTTGTGAACATCTCTTATTACAAATCATTATACTGTAGTGGTTGTAAGATTATCTGTTCAAATTTGAATGTCATTATTATTAAATCAGTATTTCTTAAAATTAATTCATATATAAATTTACCTCGTAGACTAATGGTCTTTATTTTTCAGAAGTCATCTTATGTACGTAAACAACATAAATTATAAACTGACTACCAGTCTGAGTGTATCGGTGTATATCTAAAACCTAGGACGCCAGAAGGCGAAACATTGAATGATTTAAATAAGCGTTGCATTGAATCAAATCACTAACCAATGAAAATTGCGGTGTCGAGTTCTTATCGATGAGGTCCGGATAGAATATGTTGAACTTGTAGCCCTGGACAATCTTCGGTGGTGGATTATCCATATCATAATGGGTCTGATTGTATTTGTTCCATTCGAAACCGGTATGAACTCTGCAAAAGAAGAATACGTCACAATTGGAGTATATATCAATATGATACGTCGTACAGTCGTCAACATCATTAGTTTCCGTGATAAATCTCACAGGTTTAAATTTCAGTACAAGCAGCGTTTTTTCAATGAATTTATATACTCTATTCGAAGGCATCCATATTTTCAAAAATTACCTGTAATTCAAAATTTTGAAAAAAACTGACATAGCAGTTAGCTAACTACTAGTATTGTTGTACTCTTATTCTTTCTATTCCTCCTCTATTTAAAATAGAGCATGAATCAGATCAGTTGATAATGCTAGTGATGAGCGAAACAGGTCCTGATGATAAAATATATTGCAGAAATAAGTACTAAAAATGTGTTTTTATTATTTAAAATATCATGGCTCTCCATCAAGAGGTGACAACAAACGCCTTAAAAGAGAGCATGATGAAAAGTTCTCTTTGGAAAAACTTCCGTTAACTCTTTCAGTGCCTAGATCATAAAAATATTTCATTAACAACCCACGCTTTTTCAAAATATTGAATATACTAGAAAATTTTTGAATGTCGTGCTGCATAACACTTCAATATTGCTCACATCGAGCACTCCATTCACGCATCAGTGCGAGGCAATGGACTGGTTAACTCATTCCCTACTGAGCCGTTTCATGGATATTTCAACACCTAGACTTCAAAAATTTATTGAATAATATTAGTTTGAAACAATCTTATTGAGTTTGTCAGGACAAATCAAGCAATGCATTAACTCAAAAATTAGTGAGTACAAGAAGGTTTCTACCACTTTTAATTCATATATTTTTGGGTATCATCTATCAACACAGTAAAATCAGCCATCTCAACAGTTGAGATGTTAGCAGTCAGAGGGTTAACCTACCTCCATTAGGAAGCTATATCTAGTTCTGTATTCAACTAACGATATATATATAAAAACATAGTTCATGTTATGTACCTGTTAAAGTATCTAGGCTTCCTGGGTCGATACTTGTCAGACCACAGGTATAGATGATCAGGCAGTGTTGCCTCGACACTGAAACGTGCTTCGTCTGCAGCCATATCTCGCCTCGCTTCTCTTTCCAACGCGGCAACACCTTCATTATCTGCTTGTCTCTCATCGGTAGTCTGCAAGAAGAACAAAATCAATTTAGCAATATTACAAGTGAGAAGGTATTTATGAGTTGAGCCTAATTTAATTTAATTTTATACGTGACATGGAAAATATTGTTGGAAGGTAAAAACATAATATTTTTGTGTAGAACAAACTATTGGATATTATCTGGACAAATTCAGGATATTTCTGAACCATATAATAATTAGTATAACTTAAATAAAAAATTAATTAAATGATAAAAAGTTCTACCTTGGGATTAGTATTCAGTATGGTAGCCCTCAAGAATGTTATCTTCTCATCATCGTGAGTTGGATCAGTTAACAATGTTCCCGGCTCCAAGCGAGTCGGCGACAGCAATGTGGGACTGTAGCGACCTCTCTCATACAGCTTCAAGTACTCCGATGTCATATCGGTTTCCTCAGATACCCATCTGAAAAAAAAAGTATTGCATATAATTTACAGTACACTGCGTAAACATATATATGACCAATTCGATTAGCTGCTTGTTAGCTCGATCCCTGGTGAGCAGTTTAAAGGATATTTCAACACCTAAACTTTAAAAATTTCTTGATTTAAAACAATCTTATTGAATTTGTCAGGGCAAATCAAGCAACGCATTGATTCAAGAACAAGCAAGTACAAGAAGGTTTTAACCACTGTTAATTCATATATTTTCAGATATCAACTATCAACACAGTAAAATCAGGAGTTGAGACGTTAGCAGTCAGAGGGTTAACCAAGCAGTCGGCAACATGAAATAATTTAATTGTTTCCGTTAGTCAGTTCTGTTGTATCTGTTTGATAAAATATGCTGAAAGGCGAAATCTAAATTGTTAGTGACAAAACACGTGGAATCGTATAAAGCTTCAACGAATAAAATTAGTTATTTTAAACTTCAAAAAAATCAAAAGTGCGTCCACAATTTCTTCACTAAAATGCGATGTCATTCATCGATAACACACATCAATGATTTTCAAGGAATCTAAGAACCTAAACAGGACTTTTGTTTTATTTACTTGCAGATTAAATATTATTGGCCAGCATTGCATACAAATTACGCACCGTAAACTATTCTCTGTTGTATCAAGATTCATTGATAATCTTAAAGTTTTGATAAAAAAAATTTCAAGCTATATAACTCAATGGGAAAATTACTCACTCTTCCTCAGTATCCCCTTCTTCCTTTGGTTCAGCAGGAGAACCCGCCGGTTTAACTTCGGCGCTAGTGCCTGGCTTTTCATCGTCTGAAGGTACAGGCGGTGGTGGTGTAGGCTCATCAACAACTTCTACCTTGGGAGCGATTCCTTCAGCAGGCGGAGCCACGCCTTGCTCTTCTTTGAGAAGTTGAAGTTTCCTTCGAAGGTTTTGTTGATGACGGTCCCGTAACCTGGCTCGAGCCATATGAGCTGAAGAAAAAAGTCATAATTTTCATCAGTATTTCAACTATTTCCTGCTGAATTGCGTTGAGGATATCCCAATACGGAACATTTCAAAAAATAATTCAGTACAGTCAGTGTTATTACACAAACTTATTTAGATTATCAAGAATGATTATTACTACATTTCATTACAAAAATTATCTCATACATGAGTCATTGTCAGTTTTGTTGCATCCGTGTGATAAAATGTTTGAAAATGCCAAAAGGTGAAACCAGAGTAACATGGTGGAAAAAATAGCAATGTATTTTAGTTCTACAAATTGTTTTATAAGATATAGTCGATAGCTATTTCGGTTCACGCCATCGTCGAAACTACTACTAAAGTTCCGATGATGGCGTGAGCCGAAATAGCTATCAACTATATTTTCACCATGTTATAATGGAGTTCTACCAAATAAATGCCAACTCAATCAATTAACCAATGAAACCAGAGTCGTTACTGACAAGACATGTGGAATCATACAAAATTCAAGTTCAATTCAAATTAAATTTTATAAATGCGTGTTTTAACACTACTAACACTCAATTTGCCGTCAAAACAGTAGAAATGTTAGCATTCAGTGGGTTAATGTAATTTGAATTGAACTATTGGTAAAATTAACAACCTATTTTTCTATTCAGTTTTAGCATCAACAAGTTCCGTATCCCAAAATGGACAATTATATAAATTGATGTTTTAATAGATTTATGTTCATACAACTTGTTGTGCTCTCTGAAACAGAGAGGTCTAGCGAAAGAATAAGAAATACTCATATTGTACTCATTGGAATCCTATGCTGCAAATTGGAACCAGACTTGATGGTTGAAAAAGATTACCAAGGTATAGTACTTCACATTCGGTGAAAATAAATAAAGTCTTGACTTTGAATTGCCACAAAATTTAACATATATATATATATATTAGAATGATCGATACCAAGGAATATAAAAAAAAAATAGTCCAATTTCCATTACCTTTCAATTGCGAAAGAAGCGACTCCCAATATCCGATATCCACACCATCTCTTCGACCCCGAATCTTCTCCTCAATCTGCTGCTGCAAAGCCTCCAGCTGTACTCCGGTCTTGCCTTTAAATACCTGCAACCATAACCAATGCAAGTTAAATATTTCAATTTTACTCATTTTTATCATTCTAACGAATAAACAATTATTACCAAATATTCTCAATAAATCCCAATTCTTTGTTTTTCAAACATATATGAAAAAACAATCAAGCTAGCATCTTAGCTTTTATTATCGGAAGGATTTAAGTTAAAATAATTTATAAGATGTAAGCAAAACATGGGACAAAAATGAACACTGCTGATTCGGTGTATTGACTGGGCTGTCTGTTTATAGGTGCTCAGTACTACATAAGCCATCAGTGTAAACATTACTAACTTACATCATTAGTACAAGATGAAATTTACACATCCGTAGTCTTATGAGTGGAATGACAATTTGACGGAAAAACAATGGACCATGATAAAATTTGTGAAGGGACTGCAATAGCAGTCGAATGGAAACAACCTGTTTTCCTCTTTCCTGCAGCATTTGTAGACTCCAACCTTCACTATCTTATTTTAAATATCAAAAACACATTTTAATACTTATTTCTACAATATATTTTATGAACAGGATCAGTTTCACTCATTGTGAGAATTTTCAACGGAATTATATATTGTGGAAATAAGTACTTAAAAATCTGTTTTTATTATTTAAAATATCATGCCTTTCCATCAAGAAATGACAGTTATAAACACCTTAAAACTTAGAGGTGTGAAATTAACACCTTTTATGATATCGACTGAAGGTGCTTGATAGAATTTCAATATAAAATTTGAATTGTTACAACTTTGTATGATTCCACATGTTTTCTCACTAACGACCCTGTCAGTTCTGTTGCATCCGTGTGATAGAATGCCTGAAGATGCCGAATGGAGAAACCCGGGTAATATGTGACAAAACATGTGGAATCGTACAAAGTTGTAACAATTCAAATTTAGTCAACACCTTCACTACCTTACCTGAGTAACGTCTTGTGCAACAGCATGATGAATGCCATCTCTCCGTTGGACTTCGCCAGCTTCTGCCAACGTGCCGGACGCTCCCTCGGCTCGCCGAAGTTTTTCCAACTCGTCTTGGACGATGATCGTTATATCAGACCAATAAGATAAGTTTGCATCATTTTCCAATTCTTTGTAAACCTGTAAAAATTTAACGATTGATAAAAATAATTGGCCCCCACATTTGATTTATCTAATATTAAATCCAACAGAGCAAAAATTATTCTTACTTTAATGTCTTCGAGCAGGTCTTCGAGATCAGCTGCATGCAGTCCGTTGAGATAAGTATACGGCTCGTGCATTTCTACCGCATCTACCTCTCCCTCCGCACTCACATACCATGCCAATAAATCTATCGCCTTGGCTGCAAAGAAAACATTTTATTGATTGAATTGCCATTTACTTGGTAGAACTCCATTACAACACGGTGAAAAAATAGCAGTGTATTTAGCTCTACAAAATTTTTAATTTTTCATCAGAACTATGTCTAAATGTACATTTACTTATCTATTATATATATAGTATGTATATCTCTATAAAAGGTACACAATACATCTTCTCTTCTGTTTTAACAACTTATCTTATATCCTGTTAGCAATAAAACGAATGTTTAAATGAAGCTAAACAGGCGGCAATTTCAATAAGCTTAAATATTGGCCGGAGATGATTTACTACAGAAATGCATTAGCCCTTCGCAATGGTATGAGGAGCGTCGAAAGACTTATATTTGTCTGTTCGTTTAAAATTTCGTGTGACAATTTATCATTCAGCTATACAACTCCATTTTGTTAAATGAATGTTCATTACCAAACCTTTTCCATAACTCACATAACAGCTATTTCAATGACTTTAAGAATGGAATCAAATAAATACAATTAGATTTTTCATTGTGAAATTGATAAAGAATTAAAAAGTGTCACACTAAAATGCAAAGAGCTAACAAATTAATATAAATTGAATTCCTATATTATATTTAATACTACAGTTACTTGCCAATTTGAAATAAGTAGGTATATCTAAGTCTAAAATTATCCAATCGCATTTTAATAGTCGATTATTATTTGTTGTAGAATCCTGTCATCAAAGACTCATTAACAGTATTTAGAGTAAATAAAATTTATCACAGCAATTTATTGTACTGTTTAAATCCTAGCCTTAGGGTCTGTTTTTCTTTTGTAATTAATTCTTCCGGCTTATAACCAATGCAAACTATTTGTTATGTGTCAGTTCTGTTGCTTCCATGTGGGGCCATTAGTGACAAAACATGCCGAATTATACAAAGTTTCAACAATTCAAATTTAAATTAAAATCCAATTATATTTGATATTGTAAAAAATACATTTCAATGACTTGCCTCCAGATTGGTGGAATTCTAGTAATGATAGAGAAATTAATATTGCTTCTCTGGCAGCTTTCGAGTGCAAACAGTTATAAAACATACCTTTTTTCAATTCTGATAGTTTTGTAATGAAAAATGATTTTTTCACAATTCTATGGTGTAAATAAGAAGATATTTACCTCTGCCATCTTGTATGCGTATATGTGTCCTTAATCTTGCTTGTTTGAGGTGAAAAGCATCCTCGAGTGCGCGCCAATGCCTCCATTCGGCGGCCTCTCGTCCTCGTTGAAGAGCTAATGCTTCTTCTTCCCTTGCTTCCCTTTCTGCTTCACGCTCTACTCGACGCTTTTTCACCTGCAAACAGTACAGATATATGTATTCTAACAGTTAACTAATCTTCATTAAATAAATTTAATCTTTCCCACGCGAAGGTCTCAAGGTATAAGACGCTAGCTTTAAAACATCAGTAATACAGGCAGTCTTTTGCATACAGGACTGATTTTGGTTTCAAAATATCGCCTAATTTGTCCTGCTACAGCCACCTTCATACACTTGACAAAAGTATTAAGCTTAAATGTTTAAAACATCGATTTTTCGAACACTAAAAATTTATCGCAATCTTGGCAACAAACCAGTTTGAAACTACGTGCCTAACTTTGCATGGAATTTTGCACCAATATCACGGCATCGCAATGTGACACTCCATGACACGTGACAGTAATGACAATTAACGAGTGAGTTATTTGGTGGGGATATATTTGTTATAGTGATTGTGACAACATAGGACATTTGTTTGCGTTTTTTAATGTTGTGAAACATTCCTAATGCATCTGGCTTCTATAAAAGCCAGCCCAATTATTTTTTATTGCTCTATTTATGACTATGTGGAAAGAAAGGACAAATTTTATTTGTATGAAAAATAGCCGTGTGAAACGGGTTAAATGAAAATTAATACATATTTGCTATGCTCTAGTATGTATTCAGCTTTACCTTTTCCAACTCAATCTTGTTATCAAACTGCTTCTGCCGACTGCGAGCATCTAACTGGTCCCTGGTAGCCTCGGCCAATCCTTCCCTAGCCAGTTTTTTCGACCACACAAAGGTTTGTGTGAGAGCAGCATCACCGAACGGATTATCTTGATTGGTATAGTGTTGATACTCTCCGTCCCATCCCATCCTCTCGCGTCTACGCCGCTCCTTTTCTCGCTTCTCTCCCAGACGACGAGCTCTGAAAAGTAACACAATAACAGCCATTAACTTGATGCCTACGGTGTGCACAAATTTGTGTGTTTCAACTTCATATATAAAAAAACGCATGTCAAACTCCTTGCTCCTCCTTATATTTTCTATTACATATTATCATGTTTATCGAAACAAAGATCATTTTACACATCTGATGGCACTTCACAGTTGTATTTTGAACTATATTGATGTAATTTAAGTTGATTAATTAGTGCGGAGTTCTTCCTTTGTCTCGATTATTTATCACCCGCAGCAAGTCACATTTTTTTTAAAATCATAGCCGTAAGACATGTTAACAAACTGAAAAGGTAAGTTCCAAAAATACTGTTTACATTTTATAAACCTAACAAATCTATTGCATACCTTTTTTCTTCTGGCGTTTCATTTGCCTTCATAGATTCCTTTTGATTTTTCCTCTCTTGCACTTGTCGTAATCTTTCATCTTGCAAACGCTGTAACAGTTTCAATTCGGCTTCCTCTGCACTATCGTCATCGGAGTTTGAGGATTTTGACGATGAACTTGAGCTTTTCCGTTTTTTTTTACTTTTTTTCCGCTTACTTGAATTACTACGCTCTCTTCTTTGCGTCTTATCCTTTGAAGATTTTGACGACTTTTTACTTTTATGTTTACCGTCATCTGAACTGTTGCTAGATGACCGTTTTAGCGCGTGACGGCTTCGGGATTCGCTTTTAGGAACATATTCATTCTTTGATCTTTCGTTCCTATCGCGGTCTCTGTGTTTATCTGTCCGATCTTCGCGACGGTGATCTCTCTGCATCGAGGAATGCTTAGAAGACCTAAAATTAATAACAGTGGATTATTTTGAAGTTTGAAATGCTCAATGAATAAGAGTTTCTATAAATATATGTTTATATCATCAATACACTTACATTTAAAAACGTTTATGCCTTGGTTCAATCGATTATTTACATGTATCAAATTGTTTGATGCAGAATACGACACAAAATGACAGCTTTGACATAATTAACCTAAAAAATCATAGACAGTCACAAATTATACACTATAATATAGTGACTATAGACAAAGTATATTGTGCGATAATATATACCATAGACTATAAAACTTTTATTATAGAAATTTACATCAATATTATAACAACTGATAACGACTCACTGGTGTGTCTTCTTCCTACTATTTTATTTATCTGTAGTTGTTAAAAAAACAAACCAACTAAAAATCAAAAGAATTGGTTTCGAAATTGTCTTATAATAATTATTTGTAGTTTTTTAAGGTATCGATTAAGGTTTATGTTTTTTTTTTAAGACACAAGTTTTTTTTAAGGTTATTGATTGAATTGACATTTACTAGTAGGATAGTTCTGATGAGGACACAATCCGGAATGGCTATCAACCATATACCTTATAAATGTTGTAACACTGAATTCATTGTTATTTTTTCACTGGGTTTTTTAGATTATGTTAAGTGTCTCAAATTGAAATATTCAATTCATAAACAAGTGTAGTCAATTGGTATAAGCAATCTGTTCAAAAGCTATTTATTATTATAGTTATGGCACATTTCAAGCGACAAAATGTGAGGTTTTTTTATGAAAGCTTCAGCAATTTGTCCCCAAACGACTAGTTAAATAAATTGTCAGTAGTAAAGGTTCCTATCTATATCAAATAACTATTATTATCTGCAATCTTAAAATACACCCAGACATTGTTATTTAAGTTTTATATTAATTTGAAAATGTCAGATGACACATGCTAAAATTCATTGAATAATTTTGTACCGCTCGTAAAATAAATTTCAAAAACTGAATTTAATTATATCATAATTTATTGAATGCACACTATCATAACAGTCTCAAAATTATAGGGGGCCATGGCACCACTCACACTCAATGATTATTCATAAATGTATAAAAAGGGATTGAAACAAGAGTGTATTTAAAATTAAACTTAAAGATTGGAAAGAAATGAAAACTTATTTTAGTTAAAAATTACATTTATTGTTTTCATTGGCATTTAAATGGCAGAACTCCATTGGTAAATCTCCGTACAGTATCTGGGTTTACTAAAACCCAGATTAACTCATACTTTGAGAAATGCATAAAATCAAAGTCTTGCATTTTATACTTCATTGGTGCAATAGGATACTAGGGTGTTGAAACAGAAGAGAAAATGTATTGTGTACTTTTCTGCACAGCTATATATAGATAGGTGAGTGAATGCTTAAATATAGTCTAATGAAGGCATAAGCCGAAATAGCTATCAACTATATAACCTATAAATTTTTTAGAACTAAAATACATTGCTATTTTTCCACCGTATTAAAAATGACATGTTTCATACATCAAGAGCAACTTGAAATAATTTAGATTTTAAGTGTAACGAAATGAAATTTATTTTCATGACCGTACATATTAATGTATTGCCAAAAACAACACGTTTCCCTAAGGTGCCATGATAATTAGAAGTCGATTTACGTTGGGACTACGGTTTGAAAGGGATGAAATAAAAATACATTTTTAAAAAGAGATTATTTATTTACATATAAAGAATAATATAACATAAAATGCAAGAATGCAATAATGCCTGAACAATATAATTGGCATTTTGACAATCACTAATCGGTATCAGAATCATTGTTTCGGTATTGCATGCTAAGCGCATAGAACTGCACTGGATGACTAATTCCACCATAAATGTGTTCCTCGTTATTGGGGTGTCTGGCTTTGAAAAGTGCTGCGCATGCCTTACTCGGTTCTTTCTTTTTGACAAATGATAAAATATTTTTGTTTGCTGGAAAGATTGAAACAAAATAGATGAATGAATGAATGAAGAAATGAGAAACACCAAAAAATGCTTTGCTGATAATATGCGATTTATAATATTGTATACGTGTCCACAAAAATGATGCAATCTTACCATTTTTATGCATTAATCTACAAAATGTATTTCAATTAAAAAAATATATATATATAAAAAGTATTATGTACTATAGTTGTCAAAAAAGGGATTAGAAGATTTTGAAGTTTCTGAAATATAATATATAATACAACAATTTGAATTGTTTAAGCTTTGTACGATTCCACATGTGTTGTCACTGTCTCAGGTTTCACCTTTCAGCATCTTCATGAACTCTATCACATGGATGAACTATCGGTTCCGTTGCATCCGTGTTATAGAATGCATGCAGTGAAAAAACATGTGGAATCATACAAAGTTTTAACAATTCAAATTTGATATTGAAATTTCATCAAGCAACTTAAGATATCATAAATTAATACAACACTTTTATGCCTAAATTTCAAATATAAAATTGAATTCCATCTACATTTAAATTGTATAAAATTAAGAATTTTGCAAAAATAAGCTAATTAAAACATTTTAACCTTTCCAGGAGTAACTAATTAATTTTTACTGTGCTGTGTGGAGTGAGTTTTTTTTAGATATAAATTAAAAATATTTTTTTGATCAAATCATTGTAATAGAATGATATAAAAACAATTTTATCATAATAAAACCAGTTGCATAATCCAGAGATCACAATCCATCGACAGGTAGCACTTGAATATATTATCACAATAATTGTTGACATATACGACAAGTAAGTTCATACTCCTTTACAAAAAAATATTTCTGGAAAGGTTTAAATCTCAACATATTGAATTTTAAAAAAGTCACACAGATTCAACAAAACAGTCAGTTTTTAAATGATATAATACCTGAAGATGCCAAAAGTGAAATTCTGGCTTTACAGTCACTTACGTGACAAAACATGTGAGTGTACTCAGTTTCACCAATTCAAAATAAATATTGAGATTCCATCAAGCACCATCAACCAATGTCGCTAATTTGTATAATATTATTTATATAATTTATGATATCGACTGAAAGTGCTTGATGGAATTTGAATTGTTACAACTTTGTATGATTCCACATGTTTTGTCACCAACGGCCCGGTTTTCACCTTTCGGCATCTTCAGTCATTCTATCACACGGATGCAACAGAACTGACAGTCAATATAATATTAAGTTGAACGTGAATATTTTTTGGACTGCATAGAGAATGATTTTGTTGCTGAACACTTGTATGAGATGAAATTGTGTCAGCCTGTTGACTATTGTAGTATTATATCGCTCCAGTTTTTGGCTTTTTGATTCCTAATACATTTTTTTAAAGTTATTTCTTACCCACCTAACCCCATATTACCTTCGTGATTCATATTGAAATCATCTCCTGTCTCCAATAACTCATGGGTATCTTCAATGCTGGTGAATGGACAACCATGGCAATCATTGTCTGCGATTCCTTTGTTACTCTGAATCTTTTGGCATGGCATACAATTATATCCGGTGTTATTCCCGTGCATTCCATAAGTATACCTGATGTAATAGTCGTAACGTTTCTTTGAATACTCGTCCATTTCCATTACCTATAACATCCCGGCCTATTATTAACCCGATCAGCGCGACAGTTTTTCATACAAATTAAATCTGTCTGCGTTGCTATTTTTCAAAATGTTCTCTTTCCACATAGAGCTATAAATACGGCAATAAAAAATAACTGGCTAGGGAAGGATTGGCCGAGGCCACCAGGGACCAGTTAGATGCTCGCAGTCGGCAGAAGCAGTTTGATAACAAGATTGAGTTGAAAAAGGTAGAGCAATAATTTTCATTTTACCCGTTTCACACGTCTGTTTTTCATACAAAATAAATTTGTCCTTTCCTTCCACATAGTCGTAAATAGAGCAATAAAAAATAATTGGGTTGGCTTTTATGGAAGCTGGATGCATTAGGAATGTTTCACAACATTAAAAAACCCAAAGAATTGTCCTATGTTGTCACAATCACGTTAAAAAATATATCCCTAACAAATAAATCACTCGTAATCGCCATTGCTGTAATGAATTGAAGCCACCAATCAAACTCAAATGAACAAGCGCCATTACTGTCATGTGTCATGGAGTGTCACATTGTGATGCCGCGAGATTGGTGCAAAGTTAAATGCGAAGTTTGGTGCGTAGTTTCAAACTGGTTTGTTAGCTAGTGGAGATCGCGATAAATTTAAAGGGTTCAAAAAATCAGTGTTTTAAATATTTAAACCTAATACTTTTGAGTAGTGTATAGAAGTGTCAGTTTGACAAATTAGGCGATATTTTTGAAACCAAAATCAGTCCTATATGCAAAAGATTGCCTGTATTACCAACGTTTGAAAGCTCGTGTCTCGTACATTGAGATGTTCGCGTGGAAAGGATTAATTCTTTTTCGGACTCTGCAGGCTAAGTGTCAGTCTTCGATACATCATGGTCATGGTATAATATTTATATATTTGTTAAAAATCTATTTGCGAGTGACTTATTTGTTACGGATAAATTTTTTGGATTGATTTGATTGATTTTGATGGATTAAGATTGATTGTGACAACATAGGACATTTCTTTGTGTTTTTTAAAATTGTAAAACATTCCTAATGCATCTGGCTTCCATAAAAGCGAGCCCAATTATTTTTTATTGCTCTATTTGTAACTCTATATGGAAAGAAAGGGCAAATTTAATTTGTATGAAAATCAGCCGCATGGAACGGGTTAATATCTGATTTAAAAAATCCATCAAGCTGTTAATTGGGATCTTATATTGCTATTTTAAAAATACCTGTAAGAAATGGTTTCTAAAATAATAAAGAGCGTCGGTAATTGATAGCCCTATGTCCCGAAGGAATGGAGTAAATTGTTGTCTGGCTTGGTATCGCAGATGATGGTTTATACGTAGGTGTTCAGATATTCTCTCCATACAAGGTGGAAAGCTGAGAGAAGGAAAATCCAACGTCGATAGTTTTAGTTCTTCTTCGTACAGCGACAATCCTATCAGACCAAGATGGCATTTTTTGGAATATCTGCAAGAATATCATTCTGTCGATCAAAAAGTGTTGTGATAGTTTACACTGAAGAGCAGCCATACTCAACATGTAGCCAAATTAGCTCTTATGTGCGGAACAAAACAATTTAAGATTTCAGATACAATAGTATTTTTGTGTACATATTTTTTAATTGTTGTTCATTGTTATTTTTTGCTTTGAAAAATACACGAATACATAAATGTGTACATATGTATATATTTACATAAAATAGCAGTATAGTATGTATGTGTTATATTTACAGTTTACTGTAAATATGTTGAAGCGAAAATCAGAATGGAGCCAAGAAGAAAAAAAGGTTGAGAATGGCTGCTCAAGAGTGTTAAGTGTCAAAATTTTTAGATAAAACCTATTTTGCATAACACCAACACCACAAGTGAATTAATATTTGGAATATTTAATGTTGGAACAAGCGTTCCAAGGCTCAGAAGGGAACAGGTTAAGAAAACATCACTCTGTGACATTTCATTTTCAGTATTTGTATAAATAAATCTTAAATTGTGCAGTAGATAGATTCCAGATGAAACCACTTAAAATTAACTGATAGTTTCAATCAAAACGCATGGAAAAATATGAAATTTATTTGTTGGACATATATAATATATTGCAACATTCAGTTTCGATTTTTTATATGCGAAACACTTACTGGCAATGTTTCTCACAATTTTAAAACCCAAATTTCAATAGAAGATAATTAAATTCAACTTTTTCCGACATATACATGTTTTTTTCTATAAATAATCTAAAAAAGAATACACATTAAAGGAGTGAAATGAATACAATAAGTACTTTTCTATTTGTTTACCCACGCTGTCAATCAACTCTGAAAATCTGCAATCTAATCTCATTGTGGACAGCGCAATTCTAACTCTCCGCAAGAATGCATCTAAAGTGGCAAATCTATGCTTCGCGGCTGCCACTTCCAGTTGCGTAACATCAATGTAAGCTTTGCCCGCGATTAGATTTACGCGTCTCTTGGATACAAGTTCCATCACATATTCCCAGGGTATCTGAAAATGTTGAATATAAAATAAAAGGTTTTTTCATATACCAGCGTATACCAACCGTCATATTCTTCTAACTTTTTATATTTTAATCCATTAACAGCAACAAATGAGTAATATAGTAGAAAAACGACACACCGGTGGGTCGTTAGCCTTTAACAGGTTAATAGACATAATAATAAAATAATTATTTTTATTAACACTTTATGGTCTGCACATTTTCGATAAATAACCACACCGAAATAGTTTTTTCCTATTTTGATTTTAGACCTCGTGTATATTCTTCATCCATCTATCGATAAAGTTTGAAAGTAAGAATTAAAATTCATATGAATTTTTGGTAGTATAGCTGCGCGTATCCAAAGACGCCACATTGTGCGGTCCCGGATCGTAAAGTTTGTCTCAAAAATGACGCCAATGTAGCGTCCGCGGACCGTAAAGTGTTAATATTGTTTAGTACAGTAGAACCTCGATTATCCGGACTAATTGAGGATGAATATAGTCTGGATAAGGAAAAATCCGGATAATCGAAAAAAATCAAGACGTCGTTTCGTTAACATATTAGTAACATTAAAAATAAATATTAAAATTAATTAATTAAAGTAAGAATATATTAGTTTATATTAATTTTTGGTAATATAGTTGTACGTATCCGGAGACGCCACATTGTGCATTCCCAGATCGTAATGTTTGGAAACACAATAAGAGTTTTATTGGTAGGTAAAACTCCTATATTGTGTGTTTTGGCAGCAATGTCCAAGATCCTCTGAGTGAATGTTTGTTATCACCTGGTGGCTCGTGGGGGAAGAGTTATGTCATCAATGTGAGATCTTAACCAGTCTTAAGCTGATGGTCCGGGTACGATCTTGTGGCCATCTAGACTGGTTGGAAAGGGTTAGTGATAAGGCCTTCCGTCGGATGTGATCACTCTCGCCAGTTATTACCTCTCGTCTATGGCTGTCCTGGAGGCCGGCTTATCAGGCCCCATAGCTGTAAAAAATAGTTCTTGGAGGTCTCCGCCTTTCTTTCGACTTCCTTCCGAGGCTGTAACCAGTTGGCGAAGCCAATATATTGGGGCTATATTTTGTGTGTCCTTTCCTAATGTGCCAACCCGATTGCTGATGGGTACTTGACCCAAACGCAGGCCATAGAGTTATCTGGTCCCGTTCCTCTCTAAGCCCACTGTCTGAATATCTGAGCAATGTCTTGAACTACATGAACTTGTCTAACCGACGTCAGTTGTAGCAATGTTGCCGTCCTACAAGACACTTCATATAGGCTGGATGTAGGTGGAGTGGTTGCCTTCAAGTGACGGACTTCCTCCTGACATCCCATATAGAGGCTTTCGGGGTCTTTACTCTGGCTAGGGATATGGCTCGGAGTACACGCCTCACCAGGGCGTTTCCGCTAATGTCCACGCCGCCCACTGGTTTGCAGAAGGATTGTTATGGCTGACTTGTGCACCCCAATTGTGGAGTACGCCAAGCCTTCTCGGAGGTAGAGGTGAGCTACCGTAGTAAGTACCTGGCAACTTGTTCTGGATGGGGTGATTTGTGACCACTGATAAGGATCAGGTGATCCATCTAACCCAATCCAATTGGTACGTGACTTGTGCACTGATGCCAAGTTGGGTATCGTGTGTGGCAGCCCTGTCGCTCTCCTCTGAAGGTCTGCTCCCCAGAATGGTTTCTTCCAGTCTGGTACGACGAGAAGATATCTCCCTCCTGCCGTGTTCAGGTGGGCCAATACTTGGGGAATCATGTTCAGGTGGGTAAAGACCCACACCAGTTCGTAGTCCCACAAGCGGCTGAAAGCGTTGTGATACAGAGCGCCGCAGTCGGAGCTGTCGTGAGATACATACATGGGAATTACTCGCGACTCTTTTAACGATCTCGGGCGTGCCTCTGTGAAGAAAGATCTGCTCTGTTGCTGTACCGGGAATGTGCCACTCGGGAACTTGTGTTCCGTGAGATAGACGGTAGGCCGTGCCGTTGTAAAATCCCGGTAGGTACTGCGCAGTTAGGGAGATGCCGTACTTGTCGACCAATGCAACCATCTCCTGTGTCAGTAAGAAGAGGTCTAGCGACCGTGTGTCTCCTTCTTTGTTTATATATAAGACTACTAACCTGTTGTCCGATTGTAAAAGTACCTCTGCTCCTCTTATTTCATCGGCTTGCAGTTTGATTGCCGATATCACCGCATACAGCTCCTTCCGATTGGAGTGCCATGACCGATGCTGCCACTTCCACTGTCCCAACATGAAGGTGTCGTTCAGTTGAGCTCCCCAACCTACATCCCCTGCGTCCGTGGTTCGGAAGTGGCGAATAATTGGTCTGTGCAGTTGGTGTTGCCACTCTAATTGTCTGTACTCACCAATTTAACTCCTCTATAGCTGGACCTAGAATCGCAACCCTAAGGTGAGGCGGCAATTGGCGCAATTGGAGGATGTGTCGTTGTCGGTGACGGCAATGCAGCCGTCCTCGGGGAGTGACGAAGGATATGAAGTTTAGTCTGCCTAGCAGGCGTTGAGCTGATTTGAGGGACCATTCCTGCTTCTGTGTCATCTCTTGCACTGCGTTGCGTTGAGAGCTGTGCACTTTTCGTGGGATATGCTCTTGGTGTAAGTGCCCCACTCGATCCCTAGGAATTCCAGTTTCTGGCAGGGTACAGGGATTGACTTCTTGAAGTTTACTGTCCAACCTAGCTTTTTTAGAAACTCTACGATCTCTAATGCTTGATAGGTTAGGACTGTTTTGGATTGATTTGCAATCAAGAAGTCATCCAGGTACGTAATCCTCCGAATGTGTCGGTCCGGAAGTTTTTCATCTACCCAATTCGTCAGTAATGTGAACATTCGTGGAGCCGCTGATAGACCGAAGGTGAGGCTTGTGAGTTGCCGATGTCGCTTCGCTATAGGAAGATGGAGGTATGCCTGATGCAGGTCTATCTTTATCATTCAGTTGTTCCTCTGCAGGGACTGCGGAACTCAGCCATGGTTGAACAGCTTGAAAGGTCTGGGATCCAAAAAGAAAACCATTCAACATCTTCAAGTAGAAGATTGGTCGTTCTCCGCCATCCGTTTCCTGACTAAAAATAACTTCGAGAGGTAGCTGGGCGTTCCGTCTGCCGCTCCAAAGATTTACAGTTCCTTTAACACAGTTACTTGGGCCTGCATCTTGCCCGTTACCTGCGTCTGGAATTCCCGCAGTAGCTGTGGTGTCTGAGGGAGAAGGGCGGCTTCAGGGTGAATGGAATGCGCCCCCCCCTAACATCCTCAGAAGGGGTAAGGGGGCTCCTTCTGCCTTCCAAACTTCCACAAGGTGTCGCAGGCAACCCCCTTTGAAGGGTTTGGCGTCATCTGGGGCGGCGCCCCCTTCGAAGATTCTTTCTTTTGTGCAATTCCGTTTTTTTTTTTTTTTGTAGGGGGGCCTTTGATTGTACCTTGCTGAAGGTCTACCACTGCTGGCCCTCCTCACATTGGGCGTCGGGACTTGCTCCCGAAAGGGCAACCTATCATTCTCAGGCAAGGGTCTAGGTCTCGCCAGCCTTTCCTGCAACCTGGGGGGGATTTTCGCCAGTCTGTCCCTGACGTGTTCCTCCTTCACCTTGGCCCGGATGGTTTCGGCGGTTCTGGATCTATTCGGCCCTCTTCCCACACACTATTTGCATAATGTCTTCGGTTATAAGTTGGTGGGAAGAGTCTCTTCCGAACTTTCCTTGGATTGACTGAAACAGCCCCGCGGGTGTAAGAGGTACCGTCTTATTTTCCCCCCCACTCAATGACGAACTGCTGGCCCTCGAGTAAGGCGTCCTCCCCGTCATGTGAGCTTTAAGAGATCCTTGGTCGCACCCACGGAACTCATCGTTCACTTCCAGTTCGGTGAACAATGGCGTCGCGGCATATTTTTTCTGCATTTCATAGTAACAGAGCCCGGCCCAATCTGATGTGCCACATCGCTGGATGCCGATCATCGTCGATATCCTGGCCGGGTCCGCATTGTTGTTTATTGGACGGGGCGGCCTCCTTCGGGTGGCGAAAGGAATCTCCTATCGACTCGAGGGGGATTCTTTCGAGCCGTGGGGTGGACGGTTGATCTTGTTTCGATTGAAACAAGAACTTACTATCTGGCTCGCCAGTCTGTCCAAACGATCACATGCCATGCTTGGCGTCTGGCCAGCGTTCGTTTCGTCTTCCGACGCAGTCTTCATGCGAAGCCAACGATACATCACGCATGAAAACAGAGACGCATCATCTCAGGGGATCTTGGACATTGCTGCCAGAACACACAATACACATTGATTCACAAAACTTTTAACTGTTACTTTCCGACATAAAGTTTTATTTATTTGTAGATATTATGGTATGAATGATATGAGTTCCGTAGCCCTGGTATAAATGATGTAAACCATACTATGAGTCAGTTCTATTACATCCGCATGGTAAACTGCATGAAGATTCTTAAAGGCGAAACCTGGATTGTGAATGACAACACATGTGGAAGTGTACAAAGTATAAAAAAATTCAAGTTTTATATCCAAACGTTTAATGCATGTTAACATTCATATCTGTTTGACTATTGACTATCAACACACTGCAATATGCCATCTCAACAGGTGAGAAGTTAGCAAACTGATAATAAACCATTATAACAACAAGAAAAAAAAAAGTCTACTGTCAACAGGTTTGACGAAATCTTCATCACATGGTACCAGCAGGTGTAAATTGCCAAGATACTTTTTGATACAATATAAACTAATTTTTATAGATACAAAATATTTGACCTTTAAATATGGAACCAAGGTTCCACAGTACAGATAACAATAAACCGGATGCAAGCAGAGTATATATCTTACTTTATATACTTCCGTCATATCTGAAGTGACCTGGTAATCACGTTCTACGGCTTCACACGCCAGTCCATTGCTCAGCATATAATTTCTGTGCTCCTCTACTGGCATATTCATGAAACGTAACCTGAAAATGTAAGATATGTAATGTTCATTTCAGTTACAGAAATCACCGGCTTGAATCCTATTAATACTTCGAAGGGTGAATGGATATATACTGACCTTACTGTAAGGACTGAGTTCTTGTAGCATAACAATTTTGTGGCCTTTTAACAGTCAATAAATGTATTTTGATTGTTGGAATAATTTAAAAATATATAAACATTCGCAGTCATAGGACCGGGCTATGCTACTAAAGAAATATATGTTGATACTTTTTCACACAAAAACCGCAAGAACATACATATACGTTCATACTCCCATTAAGTTGTTAATTTATTGATTTCTTATTTATGATATTGACTGAAGGTGCTTAATCGAATTTTAATATCAAATCTTGATTGTTAAAACTTTGTACGATTCCACATGTTTTGTCTGTTCTGTTACATCTGTGCGATAGAATGCATGAAGATGCCGAAAGGAAAAACCCAAGTCGTTAGTGACAAAACATGTGGAACCGTACAAAGTTTTGACAATTCAAATTTTATGGATTTCTATTCAATGGTATTAACGTCTGAAATCCTTCCCATTTACCCAATCCCTAAAAAAACATTGGAGCAAACAGGATTAATTTACTATTCATCTTTTTTCAGCTCTATTTTTCAAATAAGCTCTATTGGAAGTATATATATCCCCGTCCCATCAAGAGTATTGTAGCATTTTTTCCAAGTTTCAACAGTTCAAATTTGATATTGAAATTCCACCAAGCACCCTCATTTGCATTTCATTATGACAAATATAATTTTAAACCTTAATAAAAAAAAGACACTTACCTAAAAAGTTGGGTCTCATTTCTCAAAAACCACGCTCTCGAATCGTATGATTTTGCATTCACGATGGCGTGTGACAAAATATACAGTAGAAGTTTCTCATCATTGCGAGCTTTTAATTCTTTTAAAGACTTCCCACTTTCGGTGCAGTGTACATAATATGTATCAGGATATTTTTGTTTCATTTCTTCCAAAATGGCCGTGTTCCATGATTTTGAATTCACTTTGTGAGTGATCGACGTTTTTTCCATTAAGTGAAGTATGACAATTCGATCGCAAATCTTTCTTTAATAAAACAAGAATGTAACATTAAAATATTATAAATATATTTAATAAGATACATACTCTTTTTCTGCCTGAAAAGTAATGCTTCTGAAAACATCATGAGAAGAAATATAACTGAGTGTTGTTTACAATATTACGATATATTTCTATATACATATATTTCGAATATATATGCTTTAGCGAATTTAAAAATAATCTTGTATTAATTTGAATGAATAGGTTAAATTCGTGATTAAAAATGAGTTTCAGAATGTTTGGAATAAGTAACTTCAAAATTATAATTATACAAGCATTAAAACAGTCCGACACGATTATTCCTAACCTGTACAGCGATTCGTACGTTATAGATCCTTTGGGAGTTGCATTTACTGAATGAAAAACAGCTTTATTTAAATTGTAAAATGTTAACAACGCCATTTCTCCTATAAATAAATATTATTTGTAATTTGTGACATTTATGACAGAAGTAAAAATCGTAGCGGGCGCCAAAATTCTGAAATAAGTCGTTGAAAAAATATACAGCTATTACATGTAATATAGTTTCAACAGTGTATATGAAAGTTTATTATATAAGCAATTAAAACAGGGTTCAAATGAAATTATTTTTTTCATATTAATTTATTTTATTAAAGCGCACTAAAAATTTTTAAGAAATAAATTTAAATTTTCACCACTTTTTATCGGTCATTAACTAGTATAATTATGTTCTCATCTTTGTATTTGTTATATCAAATCACCCTGTAATAGATAAAATATAGAAACCGCTATCATTATTATATATTTAACACATTTATAATACGATTTCTATGAAAATAACTATTTTATTCAATATTTTATGACATTCTTCAAAAAACGATTCTTAATATAAAGGTTTTTTAGTACATAATAATTTTGTCGTGAAGTTTGCGACAGGGAAACATCTGCAATCTAGATTTGAATCACAAACTACGGCAGCCGTTATGTTTTTGTCCTCGTGAGACTGGCGCTCGCTCCGAAAAGTTTTCGAAGTAAAATTTCGCACTAAAGCGGATTTCATAGTGTTTTATATCGAAAAAGTTTGGTATTCTAAACAATTCGAGATGTCTAACAAGCCTGAAATATTTTATTCCGAGAAATATTATGACCAAGAACATGAATACAGGTGAGACTTATAATTGGTTCTGCTTAGCCTTAGAATCGCAAACATGGTATCTTTCTAATTGTGATTGTTTTTGACGTGTTTTATTCTATTATTCTAGACATGTCGTTCTGCCTAAAGAATTAGTCCGTCAAATCCCGAGAAATCACCTAATGTCTGAGGATGAATGGCGAAGTATTGGTGTTCAGCAAAGTCAAGGATGGGTCCATTTTATGATACATTTACCCGGTAAGTCTAATAACTGATGATACTTTTCAATATTAAGTTCTAAACGTCGAGAGAAATACATACATTACTCCTATATTGTTATATTTGCACTCCAATCGAATTGGTAAAATGTTCATAAATTTTGACGTCTACCTTTTAGATTACCGTCTTTATTATCTGTTTCCTTCATTTTTGTTTTTTTAATACATGCCCGCAATTCATAACGCCATATTTATCCTCATCAATGTCAGAATTATAAAGAATATCGATGTGTTCGTGCTATATGTTAATTTTATTTGGGGTTATGAAAAGTTATTGTTTGGTTATTTTGGAATGTGTCGAATTAATTTGGAGATTTCATTTAAAACAATTCCATTTAGCTGGTAGCTGTTTAATTAGGTCATAAGCCATTTTAAACCTGACTAAATGGTTTGAATATATTTTATTGTCATGTTACAAAGTTATCCTGATTTCTGTGATTCTGTTGAAATACAAGTTCTTTCAAACATTGGTTGATTCTTATGAAATTAGGTTAATGGTATATCGTCACAGGTAATATGCTTAACAACATGTTACGAATTTTTTCTTGAAAGAATGCAATTTTTAGGAAATTTATTCAAATCGTTTAAATAAAATATCAAACTTGATTACCGTTCGTTGTAAAACCCTTTTTAAGAATGACTCCTAATAAGATTAATCGTTAATGATAATTATCACAGGTAATTGTGTTAATTTTTATGAGATCAATATGAAATATGTTTTAGCTGCTATTTAGTTTTTTCCTTGGGGGTCTGTTTTCCTTTAATTAATTCCTTTGGTATATAGACGATGCTAATTGTTTATTGTGCATCAGTTCTGTTGCATCCATGTGATAGAATGCCTGAAGACGCCGAAAGGCGAAACCTAGGTCTAAACAACCTGGGTTTTAGTTGGTTCAGTTTTATTGTATCCGTGTGAGATAATGTCTGAACATATGGAATCATACAAAATTTCAACAATACAAATTTGATATTGAAATTCGATCAAGCACATTCAGTTGATATTATAACATACAATAAACTGAAGTCAAGTAAATCCAATATTTTGTCACCATATTTAAATTTATGGTTTATTCTTATAAAATTAGTTTTTACGACATTTTATTCTACATTTGTGTATTGTATGTAAATTATAAGTCTCCCTGATAAATTTATGATATTGACTGAAGGTGCTTAATAGTATTTCAATATCAAATTTGAATTGTTACAACTTAGTACGATTCCACATGTTTTGTCACTAATGGCCCGGGTTTCGCCCTTTCGGCATCTACAGGAATCACATGAATGCAACAGAACTGACCTATTAAATTGATTAATCAGGGCGAATTTAATTAATTTGGATATCATTTATAGGTGGCAACACCGGGCTTAGACAAAATTTCTGTCTGAAATACATTGGAAATAAATACAGTAGCAACCCTTTCAGTGATTCACGATTTAAGAGTTAATAAATGTTTATTTTTCTTGTTTCAGAACCTCACATTCTCCTATTTAAACGCCGAATCACCACTCCTCCGCCTGACAAAAAGTAACTGGCTGACGATGCGATTGTTTTGACATTAGCTCCGAATTAAAACTCTGGAATCTGCGATCTGCCACCTTGTAAATATATCTAGTTATGTAACTTATCGTGAATCATTATTATTATTATTAAACTTCCTTACTTATAGTGTTGTATTATTTTAATCATTTACTGAATGTGGTTGCCTCAATCATGTTATGTTTAGCAGCTTTCATTTTGTTAATTTAGATTGAGAACGAAGATGTTGTGGGAGGGGTGTTAGCTAATTGTCGCACAATGTTATGTTGGTAATATCAACAAGTTATTTCCTTGCTTATATCCATTAAATTTCATCAATTATGTTTATTTGTTCGAGAATTGAAAGCTTACTGATAATAGTCTATTGTTCCATTGCTGACAGCCATAAAAATACATTTACTTGTTTGAAAGTGATAAAAAAATATGATCAATTCATATGTTGTGCTCCATTCAATATCTACGTTGAAACTGCGATTGCAAACTTTATGATTCCATAAAGGCTGTGCTGCTACAAATCGGAAACGGTAAAATTAATGACAGGAAAAGTGTTGGTCTATCCAAGTCTAATGCCATGGCCTAAGCCATAAGTTAGTTTATATCACGGAAATAGTACTAAAAATATGTTTTTATTATTTAAAATATTGTGCCTTTCCATCAAGAAGTGACAGTTAATTAAAAGTTATTATTTAGTTTGTTTTATTATGCATGAGTCACAAAGTAAACTGATCTTTCATTTCTTAACTGTTACCCTGTTGATCACAACTATATTTTATTGGCAATGCATAATTAAAATTATTTTATGACCACTTCAAATGTGTGGAATTGCTGGAAGTTTTTATTTATCTGTATTATTATACCAAATTGTTGGAAATATCGCAACCAGTATTGGCAACGTCCATTTAAAAAAATATTTTTCAGTTCCACTCCTTAGGTGGACAATCCATCCAAAGATGATTGTTGTGTCATTATATGTCCTTTGATAAAATGGGTAATCATTTCAATATGTTTTGAATTGTAACTGTTAAAATATTGTCCGTTTGTTTTTGATTTGGCAAAAAAATTTGCACACCATTGTTGTAATGTCGCTAACCAAATTTTGTATTGTGTAATGATCATTTCTTCCACAGGCTTTCAACTATGTTTGATTTTAAAATATTGCTTTTATAAATTATTAATTATTTAATATTCCCTTTTGTAAGAGGTAAAAGGATTATCGCTGTCTTTTTAACATATTTGTTCTGTAAATATTTTTTATTTAAATGCTTGATGCATAAGTATTTTACAGTGGACGCCGATTTTTTTTATAAGGTTGTTTAATCTAAATCAGTCAATTAAATAACATAACAAATTTGTGTATTGTAATCAACTTTCGGTTATTGCAATTTCTGCTAAAAAAATAAATCCAAGAAGGAGAATTTCACAAAATGAATGATTAGAATTATGCTTTTGATGACCTTGACTGCAGTTAAAATAAATCAAAAGTAATTTAGGAAATAAAGAAATATTTGAAAATTTGGTTTCTAAAGTTAATGATTTCGACAGAGTGGCTACAATGGCTGGCAGAAATTTGGCAGTCATTGAAATTGGTGACGAGCACTCTACATCATTATGTCATATTTTTTTTTTTTTTTTACATTGTATAAGGCTTTTTTTAAATTAAAATTCATCAATTAATAGACAATTAATGCTGCACAAAAAAGAGTACTGAGCAACATTTTTAACGTAATATAATTTTTTTGTATCGAAATTGCTTCAAGTGCTTATCATAAAAAATATATAAAAATTCAAACATTGGCGTAGCCCGTGTCCAGCTGTTCAATCCGCGTGAATATGAATTTCATGAGGATGATTTATTTGAAAATTCTGAGAACCATCATAACATGATATTATTCCATTGTCTATGCTCATTCACTACAACGGAATAATTGGCGTCCATTGTATCAATGAAATGTATTGACTTTAATATGATTTTTCCGTAATCAATTTATAAATTTTGCCAGCAAATTTGTTTGATAGTTTTTGTATATTTATAGATAGTTAATTATTCAGTTCTACAATTTTTTTAAAATATAGTTGAAATTCTCACAATCTTTTTAGCCTACACCTCTCCACTAATCATCTATATATATATATATATGGTATTTTCATTTAGTTTTAATAATATTTTAACCTGAATTTTAAATTTATATTTTCAATCTTGATTTTATAATGTTCCTAAGAGAATCAGGTAAAAAATTATTTTGCCTTAATTGAACTGTTATGTTTGCTCTCTTCAGGTGATCATTCCTCCATGTAATTAATTATTTAATCTGTATTAGCTGTTAATTACTCCCGTGAAAATTGTATGTTTCGTAGTGTACTGTTTACAAATTGAATCTTTTGTTTTACAATGAAACGTGAATTTGTATTTTCACATTATTTTTTTATAAAAAATGTAGTGAAATATGTTAAATAAATTTGTGAAAATGAATGCTGTTTATTTTCTGTCCATTGAACCCTCCTATAGCAAAGTTTATATGGTGCAATTGCTTATAAATTATAAAATTTTCATAGTCAAATTAGAGTTTCATTGATATATCACAAAAGAAATATTTGTCATTAGCTGTTTGGCCCTTGACTTCGTTTTATATATTCAATTGTCAAGGACGAATACAAGACATTTAATTACTCTATGAAAATGAGGAAAAAACTTCTGCAGTCAGGGCGGCACCTAGATAATAATGATATTTCAATTCTACACCCAACATATCAACTTAGATGAATGTTGAATTAAAACAGGCCACTTAAATTTTGTTCCCAATGATTCAAGCACATAATTGTTTTGTTTAAGAAGACAACCCTGGCACCAGTTGTTGATATAACCCAGGTTTACAAGCTATCAGATTATTATTTTGAGTAATAAAAATACGTTTTTAACTACTTTAGAAATAATATTAAAAATGTGTATTCATTATTTAACATTTGATTTACATTTGAAATTAATCATTGATTCATTGATCAAAAATAATTTTAATTAAAAAATTACCACAATGTGATAGCAAAATTGCATTGGCAGATTTTTCATAGTTACTGTATTAGAGGCAGTCACGTAATCAATAATGGCCAAAAAAATACATCTAGTTTATAATGCCCTTAATGAGCAAAATCAATATTGATAATTATATGAAATATTGCCATAAAATTTTATTTTCCAAAATGTAATACCTTTTCACCATGAAGTCACAGGGGATACATTATCTATATATATAAAAGTCAGTCAATGTGTATGTTTGATCTTTATGCATTACTACATCATTCATCCGATTGATATGAAACTTAACAAACTTTTGAATACACTTTCACTAAAGTTTTTGGCATACAACCAAAACCGATATGAAGCTTAACGAATTTCTTAAATACATTCCCACGAAGGTTTCTGGCATACCACCCCTCCCCCCTAAATCGGTGTATAATCTTATCTATATTATTACTATTGTGATGAAAAGCAATTTAATAAAAAATCAAAATTTTAATTACGTAGCAAAATGTAAATTAACGATAAAACAGAATAACAATATGATTACGAAAGTCAACATTAAATATTCAGTCAAAAACTTTTCCGTTCCATATAATTTGATATTTTTTAATTACCTAGACTAAATTTCAAAATTCATTACCTCTATCCTCTATACCACTAACGTTTGTTTATTGCTGAGTCTATGGTCGTTTGTTTATTACAACATGTCAAAAATACGGCCGTGTTGACATTATTAACACAATCATTTTGCATCAATGAAAAAGAGGTATTAAATTATTATGATGCTATGATAACTCTATCATTTTATACCCGCAGCATCAAATCAAACCTGCACTGTAAAAGTTAGGTTATGATTCCGAAACCAATACATTTATCTATTTTTTTCTTTCTAGGATATCGAATATGTCTTGAAGTGTAATATGAACATTATAAAACAACTTACAAGAAACAATGAACTGTTAATTATTGAAGAAAATTAAATAACATGGAGATCATTTATATCCGTCAACCAACTTATGTTGACATACAGATATCATGACGTGATATAGTGATTAGAATAAGCACAAAGGCTACATTACTGTGATATAAAAAGAAAAGTTGCCAATAGTTTATGGTCACCAATAACCCTTGGAATGCCAGTATAACATTCATTTTTTTAATATCTCTATGTTGGTAACATTTAAATAATTTATTTTATTTATTACCAAAATTAGAAGTAAATTTATTATACAGACTATTGTAACTGGAGAGATCTATGCGAAAAGAGAAATCTTGATTACTCAAAATACACAAACATTTTAAATAATTGATTGTTTCAAAAATCCTTAAAAGGATTGTTATTAACTTTTGTCTATCGTTTTGGCAATTAAATATCTATTTGCGCGGTTAAGTCAGCAGTCTCAACAGCTGAGGTGTTAGCAGTCAAAGGGTTAAAACTATTTATACAAGTATACAAATTTCACTAAACCAATAATTAGAGCTCTTAAAAAAACGTTTGTGGGAGTGTTATCGTACTGGCAATAGAAAATTTTATAATAAATTAAAATTTGAATAAGACTTCAAATATTTTTTGTAAATTTTTTTTTTTATTGGACTTCCATTTATCTGTTTGTTATACATATTTCTGTCTGTTCATTATTTATAAATGACTACCGAAAAAAATATTATTGCACTAAGAGTTATTTAAATATTAATAACAAAAACAAAAAAAGGATTCATGAATTATGTTTAAATGTTTAGAGGTAGTTGGAATGTTCCTGTGTGTGAGGAAAGTGTTCCCAAAGCGATTGATGTGTAAAAGTTTATAACTTTCGCACTTGTTATCCCCCTCAACTTAAAAATGAATAAATCAAGCCGTAAACAATGCGCTATTTCGCTTAAAGTTAAAATGGATTTACTCAAAGCAGTTGATGTTGGTGATTCTTCAAAAACAGTAATTTGTAAAAGGTTTGGAATTGCTAATTCTACATTGTCGATGATCATCAAGAAAAGAGACCAACTTACTGCTCTGTTCGATCGTAGTATGTTTGAACCAGATAGAAAACGGTTGAGAACGGCTAAACATGAACACTTGGAAGCTGCGTTGCTTGTTTGGTACAAACAAGCTAAGTCACAGAATATTCCCATGTCAGGACCTATATTATTAGAAAAAGCAGATGTTTTTGCAGTTAAAATGGGGATTAAATTCACTGCATATCCTGGGTGGTTAGAACGTTTTAAGAAAAGAAACGGCATCGTTTTAAAAAATATCTGCAATGAAACAATTCAAGACTCATCAGCGTTGACATTGAATTGGCTCCAATATACATTGCCTGCAGTCCTTGAAGAATATAATGCGAGAGATATCTTCAACGCCGATGAAATGGGATTGTTCTATAGTTGCTTACCTGATAAATCTATATTAGTCGAAGGTCAGCACTGTCCCGGCGGTAAAAAACACAAAGATAGGATAACAGTTATGGTAGCTTGTAATTCGGATGGATCTGAAAAGTTGCCGTTATTCGTCATTGGAAGGAATGTAAACCCCCGCTCTTTTAAGAATGTAAAAAAATTACCTGTTGATTACGTAGCGAATAATACTGCATGGATGACCTCAGCAATATTTACTGATTGGATTTTGAATTTAGATAAACAGTTTTTACGGGAGAAGCGAAAAATTGCCATGCTCGTCGATAATTGTCCAGCTCATGCTGAAGTGAGACTACAAGCCATAAGGCTTATAATGTTACCGTCAAGCACTATAACTATTTTACAGCCGTGTAATCAAGGAATAATACTGAATTTAAAACACTTTTACAGAAAACAATTACTGAGAAAATACTTGGCCGCAATTGAAGCTAGTGAAGATTTTTCTGTCAATTTATTAGATGCACTGCACATGTTGCGGACTGCTTGGGATCTCGTATCACCGAGGACAATTGATAATTGCTTTCGTCATACTGGATTTTCCAAAATGACAGATTTAATACCCGATGCTGAAGATAGTCAAGAAGCTGAACCAACGTTAAATGAAATTTTTGAGCTTATTTCAGGAAATATAGAATGTTCAGTATCTTTAGATGAGTTTGTTGCAATTGATGATAATTTATGTACCGCTCCGATGTTGACCGACAAAGATATTTTAGAAATGGTACGTCCTACAGATGTGCACACAGACAGTAAAGATAGTGATAATATTGTAGAAAATGAAATTGATTTAACACTTCCTGTTCCTACTACAACAGAAATGCGAAACTGTGTAAAAAGTATACGTAGGTATTTAGATGTACATTCAAACGGGGAAATGAACCATATGGTGGACGCTATTGAACAATTTATAGAGAATAAAATAATAAATAGCATGACAACCCAACTACAGTGTTGACTAGTGGCACTACCACTTGGTAAATCAACAATCTAGTGCAATGGTTCACAAACTTTTTCCTTTTACAATGCTATTGCTGATACCAGTTTATTTTCATCAGGGTCTATGTCAAATTCTAGTATACAATAAAAAAAGTGATTACATATTTTTTTAGAATAATAAAGAATTACATCTTACCACATTTATTGTATTTATGTCATATTTCACAATGCGTACTGTAGGCGACACTGCTCTTGTTGTATTACAAAATACATGATATTTATTCAATGACATGCTGCAAATGAGTTGAGTACTGTTAAAAATGGAGACCTTTGTGTTCTGATCAGATAAATAAAAATTTTGGACTGAATTTACTGTCTTTTTTTCCATTTCGTTAGTATCCTAGATCCAATATATAAAAGATTTCCAAGAAACTTCTTGAAAGAAACTATATCCAAAATCAAAGTAGAAATGAAAACTGAATAATAAATCAAAAGTGAAGTTAAATTTGAATGTACCGAAGGGCAAAAATCAGGCTGTTAGTGCGAAAACATGTGGAATCGTACAACATTTCAACAATTCAAATTCAAGCAACTTCAGTCCATATCATAAATTAAGAAAAGTAGTGTTGATAAATATCTCTTCCACTGGATTTAAGGCTGCGATATTTATTAATATTGAATTGGAACTGTACCCTGCCTCCAAATATATAATATTTGATAATTTGTTTCTTTTATTATTGAATTCTAAAAAAAAACATTTCAGTTGTTTGCAGGAAGTAATAAAATGGTTCCCACCATTCAAAATGACCATTGATGTCTATGTTAATGCAGATTTATTATTTTATATTTGAATTTTTTTGCAACTTCATAACTGCAAGAATCAAAGGATGTATTTCATCTAATATTTTTTAAAGTCATATGAAGGAAGGACCTTACGTGACATTTGCATGGGGACCCCAAATTTCTAGCTAAGCCACTGGCGAGATGTGAATACTTTGAAATGATGAATGATGTCACCTTAGCAAGTCATGATCAGCAAGAAGTTTTTGTGAAATTGGGGAGGTCAGGATTAGGAACAAGAAACTACGACAATCTTGGAATATTGGTATGCCTGGCAGCATGAATAGAGTAAAATATTAAAAAATTCTCATGCCAGTCTGCTCTCTGTTCAGATCATATTACCATTCTTATGTGAAATAAATATCAACTGTCAGAATGCATAAATTATAGATTGTATTTCTGAAAATATAGTATATACATAACCTGAATCATGATTCTGGCTATGATATTCACATTATTATGAAATCAAATGATTTTTGTGTCTTTAATAAGAGAGACCTATTTAAGAGTTTTTTGAACTCTCTTCCTTTTTTGAAAGATTCTTTCGAATTACATCAATTTCCATGAGTGGAGAATATATTTAAAATATTATTTAAAGGGAGACATTTTTTCTAGAATTTTTATGATCCATACTTATATAGACTTTTACAGCTCTTATTCAAAGTGTAAAATTAACAACATAATAATGACATCAAATTATAATGATTTATTTTTAATTAATTTTGAAATATTTTTTCCACCCTTAAAATATATTTATAAACAAAGCTGTTTTCGAGGGTTATCATGGCCTCGGTAGCGCAGTAGGCAGCGCGTAAGTCTCATAATCTTAAGGTCGTGAGTTCGATCCTCACCCGGGGCATACGTTTTTGCTGTATTTAGAATAGGAAAGATAATCTCGTTTATTAGGGAATAAACTCCAAAACGTCGTCATATTTCCTAAATAGCGATTTCTTACAACTTTTAAGTTTACATATCCCAACTGAATTTTCTTTTATCGTTCTATTTCATGCCGTTCAATATTTGCTACTTGTTTTTGGTTTAGGTACTAAAAAAATAAAACACCTGACTTATCAAAAAGATTTTATAATAGTAGATGATTATTATTCCTTTGAAGTTTAATAAATCGTGAATAGTAACTAGATCAGAATAAACTTTCAAATTGTGTCGATACTAGACAACATTTGTGAATTTCAGAGTTACTTTGAAAATTCAGGCATGTATAATTAGACGATATACATCTTTTAAGAAAATATTCTATTATTGAAAGTAGTTAAAAATATATAAAATCTTCAAAAATAATTCCCCAGGTGAGGCTCGAACTCACAACCCCGGCATAGCTCACGACTACTGTCCTATAAGTACCGTGCGCTAACCAATTGCGCCACTGGGGAAGTTACAAGATGGGCGAAAATACACCATCTATAGCTACATGTACATTTTGAACATTGGTTCGGTCCGAACATAGACAACATTGATAAGCGAAACTAACCTATAACTGTTGTGTGACGTTTCTAACAATCTGGCCGCGCAAAATATTTACAATGGATCTTAAACATAATATAACACTGAATGGATTAATTTGTAATTAAAAACAAGTTCTCACTGTGCTTAGAAATGAATTTAAGTTTGATGGATTACAAAAAAGTTTCAGTATGGTGGTTCTCTAATTCAAATTTAGAACTAGCTCACTTCCCCCGTATTTACTAATGCAGTGCTCTGACTATATTATCGAGGAAGTAGAATGAAGATATATTTAGATTTTCAGACACGTTAACGCACTTTTTTAACTTTAATATTTCACGAGTGGTATTCTATTTATGCCAACGGTGTTGAACGAACGACTGCTAAAAAGTAAATAAGCTAATAAAAACATTGAACGTATCGATCTCAGATTAGTTAGTATACGTACGTAGATATTTTTACTTTCACCAAAACTAAGTTTTCAGATAAGATTTCGCCACCTTGCAAAACCAGTTCTGTTTTCATCCATTATGATGTTGAAATAGTTAGAAGTTATAATATTATTACATTCACCATACCATTTATATATTAGATACAATAATTATCAACTATCAATGAGTTTATAATAAATAAATAATAATATTGGATGTTCGTAAATGTTCTGCAATTTTTAAAGTAAATAAATAAAATTTCTGCTAGAAAGACTGCTATTATTTGTGTGTTCTTCTAAATTCTACAAAAACTCAATTCAAAAATTACTAAATCAAAAATAATGTCGCACAAAACAATGCCTCATTGGGGAGAAATAGACAGATGTGAAGATCCTATGTCATATGTTCCTAAAGTAAATTTCAACCCTTTGATTGAGTCCGCATTGTTGCCAAATCCTGATGTTTGGATTCCAAACAAGAGCTCCATCGTAGAGTTGCCGCTAGAAAGTATCACATTGCAGACAGTCAGGCTGTTGGAAAGATCAAGGATGCTGATCCCAGGACCCATATCAGATATCCAAAGAGAAATGCATCATGAACCTAATCTTCCGTTTCGTCATATAGATAAGGTCAGTTTCATAAAATATTATTTTTTTTTCTAAAAGTAATATTTTTCAATAATGGACACTTTTGGATATTAACTCGTTCCCTGTTGAGCATTTTAAAGGATATTTCAACGCCTAGACTTCAAAAATTTATTGAGTAATATTGGTTTGAAACAATCTTGTTGAGTTTGTCAGGACAAATCAAGCAATGCGTTAACTCAAAAATTAGCGAATACAAGAAAGTTTTCACCACTGTTAATTCAAATATTTTCAGGTATCAACTATCAACATAGTAAAATCAGCCGTCTCAACAGTTGAGAAGTTAGCAGTCAGAGGGTTAAATGTTTTTACACCTTTACTTATCAAGTATTAAAAATAATAAGGTGAAAAAATAGCAATGTATTTTAGTTCTACAAAATTATTTTTAACAAATATAGTTGATAGCTATTTCGGCTCACGCCATCGTCAGAACTATAGATAGTTCTATAGATATAGATAGTTCTGACGATGGCGTGAGCCGAAATAGCTATCAACTATATTTGTTAAAAATAATTTTGTAGAACTAAAATACATTGCTATTTTTTCACCGTGTTATAATGGAGTTCTACCAAGTGAATGCCAATTCAATCAATAAATTAAAAATAATCTTTTAAATTTTCAAATCTATGTTCACTATCAATGTGTAGCATGTCATTCTAATTGAAGTATTCAACCAAATTTTTTCTACCAAAACTAATTGTTACACAGTTGCTAAAACTTTTCATACAAAAAGAGTACGGATAGAAGGGATATGATTAAGGCAGTAATAGTGGCTACCTATCTGCTCTTGCTACACCCTGTCCTTTAGGATCAAATGGGTGGGACGGAATTTTTAGACATCACAAACAGATACAATAAGCTGATTGAAAAAAAAACATTGTATTTACTGACTTTCGAAACCAATCTGCCCTGAAAGGAAACAACATTCATCACTACTCCAAGGAGTTTAGCAATCAAATTTACCATAATATTTATTCCCCACAAACATAGATGAATTTCGAGAGTTTGTTTGAACTTTAAAAGATAAAGGATTATTTATTTATGCCATGAACTGAACGTGCTTGATGGAATTTTAATATCAAATTCGAACTGCTGAATCTTTGTACGATTCCACATGTGATAGAATGCCAGAAGATGCCAAAAGATGAAACCCGGGTCATTGGTGACAAAGCAAATGGAATCGTATGAAACTTAAAGAATTTAAATTTGATAGAGGATTATATTCAGTTTTTATCATTTTTTCTATTTCATATACGTGTAAATATACAGGTTATAGGGCAGTAAATTATTTTCATTTAGTGTATCGAATAATTGTAAACAAACACTGGTTGAAGTAAATTACTTACGCATCCTAATGCAATTTACAGTGGCGGCACAAGTGACTTTAATGCTACATAATAGGTAATCTCATCGTCCAAGAGACTGATGTGTTAACAAAGTTTATTTGCTTTTACAGGAATATTGCTCCTGGTCCCTTGGTGTGGGATCTGAGATACGCCCGATGAGCTCGGGAGACTGTCGACGTGCTCTTGTCCAAGCCGCAGCTCTTGTTTTAGCTTCCCGTCCTGCTTCCTTTAGTGTGACCCAATCTGTCCTTGACGTTCTCGCCGATTCTACCGGACATTTCATGCAAACCCTTACTAACACAATGAGGAATATTGCTGACAGAGAGGCATCTGAGAGATCATCAGGTTTGTTTAATTGATTTTCAAATTGTCGATGACTTTTAATTTGTCAAAGATTTTTATTATTTGTCTTGAGGCGCAATAGACAGCCAGCCTCGCCAACCTGCACCACTGTCACCATTTTGGTGCCTTGATGGCACTCTGAGAGGAGAGACGGATCTCGTTTCGATGGCTTGGAACTCAATTCAGAGCCGCCAGAAAACACCAATTTCATTTTATTGTTTTTGTTCGACAATTATAAAGATAATTTATGATACCGACTGTAGGTGCTTGATGGAATTTCAATATTAAATTTGAATTGTTACAACTTTGTACAATTCCACATGTTTTGTCTCTAATGACCCGGGTTTCGCCTTTCGGCATCTTCAGGCATTCTATCACAACGATGCAACAGAACTGACAAGTGACAAGACTTAGTTGTAACAATTTAAATTTGAATTATAAAAATGTAATCATAAATAATATCTTTATAATTATCACCTCTTTACTCTCACATCCACTAAAAACTTCGAGATAGCAGCTGTCAAGCTCTGCTTTGGTAAATTAAAAACTATGTGGACGAAAGTGAGTTCAGACGAATGCTATTTTTTCAGTTAAAGTAGTTTTTGCAATCCTTGTTGATTGTTTTACTGTGTACTTGTTGAATTTCCAATACTTTATATTTAAATATGTTAATGTTGCAAAAGCAATGAATTGATAATTTGTAAGTTTGGTACCGTGTAGTTATAAATAAGTAATCAAACTTTAGTTCATAATATTTCTTTTACGATGACATGTACGCAAAGACTTATCAAAGACGATTTTAAACAACCCCAAAGGAAAAAGTCTAAAGGGGTTAAATCTCATCTCATTATCTAAAATACATTGCTATTTTTTCACCGTATGTATTTTAGTGATTGGTAATAGTGTCCAGATTATGTTTTTTTTTACACAGTTTTAACATTTTTTTTTTGCAAGGTTTTCCCGATCTAATGAGTAAAACCTTTGCTGAACTCGGAGTAACTGGGCTACATGAGTGGTATAACAGCGAAGTAATCGGGGGCATAAACCGGGCTCGTCACGCTTGCACTGAGGCTGATGCAGTGGCGGCGTCAGTGCTAGATCTGGTAGACGACGGCACCGCCTGCGAGGAATCGACCCCGAGTAATGAAGTACCGCAACTTCACTTCCCTGCTGGCCTCGAAGCGCTCGGCGATACTCTCGGTCCGGGATTCAGAATGCTTAAAACGTTAGAAAGCGGAGAGTTGCCCGCGTTGAGGCTTTTGGATGGCGATGATCCGGATATCTCTCTTGGCGAAACTCCACCTAGTTCGCCGGCGAGTAAAAAGAGGAAGAAGTGAAAGACTTATGTAGTAAGGTTCATTCTAAAGACATAATGACTTTTAAGTGATTCGTATTTTAACACTAAGATGGTTACTTTAAAGGTGTTAACTGTCACTTCCTCATGGAAAGGAATGATATCTTAATAATAAAAACACATTTTTTAGTACTTATTTCCATAATATATTATTCAGTTGATAGTGCTCGCGATGAGCGAAACCGGTCCTGATAATTAAATATATTGTGGAAATAAATAAGATAATTTTGTAGAACTAAAATACATTGCTATTTTGTCACCGTGTTATAATGGAGTTCTACCAAGTGAATGCCAATTCAATCAATGAAATAAATAAGCGCTAAATAAATGTGTTTTTATTTTTATTAAAAAAAAGTTAACATGGTTATGGATTTCAAAGCATCTAAATAGTCCTTACATACTAGATCTGAGAGGTTTTTTTTACTATTTGAAAATTTATTTTCACTAGTGATAATATAGTTAACCAATTAAGGCAGTGAAAATGGACTAAACCTGTCAACGATAGAACAATAATGTTTCCTTTGGTTTCAATGAATTTTGTGAAACAAATCTAATATAACTGGAAAGTATCTATTTAAATATATTTTTGAGTATAGAACTGTATTTAAACTGATGAAAATTTCACTAGGTATAATGAACAACTGCTGGGATGTAATTTCACTGAAATGCGAATTAAATGTATTTTTACTCAAAATATTCTATTGCTGTAAATTATATATATTATATATTGACTGCTTCTGAAGATTGACTTCTCCGCTTAGTGTCATTAATTTATATCATCGGATTATGTAAGATGACAAGATTTAATTTCTTAATTGTAACACAAAGTGGCACTGATTTTTAAATATGGTAAAATTGATAATCGCTACATTTAATTTTATGACCTTTCCAGGATATATTTTTATAACTTAACCTTTAAAGGAGTATGACATATTTTTTTTATGTAAGTGGGATTTTTTTGGGCGTGTTTATACTTCAATTTTAAATTGCAATTGGGTGTGTATTTGATACATTTTAATTATTTTTAGATCATTCTTCACAATGTGATACACAATTATGTTCAAAAAAAACTCACACAATTGTTACATATAAAAACGCATTCATGTAAAGGTTAGGTTAAAGGTGGGTTACTAAAGGGACTTTAAATAGGGATGTTCAAAATTTGTTAAGATGTAAGTAAAACAAGTTGTGTGCGAGATATCCATTCAATTTTTTTCTCATTTGGAAGTATATTTTATGATGTCAAATGTGGAATACAATGTCATGTAAATGCCCGCAGCGGCTTTACTTAGTGGCACTTATTTGGGTGATCCAATTTTCATTGCCTGTCGCATGAATCTGGCTGAATCTGTTGGATAGCATTTGTTATGTTGACTTTGAGGGTGTCAAGTGTTAGTGGTTTATTCGCAAAGTCTTGCGATTTAAAATAGCCCTTAAGGAAGAAGTCTATAGGCGTTAAATCTCGCTATCTTAATGGCCAGTTCTCAGTTCAGTTAAGTGCCCTCAAATCACTTGTGCAGAATGTCGATCCAAAATTGATGATTTGCACATGTTGTTCAACGCTTTAACTTTCAAAAGCGATTTGCCGTAGTCTATTAGGCAATTGAAAACAAATTTGACAGATGTCACTTTAACAATGTGGCTGCTATAACCTTACAAATTTCAACCATCCCTATTGAAACCCCAATAGCTTTGCTGATTAAAATTATAAAGGAACTGATTCCAGAGAAAATACTGTCAAAGGTTAAGTCTTTAACTTTGATCAAGTCACAGCATAATAATTTGAAAAGACCAGAAAGTAATTTAGGATATATGACAAAAACAGTAGCACAAATTTCAATATGTGGTGCAATATTCCCTTCAAGATGAGAAGCTCTTTGTAGACATAATCAACCAATTTTCAGCATAATTTTTTGACATATTGCTTTATATAATAACATGAAACAATTATTTTCATCCCTTTAATGTTGCAATCCTTTACTACTTAAGAAAACAGATTAAATCGTTTATTGTAAAATAGAAAAAAAAACACTTTTTTCGAATGCTCCTGTATTATTGTGGAACCCATCCCTACAAAATTCACAATGGTCCTGATTGATAGTGATAATAAAACAATTGGACAATGATTATCAGGTCAATCGGAGTCATAGATAATACCACACTATACGCAATAATACTGAAGTAGCTAAAAGTTGGCAGAGGATTTGGTTGGTCTATATGATGTTAGTCTTTCTTTTGAAAGAAGTAACAAATTTTATTCAAGTTTCAAACCCAAGGTGATTTCAATATGTTGGTAAATATATTTCATAGGTGTCGGTATATGTTAATTTATTCTTCAATACAGAAGAGTTATACTTTATCGTATGTAACTCCAGGGTTGAAATGGAGCATTAATTAATTAACATTTTTGCTATTTTTTGTGATGAGAAAACTATGAGTGGACTATCGATTGTGGTTCCATAAATTTATGATATCGACAGAAGGTGCTTGGTGAAGTTTCAATATCAAATTTGATTTGTTACAACTTTGTACGACTCCACATGTTTTGTCCTAACGACCCGTGTTTCGCCTTTCGGCATCTTCAGACATTCTATTCAACAAAATTGACGCACAATAAACGGTTAGTATCGTGTATATACTGAAGGTATTATTCACAGGAAAACACAGACCCTAAGGCAAGAACTAAATGGCACCTAAAACAAATTTAATAATATTGATCTAATAATAATTTACACAATTGCCTGTGATAATTTTCATTGACGATTGATCTTATTGATGAATCATTCTTGGAAGGGCTTTATAATAAAAATTGTTAAATGTAGCCACAAACAAAAAATTTATTGAAAAAAAAAAGAAAAAATTTTTCCTACTTCTATTCATCTTTATATTGCAATATATGTAACAATAATTTTCAATGATTATACAGTATAACACAATGCCCGGCAGTTGGCTCTCTTAAATAAGAAATGATTAATTTTTTGTCTTGATCGATGAAATATAGGGTTTTCAAATTGATAACTTTGTTATTTTGACTTTTAAAGTTACTCATGGACAAGTGCCTTTCTCAGAATCATTTTCAGATTAAAACGAGATAGAAAAATAATTTTAACAAAGTTATATCGAAAATTAACCAATAAGATTCAGACTTATCCAAGGAAGGGCAACCTTTTTGTGGTTGGGAGTTACTTTTAATTAGAACCTTGATGGCGATAATCAGAATCTTATAAGAAATGTTGTATTAGTGTTGTGTGCAGTTTAATATCGACACACCGGAGATGAGATATCTCGTCAATATCTTTAGAAGTATTTTCCTCCAAAAATGTTCCATCTATTAAAATGATTCTTAGACATGACACACACTGATATCTATAATAAAGATTTAGAAACATTTAACCATAACTGTAAAGGATTTCTACATCGATTTTTTGCGATTTCTTCGAGTGTACGAACTATCGCTTGACAGATGTCAAAAGTTTCAGTGTTACCAATATTAATTTTCTTTAAAATTCTCCAAGAAAACCTGCATTTTTTATGACAAAACAATAAACAATTGGTGAGTTTTTTTGATTATTTCTGTATATAAAATTTAAAAAAAAACATGGTAAACTAAATTTTTTTGTTGCAAATTATAGAAACACAACTGCTGGCGTGCTGGGTATAGTATTTTTTTGGCAACCAAAGGATTAAAAAATGATAAATTCGTCGTTTAAAATACCGGAAACTCGATTTCGGTAATACGGGCATTGCAACTCTTAAGTACAATATCCTATTCAGACATGTGTTTCAGTCGATTTAGAAGAGTAACCTGTTCCATAAACACATATAATTTTAATGGACCATTGCCAACACTTAATTGCTTACTTCCTAATGACACTATTTCATACATACATCAAACAAACATGGAATGCCGTGTAAAACGAATAAAAATGGCGCTTCCCATAAAATTGTACCGCCGTTAAAATAGCTGCCCTGTCATTCACGAAGAGGAAATGGCGTTATATGAGAAAGAACGGAAATAATTCCGTAATGTCACTAAATTAATATAAAACATTTCTCTACAGCGAGGATGTGAACTAATGTCAAATAATGAATTAACGCAACGCATGCGTTTCAATTAACATGGAGTATTTTTTTTTTTAATATGGAATTTTCGGGTGAGATGATTTCTTTTGAATATTAATGTTGTCAACGTAAATTTAGCCTGAAATTAACATTAAAATATCCAATACAGGAGCCCTCAACATTTTTCACCAAAGCTACGCACCTCGCGACCCCCGTTTTAATTTCATAAGAATAATGTTTCAATAGGGTAACAAAACATATTGATGTTTTTAATCTTCTGATTACGAACGTCTCAACTGTTGTGACGGCTGGTTTTTATGAGAAGCTTAATGAAAACGTTTTACCAAATAAATAGTTCCCAAACTGTGGACCGCATTTTTTTAATTTTCCACATATTTTTTTGTTCAAGGGGATGTGAATTGTTTTTTCAGATTAAAAAGGGCATGCGATGAATTACTGGACTAAAGTATGAGGTATTTAGAATACATTTCATCAGCAATTTTTAATTCCGCTTATAGAAGATGTCGAACATTTTAATAGCAATCTCAATGTAAAGATGTGCGCTAAATGTGCGCTAAGAATCAAAAATTGGAGGATGCGTTGGGAAAAAGAATCTACTGATTGAACTGGTATTTATTTGGTAGAACTCCATTATAACACGGTGAAAAAATAGCAATGTATTTTAGTTCTACAATTTTTTTTTTATATATTATAAGATATAGTTGATAACTATTTCGGCGCACGCCATGTACGCTTAATCATAGTTCTGACGATAGCGTGAGGCGAAATAGCTATCAACTATATCTTATAAAAAAAAATGTAGAACTAAAAAACATTGCTGTTTTTTCACCGTGAAATAAGAATCTTTTATTTGGAGTCCGTATGAAAATTCCAAAAAATTGCAATTAAAGCTAATAATTAATGCAATTATAAAGAAATTCTACCATCCAGGGCGAATGACAATTTTTTTTAAATATATTTAAATGTTACTAATTCGTAAATGTTTAATTTTAATTTCAAATTATTACCGCGAAACCTATGTCAAATTACTTACAAAATATTTTACAAGCTTTTTCGCGGCATTATAAATAAACAATGTTCACATAAGCGAACAGGAAAAAAAGCGCGCGAAATCTTGAATCAGTGGCGGGCTAGCCATTGTTATTAAACGTCAATAATATTTTTTGTATCGCATCATATTTCAATTTCAATATTTGCTAATGCTTTATGGTACCGACCGGACGTGCTTAAAGGAATTTTAATATCAAACTCTTTCGAAACCCTTACAGAAACAATGAAATATTAAGCTTTGCGTTTAAGTCGTGGATGTATTTTTTCCGTTTGCTTTTCTATGGACGATTCGCTTGTAAGACACTTCAAATAGGATTTTTTTTTGTATAAGTTTCAATACATTTTGAATCTATATTTGCTTTAATTGTTCAGACGAGTGTTAAGTAATTATCATTAATATGTAACGTAATATCGATAGGCAAAGTAACAATGAAACTAGACTTTTTGCCGAGGCTGATGACAAGATAGTCTAGTAGATTTTCTTCTCGAATGTTTAATGAAAATAAGATTATTGTTAAGAATCCAAAACTAACATTAATATTAAAAATTCAGCCTGAAATAATAAAAAAAATCAATGACATGTTTAAAGTAAAAGTTAAAATAATCAAGGTAAAGAAAGCCACTCCGTTCTTGGGTTAATTAATATACATGTATTAAAGAAAAACATATATTTGATTTAAGAAGAGTGTATGATTTGTCTGTCGACGAATTTTTTCCAAAATAAACAAAAGATAATATTTGAAGATATACGCGAATGGGGGAATGCGCTCAAAGTTTGAATAAATTGTAAATTTGATAAAATTGCAAAATCTTACAAAATCATCGTAACTTTTTCTGTTTGTTGTTTTTGAAAAAAAAAAAATGGAAAATGTTTGTTGAAAATTGGTAAAATTATTTATTTATCATGATAAAAAGATGATTGAATATTTATTTTCATTACTTCGAGTTATAACACCATACGTTCTATAATTTCTGTTTATTATTGAAACAACTAAGTACTTTAAGATGTTAATGAGATAGGCAGACATTGCAGTTCCAGTGTTCGATTGTTTTTCATACCACTGTGTTATGTTGTGTAATTATTCAGTGTTAAGGGGTAAGCCACAAAATATCACATTACTTAAATCGATTAAGTTTATTATTGCTGGGATTGTAGCAATAAATAAAAAAGTGCATCATTATTGCACGCGATGCGAGCAAAAAGTGCCTCAAAATAAAATAAAACAACATAAAAAACATTCAAAGAGTCACGAGTGATTAATGTCGAATACACCTATCCCCCGATTTACACGTTTTCGCTTTTACACATATTAAAAAAAAACCAAATCTTCTCTAGGTGTAAATGTTTTTACTTCAAACATCGAATTGGCAAAAATAATTTCGAGTCATGAAAGTGACTTTGAACCAGTTACGAAGAAGATATTGGTAGTGATGAATAATAAAAACTCCATCAACCGTTGCAATAATGTTTTTATGAATCTTTTGGATTTCATTTTTTTGTTCCTCTATGTATGCATTATGTGTATCTAATTAATAAAATAATGTGTATATTTATACTTTTTAATAATTTTGTTTTATTTATGTATTTTAGAAAACTACCAAATTATGCGTTTTTTGCGTACTTTTCGATTAACATGGTTTTATATTAAAAGATATACAATTTCGATATACACGTTTTTCTCAGGAACCTGTATACGGTGTAAATAGAGGGATAGGTGTATATTGGATGACGTCAACGTGTTAAATTTTTCTATTAAAAAAAAAAAAAATCATCTGTAATGCTCGTTTTTTTTTCAATATTAATATAAGTTAAAAAATCGCCGCCCGCTACTGTCTCGAATGTCATTAAAACGTGGTTTCTTTTAAAAATAAAACCGAATGACCCAATTTCAACTTCATTATTTTTGCAGTTGACAGCTGTTGCCAGCGTACAAAGTTTTCTTATTGACAGTTATTTGGCAGCAACATTTGTTTTGATTCTTGAGCAATTTTGACGGCAAAATATTTTGTTTAAAATGCACGTTGCTTGAAATCACGTGTAGGGTTTCCCTCAGAGCAGTATTCTCTAATCGGTGGTCCGCAGAGACTTTCTGCCGGCCCGCAAACAGTATGCCAAATTTCAAGAAATTCGCCATGCAAAAATATCAAATACATCTATCCTTCGATTTACACGGTAGATAGGTTCCTGAGAAAAACGTGTAAATCGAAGTTGTATATTTTTTAATGTAAAGCCGTATAATTAGAAAAATACACAAAAAACACATAATTTGTTTGTTTTCTAAAATACACAAATAGAACAAAATATAAATATACACACTCTTTTATTAATTAAATACACATAAAGCATGTATATAAGAACAACAAATGAAATCCAAAAGATTCATTAAAAAAATATTACAACGGTTGGTGGAGTTTTTATCATTCATCACTATCACAAATCACTGTCGATCTCTTCTTCGTGACAGGTTCAAAGTCACTTTCACCACTCGAAATTATTCGAGGAGATTTGGTAATAAACCTCGTTATCAACATTTGCTTCAAATTTCTTGTTAGATCTTTATGGACCTCATCATATTGAGCGAAGCATTGATTAATATCACGTTAGAATCGAAAAGCCCGTTCAACTTTTACAAGTTGGTTCGCAGGTGTAGGTGAAGGTTGGGGAACACTGCTTTGGATTACAAAAGGCTTCCAAGCGCCCGCAATTGTGTGAAAATATAGTTAAATTATTATAGTTGTACCTGCTGGAAAGTTCACGATTTTTTAATGTATAAAGAGCGTGTAAAACTCAACAATTCTCAAAACTTTTCATTATTTTATAGTGTATATTATTCGTTTTAAATATTAACGTAAATATAAATTTAAGTCAGGGCTGTGGAATCAAATTCGGAGTAGTGGAGTCGTGAAAAATGAGCGACTACGACTAATTTTTCGATAAGAGAATATTAAAAAATAGTTCAATAGCTCAATTTGTCGGATTGATTGGTTGATCTTTAATTTTGTGTACACAGTAATAAGAAAGGTAGGAATAAACCTGATGGCATTAAACTTTTACAATCGCAGTCGTGTTTTTTAACGACTCTATAGTCCTGATACAAACGTAATGGTGTATGTAAGTTTTAAAGATTCAAGTGTTCCACAGACAACAGTAAAGTTTTTTTAGTCGGGATCGTGTTGTTGGTTAATGTCGAAGTGAGTGTCGTATTTTTAGTCAATTTCGGACTCAGAATTGTATTTTCCTTAACGACTCTAAAGCCTCGATATAAACTGACTGTCAGTTCGAGTCCATCCTGTCCTATATTGTGAAACTTGTGTTTTGACTGAAAAAAACACGTGTAAGTGTATAGAACAATTTAAAAAATTTACTTCCAAATCAGTCGATGTAAACAATTATTGTGTTACATATTTATTTATTTTGTCTAGTGGATAATTAACATTATTTGCCCCCGCCTCCTTCTAAATTTAAGCAAACTCACATTTATGTAACTTTAAATTATTAATATAATAAATTGTCAAAAATTTTGCACAATTAGTGAAAAGTTTGTTTGTCGAAAAATTGAATTTGGAGTAATATTTAATGACAGACGATCTGTCAAACTTAACATTTTAAGTTTGTAAATGAAAACATACAAAAATTATTCTAATAGGTTGGTGCTTCAAATACTAATCAAGTTGATTACTTTTATTACACTGTTGAAGTTTGACAGGTCTTTTATTATCAGTAGTGTTGATAGTTGCAATAAAAGTTGCATTTCAATAAAGGACTACCAATATAAAAAAATATATGAATGAGCACAAAAGTTACACCGCTCAGCCTGATGATATCGTGCATCAACGGGATATTTTGTAATATTGTATATGTATCTACTATAATATTCACGGAAATAAGACCGCAGCAATGATAATTTTAATTGTATTATTTTTTAATATCTTAAAAACCATAGTCTATTGCATTTTTAACGCGGTGAAAAAATAGCAATGTATTTTGGTTCTACAATTTTTTTTTTGTAAGATAAAGTTGATTGCTATTTCGGTTCATCCATCTTCAGAACTATGTTTAAACGTACATTTAATTATCTGTACGTAGCAGTGTAGAGAATGTACACAATACATCTTCTCATCTGTTTTAACAACCTAGCTTATATATAAGGTATATAGTTGATAGCTATTTCGTCTTACGCTCTTAAAATACATTGCTATTTTTTCACCTTGTTAAAATAGATTTCTACCATATATATGCCAATTCAATCAAGATATAAAAATTTTAATTTACCTAGAGTTTATGATTTTTAATTCTACAGAATAATGTTATTTTTACTTGAGATTCTTCAATATATTTTTGAGAAAAAATAAAGTGAAAAAAATATTAAGTCGTATGCTAAAAAAAATTCCATCGATAAGTCGCTACTAGAAACGATTCCAAGAATTGTTTATTATGTGTCATCTCTATGGTTTCACATTGAAGCCGTTTTATTCTTCTTTTGAAACTTTGCGAGTGATTTTCCCGCGCTTTATTTGCGATCGCGGGATCACAGGGATCAATCCACACTCCTCGCACATCACAGGAAAAGGGCTCGCGAAGGAGTGGAGGTGGGAGGCCCGAGAGGGGGAGGGATCGTCCTCTCGGCCCGGCCGATACTCCGATAGCGCCCTCGGTTTAGTGTTTCGAGCACCGCCAGTCGCGGCGCACCTCCCGTCACATTTCAGTCGTCCATTTGGTCCGCTGCAATCTCCCGCGCGAAAATAACACGGCGCCGCGAATCCAGAATAAACGTACACCGCACTAATTACGAAAAAAAACACACACACAACCGCCGCTGCATTCGCTTCAGAACGCAGCCGTTTGTCTATAAGTTCTGTATAATTCGCGAAATAAAACGCTTTCGGTTTGTAAATACGTTTTTAAGTGAGTTTTGCTTCGGGACGAGAGATTCCGCGTGAACAACAGTCAACAGGTAGGATTTAAAGGATTTTTATATGTGTGTGTAAGAGACTGTGTTTTATTCTTGTTAGTGTATGCTTATTTCGGTTACATTTATTTGGATCTAGGCGTGCGAAATAATCGTGCAGTATTTTTTTATTTTGTTACTTATTTAATCAAACAGTGCGACACATTTTTTTTCGAATTGAATCAAATTTCACTTCAATAAACGAACACTAAACATTTGAAAAAAAAACACTTTTTATTGATTGAATTTACTTACATTTTCAAAATATTTTAAACATTTTACAAAATTTTGTAGAATTAAAATACATTGCTATTTTTTCATCGCGTAACACTTTTTATATTTAAATATGGAACAAATTTCAAAATGTATCGACTTATATTTTAGTTAAATTGCTTAATTCGTTTCAATTTCTGGCAACTATATTACAATAAATTTTTTAAAATCTACAACACACACATTATGTTATCTAAAAATCTTAATGATACACATTATTGAATTGTATTTTTAATTATTACCTCGTTTTTTATTTATAACTTTAAACATTTATATTAAATAAAGATTCTTTCAAACATCGAAAACGTAACGACGGCTAATCAATAAAAATATATAACGAGAATTAGAATTTCAACGTTTGGTTTTTTCAAGTAATATTGTTTGAAATTTGTTGCACCTTGAAATAATTTGAAATACTTTGCCAATCTTTACTCAATTTTTTTTTTGTCTCAATTAATTGCGCATTTTTTTCAAACGAATAGCTCTTTTAGCAAAACTTGATTTACTGTATACAATCGGCGGAAAAAATAGAATATGTAAATATTAATAAAAACTACATACCAAAAAACTTTAAATTGATATAACCGAACAGTTTATTTTTAATAATATATCCTTTACGCGGTCTTATGAGTACAAGGCCAAAACAAAAATTTTCGGAAATGCAATAATAATGAGCCGTTTTTAGCAAAATAGTTATACTTTCCAAAACGTTATCATTGTTACTATTCTTATCAGAAGATTTAATATTTATAAAAATGCTCATAACATCACTTATACGTATTGAAATACCATCAAAGTTTTACCAAGAAACTTATAGTTTTTTTTTTTTTTGTAGAGTATCTGCTACATGTAAATATATAATTGTGAACATAACTTAAAATTACAAAAAATTTACTTATATTCATAGGCCCACCCATCATAGAAATATCAATTTCGTATTCCTAGATATTCCACCATTTAACACGTTCCCTGATCAATCACATAAATGATATTCCCTGATGCAGTAGTGTTAAATTTATGGAAGTTTTTTTTTTGAAATTAACTTTTTCACGAAATTGTCGACACTTTAATTTCAAGTGTCAATTATTGATACACTGAAATCAGCCGTCTCAACATTCGAGACGTTAGTAATCGGACGGTTAAATAAAAATAAAATGATAATATTTCAGATCAGTGGTTTCAGATTCATTTTGAAGTCACGGTGCAATTTTATTACAAGCAAAAATTGCGGTGTACCGATATCAAACGGCCATAAGACAAAACAATATGCATACATAATTTTTATTATAAACGAAACACAACAATAATGTAGGATATTTTTTTTTTTTTGTATATTTATAAAAAAAAATTGTCACTAAAATTATCCTTAACAAATATTGGGTCGAACATTATCCAAACCTGTCCTCAAATCTTCGCCAAACTTCGTCTTTCTCGATTTTATGTTTTTTTTTTGTCAATGTTGAGGTTATTTCACTTTATTATTTATAATTTTTGGTATCGACTGACTGAAGGTGTTTGACGAAATTCCAATATCAAATTTGAATTTATTTTTCAGTTTTAACGTGTTGACTGTCACTTCTAGATGGAAAGGCATGATATTTTAAATGATAATAACCCACTTTTTAATTCAATTTCCACAATATATTTTATAATCAGAACAAGTTTCACTCAACGCGAACATTATCAACTGATGATTGAAACCAGTCCACACCATAAAATATATTGTGGAAAAAGTACAAAAAGTGTGCTATTACTTAAAATATTAAATTATAATATTGCAAGATTGAGCATGTTTTGTCAATGACGACCCGGGACTTTGTCAGTTCTGTTGCACCCGTGTGGTGGAATGTCTGAAGATGCCGAAAGGTGAAACCCGGGTCGCAGTTGACATGGCAATATCATACGTTGCGTTGCACTTGCAAAAAGCTCGTGGTGCCTTTTGGTCACCTTGCCGTGATAAAGTTCTATCGAGTAAACGCCAATTAAACAATGCCACAGATACATGAATAAACTTTATGATATCGACTGAAGGTGCTTGATGAAGTTTCAATATCAAATTTGAATTGTCGAAACTTTGTACGATTCCACATGTTTTGTCACTAACAACACGAGTCGTTAGCTCTTTTGCATTCGTGTGATAGAATGCCTGATTTTGCCGAATTGCGAAACCCGGGTCGTTTGTGACTAAACGTGTGATTGTACAATGTTTTAACATGAATATATTGCAAATTTACTCTACATGTGTTTTAAGTATCTCAATAAACAATGTGTTGCAATAGAAGGAAGGTATTTTGAGATTTTTTTTTGTTTGATTATTGGAATATTTTTACGCGGTAGTTGTATTTTGTGCTCGAATGATGGCACTTGTTTCTCTGTAATTTATAAAACCAAACTATTGACATTGCAATAATAATAAATACCGCGTTATCTAAAACGTTTAAAAAAACATCGCTGCGGCTAGAAATAAAATGATAAGCCATAAATTTTATCGCCGATGTAAGTCAAACATTAAAAAATGTCCTTGCATTACAGTGCTAGTGCTGTCATTGAAGAGAATCAGGGCTGCGGAGTCGGATTCGTGTTTTTGGTTAATGACAGAGTCGTGAAAAATGACCGAATCCGAATACTTTGATAAGATAATATTGAAGAATGTCTCAATGAAAGATTTGACGGATTGTTTGCTTGGTATTTAATTTAATGCACATAGATTGGAAAGGTAGAAAAACACCTGATAAAATAAACTTTTTTAATCGCAATCGTGTTTTCGGCCAATGTTGATGTTAAAGTCGGCGTCGTGTTTTTTTAACGATTACACAGGCCTGAAATAAACTGTTAAATTCTTACAATTTATTAATACATTAAACAATGTTAAAAAATAACTATGTATTATATTTTAGTTCTACAAAATTTTAAAGATACTATATCTTGATAGCTAGAATTTTCATTAACGATCTTGATAATGAGTCATTCTTGAAAGGGTTTTTCAACAAATATCAATCAACCTACATTAAAATTTAAATGTTTTTTTTTTCATGTAAAAAATATATTTTAGTTCTACAAATTTTTTTATAAGATATAATTGATTGCTATTTCGGCTCACGCCATCGTCAGAAATATGTTTAAACGTAAATCATCCCGCGTTCTGTAATAAATCATCTCCGGCCAATATACTAAAATACATCGCTATTTTTCCACCGTGTTGTAATGGAGTTCTACTAAGTGAATGCCAATTCAATCAATAATACTTTAAATATTATCACTTTGACTGTATTTTAGCTGTATAAAATGCATAGCTATTTTTTCACCATATTCTGTGTAAGAGCTTATTTGTGTACATAAAATGTAGTCTAATTCGTTGTGATAATCTTCTAGTTTCAATTTATATATACACTGTGTATTTTGCCATGTTTTGTCAATAACGACCCTAGTTTCGTCTTTCTGCGTTCTATCTCAACGATGCAATAAAACTGGCGTATAGGAAATGGTGTGCATCGGTTACATACAAGAGGAATAGCACAGGAATATATATATGATATAATAAAAGGCTGGATGACAAATATAATGAATATTTATCTTCTAGACTTAAGGAGTTTATATAAATATACAATACCCTTAGTTAATATCGTAAATTACTCCGTATGTTTGTGTAACAACAAATTTACTGAATTTTCTTTTTTTAATGTTCAATGTTGAAATATCAGCAAGAAACAGGCTAATTAGATTTAATATTTAAGACGAGTCCAAAAGCAAGTGTCAAAATTCGTATAATTCACGGAGTGTAAAAATTCAAAGTAAATTAATCAGCGAAATTCATCAATAATAAAATGACATCTATTTACGATGCTGACAAGTTTGCGATGAACTAATATAATTCAGAATTATCGCAATATTACATAAAAATGCAATTAAAATTTGTCGAATTTTCCACAAACATAGTGTTTTGCAACTTTTTTTGCACAGAACCTCCAATATGTGTATTTATTTGAACCTTTTGTTTTTTTAACTTGATTTAATATCTTTGATATTCAATTTGTTGTTTAACTATATCCGACTGTAAAGTTATTTATTACTGAGGTAAACAATCATCTAATTCTTAACTTTAAAATTAAGATTGGAATGAATGTGGGATTAGAATCAAACAGTAATGGTGCTTATTACGTATTCATTATCAGTGATCAGAAATTAAAATCTCAAGAATAATAAATTTTATAGTAGTTAGCGACTTGTTTTATTTAAAATGTTATATACTAGTAATTGATTGCTGTTATAAACTATTATATTAATAAAACTAAATTTGCCTCTCAAAGAAGCAAAACACGTGTCACATCCAATCCAACACTTGGTTGGAATAGGAAAATTATCAATTTTATTTTATATATAAAAAATAACTTTTAAAGTCTTAACTGTCACGTTTTGGTTTGACTGTAATAATGCTCGCGATGAGCGAAACCGGTCAAGATCTTAACAATATAAAATATTGCAAATAAAACTGTACAGTTCGCTTGATTATGTTTTATTTTTAATATTTTTTCTATACCTGTTACTTTTAACTCAAATATTTTGTATAAATAGACTCTTTTGTAAATTGTATTCTATCAGTTGATAATGCTCGCGATGAACGAAACCGGTCCTGATCAAAAAATATATTGTACAAATAAGTACTAAAAATGTGTTTTTTTGTTATTATATAAAATATCATGCCTTTCCATCAAGAAGTGACAGTTAACACCTAAAAGTGATAGTTTTTCCGGCATAAATAATTTAAAAAAATATGCATAACAATAAATTAATGCATTTCTCGTTTTTACATGGTGTTTATAAGCAAGCTTATTTTTAGTTTTGTAAAATTTTTATTTGTAAGGCACAAAATATTGTTAGAATCGTAGCACATGTTTTTGTTTGATCATCAAAAACACTATCTCACGCAAATATATAAACGAAAATTAAAGAGCTTTTTTAAACATTGAGTGTAATTCGATTTTAAGCCTACTGCCTTTTAAAATTTCAAAATATAAGTGAGAGCTCCGAAAACAAACCGTTTATCGCGAATTTTTAACAAGTAACGAAACGTACCTATACGACGTTCTTGGGTCCTCACTACACATTGCAAACAAACTATTTTTAAAACATGCTTATATATAGTAACAGTTGTTTGATATTGCACAAAATAACGAGAAGAAGAAGAAGAAAGTGTAGAAAATAAAAATAAAAAATATAGTTTTAGTCAAATCATTATGATATAAATGATATAAAAATATTTTTATCGTAATAATACCAGTTAAATAATCCACAGTTCACAAACCATTGGCACATAGCACTTGAATATATTATCATAATAATTGTTGACATATACGACAATTACGACCATACTCCTTTACAAAAAAATCGCGCCGACGTACTAGTACGTCCATACTCTTGGAAAGGTTAAATACGCACTATTTGACAGAGTCCACGGACCCACATTTGCGGAACGCTGCGCTAGCCAACTCAATGTGAAATGTTTTGTTATCTTTGCTTCAAAGCAGTAAATCGGCTGATTGTATAATATGTCATAAAAATGTGACAACCTGTTGACCTTACTTAAATTTTTTTAAATATAAAATTTTCGTTTTTATAATGTGTGATACATATATAGCAATAAACGAAATTCACGATTCGTTATCTTTTTGTTGTTCGTCGGAGAATATGTACATACATAATATTGTTTATTGTGTTCGTTGTACGAAAGACCCGGCGACTTGTCATGTTTGCACAGAGGAAGATTTCTTAATTCAAATTTCAATAATGTTGCCAGTATATGAACTCCCGTATTCCAACTGAAAATATAATACTGTTTGATTTGCAGATTATTTATGATTTAACACTATCAAAGCTATTTTATTAATGAGTATCAATTATTAACCCACTACTATCGGTCGTCTCAAAAGCTTAAAGATTAGTAACCAGAGGGTTAGTGTAATATATAACTGTACTCTCCTGTTTCATGACTAGTTTTATTTCTTATGTTACTAACAGTGATACTTGAGCCATTAACCCTTTGCAATCGAATGCCGCCACAGTGGTGGCATGTTTATAAAGTCATTTTTTGTATACTTTTAACATTTTTTATTAGTCGATTTCAACTAGATCACAATAATAGATCATTGGGGAGTCATTTTCTATAAAAAATCATAGCCAAAGATAGTCGGCTCTCGTAATATCAATAAGTGTTGTCATCGAAATGCATGGTGGATTCCGAGTGTGTACTTCAGCTGTTCCTACAGACGACCGTCTTGCAGATAAATTACATATATTACGTTCAGGGCCTAAGACGGATTGTGCAGTATGTTCAAATAGAAAAATTTCTGGCGGGAGATCGGAAACACGGCTGTTTTGTGAGACCTGCGTAAATAAGCCAGGATTACATGTTGGCGGTTGCTTTGTGAAATACCATTAAATGAAGAATTACAAATGAAATAAAAATATGTACATTATATTCACTATATGTCTATTTTACAAAAAAATATTTTTTTAAATTTTATATATATTTGTTTTATTAGTTTGATACATGCAGCGAATGCGATTTTCGCAAAAAAAAAAACGCCTCGAGTTGCTGGTAGGCGCAGTCGAAAAAGTGCTCGAGTACAAAAGGTTAAGTATCATTGAATATATAAATTCTTGGTTAAAAAAAATATTTTTACTAACACATCGCGACGGGACGAATGTCTGCAAAGTATGGATAAATTGTAAATTGATAAAATGTCAAGGTCTTACAAAATTCATCATAACTTTTTCTCTATTAGAAAATATTTGCTGAAAATTGGTTAAACTACAATATTTATCTGTCGTGATGGCTTCGACTTTTATCGCCATATGTTATATAATTTCTGTTTATTATTAAAAAAAAATACTTTAATATGTTAATATTCTTACAAAAACAAAGGTATTTTAGTATTGGCAGACACTGCAGCATTACTATTGTGTTTTTTTTAGTAATCATTCAGTGTTTAATATAAGCCACAAAATATCACATTACTTAAATGGCCTTACTTCATAATTGTCAGGATTGCGAGCCATAAATAAATAAGTGCATCATTATTATAGTTAAAATAAATAAAAACATTCAAAGAGCTATGAGCAATTAATGTCATATATATATATCGAATGACATGGAATCTACGTTCCCCGGTGATAACATGTTAATAATCATTTACGTTATATTCATTATCGATAAGCAATCTATAATAATCGTTGATTTACTGTGGCATATGTTAACCTGATGAATTCGAGTCGCACAATATTCCTTTCAATCGAATTATCGATTGTACGGGTGATTGTTATTTCGAAAAATTGCCTCTCGATATTCAAAATTTCATACGTTAGCAGTCATTGTGTTAATTGAGAAATTTTATCTTGATTTCGTGCTTAATTTGTGGTTAGTTAATTGCGGTGAGTAAAATGGTCCATTTAGGTCCATTCCATTGCTGACTTAAACAATGACCTTTTTCAAGCATCTATTTGCCGTTAGTTAACTCTTTTTGATTACACAATATCTATATGAATAAAATTAAATTTATTGTTTATGTTTATTTATTATATTACGAAGGCTTTATACCATAGGACCAAGAGATCTTTTCAGACTTCGCAAACAAACATTCATTCGCAAGAAATAAATACATATATGTAGTAATAAATTCGACTGAAAACATGATCACAACTGCGAGATTCGAACTCTTCCGTGAGATCCTTTTCACTTAAATCTAACGACGTTGATCACTGCACCACAGACTGCATTCGTAATTTTGTGTTTATAAGACTTTAAAAATTCGTAGTTCTTTATTTTCACATCTTCTCTCGAACGGCGACGCCATTTGAAAAAAACGTTGTTCTTTTTATTCTATATTGTATATTTTATTTATTTGATTTTTAAGCGCTTAGAAACTCATATATGCTCAAGTACTTAGTTTTCGTATAAGGAATAGAACCCGCGAAATCATACGAATTTTGCATAGTTTTTCAGATAACACACATGATAAAAACACATTTTATAGTAGTTATATCCGCAATATATTTTTTGATCAGGACCGGTTTCGCTTATCGCTAGCATTATCAGCTGATGAGCTCGCGATAAGCGAAACCGGTTCTGATCAAAAAATATTTTGTGGAAATAAGTACTAAAAATGTGTTTTTATTGTTTAAATTATCACGCCTTTCCATCTAGAAATCACAGTTAACACCTTAAAAGTGATTAATGTTTTGTAAGCGGATTAGAAAGATCGTTTTGGTTCGTTATCTGAATATATATCTGTCGTCCGAACGCAAAATCCTTTCGTGATAGTGGTCGTCGTCCGATTTGTTCGCAGTCCGAGCTGTTCGTTAACCGATCACCCACTGTAAATAAAAAAAATGTTTCATGAATCGAGTTTCATTAGTTTATTACAAGTCGACGCGAACTCATTGCTTGCCTTCTAATTAGTCAAAGATGCAACCAACTCACCATGACCGATTGGGGCGACAGATCCAACTGATCGTATCGTCTTGACCAATTTTTCCAATCGTTCATGGTTCATATCCGGATATTCCTAAAGATTGGATCATCATGTCAGAAAGAAATCAGCATCCTGAATCATATGGCCACATTAAACATAGGAATTTCAAGTAACCGGCCAAGCTGAAAGAGCGCCAAGAAATCATTCGATTTACTTAATCAAGACTTTTAAATTTGTAGCAATTTATCAATTTATTAAAATACTGAAGTTAAGTCATTTAAAAAAGAACATATGACTAACAAAAAAATTAATACATTAATCAGTTTTACTCATTGACACTGCGTATTTCCGGTCATTAAATCCTACAAACGTTATATTATTTTTATTAATTGACAGAAGCGACTGAGAGTTTCAATATAAATTTTGAATTGTTAAAACTCTACAATTCCACGTGTTTTGTCACCAACGACAACGATTTTGCCTTCTGATTGAGCATCTTCAGACATTTTATTATACGGATGCAACAGAACTGACATACAATAAACAGTTAGCATCGGTTATATGCCAAAGCAGTTATTTAAAATAGAAAAACACAGACCGTAAGGCTGGTATCAAAATAAACAACTGAAATATATTTCAATAATATTAATTTAATAATTGTAACACTCAATAGTCTGTGATGACTTTGGATGGAAATTCTGCACGATTGATTTGATGGCATGTAACTAGCCATTGGGATCGCGAGATTTAACGCCTTTCGACTTCTTCCTTTGGGGCTATTTTAAATCGCAAGCTATGCGAATAAACCACTAACACTTTACACTCGATCTACTATCAAACACATTCAGCCAGAATCATGCAATGAAGTCATTGAAAATTGGACCTTCTAAATAAGTGCCACCTAGTAAAACCGCTGCGGACTTTTGCATGACATTGTATTCCACATTTAACATCAGAAAATATACTTTCAAATGAAAATCAAATTGAATGGATATCTCACACACAACATGTTTTATATACATTTTAACAAATTTTTAACACCCTTATTGATAGACCTTATATTGTCAATTAATATTTTAAATATTGGTTGATAATGTTTAAGTGTGTTTTATACCAACATTATTTCTGCTAAACGACTATATGCGCCATGCAAATCTATCATATTTTATCACAGTTTCACCGTTAAAAATACGGGTTTTATTGACTCTTTAGTTGATTGTCGTTTGTTTCTTCTTAACAATATTAGTAAATTGATTGTTTAAGCGATGTCGAATGCTCTACACAATATAATTTTATCTCAATCAATATGCAAGTTTGTTTATTTTGGAGGCAAAAGTTATGAACACTTTTTTGTATCGGTTGTCATCCAATACTGTATGAAAACCGCAAACGTATTTTTTGCTTGATTTGTGACGTATCTAACACGAGGCTTGGTCAAAACATGTGCTGGAAATAATAATAATTTATATATTTAATTTAGAAGAATCTAAAAATATCTATGCGTTTTTATCTTTTTCTTTTGTTACATATACAGGTTAGTTTATCAGTCTTTTTAACGACGTTCATTTATGGCAATGAAATCAACTGTATAGAGCAGCGCTGTGAAGAGATTACATCAGATAGAGCAGTGGTTCCCACGTGAAATTTCAGTTTGACCGCATTATAAACATCAGCGCCCTGTGGAAATGTCTCGTGGCCGCACCAAATGTGATAAAATTAATTTCGATATTTATTTTTTACATAGTGCATTACACTGAATGATCTTTCACAATATACAGTTGTAGGTAAAATCGACAAAATTAATAAAGCAATTGTTGTTAATTCTTTATATTGACTTGATTCATGGTCAACGTATAACTTCAACCAAAATTTTTGAACAGTTTTATTATCGAAACGGTCCTTTACTTAAACCTGACTAAATGCTGGATAAGTCAGGTTTATTCAATCAATTTTAAAATAATAATAATTTAACACATTCATTTGTAAAAACACATTTTTTTTAAATATCAATATTAACTATAAGACTGTTGGTGGTCGCAGCAAAATCCTCTGTTGGCCGTACATGAGAACCACTGAGATAGAGGGTTGAGTTCTACTTCAGTATTCAAAAGAACTTGTATATCGTTATGTCAGATTTGACATACGTCATATTAAGATAATAAAAAATGTTTTAAAATTCGTAAGCAAGGCTGTAGAGTCGTTAAATTATTACTCCAACTCAGACATTGACAAACAACACGACTGCGATTAAAAAGTGTTAATTTAGGTTTTTTTACTATATTTCATATTTATGCGTATTAAATTAAAGATCAACCAACCAATCTGGAAAATAATCAAATTTTTCAAATCATACATGTTATAGGGATAAATTAAAATAAAATTTTATTTATTTTAATTTTCAGATATTTTCAATAAATTAATGATAATAAAATAAATAATTTAATAAAAAATTAAATTGTTTCTTAGTTCTTCAACCCACGGTTTTGTATACCTACCAATTTTAACTCAAATATGTTGTATAAATAGACTTGGTTGTAAAATGTAGTCTATCAGTTGATAATGCTCGCGGTAAGCGAAATCGGTCCTGCTCAAAAAATGTATTGTGGAAATAAGTACTAAAAAAGTGTTTTTATTTTTTAAAAAAAGCTTTGTTTTGTCGAAGTCATGTTTTTTGAACGACTCTAAAGATCTGGTTCCATTATCCAAATCACTGTTTTTCGTTGATGCTGGAAGAGAAGAACGCAATCCTGTGATGACCTAATCTCGCCGTTGACTGGATTTTTTTATGTTGTTTTTATTAAAATTTATTATATGTGTTGCTATTATTCTCAAAGTTTTTGTTGGAACCATTTCAATTGAATAAGCGGTACATAGCATACAGTTAAAAGAAGTCCTTCTCAAACGCTTGTAAATCTCTTCTCGCCGATTGAGAGATGGTACAAGCAGCTTAAACTCCCACCGCTTCTGAAACTTTTATATATCCTAAATAGTTTTTTGCTTGCAGATAAAATGTGCTCGTAGCATGTAAAATGGGTTACCTTTTAAAGTCAGTTATATAAGTCAGTTATGGATACATTTAAAATGATCCTGTTATTTATTCAGTGTTATTGTTATTATTGTTAATTATTGGTCTTTGCCGGGTTCCTGGTGCACTGATCAACGTAATTGAATCCATAACACATCTCATGGTTTCGGCGTTTTTTTTATTTGAAGTTATGATTAAAAAATCCTTCATTTTATCAGATATTAAAAAGCGGAACGTATTAGTTGATAATACTCGCAACCTGTTCATCTAACTCTTTAACTTCACGGATACACATTTTATATAATATCATAAACTGCAAATACTTTTCACTAGCTCTTGAACCATTTGTTTGGATAACCGGTAATTATTTACTCCAAATGTTCTATAAATAGCCTTATTTTAATTTGTATCATGTTGTTGATAACTTTCGTGATTAGCGAAACCAGTCCTGATCTGGAAAAAAATATATTCAACTTGATTTGTTGAAACTTTGCACGATTCCGCATGTTTATTTAATAACGACCCAGGTTTCGCCTTTCGGCATCTTCAGTCATTCTATCACACACTGATGCAACAGAACCGACTCGTCGTTAGTGACAAAGCACGTGGAATCATACAAAGTTTCAACAATTCAAGTTTGATGTTAAAATTTCATCAAACACATTCAGTCGATATCATAAATTAATATTGTTGAAACATGGCTAAATATTGTAAAGTTGTGTTTTATTATTTATTTTTAATAAATAAAAACATATTTTTTAGTACTTATATCCATAATATATTTTTTGATCACGACCGGTTTTGCTCATCGCGAGCATTGTCAGCTGAAAAATGCGTTTTTATTATTTAAAATATCATGCCTTTCCACCAAGAAGCGACAGTTAACACCTTAAAGTTTTATTATGTAAATTGAATATTTTTTTTTGATATGTCGTTTTGATTCTTAGTCCTCAAATAGTGGCTCTTACTGTTTTAAAAAAACTTTTTATTTTACGTTTTTAGCTGACGTAAATGTTCCCGATATATATATGGCAATTTTAACTGCGTATAATTATTTCTTCTGGCAACCTAGCGAGTAGAAATATTTCACCTTTGGAAGTGTCAAAAATGTCGTTTGCCTTTTAAAATGGCGTGGGTTGATCTCTCGAGCGTCAAAATAAGCTTGACTTTTCTTTTACTAACAATGTACAAAGCTTTGTGGATTAATAAAGACAATTTTATGAAATTCCCGTAGGTAACCGTGTCATAAAGTTTCATGTCCAGTGGCGGATCGAAGCGCTCCACGAGTGGGAGTCGAGTAGCGCACGGTGTGTGCTCTGCACTACAGCGGCGTACTCCGCGCCTCCTCTATTTTAAGCGAGTGCAATCGCAACACTTTGATTCAACTTAAAATCCGGAAAAAATCGAGAATAAAATCGTATTCATATTCTTTGAATTCAGATTAACATAAAATTTTTGTATGTCGAAATGTTGCCATATAAATTGTTGGTGAATCGACTTGGTGCAAGTTCCATAATGTATATTTAAACTGTTATCTGCCGAACCATATAAAGAACAATTAAGAACCGAATATTGAAAAAAAAATATTAACTAATATTAATTAATGCTGATATAACAATGTTTAAGCATTACGAAATGATCAGTTGTGTTTTTATTATTAAAAATATCATGCCTTTCCACCAAGAAGCAACAGTTAACATCTTAATATTGATCTTTAGTACTATTTCTATAACATGGTGAAAAAATAGCAAGGAGTTTTGGTTACAAAATTATATACATTAAATATTAATATATATATTTTTTATCGTGGTATAATGGATACAATTTAATATTTTAAAGATCATGACTGATTTCGCTCATATAGAACATTATTAACTGATTAGTTTCTCAACCTTTTTTTCATCAGCGGACAACCAAAAATTCGAAAAACGTTTTGCAGACCATAGACATTGGAATAAAATAACAAATATTTATATAACAGATTTTTTATTCAAAACGTATATTAAAACAGACAGTAACAAAAAATATAATTTAAAAATTCATAAAATACAACATAAAATCCGATTTTTTATCGAAATAATATCATATCGCAGACCACTGGTTGAGAAACTATGTTCTACAGTACTTCGGAAACTAATATATTATATTACTCTATTTGATATGCAAATATTTATTTTTTTAGCAGATATAATAAAAGATTGCTCACGTATCGTGTAATTACACAAAAGTCTAGGATGTAACGTCCAAACTGAACAAAAATACCCTAAAATTGATTACGATAAAATAAATAGCAGTGTCTTTTAATTGATTGAATTGGCACTCACTTGGTAGAACTCCACTATAACACGGTGAAAAAATGGCAATGTATTTTAGTTCTACAAAATTTTGTAGAACTAAAATACATTGATATTTTTTCACCGTGTTAGCAGTGCCTTTTATTATCGTATTGGTAAAGTGCGTTAACTTTGTCGAATTCATTTTTCGCATACTGGCAACGATAACAAGGCGGTCTTTCTAACCGTAGTAGTGATATCAGAACTGTCATTATTGGGCCGACAGGATGTTTCCCATTACTCTAAATTTAATATTATTTGTTTGCGTATGTTGGCAGCACTGCTGAATATCCACGCGTACCAGCCGTCCAATAAAAAAGAATGTCAAAATTTGAAAATTCTCATGTCATTGACCAGGGTTTACCAATGACATTTAAAATATACAATTAAGATTTTTTTCGATTTGTTTACAATTATAATACACCAATGATACTTTTTATTCGGTGGAATGTCTAGGATGTGTTATTATCGAAGTATGCCGCTAGAAATGGCGGAAATACAATATTTTCTTTTTGGTTAAATTTGAATCGTTCGAATTAAATTTTTATTACCGTTATTGAATACTTTGTGATCTGCCAAGTTTTGATACAGTATATTAACACATTCGTTATTTTAAACTTCCAATTTAAGAAATATTTAATAATTTCATGTTATATTATATTTTTTCAATTAATTTTGAACATTTATTATTACAAAGACAGGTATTAAAATAAATGAGCCTAATTTGAATCGTTGAAACTTTTTACGATTTCACATGCTTTGTCACTCATGATCCTGGTTTTTTCTTTCGAGTTCTTCAGGCATTCTATTTGTCACATGGATGCGATAGAACTATGACGCAATATACAGTGGAAATCCGTTATATACAGGAGGAATTAATTACAATGGAAAAACACAACTCTAAGGTTAGGATAGAAATATACATTAGTGATAAATTTCAAAACTATTGGTTTTTTGATAATAACAATCAATTGTATATGATAAGTTTATTAACACTAGATACTGTTTAATAGTCTGTGATAACAGGATTTTACAATAAATGATAATCAATTATTATTAAAATAAAATTGTCTATTTTCAGACTTAGAGATACCTTCATATTTTAAACTGGGGGGTAACAACATTGGGGTTAAACATCAGGTGACTGACGTAATATAAGAATTGACGAGATTCTTGACGCATTGAACTTGTCTCACGTGAGGAATATAACAAGGGAGAATTGGGGAGTTTAGCGGATCGTTTAGAATATACATTGGATTTAATCGAACTGATCAATTTTTTTAGAAATACACAGAGCTCAGTTATAAAAACCTTTCGTCGCCGTCGGGATATAAAGTACAGCGCCAGGCAACCTATGGCACGCGAAAGGATTTTTAATCCGAATATTATTAGTTTTATTTCAGTGGAATGCTAAGTGCGTCTGTTTTCTGGCACGCTAATGCGTTTGGGTTGCCGACCGGTGCAATAGTGTATTTAAAATACGACTTTTTTCCCAAAATACCCTGTTGCTTGACTATTAGATGTCTCGTATGTTGACACGGCAAGTTGCAGTGTTTTATTAGTTAATACTTAAAAATATTTAAAGTATGTTAAAACTTTCGTGTTTCGTTTTCCTATTTAATTCTAATTTATATTAGTTTATTGAGCGCCAACACTGCTGAATTAATTTTGTAGATGATTAGCGTTGGAATATCATCACGGCATCACGACATCTAGACGGCTCAGCAAGGAAAAGGTTTTTTTTTCAAACCAACTTTGAGTCGAGCTTGTCATATAGTTTCATTTTAATAAGGCTGGCATTTTAATAAGGTCTTATTTGCACACTTTGAGACAAGTATAAAATGTCGGTAGTTTCATATTAATTATAAACTTATAATGCTCATAAGAAAAATTGAACTTTCTTTAAAAATAAGTTAGTGATGAGTTTTGATTAATTTGAGTCGGCATTTATCTTATAGCATTTATATGAGGCAGTTAATAAAATCGTTTTTCCCTATTTCAATAAAAAAAAAACAAGAACTCACTGTGTTTCTTTATTTAACCATTTGAATACAGTGCATATAAATATGTAATATTTTTGTGTGTTGCGTATTTTCAAGACACTCAATTTTTTTTGAAATTCGATTTACATATTGATGATTGTAGGGTTTTTTCCAGTTTTCGATTTAAAATTATAAGATTTTTTCAAAAAAAAAAATTTGCACAAAGAATGTTTTTTTTTTATATTCTATAATTTATGATATCGACTGAAGGTGCTTGATGGAATTTCAATATTAAATTTGAATTGTTACAACTTTGTACGATTCCAAATATTTTGTCACTGATGACCCGAGCTCTGTCAGTTCTGTTGCATCCGTGTGATAGAGTGCATGAAGATGCCGAAAGGCGAAACCGGGTCGTTAGTGACAAAACATGTGGAATCGTACAAAGTTGTAACAATTCATTTTTTTATATTCAATTAATAATATGATTTAAATACGTTCGTAACCAATCACAGTGATATTGTGGCAGCCCTTGTCGCGTCTAAGCAACACGTTTAGATATATCGTTCATTTTATGTAATTCACACGTGAATGTGATATTTTTTTTAATTGTTGCTAACTCTACATATATGTCACTATGCATGTTTACTATATTATAACAAAAATAATAATTGGATTACTATAGAAAAGGTGTTTGAAATTTCATGGACACCGGCATCCGTTTGGGATTCGAGTGGTTAAGAAGCGATTTTGTAGAGATATCGTGTTCTTCGATAAATTAAGCCTTCAGTTAAATGTAATATTTGCTTTTGAAACACGACGATTTGGAGCGGAGGATAAACCCTTTTACGTGCTTGACTAGTCCGGTACGTACTTGATATTGTTTTCTGCAAATTGTTTGCTACATGAGAATCATTGCTGGATGTTGGATTGATGAGGCGATGTGATATATATATGATCATGTATACCTACCTATAACGCAAACTGTGGAGTGAAATAGGCGAATTTTGAGTGACAGTTGAGAAAAGGGCTTACCAACTGTAAAAAGAAAATCTAACATATTAACTGTCACATATATAGGATATTGTTTGTTTACCGTTTAATAAAATACTTAAAACTACAAATATAAATAATTATATGAAACACAGTAGTACGGTAGATGTTTATTTATATAAATATACTTTAAAAAATTTCATTTATTTAAAAAACGTCTTTCTGTATTAGAACAGTTTTCATAATAATATGTCAAATTGTAGTTCATTTTTTTGCCGTAGATTGCACATTTTTTTCGCGTTTCGCATTAATTATCAGTTTTCTCAATTCAAATATTCAATTTAAAATTTACTTTAGAATTGCATTACTTTTAGTCGTATATAAAAATCAGATGTTAAAACATTCAACGTAAAAAAAGTTTCCATATTATTTATGTCAATCGAAATTATAAAAAAATGTTCTTTCTTCTTTTAGGTTATGGTAGAATAAAAAAATATGGCCACAGTTCTGTAGAGATATTCATTGATTTCTATATAAGAATATTTGATATAACTTATATGCAATTAAAATTTCTATATTTATTTTGCTTATCTCTTTAATTGCGGTATATAAATTCAGTTGCAAATTATAAATGATATCTTTCTTTATTGCCATTATAAAATCTTTTCACGTTTTACTGAAATGAATATTGATGTCCGAATAAAAATCTATCGTCCCAGAAGGCATAATTTGACAGATGAAGTTTTTAGGTTATGTTATTGAACGAATATATGACCTTGGAAAATTGCATACGTGAATTTTTTTTGACATTACGATGTAATTCAAAATGGTTGATCAGTTGAATTAAAAGTTTTTATACATAAGTAATTATACAATGGAAGGTTTTTTTGAAGAGGTTTTTAAACTTCAAAAAGAATATTTCCGTTATTTAATACTCATAATATTTTTTTTAATCCGAACTAAGAATTGAAATAAAAAGCATTTCATAAATGTTAAACATTTCTCGACTAAATCTTGTATAGGTTCGATATTTGCGATATTTTTATTTCCGCCATCGCCAGTTAAATTAATTGAAGCTCAGCCGTATGTACTGTTAAAGAAGTGAGACAGACAACTTGACATTGCTCACTTTTAATGTGTTTACTGTCACTTCTCGATGGAAAGGCATGATATTAAAATAAAAAAAAAGATTTATTAAGTACTTATTTCCACAATATGTATTATTGACAATTTTATGGATAGTTAAATGCATTGAAATGTAATAATTATGTATAAAATCGTGTCTTCCTTAAAGTATTTTAGGCAGCCGTGATGAATCAATATTCTTAATATCGTTTAAAAGATTAAAATAAACGGATAGTAAAAAAATATATGCCGAAAATGATTTGTGTTGCAGTGTGTAAGTAAACGGTAGGGCTCCTAGGTTTTTTACCCCTGCCGAGGAGGATCGCTTCCGCGCGCTGATTGCGGACTATACTTCCTGTGAGGGTCGATCCCCAATAGTATGTCAACAGATCCGCACTAGAAATTCGCAGATTGGAAGTATTCAAGCAAAATGATATGTCGCACGATCACATGAAAAAAGTAACAATATTTCATCGATTTATGAATGATGACTTTCTGTAGATTGCGAATTTTATCAAATGTAATAGACGCTAAAGCTGCAGTATAAAATATTGATAAAAAAAAAAATACTTTATCTCTCGTATACGATGGGAGTTGATGATAATCATATTAACATGACAAATTAACTTTTCACAAGCACTCACGTGAATTTCACATGTGAAATGTAAAGCGGGGATTTCCCTATAGATCTCTTGATTTCTCTCTCTCTCTCATTAGCTTGTTCTGTGCCGAGCCGTATAAAAAAAATATGAGAAATATTAATACATCAGATTGTTTATAAATACATATAATAATAAAAACACATTTTATAGTACTCATTTCTACAAAATATTTTATAATCAAGACTGGTTTCTCTCATCGCGAGCGTTATCAACTGATAGGATACAAATTATTTTATTAGTATAGTTATACAAAGTTTTGAGTTAACGTTAGCAGGTATACAAAACCGTGGATTTAAGAACTAAGAAAATAGTTCACAGGAAGTCATACAATATACATATAACAAAAAAACAGTTGCAATACTCAATAATGTAATAAAATAGATTGTGGAAATTAGTACTAAAACATTTTATTTGAATTGTTATAACTTTGTACAATTCCACATGTTTTGTCCCTTACGACCCGAGATTCGCCTTTCGGCATCTTCAGGCGTTTTATCACACGGATGCTTAAGTAAAATAAACTGTTAGCATCGTCTATATACCAAAGTTGTTAATTACAGGAAAACACTTACCCAAGGCTAACCGCGAAAGGCGAAACCCGGGTCGTTAGGGGCAAAACATGTGGAATCGTACAAAGTTGATATAATTCAAATTTGATATTGAAATTCCATAAAGCACCTTCAGTCGATATCATAAAAAAATTCTATTTTTTTTTAAATAACGTGTTTTTCCATCAAGAAGCGACGTATGCGAAATTTCAGAACAATCGTGAAAGACCCGTTAGGAAGAATAATAAATGGAAACCGGTACAGATCATACTAAATATATATTTAGGAAATAGTATCAAATTTTATGTATTTTCTTTTTAAAATATCATGCCTTTCTATCACTTACATTAATTGATCAGATATCCTATTCAAAGCGTATGAATTTTAGATTCTTAAATGTTTAAACTAACCTCACATAAGAGATGTAGTAGTGAATGCTTAACTGTTCATTTAATACAGGCAATTAACTCAACTGTACTTTGATATTGAATCTCCGTCGAACCCAGTAAATTGATATCGTGCAAATGTAGTAATAAAGCTCTGCAGGTTTTACAATTAACGCGTTAATATTTCATTATGTCTTGTAAATAGAGCGTCATTTTCGTTTCTCAGTAAAACTAATTCTAGTGGCCTACGGCTGAGAGAAAAAGTTTTCAATTAATTCCAGATCCTTTAATCTCGTTTGTTTGCCAATGGCGAAAGTATTATAGTTGTCTCGCGTCTGGAAATCCGTTCGTCAGTGGTTTAATATACCGATCTGTTTGTTTTCGTTGAGTTGCTACGCAGAAACTATTCCTACTAGATCAGCGGTAGACAACCCGAATGCACTGAAGCCACTGAAACTTATATATACAGGTAGTTTTTGACTTACGACGGTTAGACTTTTAATTTTTACCAAAATGCATTACGGTGCGCCTTTGTCAACCCTGATTCATGCGCAAACAAAGATGATGCCATTAATACTTCCTGCCGGTCAGTAAATCGCGGATGTTCGCAAAGAATGTCATTTAGTTCACACTTCGTCCCTTCGTTGTTTTTAAATTATACATTCACAGTTCAGTTAACACAGTGTTTTTGAACTTAGACATAGATACACATTAATATAATAGGATATTAATAATACATATACCCATTTAATTTCTGAAGTGAATAATCGATAAATCGTGCCCATAATGACTGGCAAATGGAGTAGGTGTGACAAAAAAAGAGAAATGCGATAGATTTAGGAAAAAAGCTTAAGTAAGTAAGTACGACCAAAGTCCAGGAACGTATCTCGGTCGTAAGTTGAGGATAACCTGTATAAGCATTTATTATCAAAACCAAGGCTGTAGTGTGGAGTGGTTCAAAAAATCACGACTCTTACGTTGACCAACAACACGACTTCGACTAAAAATAGTTTAATTTGGTTAAAATTTAAATTGTAGACTCAATCCAGAGTCTCATTCGTCTACTGTATTTTAACTCAAACGAGATCTATTTATTTCCGCTTGTTCCTTGAGATATTTAAAAAAATTGTCTAATCGAAAAAATAGTCGGAGTATCTTGTTTTTCACGATTCTGAATACATAACCCTGATCAAGGCGCTACAATATACCGTGTCTAAATGTGAGACATTGTAACGTCTATCAACGGTTACTATTTTTTTAATTAAACTAATATTTAAAATATTCTATGCATCCAAATGCATTGGAGTGTCAAAAAACAGGTGATTCAAATTACTCACAGCTTGTATATTAAAGCAATTTAAGCCGACCATAATAAAACATGCTACGCAAAAACGTTGTACAAAATTACAATATTCAAAAAAATGGTCATTCTCTTCAGGTTAAACTTTGAAAGATATCACCTCTATGATATTTCGTTCTCGTGCCGTAGGTTGCCAGGCGCTGTAGTTCATATCCTAACGGCGACGAAAGCTCGAAAGGGTGTACACCCAGTCCTTTTTTTACGCGATACATTGGTTCCAGAAAAAGGCGCGTAAAAAAATGATTTCACGCAATTGCATTGTATTTCTTTACACACCCTAAAACATAAATTCGCATAATATCCGATACACTTGTCAACATTTGGCAATTGTATGTGTATTTTAAAAAATGGAATGGCTTACAAAATCAAGTTTTAAAAATACCCATTTTTTTTATTTAAAAAAAATAATGAAACGTACATGCCTAGCATCGTATATAAATGTCTTCTTTACAACAAATTTGGGGAAAAATTGCGTAAAAACGAGTGAAGCGCGTAAAAAATGTAGCGCTGCTGTCCAAAAAAATCGCGTATAATCAAATTCGCGTAAAAAAAGGACTGGGTGTATTGCTATTTTTTCACCGTGTGGTAAACAAAACAAGTTTTGTGTGAGTTATACAGGATTCGTTTATAAGCAATAGCAATACACCCAGTCCTTTTTTTACGCGAATTCGATTATACGCGATTTTTTTGGACGGCACCGTTACATTTTTTTACGCGATTTTTCCCCAAATTTGTTTTGAAGAAGAAATTTATATATGATGCTAGGCATGTACGTTTCATTCTTTTTTTTAAATAACAAAAAATATGTGTATTTTTAAAACTTAATTTTGTAAAGCATTCCACTTTTTTAAATACAAGTCGAAAAATCGCAAACAATTACATTTCGCAACCGAGAGTGACAGCAGCGAATAATTCATATAAGTGAAAAAAAAAAGTTTAAAGTCTCATTATATTTTTATAAGCAATAAAGACATGAAAATACTTTTTTTGCACGAATTTTAAAGAGCAAATTTTGGTTTATCATACGTTTCTGGTCCTTTTCACGCGATATTTTAACTTTTGGAATCAATTTATCAAATTATATGAAAGTTGTGATTTTTTACGCGCTTTTTTTACGCGCCGTTTTCTGGAACCAATGTATCGCGTAAAAAAAGGACTGGGTGTATATTTTAGTTCTAAAAAAATATAAGGTATGATGTAGTTGATAGCTATTTCGACTTACGCCCTCATCAGAACTATATTTAAACGTACAATTACTTATCCATATAAAGTGTATATAGTGGAGTAGAAAGGGTACACAATACATCTTCTCTTCTGTTCTAGCGTCCTAGTTTTATATTGTGATAATAAATTATTAAATATTGGCAAGTTGATTTTATGTATTGTATGGGAATAAACTAACATTGTTCTATGTTGATTTATTTAAAAAATGAATCATTAACCATCCATAATAATCTGAGAATAATTTCTCATTATTTAAATGCAGTTACGTTTTAGCAAATTTCGAGCGTCTCTATCGAAATACCTTTATGTGTAAATTATTCCGCGCATTTGTTTCTTTGGTCTACTCAGATTATGAATTTTCAGCGACTCCAATTACTGATTGCTTTTTCAGTATTGGATGTAGTACAACTGTAAGTGAATAGCGCGTCTCACGATTATTTAGTACAAACTATGCGCACTTAATTAGTCAAAGAAAATTTATAATGAATGAAACCACTTCAGAGCAGTTCGACCACGTGTGTTGTGTAATATTTTCATTGTTTGAACATCTGTTTTCAAATTGTTTGCGGCCTTGTTCTTGATATCGTCTTAAGCGATCGTCTTTCTGTTGACAATAATTACACATTAATTACACTACAACAAATATCATTTAAAATGAGACCATGGTTCTCATTATTTATTCATTCATTAGAATTGATTAACCATGTCGTGGATGAATTGGGTCAATTGATTTATTAGCATAGTGTTTTAACTTGTATACTTAAAGCATATTTATAGCACGGTCTGTGAAAATCTTAACAAAAAAAAAAAAACTGTTAACCTACTGACTACTTATGTCTCAGTCAGCCAAAATCTGGAAAATTGAGTGCTGCCCGGCAAATTTTTAAACAAATGCAATTTTTCTTAAATGTAAAATAATAGTTCTACAATTTTTTTATAAGCTATTTCGGCTCACGCCATCGTCGAAACTATGTTTAAACGAACATTTGCTTATCTATACATAGCTGTGTAGAAAAGGTACACAATAAATGTTCTCTCCTGTTTTAACGACCTAGCTTATTTCCTACCTAGCAATGAAACTAAAAAATTGAAAATTGTAAATGAAACTAAACAGGCGGCTATATCAATGAGCTTACATATTGCACGGATACGGCTTATTGGATGGGGATGGTTTATTACGGAAAAGAATTATCCCCTCGTAATGGTCTGAGTAGCGGTGACAGATTTATATTAGTCTGTTCGTTAAGAATTTTGTGTGATAATTGATATCTATTGATTTCCTGCTGTTCCAAAGCCGTCATCCGAAGGTTGCAAGATGACGCATTTGGAACAATATGCAATATGTAATCTCATTGATATAGCCGCCTGTTTTGTTTCATGTTATTATTTTTTTTTTTAGTTTTATTGCTAGCAGGAAATAAGCTAGGTCGTTAAAACAGGAGAGAAGATGTATTGTTTACCTTTTCTACACAGCTATATATAGATATGAAAATGTTCGTTTAAACATAGTTCTGACGATGGCGTGAGCCGAAATAGCTATCAACTGCATCTTACATATAAAAAAAATTGTTGAACTTAAATATTATACATTGCTATTTTTTCAGATTGTTTATAAAATATTATTCAATAAATTTTTGAAGTCTAGGCGTCGGAATACCCTTTAAAATGCTCAGCAGAGAATGAGTTAAAAGTCAATAAATCGAGCTGTATGTAAGTATGTCAAAAATTGAGATTTGAAACAGCCCGTTTGTCAATTTCATTTTCGTATTGCGATTCTCAATCGGGTTGCTAAGCTCTTTAATCTCTGAGAAATACCTTCAAAGTCATTCAAAGGCTTGTCATCGAATCGATATTGGTAAGCTTTCGGAACATCTAATACTTATATTCACTCACAGACCTTTTTGTTTAACTGCTTTGATGCCACGTAGGCTTGAAGACGTGGTGTTTATATTTGTGCTATCGAACGGTGGGCATTCAGTGTTGGCGTTTGATAAAACGAACAAAAGATAACAGATTCTTATCGATTTTAACCTCATTCATAAGTCCATTGGAAAATCCAATATGACAAAATACATTTTAAATTATTAATAATACAATTTATTATATCGACTGAAGGTGCTTGATGAAATTTCATTATCAAAGTTGAATTGTTACAACTTTGTACGATTTCATATGTTTTGTCACTAACGACTCGGGTTTCGCCTTTCTGCATCTTCAGGCATTATATCACACGGATGCAACAGAACTGACCCCTTTCAAGAAAGTCATTCTTCATTGAAAAGATCGTTAATGAAAATTATCACAGGCAATTTTGTTAATTATTATTAGATTAATATTATTAAATTCGTTTTAGCTGTAATTTACTGTTTGCCTTGGGGTAAGTGTTTTCCTGTAATTAATAACTTTGGTATATAGACGATGCTAACTGTTTATATTACGTCAGTTCTGGGTCAGCCAGTAGTGTAAAAAATATATTTATTACTTATTTTGAATATTTGGTGTAACTACACATCGTTCGAAAGACGTGCCATTAATGATTACAATCATTAGTGAATAAAAAATGTTTTTATCTTACTTATTGGCATTGGTGATAGGATAATGGTGGAGATATATATTCAATCTAGATATAGACCAAATTGTTTACTTATGTAATTGTATTGACAGTAACTAAAGATTGACAGTCAGTCATCAACGAGTGGATGCAGTTTTATATTGCATCAAGAAAATGATGCATCTGTCTTATTGTGATGGCAAGAAAATTACCGGTGGTGACCCAATTCGTTAATAATGACTTTAAATTAATATAAGAATGCACTAGGATTTTGTTCCTTCTTCTAATCAAGTGCCATAGACAATATAACGACATTATAAGTGAGAATAAAGGAGTTATTATAATGGCAACATTATCAATTAATTGTGATTTGAAATAAAAAATGTTCTTCTGCACGTATTTGACAGTTTGCGTAGTACAACATGTTCTGTTTTGAATAATAAAACACAATTTTCAATATTAACAATTAATTGCTACAATACCATTTAAAACAAGGCTATTTAACAAAAAAATGTGTTGATAATTACCATTGAGACAGTTTTAAAATTATTTTTATCGGTTTTACGAATATGATGTCATTATTGGTCGACACTTAAATTAAAACTTTGTTTATTCTCAATATCAAAAAAGAAAAAAAAAACTCTTAAACAATCATCGCAATCATTTTCAAAGACATTTTGAGTGATTGTATGAAATATTATGTAATGAACTTTATATTATAAATTAGTTCTTGGCCAACTGACTGATAATGCCTCAATTGTTAAGATGGCTGACTGCAGTGTACAAACTAATTTTTGAGTTTGAACGTAGCCTGTTTCGTTCTGAAAATCTCAATAACTTTGCTTTTGAATGCTGAATATTTTTTTTGTATGTTGCTGAAATATTCTTTACGCAGGGCAGGGAACGGGTTAAGTAAATGGAAGCTATGATTTTACGCATGTTTTGCTAAGATAGTTTTCCAGGTTTATGAAAAATATATTTGGAAAATCTTCTATGCCCGTGCTTTCCAGATCGTGAGCCGCAAAACATTTACTTTTAAATAATGAAAGGGAGCTTACTCATATTTACTGAAATAGTTTTTTTATTGAATTTTAAAAATTGATATTTTGAGAATCGTCTATATCGGTGTTTCCGAAACTAGGGGCCACAGAAACATTCATTTTCAACAAAACAAATGGAGCTTTATTCATATTATGCTGAAATATATTGTATTTCCATGTTTTTAAAACTGAAATTTCGAAAATCATCAATGCCAGTGCTTTCCAAACTCCGGGACACTTTACTCAAATTTGTAATTCTAAAATATATATCCAGGTTTTAAAAAAAGATATTTCTAGAATCATTTATGTCAATGCTTCCCAAACTGGGGGACACAAAAATATTCATTTTCAGCAAAGCAAACAGAGCTTTACTCATATATGTAATTCTAAAATATGTATCCAGGTTTTAAAAAAGATATTTATAGAATCATATATGTCAGTGCTTCCCAAACTGTGGACACAAAAAATTTCATTTCTAACAAAGCAAAAGGAGCTTTACTCATATAATGCTAAAATATATTTCCAGGTTTTTTAAAAAAAATCGAAAATTATCTATGCAAATGCTTCCCAAACTAGGACCACAATAATGTTCCAACATTTTTTTTGTTCAGGGGTGCCGTGGTTTGAAAAAGTTTGAGAATCTCTAATCCATAACCCAGTAACCCACGAGATATTCAAATGATTATATATATACACAGCACTTAACTTCATAACAAAATTCCTTCATAATTGACCTCGGTCGTGGAAGTCGTCGCTTTGAATACGTATGCAATGTTATGTTTCGCACGGTAATTGTAGCTTTATTTTGATAATTAAAAGCGAGCTAAGTGAAGTTAGTATTGATGCAAATACACAACGCGGTTTCATTATCGTTTTAAATTTGAAGCATTATTCTAGAAACTTGATACGTGTTACCAGGGCCGCACCTAGGAGCTTGGCCGCCTATTAACAAACACAGATTGATTGCTCCTATAGGCTATCTATCTTTAAATTGTATATAAAAATCAATGTGTGTGTTTGTTTGTCCTTAATGAATTACTACACCGTTTATCCGATCGATATGAAAATTAACAAATCTATTGAGTACACTCCCGCAAAGATTTTGGCATATCACATCCAATCCATTCAATCCGACTATGACTAAAAACACATCTCTGAATAAAAAAAAAATGAATGCTGTCAAGTTTTTTTACCTACGTTTCCTATTTATGCGCATTAAATCATACAATAGTTTCTCTACATTTTTAAATCCGCGGACCATCAAAAAATGTTTTGCGGACCATCAAAAACGGAATAAAATAATAAATATTTATTTACTTTAAAGTGTTAACTGTCACTTCTTGATGGAAAGGCACGATATTTTAAATAATAAAAGCACATTTTTTTGTACTCATTTCAACAAAATATTTTATTGACAATTTTATGTATAGTGTAAGTATTAAATATGATAGACTGATCATCAGTTGATAATGCTCGCGATGAGCGAAACCGGTCTTGATCAAAAAATGTGTTGTAGAAATAAGTACTAAAAAATGTGTTTGTTATTTAAAATATTTATTTATTTGATTTTTTTATTCAAACCAATTAATTTTGCAAAAACGTATGCCGATATAACAATATTTAAGTATATTAAAATCGAAATTAACAATAACGCAACATGAAATTCAATTGTTTAGGCTCATCCAAAAATCTCTACGGACCACCGGTTGAGAAACTTTACATTAAATTAAAGATCAACATTAAATTCTTAAATATTTTTGACATTGTAAAGCAACAAACTTATAGTTTGTAATTTTATAACACGTATGTAGCAAATAAAATTTATTCATAAATCAATACTCTTCTTGAATTATTAAATTATTTATGTAAGGAAAATGAGCCGCGGTAAACCTAGCATCGTCTCGTGTAACACCGGTTGAGAAGCGCTGGTCTATAGGGCTTCGTTGAATTATCTAAAAAACACGACTCCGAGTAATAATATTTCATTTTTGTCAGTTTTTTCCAACGTTTTATATACAATGTAAGTGCATTAAATTGAAGATTAACCAACCAATCCGGTATATTTTTCACTGAGATATTCTTAAAAATCGTCTAATTGAAAACAATTCGCTCGTTTTTCACGTCTTCGACTTCGATATAGACCTAAAACACAGCTCCAATTCTACAGCCCTGTTGTTTTTCTTTAATTCTCGTTGTTATCGGTCGCGTGAATAGGTGCATATGTTTTTTCACGCATTCTGCACTCCTGTTGCATATCGTAATATGCAAACATATAAACCCAGTGACAAAATGCATTTCTATAAATAGATAAGAATCTGTTTCACTGAGAAGTTATGCATGTTTTTGCAATGCAATATTGCGACCACATTTTCGAAGGCGTGTCACATGTTAATGGTTATATATTGTATAATATACAAAACGGATAGTTGATTTTTCGTCGCGGTATTTTAAGTGATAACTTAGTCTAGTTTATGATATCGACTGAAGTTGCCTGATGGGATTTTAAATATGAATTGTTACAACTAACGACCAGGGTTTCGCCTTTCGGCATCTTCAGGCATTCTTTCATTTTTCACCGTTTTATTATGGAGATCTACCAAGTAGATGCCAAATCAATCAATTCTATTTGTGTGATTTGACTAAAAGAAATTTTGTACGATTCCACAGTCTACTATTAGTGTTGTTGCATCCGTGTGATAGAATGCGGAGCAAAAAATTCGGAATCATACAAAATTTCAACAATTCAAATTTTATATTGAAACTCCATCAAGCACCTTCAATCGATATCATAAACTATTTTTTGTCAAAATGTAATCTGGCTTATCTTGATTATCTCCATTAGCTTGTTTGACACCACCATGACTGAACTAATTTTTGAATTAGAGTAGTTGATGTACAGTTCGGATAACGATCATAAACTGTTCAAAAACTAGATTCGCTATCTGAATTGTTCGTTAATCTATCAATCGAGTTTTACACATATACTAAATAAATTAGAAAGACCATTTAAGCTTAAATTTATTTAAAAATCTTTCGTGATAGTGTTCGTTTTTCGATTTTATCGCAATCCGAACTGTTCGTTGACCGATCACCCACTGTATGGGTTTCGATGACGAAAATTCTTTTATGTGACTCAGCAGTGAAGGCGTTAAACACGCGCAAGGGATAATCTAGTATTGTATATCATCTTCTTTTTATGGAGTTCGATGAATTGAACTTCCCCATTCAAAACCGAACATCTTCGCAATATACACGTTAAAAAACGGCGTACAGTATTTTTCGAAATAATTCACGTTTACTTAACATTATTATGTTTAAATTTTATCAACCTATCGCGCACGCACGACACGCGTGAAAGCTGAATGTTCAAAATCGCATTTCAAAAAACTTCCAGCTATACTATCTTAACCACAAAATATATAATAAATGTTTTTTACATATAATATTTTTCCGTTGTTAAACTAATATATCTCAAATTAGATCACATCCGAGTAATGGAGGAATTAATAACAACAAAACGTGATATTTAATACACCTCGTGTATTTCTTTTGAGTACATCACTCGGTAAACGAGTGATTTGTGAATTCAAAATGGCGGCGTCGTGTTTGTATCGTGTTATATGTGTGGCGTCGTAAAAAATCTGTCAAAAATTAACTTTTCTTATATGATTTACGTATTTAAGTACTTTACAAACAACTTAACACAATGTTTACAGTTATTTTTTGATAAGCCTTTCAAAACTGGAATTAGTAGCTACTTTATTTGTTTTTTCAGTCAAATTTAAAAGCGTGCATACATTTTGTAGTTGTGGTGATTTATTACGGACGGATAATTTTATTATGTGCTATCATAAAAATATTAACAAGATATTAATAGATTTTATACAATCAACGTGTAACAGAATATTTTAATTCTTTGATATAAAAAAACGCGTGAATATTGTTTGCTGATAACAGGCTTTTAATGTGTTAACTGTCACTGTACTGTCACAGCACAACGTAAATATAATATTGATTCGTGTAGAATGTACATATAATGTGAAAGATATATGAACATTATGTTCTCTTTTTGCACGTTTTAAAAATGACACAGCTTAAAAAATTGTCTACTCTAAAAAAATACACATTTTTTTCTTTGACGTGGATTAAAAAAAAATTAGAAAAATATAAAAAAATTATATGTATCTATTAAATATACAATTCATCACATTGTCGCCTAAAATTTATAATAATTACCTCGCGTTGCATCCGTATGATAGAACGCCTGAAGATGGCAAACGAAGAAATCCTAAATATTAGTGACAAGATATGTGGAATCGTATAAATTTTCAACTATGGCGGTAGAGACGGACTCGGAGTTGTGAAAAACGAGCGATTACTTTTCCGATTAGACGATTTTGAAAAATATTTCATTGAACAATAGGAAATAAATCGTCCTCGTTTGAGTCCCAATATATAATAGTAGAAGGAAGAGATTATTTCAAAATTTAAAAATGAATTTTACGATGCATTGAAAATAGTGGAAAAAATTGATCAATCTACAATTTAGATATTAGAATGCAAATAATCGACCAAAAATTATAAAATATTTAACATTGACCGTTACAGCATTCCCGCCAACCCAAGTAACCGTAGACCGGCTATTTCCGCTCTTAAACCGCTGTTTTTAAGAACAAATTCAAATTCACGTAAATGGAGTTTGAGTCGTGTTTTTTAATGATTCCACTGCCCTGGTTTCAACAATTCAACTGTTTTTTTTACCAAGAGATACCGAAAGCCATCTTTAACTCATGTCTGATTTAAACGATACAGGAAAAGTAAACTTAAACTCATTCCCTGCAGAGCCGCTTAAATGACATTCCAACACCTAGACTTCAAAAATTTATTGAATAATATTGGTTTGAAACAATCTTATAGAGTTTATCAGGACAAATTAAGCAATGCATCAACTCAAAAATTAGCGAGTACAGGAAGGTTTTAATCACTGTTAATTCGTATATTTTCGGGTATCAACTATCAACACAGTAAAATCAGCCGTCACAACAGTTGAGATGTAAGTAGTCAGAGGGTTAAATGAAAATAAATGTTTACGTGAAATGAGGTTTCGTTGTATTGTATATTATATAATATTGGAAGATTCAGTTTGTTGAATAAGTAACATGATTGTTATCATTTTTCGTATAGTATGTTCTCATTCTATATTAAATCTCATGAAATGTAATATTTCATACGAGAACGTTTCACCGTCAAAAGATTTTTTCCGTCTAAGTAATGCCCGACAAAAGTCAATAAAAGAGTTGATCAAAAATGAATTTTCCAGAGCAAATAAAAATAAGGTAGAATGCTCCGCTAACTTCATTCTATCCATTTCTATGTCGTTTTTGTATGGGGGAAGCGAATACTTTTATTAAAAAAAATCTCTTATTCCCGTGAACCCATTTTTGATATACTAGACCTTTTCTCGTCGTATTTATTTGTTTGTTTATTTATTTGGAACATACACGATACTAAAAATTACAAAATACAAGTTAATTGATTTTTCAAAGCAATAAAGATTTGACAATTAAAACAATAAACAAAAAGCAAGTCTACAAAGCAAGCCCGGGCGAAATCTACTTTAATAATTTATGATATCGACTGAGGATACTTGTTACCCCGGTGTTAAAGTGTTAAGTGCGTTTAAAATCAGTAATTAGACTTAAAAAACACTTACCAACGTGAAAAGATAATGACGTTCAAAGCATAAAATTATTCTAAGCTCTGAATGTTGTTATTAAAATCCTTATTAAAATATAACGACGATATTCTCTTTTTTTTGTCACAGAAGCGATGTAATAATTAATCCTTTGGAAGAATAGCGTATTTCCAGGGCGTGCAAAACGAGTCAGTGATGGATTTAAGGTTTTTTATTGTCATGTTGAAAGCCCACAACTAGCTTTATTAGATATTTTTTAATGGTATATACTGCTTAAAAAAATGATTTCGTTTCAGCTGAAAAATTTATTGTGACTGCTGTTGAAATGTTTTTTTTTATTCGTATCTGCTACAAATGTAGAGCATTTCATGTGCGGCCACTAGAGGATTTTGCTGCGGTCTCCAACACTTTTATAGTTAATATTGATATTTAAAAAAATGTGTTTATACCAATGAATTTGTAAAATAATTATTATTTTAAAATTGATTGAATAAACGTGACTTATCCTACATTAAGTTGAGTTTAAAAAAGGACCGTTTTAATAATAAAACTGTTCAAAAAATTTTGGTCGAAGTTATACGTTGACTATGATTCAAGTCAATATAAAGAATTAACAACAATTACTTGATTAATTATGTAGATTTTACCTACAACTGTATATTGTGAAAGATCATTCAGTGTAATGCACTATATAAAAATAGATATTGAAACTGTGTTTATTACATTTGGTGCGGCCACGAGACATTTCCATAGGACAGCTGCTGTTTATAATGTGGACACAGTAAAATTTTACGTGAGAACCGTGATCTAGCTCCCTTATGAAGACATCTTGACATCTTGACATTTTTTAAATTCAAATTCAGTCGATATCATAAATTATGTCAGTTCTGTTGCATTCGTGCAATAGAAAGCCTGAAGATGCCGAAGGGCGAAACCCGGGTCGTTAGTGACAAAAAATGTGGAATCATACAAAGTTGTAGCAATTAAAAAAAATGAATTTTACGATGCGTTAAAAATAGTAAAAAGTTGGATTTTTTTTTATTTTTAATTATTCCTATAACATGTATGCTATTAAAAATGACTATTTGCTGGATTGATCTTTAATTTACTGTAGATAAATAGGAAAGGTAGGAAAAATCACAACAAAATTAAACTTTGTTAGTCAGATAGAATCGCTTCAGTGAGACTCTTTTAAATTCTACAACCACGTCCAAATGTGCAAACCGAACAATTTATTAAAAACTATTTTAACTCCGCAGGAATGCCAAAAAAGAAATATGCTTCCAGACTTAGTCTCCGCTTATTGCAGTGTCTCTGTGAAAAGAACGTAAATATTCGCTATCCGCACCTGATAAAAAATATTAATAGATGCTAGCCGAAGCGATACTGTCAACCCTTCGTCGTTTCGCGAGGGAAATTTGAAAAGAGCGAGCGCCCTCCATTAGCTTAATGGCGCGAAAACCAAAGACACCATTTCCGGTTCGCATTGCATGCCAGAGATAATAGTGCTTTTACAGCATCAAAGAGATATTTTTTTTACATCTATGGATTCACGCTCTCTCTTACCTACCTAATACGAATAATTATATATATATATCGTATTTTTTCAATTGTGTATTATAATTAATAAATCACACTGATAATAATGCACTCTTTAAACTTTTAACATTCTATATTATACACACACCCAGTCATTTTATTACGATATTCATTGGTTCCAGAAAGGTTAAAAACGTTATAATCATATAATTTAATAAATTGGTTCCAACAATAACAAAATCGCTTAGTAAATTATAAAAATTATATAAAAAAGCAAAATTTGTTTAAATTTGAATTGTTACAACTTTGTACGATTCCATATGTTTTGTCACTAACGACCCGGGTTTCGCCTTTCGGCATCATCAGGCATTCTATCACACGGATGCCACAGAACTGACGTAAAATGAACAGTTAGCCTCATATTATATATATTAAAGTTATTAATTACAGGAAAACACTTACCCCTAGGCAAGCAGTAAATTACTGCTAAAAAATATTTAACAATATCAAACTAATAATAATTAACCCAATTGCCTGTGATAATTTTCATTAACGATCTTGCAAATGAGTCTCTCTTGAAAGGGTTTTTTCAATAAACATCAATCAAGTAACGTTAAAATATGTTCGTCAAATTCGCGCATATGTTTTTTTTACAAATCAAATTAAATTTAATTATTGGCTATAAAAATACAATGAAAAACAGATACATATATATATATATATACAAACATAATTGTATTCAATAGTAGGAATTATTTACTGTCGGTTTGCAAATATAATCGATTATAAGTTTTTGGGTGAACTTATTAAATTTTGCTCGGACTAATTTGATGAAATGCTATTTTCCCTAGATTTTAATCTCAATCAATAATTTTTACACTGGATTTGTTTTGTTGATCAGACGGTAAATTATTTTTAGCTTATTTTGAACGTTTTGAAGATTGTTCGGAGTCATTTGATGAGTTTCTGTTTTTCCTAGATTCTTGAACTAAGTCACTCATTCTTCTATGAAAAAAATCAAGTAACAATAAGTAAATCGCGTAAAAGACGTAACGGTGCCGTCCAAAAAAATCGCGTTATAAAAGGACTGGTAAAAGGTAAAATATAATATTCACTAAATATTGGGTTAACAGATTTTATTAGGCACAATTCAATCAGTTAATATGTCAAACATTAATGGATTAACATCTGATTTGTTTACCAGGAAAATATTATAAATGGAAAGCACTTATCAATATGGAAACATAGTTTATCATCAAAATATGAAGAATGTTGAATTTGACTTAACGATATACAAATGCTTTCTAATATTAAAATAAAACTTAACCTTTTAACTTCTATCATCTATCTATCTATAAAATATCTTTTGAAATCTGCATTAAGTCAAAAAGTAGTTATGGACCAAAAAATCACAGTTTCCCAAATACTGGTTATTTGTATTTAGCAAATAAGTTTATCAACTTGACACATAACAAGCTTTTTAATGTCTGAAATCAACTATATTGAAAATTTGTTTGTTAATATATAATACATACATATAAGTTGAAAAATAAATGTCAATTCAACATTGGAATTCAATTTTTAGTCGCTGATTTTATTATTTGCTTTACCTTCATTTTTGTTTGTCTGGGTGCTTAGAATATATTGAAAAACATTATTATTTGCAAAGAGATTCTTTTACTGTCAAAGGAATATCTATTATAGAGTTAGCTTGCTCCAAATATCAAACAAACTATTAAGTGATTTAAATTTTGATGTTCACTCAAACTGAATACAAATAGTGAAATGCTGAAAACGTTAAACAGTAATCTTGTTGAATCGTTGTCTGCAATGAAAAATGGCGCACATGGGCAGACTAACTCGTTCACTGCTTCTCTCTCGTAAAGTATTTTGTAGTAATTGCGCTGAATTAACTATTTTGTCAGGACAAATCGAGTAGTTAGAACATACAATTCGTGAAACTGTTAAAACTCTTATATTATTGAATAGCATATATCTAAACCAGTGTCTGCCAAACTATGTGCCACAAGGAAAAATCCTTAGAAATGTTCATTTTAAATAATGCATGTTATTTTTTTTTTCAATCTTTATACAAAACAATCAATGTTTTTTGTATGTATGTCATTTATGTATTGCTATATTAAGAATATAAAATGTTTGAAACTTTCAAAATATCTTTATTTCTAATAGATATCAGTGTATGTCCTGTTAAAGAATCATTTTAATACGAGGAATATTTTTGGAGGAAAATACGTTAATAGATATTGACGAGATATATTTCGTCTTAGGTAGTCATCCGGTTAAGACTATATTAATGCCAATATTTATCAATTAAAATCATTTGTTAAATGAATTAATAACACGTTATCAAAGAATTAATACGAAATCAGAATATTTATTAGTAATTGACATGTATTGAATAATAATTATTGTTCATGTTACATATTGACGCGTGCAAATGTCAATTTTACCGCCAAAATTTAATTACGGAACGCGCAATCACAATCACACCTACCTTCACGACAGTCGGTTGAAAATTGGAATCCTCAAATGAAGTTAGCTACAGGTGAAAATTTCATTAGCACGGCGAGAGGTGAACTAGCGAAATGTCAAAATGGTGGGCAAATTCGATTTCATTTATGGTGAATAGGTGAAACGTCATTATGATATTCTAAGCTGTAGGGAGATATTTCGGCAGTAATTTTGAAACAATTCATTAACGTCAATTAAACTATCAGTTTTCGAGGTGGAGATGATATAACAGTTAATTCAAAACTATTAACAGATAAGAAAAAAATACAAGTTATTTTACAATTTGCTAAGTGAGAGGTTGACTTAAATTGGGATTGTTCGCAAATGTGCGAAATTATTTATTACAGTAGATGCTCGTTTATCGAACAGTTCGGAATTTGAACAAATCGGGCGATGAACACTATCACGAAAGATTTTTGTGTTCGGAAAACGAACACATATATTCAGATATTGAAATAAATTAACCTTTCTAATTCACAATTCAAAATTATGGTAAATCGCTGATCGATTAACGAACAATTCGAATAGCAAACATAGTCTTAGAACAGATTATATTCGTTTACCGAATTTAAAAAAAAAACTGTGTTTTCGACGTAGAGTTAATATATTGATAATTTCGTTGTCATTTTTTTTCATTTATTAAATTGTTTTTTTAACCTAAAAACTCATTCAGAAGTAGATTTTAGATTAAAAAATGGTTTATTACTATTTCCGCAATTTTATTATTAGTAATTTGATAAAGGCCAATTTCGCTCATCACGATCATTATTAATGTTGATCTTATTGATAGAAAAATTGTGGAAATGGCGCTAAGCATTGTGTTTTATTATTTAAATATAATGACTTCCGTAATTCGTAAAGAAATATATATTCGTTTTTGAAAACTAGATATTGAATATATATACTAAAATATATAAAAACTGTTTTTAACATTACAAATATATTCATCTTTCAATAACAACTTTATACTGCGTTGTCATAAATTGTTTCATTCGACCATATACTGCTAAAAAGAAACTAGACAATTTTTAAATTTGGAACAGTAAAATTTTACCTTGTTTGTTTTTTAGAATGTTTACATAACATTTGACGTTTAACGAACTGTCATGTCAAAATTGACTATTTATAATTGTTAATTTTTTAAACACCATGCCGAGATCATCTATAACTAGCCGATCCCGGTTTGTGAGTCTTTTGCTACCTGAAAATTATTATAAATATTATGCCCTACACCCGTATTAACATTCATATATAATTAAAATAACCTAAAAAACAAACCTCATTTTTACGTTATGTTAATTCTTATGTCATATTATTTCAACGTCCTCCGATTCATATTGATCGAAATTTATCACATTTTTATGTACGACACAAAATAAAATGTTATTTTTAAATAATATAATTTTGATCTTATTTGGACAAATTACGGCCTGAGGACGAAATTGAATCCACCGCGTATTTTTCGAGACCAATTCGCAACATTTAAGAATATAGATTATATTAAAGACACAGTGAAAATTTGACAAAAAAAAAAAACCGAAACGTGTCTAAAAATAATGCTTTTCATAAATGAATATTCTATTTGCTGCCCACCTTTTATTTGAAAATATCAATGAGGCTCTTCAAATCAAATTTTCGTCTCGGTTTTTCATCGCTCAAGATAAACTTCATCAAAAATATAAATTATAAAAAACCAAGATAAATCGAGATTTTGCTGACCGTTAAACGGCATTTTTCGAGTCAACGAGTATCTACCCTGTATTCACTTGAGGGGTAGTTTACGCGAGGGTACATCATACTTTTAGGTGTGTTTTATACATTGATTTTACAGTTAAGTTGTTATCTATTAATTGAATTGGCATTTACTTGGTAGAACTTCATTAGAAGACGGTGAAAAAATAGCAATGTATTTAATTCTACAATTTTTTTATCAGATATAGTTGTTTCATATTACATAATTGATAGTTATTTCGGCTCTCCCATCGTCAGAACTATGTTTAAAACGTAAATTTGCTTATCTATATATAACTGTGTAGAAAAAGTACACAATACATATTCTCTACGGTTTTTACAACCTAGCTTACATCCTGCTAGCAATAAAACGAAAAAAAAAAAATTAATGAAACTATACAGGCGGCAATTTCAATAGGCTTAAATATTGGCCGGAGATGATTTATTACAGAACGCGGGATGATTTACGTTTAAATATAGTTCTGATGATGGCGATTCGAAATACCTATCAACTGTATCTTTTAAAAAAAATTGTAGTTTATCTAACCCCTATTAATATATTCAGTTTAAAATGAAACCTTCTAATTTATTGATTGAGTTGGCATTCACTTGGTAGAACTCCATTATAAAACGGTGAAAAAAATAGCAATGTATTTTAGTTCTACAAAATTATTTTTTAAAAATATAGTTGATAGCTATTTCGGTTCACGCCATCGTCAGAACTATCGTTAAGCTAACATTCGCTTATCTATATATAGCTGTGTAGAAAAGGTACACAATACATCTTCTCTCCTGTTTTAATGGCGTAGCTTGTTACTTTCTCACAATAAAACTAAATTTTCAAAAATTGTAAATGGAACAAAAGGCGGCTATGACAATACCAATTTTACCAACAATAACAATTTACATGTGGGACGGAAGTGGTCATTACGGAAGCAAATCAGACCACCCCCCAGGAATAGGTTGGACTAATGGGGACACTATTATAGTAGTTTGTTCGTTAAGAATCCTTTGTGATAATTGATGTCTATTGATTTCCAGCTGTTCCAAAGCCGTCATTCTGCGACCCTTACTACAAAGATGCCCTTCTTATGGACCATACATGTGGAAATGTACAAAGCTTCAACAATTCAAATTTGATATTGAAAATTGAAATTCCATCAATCAAATTCCGCCTAGATGACACATATGTCCCTTCGTTATTGAAGAGAACGTGAGGTCTTATGGTATCGTTTATCTTTTTCAGTTGTCAGAGCGCCCCCACCGCGGTCCTTATGATGGCAGGAGCAGAATCATCTGCGATGGCCGTTCCGCCTCGTCAGCGGACGGGAGTCTCAGGATTCGTGCGGCGAAACCTGCTGACCCTCCTGACGATCCTCGGCGTCGTCGCCGGCACAATCCTTGGCTGCTCGCTGCGGGCGTCGCAGGGCCGCTGGACGGAGCGCGAGGTCATGTACCTGCAGTTCCCTGGAGACCTCTTCCTGCGCATGCTGAAGTGCCTCATCGTGCCGCTGCTGGTGTCGTCGATCGTTTCCGCCATCGGGTCGCTGGACCTCAGTATGTCCGGCAGGATCGGATCGAGGGCGATTCTGTACTACATGACGACGACGATCTGCGCGGTGGTGCTCGGTATTATCTTGGTGACCGTGGTCAGGCCCGGAGTAGGCGCGACGGCCAGTTCGCCCAAAGCGCCGCTGGCTGCCAGAGATGTACTGACAGCGGATACTTTACTTGATCTTATTCGGTGAGTCTCTTTTGTTTCACTAAAATTCATTATTTTGATATGCTTGGTTATTTTCTTCTACTATTAATATACTATGATAATTTTCAACGCGATTTAATCGAAAAGAATGATCATTTTTAAGGGGGTATTCTAAGTCTAGAGCGGTGATTCTCACGTGAAATTTCACTGTGGCCGAATTATAAACATCAGACATGGAAATGTCACCAAATGTGATAAAAATAGTTTCGATATTTATTTTTTATATAGTGCATTACACTGAATGATCTTTCATAATATATAGCTGTAGATAAAATCGACAAAATTAATAAATCAATTGTTATTAATTCTTTATATTGACTTGATTCATGGTTAACGTATAACTTCGACCAAAATTTTTGAACAGTTTTATTATTGAAACGGTCTTTAACTTGAACTCGATTAAATGCTGGATAAGTCAGGTTTATTCAATCAATTTCAAAATAATAATAATTTTACAAAGTCAATTGTAAAAATACATTTTTTTTAAATATCAATATTTACTATACATCTGTTGGTGGCTGTAGCTTAATCCTCCTTCCTTAAGTATTTTTTTTATCAAAGAATATTAATAATATACATTTTTTTACCAGATTTTATTGATGTTTAAAGAATACGTTAAAAATTAAATTCAAAAAAGTACAAGCTTATAAAGTGGGAAACCTTCAAAAATCTTAATAAAAACAAATACCACTATCGTCCAAACCACGGAGAAGTCAAAAAAAAAAATCCCTCATCCTCATCATGCGTTACCCGAAACACCTTACAACTGTATACCTTAAAAATGTTATAGAATCATAATATCTTGCTATTTTTTAACCGTGTTTTAATGGAATTCTACCAATTAAATGCCAGTTCAATCGATAAATCAAAGCTGTGATTACTTATTTATATACCAACTAATAGAATTAATTACTATTGACCAACCAACAACCGACTCTGAGAATTATTTTTTTCTACCTTTCCTATTTATGTGCATTAAATTAAAGATCATTCTACCAATCCGATAAATTGTTCATTGAAATATTTTTCAAAATCGTCTAATCAATGTAGACTCTACAGCCCTGTATATTAAGTGTTGTATATCAACAATTTTTCAGTGTTGCTGTTCAGAAAAATATCGATTTATTTTGTTAAGTAAATATTTTTTCACTATCGATGATAGTTTTTTTTGATGCAACATTGCAACAATGTTTCGTCTGCTATTCATTTCCGTAAATATTTTCTTTTGTTTTATTTTTACAGTTTGAAGCTTAAAGTGTAAAGAAAAAATGCACCCGCGAGCAATGAGCTCTATTGTTTCATACTTCAACTCTGTTGAGTTTATTTTTTGTTGTTGTTGTGAGGAAAAGTTTGCGCTGAGAACAGATTCAGTCGTGCAAAATTTACAAACGATTGCACATATATTCACGTTTCATATAATAAAGGTTACCATATACAATTCTATATTTATTCGAATAACATAAAAAAGTATTAATTGTTCAGGTTTTGCTTATATTTCTTTTTGTGAATTACAGTTAACCCGTAACATGCCGGGCGATATAAATGATATTCCATCACCTGATGCTTCACAAACGAATTCAATAGTTTTGTTTTCAACTCGATTCCGGTATAATATTAATTGAATTGGCGTGTATTTGGTAGAACTCCATTTTAACACAGTGAAAAAATGATAGTGTATTTTAATTTTAATAAAAATTTATTTAGGTATTACCCCTAGATAGTTCTGATGAGGTCGTAAGCCGAAATAGCTATCAAACAATATACGCCATAAATTTTGTATAACTAAAATACTTTAAATAATAAAAACACATTTTTTAGTACTTATTTCCACAATATATTTTGACAACTTCACAGTATTATCGCGAGCATTATCACTTTATCAACTGATAATGCTCGCGATGAGCGAAACCGGTCCTGATCAAAAAATATATTGTGGAAATAAGTACTAAAAAATGTGTTTTTATTATTTAAAATATAATGCCTTTCCATCAAGAAGTGACAGTTAACTCCTTAAAAGTAACTAAAATACATTGCTATTTTTTCACATTCACATAAAATCACATTTTTTACTCCTAGTTACAAAATATATTTTATGATCAGGAGCGGTTTCGCTTATCGCGAGCATTATCGATTTGTAAGACACAATTTACAAGCAAGAATGTTTGTACAACATTTTGAGTTAATACTTTATACTTCAGTACTAGGAAAACAATTTTTAGGAAATCGTACAGTACATATACTATACAAATGGAGTGAATTAATTTAAAAATTAAATGTCGACAATCTCTCATAATAATCTCGAGTAATAATTTAAAAAAAAAATAAAGACATATCAATAACATTGATAGTTTAGTTCAGACATTAGCGGCAGTAACGATTGGGATTTTTTTATATTCAAAATAGCCTACACTTAAATATTATATGTAACATAATGCGTTTATAAAAGTAATTTAAATGGTCGTCAAAATAATGGGAAGAAATTCTAATAAAGGAGGTCTCAAATTTTTTACATTGCTTATGAATATCACATATTGGCTCTTTTGCAAAAATTGTTTTATCGCTGATAATAACTGTATCCTTAACATTATCTTCAGTTTATAAAGAACACATTTTACTTATCAATTATGTGTGTTATGTTAGTGATATTTTGGCACATGCTACACAAAGTCACGGCAGTAAAGAGGTTAATTGTGTTCTCGCGCTTTCAGCACTTCCAACTAGCAGTCAGCTGGTAAAATAATCCGACCCTCTCCCTGCGCCTCACGTTTTGAGGAAGCCTGTGTACTTACGCTTTAATGAAAATGCTATAATTGACGATAATTACGTATTTCATGTCTGTTTTTAAAATAAATGCGAGTCTTTTTAAGGTTAATAAAACAATTATTTACATATTTAATATGCTGGGTTATGTACTAGTTGTGGGTTGAAATATCGAACCTTTTCTTTATAGCAACAGATAATTGTCAGTTCTTGTTGGAAAAGCATTCTAAAAATGTCTTATAATTTCTCTATTACACCCAGTCCTTTTTTTATGCGAATTCGATTATACGCGATTTTTTTGGACGGCAGCGCTACATTTTTTTACGCGCTTCACTCGTTTTTACGCAATTTTTTCCCGAAATTTGTTGTAAAGAAGACATTATTATACGATGCTAGGCATGTACCTTTCATAATTTTTTTAAATAAAAGAAATGTGTATTTTTAAAACTTGATTTTGTAAAGCACTCCATTTTTTTAAATACACATACAATTGCGAAATGTTGACAAGTGTATCGGATATTATGCGAATTTATGTTTTAGGGTGAGTAAAGAAATATAATGCAATTGCGTGAAATCATTTTTTTACGCGGCTTTTTCTGGAACCAATGTATCGCGTAAAAAAAGGACTGGGTTTATTTAAAAATCAGGATGATTACTGAAGTGAAAAATATAAAAAATAAAGCATTATATTCTGCAAAAACAATTTAAAAAATGTTATTTTTAACCTCCTGACTGCTGCGATCTCAATTGTTGAGACGTCTGATTGCGGTGTGTTTATAGTTGATACCGAAATTATACAAAGAGTTAACTATGTCAAAATATTCTTTTAAGAGGTAATTTTTGTATTGAAATATATCCTGATTTTTCTTAATTACCTTAAAATCAACGGCACTATTGATTGAATGTTTGAGGTTTTTTTTGTTTCAATATTCTAATATAAGTCAATAATAAGTCATTGGTGTGAAACCAGTAGATCTCGAGTCAAAATTTGATCGATCACAATTCTTTCAATGTGCTCACTATCACTTCTTGATTGAGAGGCATGATATTTTAAATAACACATATTTTTACATTCGATATATATTCACTATTTACGCTTATTCACCAAATAACCCAGATTAACTCTCATTTCGAGAAATGCATAAAATCAATTTGTAAAATTTTACAATTTATTAGCGCAATATGAAACAAGCATGTTAATATTGAAGACATGATGTATTTTGTACCGTTTCTACACAGCTATATATATATATAGATAGGTACATGTGCGTTTGAACAAAATAATACAAATTAAACATAGAAATAAACGAAATAGTTATCAACTACATACCTTATAATTGATGTATAACTAAAATATATTGCTGTGTTTTCACCGGGTTATAATGGAGTTCTACCAGCTAAATACCAATTCAATCAACAATATTGTGTATTTTTTTTGAATATGTCAACATTCTGCGTTCGGTGTCCGACGATGCCGAAAGGCGAAACCCCGGGGTTATCCGTGACAAAACATGTGGAGTCGTACAAAGTGTCAACAATTAATATTTGATATTGAAATTCCATTTTTTTAAATTAATTGTCAATATTGTACAATATGTGGACTTCAATGAATAGAATTTTAATGTCAAATTTAAATCGTTCAAGCTCCACACATGTTTTATCGTTACTTAGTTCCGATTGATTGACTGACGATGCCGTAAGGCGAAACCCGGATCGTTCGTGAAAAAATATTCGAAAATTCGGTCACACTTGTCATATCTGTGATTTTTGTTTGAAATTAAATCATTTTTGGTTACATCACCGAGATATGTTACGTTTAGTGCGTAGTAGTTTTTATACGCGTCAACGAATGACTCGTTGAACGACCGCGAATCTTTTGCCATTGAATCGAGTCATTCAAATAGGTCAACTGGTTCATTTTATACGTTGCAATATTATTTATACAACATAATTATGCAACTGAGATGTTTTGTATGAATTTTATTACATCAGATATGCATATTGCAGATGCGATTTTACCGCCAGTGTGAATTTATATTAAACACAAATATATTATAGTTGACATTGACGCGAATAATAAACAATTTATTATTATTTGTTTTAAAGCTTGGCATTGACACATTTTCAATATATATATGTGTGTGTCGCTATTTTGCTTTTGATGTGAAATAATGTTAAAATTTGTAAAGGAATCTAAACTAATCGAAGTTTTATCGCCCACTAATTGGTTATTCGGTACTACTTTATCGATTAGGCTAGGGACTCCCAAATTTTTCGGTTTCCGGCGCCCTTAAAATGTCAGATTTTTTTGCGGCGCCTCGAGTCAATAGATTGGTTATCTCATGGCAAATCTTATGTTACCTTACATTTTATAAAGTAATAATATTTGTTCTGAAGATGGCGTGAGCCGAAATAGCTATCAACTATATCTTATAAAAAAAATTGCAGAACTAAAATACATTGCTATTTTTCCACCGTGTGGTAATAATATTAATAATATTTTGTGAAGGAAAATTTTTACGGCGCCCAAATTGAGCAGCACGGCGCGCAGTTTGGGTAACTCTGGATTAGACGATTTTTAAAAATATCCCTAATGAACAATTTTCAACAAATCAAATTTGATTTTGAAATTCCATTAAGAACCTTCAGTCGATACCATAAAATAGACTCACAATCAGTTGATAATGCTTGCGATGAGCGAAACCGGTACTGATAATAAAATACATGGTGGAAATTAGTACAAAAAATGTGTTTTAAATATTTAAACCTAGGGGTCGCCAACTTATACGGTCAACTAAAAAAAAAAAAAAATTGTATGCTTTTGGATTGGTATAGGGGGCCGCGGGTCACATGGATCTTATGAAAAGGGGTCGCCACCCGGAAAAGCTTGGGAACCTACGATTTAAAATGTCTCGTTTTTCGACTTCGACTCCAAAGCCCTTGTCGAAAGTGGAAATCCCGGTCAAAACACACGGAATCAAATAAATTTTCAACATTTTTTTTGTTATTTTAATGGGGTTCTGCCGAAACAAAAAAAATATATATTTCTACGCAATTGCAAATACGCTACAATGGCGTGATGACGGTATTTTGTAGTTTTTAACCCGGTATTTCGGTATTGAAAATACCGGTATTGCCATTCCTAGGCACAACTGAATCAATCGACTGATAATTGTTGGAATTGTGCCGTAACATATGTTAATACAATAAGGCGGTTCAAACGTCTTTTGCATAATAATAGCGTGTATTATATGTATGTATTTAATTTGTATCGGAATTAAATTTAATCATGTTAATGAAAACTCTGTGTTAGCCATGCAGCCAATAATTATGCCACGATAATATCGGTTGTTAATTTTTTTCCTCCACTCGAGTCAATGTCGGGTTACGTCATTGCGCATGCTGGGGATGGCGAAACTATGGCACGAGAGACGATTTTGAAGAAGTGATGTACAAAAAAAAACAAATGTTGGAAATATATACTTATAATAGTCGAAAACAATGTCGACATAGCCGTGTGTATTTTCTTCGTTCACCAAACGAAGGAAGCGACGACATTCATGCATAAGCCGTTTGCATTGTTTGTTTTGGATTGAATTGGCATTTACTTGGTCGAACTCTGTTGCGACACGCTGAAAAAAGTACTTCTGACGATGGGGGAGCCGAAATAGCTATCGACTACATCTAATAAAAATTTGTAGGACTAAAATGCATTGCTATTTTTTCTCACTTTTAAATAACGTGTGTGTGTAAATTTCAATTGTTAAAACTTTGTACGATTCCACATGTTTTGTCACTAATGATCCAGGTTTCGCCTTTTGGCATCTTCACGCGTTCAAATTTGATATTGAAATTCCATCAGGGAGCTTCTGTCGATATTATGAATTGATACGCGATACGTTTAATGTAAATATCAAGGCTGTGGTGTCAGAGTCGTGTTTTTGGTCGATTTCGGAGTAATGTTTTTTTTTTGACAACTCCACAGCTCTGATACATATAGAACTGCACATATTGTCGGTCCTTAGGATTTATGCGTTAGACATAATTCGTGGTTATAGTGGCAGCGGACGATAAGTCAAAAATTGACTGGTTTGAGTTATGAATGCATATCGATATATTCTAACACGCTCTATCGTTTGATAAAACAAGCTCAACCCTATTCTATTTATTTTTCTCTGACTTTGAAAAGTCGATGTGTGTCATTTCATGCATTTTTTTATTTCCGTGGCATTTGGCATACATCGTATTATTATATAAACAAAAAAAAAATTTTTTGGCACTCGGTACTTAGGTTCGCCACCTATGGCCTTTACTAAGCTATTGTGTGAACGGTCGAACGTTTAGTATGCGCGGATCGACATCAATTAACGCATTCCCGCTGAGCCACGTTAAGGATATTCTAGCACATAATATTTATAATATATACAATAATTCAGAAGTGCAGGTTTTAAGCAAACTTATGTATTAAGATTTTCAGGTCAAATCAGGTTATATTTTAATCGACAAAAATATGTTGTGTACACTAGCGGCTTACGTCATTTTTTTCCGCACTTCCTCCCAATGAGAAAATAATTGAGAGGTGATTTAATTGTATCAGTTGACAATGCTACCAAAAAACAAAACCGGTCCTTATCATTAATATATTGTGGGAAAATTACTAATAATGTATGCTTTATTATTTATAAAATAAGCGTTTTCCTCCAAGAAATGATAGTTAATACCTTAAAAGCGAAGATTTGTTGTCTCAAACGTGGAGACGCCAGCAGTCAGTGGGTTGATTTTAATTGAGATTCTAGAATGCATCTCATAATTAGCGATTACGTGTTTCTAACTAAGGGCCGGCGATCAAGGCGTATAGATTATTATCCATAGTTTATTTTCTCTGTTCAGTGACGGATTAAGGACTTAGTAGGCCAATGTATCGATATATTATATTTCGGAGACCCTGTCTATCGTATAATAAAAAGTGTTGTCTTTTTTTAATCGAGATTATGTTATGTGACTTTGAAATTGGTAACACGCTTCTACACCAGTTGGATTGTTAGTAATTTCTACAAACGTCAGTGGAATAGATTTATTTATTAACTGTTTTCAGAGCTTGGCAAACATGATAGTTGAATATCTTCTCGAAGTAATTTTATTTTTTTATTTTTACTGGATAACAGGATCAAGTTTATCAACGGTTACGTTGCGTGAAATACTAAAGTACTTAATAACGCGGATGAATGTATTAAATTATTGCATCAAAACATGAGAGATCGTAAAATATTTCATCAAGAAAATTTACATATAAACAAAGCTCAATTAATTCAACTTTTATTCTCAATCAGCTTAACTTTTGTAGACTCCCTAATACATTAAGTCACAGTAAATCAACGGATTTAAAATATGTAGGCATCATCTCTAAGTTTAAAATTGCCCAATTGCATTTTAATCGTAGTTAGTTATTATTTATTGTAAAATACTTTCATCAAAAACACATTAACTGTGTGTACTGTTTTTAAAATTATCATAAACAAATTGAATGTGATTGTCGTCAAATCGATATATTATATATATTAAAGCTATTTAAGATGTACATTTGGATTCTAGTCTTAAGATCTGTGTAATTTTTGTTATACACTATCAGTTATCCTGTTGATAACGCCCGCGTTGAGCGAAACCAGTCCCAAAATTAAAAATATAATTTATTGATTGAATTGGCATTTACTTGGTAGGACTCCATTATAACACGGTGAAAAATAGCAACGTAATTTAGTTCTACATTTTTTTTATAAGATACAGTTGATAGCTATTTCTGCTCAATAGTTCTGACGATGGCATGAGCCGAAATAGCTATCAACTATATCTTAAAAAAAACGGTAGAACTAGAATACATTGCTATTTTTTCACCATATTAAAAATATTAAATTGTGGTTTTATTATTGAAAACTAATTTTGTCAAGAAATAAACAAATGTCCTGCTTTTAAGCAAGCAAACGTTTCAATCCATCAGCGAATGAATACAGCGTTCGTTAAAACGTGTTTCGCGTTTCTTTTTTTTTGTTATTTGTTGACGAAACGTAAGGTAACTATTTGATTTTCAAATATTATTTGTTGCTTAATGCACAAAAGATCGAGGCAAAAAAATACACTGTGAATGTCAAAGTGATATCACTCACAAATTTAAATATCTGTTTTCGTTACCAAAAACGTGTCAGACGAATAGATATTGCGCTTATGGGTGCCTACGACAGATTACGAATGGCTATGGGTTTTTATTATTAAAGACCTTAGCAAATTTAATATGCAAGGCGAGAGTTTTCAACGGTGAGTCTAGGCCAGCGGATGCGAACCTTTCGTACGATGATTTAAGCAAGTATTTGCGTTATAAAAAAAAGACATGTTAATTTATTTATATTATAAAACAAGTAATTTTATACAATCAATATTTTTGAATATCTGACTATGAAGCAATAAATACGAATATTTCAGTTTGAAATTGAACTAAATTGATCGCAAATGTTTCCTTGAAAGTAGATAATAAAAATAAACACATCTAAGGAAATGTTAACTGTCACTTCTCGGTCGAAAAGCAATATAGTATTATTAAAATCAGGACCGATTTCGCTCATCTATCAAACAGTGTTATATCTCACAAAACTATATCTTAATTCAATTTTGAAACAAGAATTGCTTCAGTATTATTTAAATCATTATGTCGAAAGTATCACTTTATTATATTATATATTATTTTCTATGGTTTTAATGACAGTTCATAAACGAATTTAATATCTCTTCAGAGTCAACTCTAAGAATATATTTTTAAACATTGGCGTGTTTTTTAATTAATTAATGATATTATGAGATGTTTTAAGGTATTATGAGACAAATTGGTTGTCCTAGTTCCACCTGTTATGTGTACGCAGCCCTTGTTACACTACTGCCTTCCATAACACAGTACTGATAAAAAAGAATCGATTCTACTCCTCATTTTCTTGGTCCAATACGGAGCTGCACGGGTCGATTTTTACAAAATAATAATTAGATTAATAGTATTTAATTTTTTTTAGCTGCAATTTACTGCTTACCTTGGGGTAAGTGTTTTACTGTAATTAATAACTTTGGCATATAGACGATGCTAACTGTTTATGTTATGTCAGTTCTGTTGCATCCGTGTGATAGAATGCTTGAAGATGCCGAAAGGCAAAACCCGGGTCGTTAGTGACAAAACATGTGCAATCGTACAAAGTTGTAACAATTCAAGCCTGTGTAATTATTTGTGTTATGAAAATCTCGGAAAATGGCGAAAAAGAGTTCCCCGTATGATCTTAAAAATTCATCGAATGCCTTAAAGGTTAGTCTTGGTTGATATTAAGTCATTTTGGTCTATTGGGCCCGTAGAAAGATTAGAAAGATATCACGTGATTGTGATTTGGTTTCATTAATACGTCACTAGAAGTATTTTTTATTACATTGTGTCGTGGCACGGATCGCACTCGAGTCACCAGTTTCTAACGACTGTATCTACGCTCTCTATTCTCGGAAAACTATTTTGATTTGAATATAAAGTCTTGGATTTATAACATTATTCAATCTTGCTTGGTTCACGTCTAAGTGCTTCTACAACGAGCGACAATAAATTTTCAGCATAAATATACAATCCTCAAGTAAATAATAATAAACAAAACACTCTGTCGTTATGATGTACAGCCGAACGTCTTTACAATTTTTACATCGAACTTTCCATCCAATACGGTACAAAAAAATGTATCAATTATTTATAACATTTTTTTTGCTTTAACACGGCTAATCTTGTAATGTAGAAAAGATAGGTTTGTATGTACATATTTAAATTTGATTAATTAATAAAACCCTGTCGTTTATACACACGTAATTCCGTTACCTTAACCCACTGACTGCTAACGTCTCGAACGTTGAAAGTGAAATATATTTAGTTTGCTTTGACGTGAAAATTTTCAAATGTTTATTACCGCTATATTTGAGATATAGACTGAAGTTTCTCGATGGAATTTCAATAACAAATTAATCGTCAGTTATTTTACACGCGATTTTTATTAGAGATTATAAGTTTATTGCTTTTGCAACATCTAAGTATTTAAACATTTAATTTATGATATCGACTGAGGTGCTTGATGGAAATTCAAATATCAAATTCGAATTGTTACAACTTTGTACGATTCTACATACTTTCTCACTAACGACCCGAGTTTCGCATGTCGGTATTGTCAGGCGCTCCATCACACGAATGCAACAGAACTGACGTACTATAAACAGTTGGTAATTATTTACAACTAATTACTACGGAATCCACAATGGAATCGCTTATTGCGCGTCAGTTCTGTTGCATCCTCGTGATGGAGTGTCTGAAAATGCCGAAAGGTGAAACCCGGGTCGTTGGTGACAAAATATGTGGAAATATAAAAAGTTGTAACAATTCAAACTTCTTTTAGTTGGAGTTGTGTTGTTCATCAATGGTATATACTCGATGGTCAGAAAAAACCTTGTTTAAGTTTGTTTGTATGAAATGATATTCTAGTTCAACGATGAATCTCACCTTTATTATTTGAAGTGTATTAAATTCTAACCATTATTTTCTCTTCTTATCGAATCTTTTTTTTTATTATTTTTTTACCAGGCTCGGTGATAATATTACTTGACGTCAAAAGTGCAAAGCGACTAGAAAAACGATACGCCGTCACTTGTAATACAATTCATCGGCTTTCTGAGCACGTCACGTCGGAATGAATCGGGTGTCAATCGAATTACGCGTTGCTTCACTCGATTCGATATTCTTCGGGTGCCTGTTGCTGGCGTGTAATTTTATATCTTGTTATGTCATTAGGATATTTTTTGTGCAGTAATCACACAGTTGTGAATTGTAATCAACTGATTGAAATTGCAACTTTTATCAATTAAATGTCACTACCGGAGGACTTGCTGCATTTTCGTTTACTTATCTCTATATATCAGTGGTGGCCAAAGCGTAGACCGCGGTCGAATGGTCGACCGCGTCTAACTGTGTAGTCGCCCGCCTGTCAAGCGCGCCCTATGTTTTTTCTTTTATTAGAAAAGCTTGATAGTGAATATTTCTTATTATTTTGTATGTTTATTTTAAATTTAAACTTGTTTTTGAAATTTAGAAATATGGCATTCCGTTTGCGAATGCCACGTTGCGGACACACTGATATTATAAGCATGTCCGTATTATACAACCAATTTTTGAGACATCAATTTTACTTTCAGATAATAACACAATTTGATATAAAATTTGAACGTATTTGATAAAAAAGCGTGGCATTTCTTGCGCCGTTAATAACCGACATCACTTCAAGGTAAATTCTAGCTTAATTGCTTCGGTATGACGAAATTTTCTCTCATATTTCTAAGATTGTTAAGTATTATGTCTTCCTGATTGCGATTAATAAGTAGTTTTGATTAACAACCATTCATAGGAAGTGAACTGCAATAACTCAAACAAATTATGGGCTTAAATTATGAAAACGCTAGCGTATTATTTCATAATTTACTTTTAAATTAAGTACCCAATAGTAAATGCATAAAATCAATTTGGCTCATTTCTTAACTAGGATGTTTGAACAGAAGCGAAGAAGTTTGGTGTAACTTTTCTAACCAGATATATAAATATTTTTTTTAATAATAAAAACAAACTATTTAGTTAATAAATAAAATTTTAATGGTAATCTAATGCTTGCAATTTGTACCCCATCAGTTGATAATGCTCGCGATGAGTGAAACCGATCCTGGTCATAAAACAATATGAAATGTATTGTAGAAATAATTACTTAAAAACTTGTTTTTATTATTTGAGATATAATAATTTTAAATAAATAAAAGTGAAAGTAACCCAGATTAAATCTTAGAAATGCATAAAATCAATTTGCCTAATTTTTTAATTTATTCGTACAATATGAAGCTAGGGAGTTAGAACAAAAGAGAAGATAAATGTATTGTGTACTTTTTGTACATAGCCATATATAGATAAGTAAATGTACATTTAAACAGTTCTGATGAGAGCGTAAGCCGAAATTGCTATCAATTATGTCCTTTTTTTTACCGCGTTATAATGGAGTTTTAGCAAGTAAACACCAATACAATGAACTGTAATTTCACAAAAATGATCATTTGTCTATAATTCGGACGTTATTGTTAATTAACTTTTAACCGCCCTATGCATATGAACGTACGTGATACGCAAACCTTGACTGTAACATTCTACGCTATCCCGTATCATGTTCGCGCTTAAGAAAAATAATTTACCGTAAAACTGCAAGCCGCACGGAATACGCACGTGTCTAAACAACATGTGATTACAAGTATTTTTTTAAGGGCTGGCAAAGTATGCGGTCAGTTTTTTAACATTTCGTAATTTTCTTACATACTCTTCAAAAGTCAGGGTGCGTATATCGTGGTTTATGAAAAAGATGATGTTTTTTTGCATATGTATTTCTCGAAAAGTTATCTGTAATTAGGGGGGTTAGTTGTAGAATTTTCATTTTAGTTGGATGAAAAAGATTTGTTGGTGAAGTTGATTCACGAGTCCATTCTTGAGGGTTAAAGACACTTGATTACATATATTATAAATAAATACATGTGTTCGAAAGTTTAACGTGCGAAGCGCTATAATATATTTAAAAAAAACAGTTATAATACGTCGACCAGGAAAAAAGTTTATATTTTATAGGTTTAGTATTTACAAGGCCAGCCACCTTTATCATTTTCAGCCGTTAAATTTTGCTCAATACTGTTGATATCAAATGCGGATTACAAAAAAACCCGTCGGCCATTATATAATAGTCGATACCCCCCCGAGGCGAGTGATGCATTAATAATGGTTTTGTTTATTACGTATAACGAGGGCTCTGACTATCACATTGGAAAACACGATTCCAACTAAAAAAAGTTTGTTTTTGTCAAGTTTTGTTCTAAATTTCATTCATGTTCGTTAAAATATAAATCAACCATTTAATCGGCAAATTGTTCATTGAGATATTCTTCAAAATCGTGTAATCGAAAAACTATAATATTTTCACGACTCCCATATTGAACAATAATACGACTCCGACTTCAAAGCCCCGGTTATAACGCTCCAAATTTATGGATCACAATTAATTTATTGTTTATAATGTGTATATTTATTTAATTTATTATAATAGGGCAGCAATTCTAAAATCCGGGTATGATATAAATAAAATAGGTGATTTTTTTATTTTTTCCGCCAAACCGGTACACCTAAAGAGATTAGGTACTTTTAGGTTTTACCGTTTTAGATACTTCACGCTTATTATACGACGTTTGTGTGTGACGTTTGATTAATGTCATTTTAGTTAACATATTTATTTTATTCATTTGAAAATTATCGTTACGTTTTGTAGGCGCTTAAAACAAATGAAATCCTACATTTTTTTCATAGCACATATTTGTTTGTCCAAGCCTGCGTATTTATCTACTAGAATTAGATTCTATTATCACAAATTATATTTTGTGCGTTTTTTTTAAATTTTCTTTGTGATTTTAAAGTGTCTTTTCGAAAAAGGGACTATTTGACGTAAATTAGCTGTATTCGTGACACGCACGTAAAAACATGACGTCTAATCACATTATGAATAATATTTATATATATTGCCATTCAAATATTTGCCGCATCTTTGCTTACTAGCACATATTCGGAACAACCAATAAATTTGTCGCACAGATATGTGTGAGTTTGTTGAATGGCGTTTGTTATGTTGAAATTAATGGCGGTAATTATTTGCGGTTTATTTGAAAATACTTCCAATTTAAGATAGCATCAAAAGAACAAGTCGTAGAAGTTAATTCACACGATGTCGGTGACCAGAATGACAATCCCAATTTGGTAATTTTGAATATGCTGCTTAATGTTATAACCTTCTATGATAATTTGCTTTATCTACTTAATAATTGACAACAAATTTGGCAGATGTCACTTAAACAATATAGCTGCTTATAACATAACAAAATTTAAGCGTCTTTATTGAAAGATCTTATATTTATCGTTATATTATATCCAAATTTACGGAAGAGTTTGGTAATGGTTAAGTATGGTATTTAAAGATTTTGCCAAAATGTGAACGCTTGATTTTAAGGGCGTCGTTCGCTCGTATACCTTTTTGCGCTTCAAGGAATCTTTTTGATTAATTTAACAAGGAGCGAGATGTTAGTTTAGTGTTGTTTGAACTCGTCGTCGTAGTGATGGCCCTCTTTTGATGTCGCTGCAAAGTTGGCGGCAGTGGCATCCGGGGAAGAACGCTGACGTATTTCCTGTTCCGGCTTCACACCACTAGTTGAATTTGGCTCAGTTTTCTTTACCGCAACTGCACACCCGTGGCTTACACGTTAAGCTTTACTGTAGTCTCATTCAGTGGCGAATGGTGGGTGTTACTATTGGGTGTGCTGTAAGAAACAGATAAAAACGTACATTTTTTTAAAAAAAATATTGATATGGGTTTAGGCACGCTCAATCTGCCTTATAACCATTTTAAATAAAATTACATTAAATTATGCTTAAAAATTATTTCTTATTAAAAAAATAAAAACACACCTAATCTAAAATTGCTTCTAAAATATTACTAAATAAAATATCAAATTTCAAATAAACAAAAAATATATGGTTATTTGTATATTAAATCTAACCTTCTTTCTTTAGTCATAAATTTTTCAATCACGTTGTCATAAAATGTGCTCTTCTTTTTAATATCCATAAGGATTCCTTTTTCGATTGTAATCAAGCTAAGGCCACATAGTCTATCTTTGCCTTGGGTACTTCTACAACTAGTGTTGATTCGTTTTAAAGCCGAAAATGAACGTTCTGCTGGAGCATTACTGCTAGGAAGAGTCAATATTAGTCTGCCTAATTTATCTACTTCCTGAAAACCTGACTCAAGATTATTTGCATTCATAAATTGTACAAGCTCTTGAACAGATTTCTCTGCAAATTCAGGTAAATGACAAAGAACAGTAAGCTCATTTTTTAAACTTATATAATTGAATAATGTTCCATAGAATTGTTGCAGTTGTTCAAGTAATTCATTTGGAAATTTTCCTTTATATTGCTCATATTTTTCTTTCTCCAGGAGGTGAAAATATTCTAATTTTGACATTGAAGAAAAACGGTATTCAATTTGCTTACATATGCTATCAACTATTGTATTAAATAGTTGATTAAACGCATGCTTTTCTTCAATAAGTAAATCATTTCTCAGTCTGAGGTAATTTTCTTCCGATACATAAGAATTCCATAATGTTTCATAATTATTATCCTGTTCATATCTGAGTTGATGCAAAACTTCGGTAACTTTTTTACAGCAATATAAAATATCAAAAGATTTTGATTGTAGAATGTTGTATAACACATCAGTTATTCCAAAAAGTTTTGAAAATATATAAAGAAGTTTTCTTGTTTGAAAATCTTCCAAAAAGCTAAGAAATCCTCGTGCTTTTATAACGGTGTCGGGGTCCCATAGTTCACATTTTTCCAAGATGTCTCGAAAAAAGTCCGTAAATTCATTTCTGTATTTTTGCACTGTGTTACTTAAACGTGATGTATAATTCCATCTCGTAGGTGCTACAGAAGGAAGTCTTCTAGCCACAAACTCTTGTAAAGCATATATTCGTTTAGAAGATTTCAAAAAGAACGCAGACAATCCATTTAAAGTTTGAAAGAATGATTTGCACTCTTTTATATTGGAAAGACCTTGCTGTAATGTTAAATTCAATATATGAGCATAGCAGTGTGTAAAAATGGCCAATGGATAAACTTCGAGTACTCTGGCTTGCAAACCATTGATATGCCCACTCATTACACTCGCCCCATCATAAGTCTGTCCATCTAATTTTTCTTGAATTTGAAATTCTTCAACTATATTTACAACATGGCAAAATAGGCCATCAGCTGTTTTATCACAGCTAACGTTTGTAAAGCCAATAAACCGCTCGTGAACTTTACCTTCATAAACAAAACGCAAAACTGTTGAGAGCTGTGAGTTCGTCATTATATCTGAAGTTTCGTCAAGAATAATAGCAACAAAACTTGCTGAATTTACTTCTTCCTTAATATGATCTTTAATTACATCACCAATTGCTTCAATTATGTCATTCTGTATGGATGAGGATGTACCACGAAACACCGTTGCAGTATTTAAATGAGTATCCAAGACAGAATCGTATTCTCGAAGTGCATTTAAAAATTCAAGATAATTTCCTTTGTTTAGTGAATTACAGGACTCATCGTGGCCTCGAAAGGGTTGTTCTTGTTTTCCTAGATATACTACTGCATCAATCACTCGTTTTAATATTTCTCTATTTTTATTAACTTGTTCATTATGTTGACTTATATTAGCTTTGCGTTGAGCGTCAAGCATCACTTCAATTCGTTGTTTTCCAAACATTTTGAGGGAAAAAAATGATTGAACGTGTGACTGCGCTCTTTTGTGTTTTTTCAGTGCCGTTATCAAATGCCCAAGGTCAGCAAATCCACTTTTATTCCACACGCTACTTTCTTTGGAGAACAATAAACATGGCCAACAGAACAGTCTAGATCGAACTTCGCAGCCTGTTAACCAATCAGTTCGTTCATATGATGAAAATGAAAAATGTCTTGTATATTCACATTTATTGTCTTTATGCTTCAAAATTAAATTGGGTAGAGGTGGTCGTGGTTTGCCAATTTTGATTATCTTTAATTTAATTTCATAACTTCTTTTTGAAAATGGGTTATTCAAAATATCTTCAACAGTATTCTTCATCATTATTGGGGTAAATGATATGTAAATATCTTTATTAACTATTTTAGTAAAATATAAAAAGAGTGACCAGTTATTGTGAAATAATGTAATAAAAAAACGGCGACGTAAGAGTTTTGACGTACGCGCACCGCGTTCAAGACCAACTTCACTTGTGTGCTGCCCGCCGACTGGTCGACTTGGGCCTGTAAATCTGCGAACGATTTGGTTGGTTCACAGTTCGCCCCTAGGTCGGCGCGCTAGTATGTAGTTGTCATGTCTGGCTGCTCGCGCGCATGCATTCCGGGCGAGCTGCATACGATATATTATACAAGCGCTTGCAAAAACTACACTGTAGCAAAACAATATACATATCGCTTTATGCTCTATATTTTATAAATATATATATAATTTTTATTTAATGATTTGACGGGTGTGCACTGCACACCTAGCACACCCTGAATATTCGCCACTGGTCTCATTATAGACATCAGATGTCATATGGAAATGCGGTCTGCAAAGGTAGAAATTAATTCGAAAAAAAAACACCTTTTTTAAAATATATATAAAATATAATAATAAATTTACCAATTATATAAAATATTTTTTTTATTTAAAAAAAAAAAATTATTAAAAAATAAATACAAATATAAATTATCTTTTATAGGTTTATCAATATTATCAACTGATTTCTTGATGCTTGCGATGAGCGAAACCGGTCCTTATCTTACATTTCTGACCCCCCAATTTCTGCCTTATGCATTACCCAGGAAATAATGCTCGTGATGAGTGAAATCAATACTGAAAGTATTGAAATAGATAGATTGAATTGGCATTCACTTGGTAGACCTCCATTATAACACGGTGAAAAAATAGCAATGTATTTTAGTTCTACAAAATCTTGTAGAAAATTTTGTAGAACTAAAATACATGACTATTTTTTCACCGTGGTATTGAAATAGTGCTTAAAAATTGTGTTTTTTTTAATATTCCAATAAACAATTAGCACTAGAAATGTTAGATAGTTATCAAAACTTTCCCTATGTAGAAACGTTTTGAAAACCGAAATGTTTTCAGAGAATATAATACAAACTTGTATATAGTTTATAAAAAATTTAAACTATTTATGTTCGATTCAAATGATTTGTGTTTCCACGACACCTCGCTTTAGTGGCTAATCTGCTACTGAGAGTTAAAAGAAATATGATTTGCTATCGGTTTATACATTACAGTAAAAGTCGATTGTGTTGGGAATTGAACCCACAATCACCGAGAGTGAAGCTAATGAAATATCATCGAATGGTTACGCACAGGTACGTTAAGGCGAATATAAAGTCATCATTTGACTGGGAGGACGAGTGAGTGAAATAATTATTTGAAAAAAAAAATGACATATTATATTATATTTTCGAAACGAAATCAGTTTCGAAATTCCATTATATTTGCATTGCTTTTTTAATGAGTTGAAATAGTCTAAGAAGCCGTGCCAACTAATAAATTGGTGAATGCAAAATCTTTGAAATCATCACACGAAGATTTGATTTTTTAATTTCGCATGCCGATCTTTACAACCGCTGCACCTACGCTATTGAGGGACACGCGTTTTTAATGTGTCTGGAGATCGCTTTTTATCTGTCTCAGGCTGTGCCTTGGGACCTTGGTATCGGTTTAACCGGTTTTTTTTGGCGCGAAAGGATGCCTTTAGTATTACGAGTATTTTTTTTTCTGATTTCAAATATTCTATAATATTATATTAGGTAATTCGGATAGAAGTGACCATTTTTTTTGCGTCACTTTAACGTCAATTTGTCAACGGTCGCCGTTGAGTTAGCACGTCGTGATTAGTATCATTTTAAAGCTCTATTAGTACTCTTTCTATCTTGACATTTTTAAAAAAAAAAATTTGCCGCTGTAGAATAATGCAGAAGCCTGAAATCGAAGAAACTCATTTGCGCCATATCACGCTGTTTTTGTTTGATAAGAGATTGAAATCCAAAGCAGCCACGCAGACCATTTGCGATGTTTATGGGGGCATCGTGAAGCTTCGAAAGTGCTGTAGATGGCTTAAAAAATTTAAAAATGGTGATGGGAAGTTAACGGACGAACCAAAAAGTGGAAGACCTAAAAAATCGATGATGACTCCCTGAATTCGTTGGTAGAATCCGATCCGCGCAAAACAATCGAGGAATTGTCAAATGAACTTGGTTCTTCGAAGACAACGGGATACGATCATTTGAAAAGGCTCGAAAAAAAAGGCAAGGAATTTGAGCCGCACCAACTTTTTCCAACGGCCTTGTATCAACGAGTAACCATTTGTGTTTCTCTATTGTCCAGACACGTCAGATCCATTTCTCAGAAGAATTATTACAGTGGATGAGAAGTGGGTCATGTTTAGTAATTCGAGAAGAAAAAAACAATAGTTATCGGCAAAGCAGGTACCTTTAACTACTGCTCGGCCAACATTGACCCTAAAAAGGGTTATTCTTTGTGTTTGGTGGGATATTAAAGGATTAATTCACTATGAATTATTAAAACCTGGTGAAACCGTTACTGCAGAGGTTTATTGTGCCCAATAAGAACGTTTAAAAGAGCAATTGCTCAAAAAACGATCGGTTTTGGTCAACAATCAGATGCGAATTCTTCACCACGATAATGCAAGACCGCATGCAGCAAAGATCACCCAGGATAAAATCAGAGAGCTGGATTTTGAAATTTTACCACACCCGCCATGATATAGCGCCATCAGACTATCATTTATTTAGATCCCTGAAACATTCACTTAGGGATAAAAAAAATGTTAATGTAGAGCAGGTGAAAAATGACTTGGATCCATTTTTTAATGATAAACCACCTGATTTTTTCGAAAGACGTATAAAAAATTAGCCATTTTGTGAGAATAAATAGTAGAAAATAATGGAAATTATTTAATTGCATTATAATGTATAGTTTATATTTAAATGAATTTATTGTTTAAACATTTAAATGAAAAACAATGGTCATTTCTTTCCGAACTACCTAATATATATATACTTATATATATAATATTATTTAATATGAATATTTGAATTAAAAATACAATATAAGTTGTTTTTCACAAATTTGATCTTCTTCACATCTGGATCGGTTTCGCTCATCGCAAGCGTTATCAGCCGATATAAAATAATACAAATTAAAACAAGGCTATTTATTTACAAAATTTTGAAGTATCGAATACAAAGTATAAAAAATGAAATGAATGAAAAAAAATGTATATAGCGATCATTCAAAATGCAAATAAAGTTTTTTTATGATATCGACTAAAGGTGGGTGCTTGATGAAATTCAATTATCAAATTTGAATTGTTACAACTTTGAACGATTCCACATGTTTTGTCATTAAAGACCCAGGTCTTGCCTTTCGGCATCTAAGTGATAAAACAGAAATAACGCACGCAAAAACAGCTGGCATTGATTTTATGCAAGAGGAATGAATATCAAAGTAAAAATATAGACTCTAAGGGTAGGATCTAAATATAATGACTTTAGTCAGTTCTGTTGCATCCGTGTGATAGAATTCCTGAAGATGACGAAAATTTAAAATAGTTTCACAAAAAAATTATGTTTAAATTGAGAGTAAATAATATTATTGATTACTAGTTTACGAATGGGAAAATAATGAACATAATAATAATTCTAGGGAACATTATGATTAACAAAATCGGTCCTCATCTGTATGTTATTAAATTGCTTTGTTTGGTTTATATGTTTTGGACGTAATGCTTTTCTACTAAGAAGTACCAGTCGATATTTTGATGGAGTTTTTACAAAAAAAAAAGGTTTAATACTTTCTCACATTTTGTTCTTTGACAAATTAAAAATCTGACATTCACTGCACCGGTAAAATACATGCCGGTTATTTGTTTTGGAGTCCCTGATTGCAATGATCGTCTCACGTTAGTTTAGTTTTGATTTTTTGGCTATTGTCCAGAGGACAACCGCTCTCATTGTAGTCCATTAATACACAAATCGGTACGCCATAAATTGATTCCTTTTTATTTTATTGTTTTATTAGTCTGTCAAAATTCCTCCAGACATAAAATAACTGTGTCACCTCCGGCTACGTTTTGTTATTTTTAACCCAGACTCTAAGCGAAGCTTTTCGTTTTACAACCACTGACTGATTTGTTGAAGATTCATAATGCAGTGGGTGATCTATTATTAACAAACAGTTTGGACTGCGAACACTGGCTGCGATTTCTGTATTCGAATAACGAACATATTTTCGGATAACGAGCTAAAACAATCATTGTAATCTAATTATTCTATCGGCAAAACTCAGCTCATTGGTTAACATGCAATTCGGACTGCGAAAAAATCGGATAACGAACACTAACACAAAAAATGTTGTGTTCGGATAACAAAATGAAACGATCATTTATTACACTAATTCTATCGGTAAAACTCGGTTTATTGGTTAACGATCAATTCGGACTGCGAATAAATCGGACGACGAGCACTATCATGAAATATTTTCGTGTTCGGACAACGAACACGTATTCGGATAACGAACTGAAACGATCTTTGTAATCCACTTATTTTTTTCTAAAATTCTCGGTTGATCGGTTAACGAACAATTCAATATAGTCTTGGAATGGACATATATATATTTTAAACTATTTCACTATATGTCTCGAAGTTATACTGTTCAGAGAGCTTGTTTTTATGAGAGGTTATTTACATTTTAATTGAATATTAATAAATTTCACTAACGAGAAAGCGATTTGTTTGATAATCTTTTAATTCGTATCGTGGTTCCTGAATCAATTGCTTAATCTAAAATGTTTATTAAATGCACTCAATATAATATAACCTATTTAAAAGTGTCGGTTATATTGCATCCGTGTGGTACAATGAATGGCGATGCCGAAATTCGAAACCCTGGCCGTGAGTGACAAAGCATCTGAAAATGAACGAAATTTCAAGAAAATCACGTTTTTAGTACTTATTTCCGCAATATATATCATGACGAGACCCGGTTTCGGTTACTGCAAGCATTATCAACCGATATCGAACCAACTGAATCGGTTCAAAAAAAATTCTCGAAATGAGTGAAATCGGTTTTGATCATAAAATATATTGTGGAAATACGTACTGCAAAATGTGTTTTTATTTTTTAAAACATCATGGTTTTCCAAGTAACAGTCGACACATTAAAAATGAAGTTTTAGAAATTCAAATAAAATCGGTTATTACTTTGAACCGTTTTGTTTCGAAACCGTGCAAAAAAACGTTCGGTTGTGAATGTATTGTTATGTACTACAATTGCAAATATTTTATTTCTTTAACGTTATCTTCGAAACTGCACGTCGATCAAAAAGATAGACAAACAATTTTGCTGCAATTCAAGTAAGTGATATATTATTGGTGTTTGGCGAGTATATAGATAATTTGTTCATTGATTCTTTGGCACCCATTTAGCATATAAGGGTGCGTCGCACTTAAGGGTTAGTCAGGCAGGCGCAACGGTATGACTTTCTTCCGGGATTTCCCCTCGTCGAGAAGTCAATCGAGCAAGTAGTTACAGTAGCGTGTTCAGGGAGGGAGTGTTTTTTTTTAATATAAAAAACTTATAATATGTCAATATACAGTAAAACCCTTATTAAAACTGTGTAAAATAGGGACCGCATAATTTGGAGTAGTGTAACTGGGGGAGTGAATCTCGTACAAAATTAGGGATTTTGTTTTTTTCCCGCGAAAAATGCAAAAATAAGACGCCTTTTTTAAGTTTCATTTACAATTTTTAGTTTTATTGCGATATATTTATATATATATCTTTTCTACACAGCTTTATATAGGTAAACAAATGTTCGTTTAAGCATAGTACTGACGATGGCGTGAGCCGAAATAGCTATCAACTATGTTTAAAATAATAATTTTTTTGAACTAAAATACATTGCTATTTTTTTCACCGTGTTATAATGGAGTTCTACCAAGTGAATGCCAATTCAATCAATAAAAATAAGATTATTCTTAGTTTTGCAATCAACAATATGTGTACGAAATGTTTGGTCACTAGGCGATGAATGATATATAGAGTTCGCAATAACATACACATACGCTAGCCAACATTTGACTGTAAGTATCACGCAGGCGGCTGTATGTGTGCAGCCGATCGTGCAATTGGTGGGATTTGTGGTGAATATTTCAAGCTAGCGCGTAATTCGGAAAAGTGTGATTGGGGTAATAAAAGTGTAATGGGGGTTAAAGTGTAATTATCAACTATATATTAAAAAATAACAATTATGTAGAACTAAAATACATTGCTATTTTTTTCACCGTGTTATAATGGAGTTCTATATCATTAAAAAAATAATTTTGTAGAACTAAAATACATTGCTATTTTTTTTTCACCGTGTCTTATGTTATTTATATGGTTGTGTGAAGTGTAATTGGGGGTTCCATTGTATTATATAGTAACAATAATTTCTGATCTTTTTTATCTGAATCTATCACATATTCAGTCAGATCAGATTAGACCCGTACGTTGGGTGCTAGTTATGCAGGAATTTACACTATTCTCTGATAAGATGTAATGTAACAACTCATTTTTGGTTTTTAATATTTGTCCACTTGTTTTGAAATTTGCACTGTCGGTGCGGTTCTGTTCGCTATATAGTTAGTGTTCTTGTAAACTGCTCGTAACATTAAAGGGATAGGCCTTCGGCTCAGTGAGTTGGAATAAATTTATCCCGTATCTTATCTAATATATATGCGAAGAGACTACTCGTTTTCCTCACCATTGTCTCTCCCGAGGGAGATTTCAATATCGAAGAGTGCGTTTTGCAGTTCACAGCGGGAGTGCCATGGACGTTATAATCATTAATGACTCAAGTTTTACACTATGGTTTAATGTCGACTAAATCGAAGAAATATATAGCAATGGTAGAATTATATTTGAATTGTTTGTCAACTTTGTACAATTCCGCATGTTTTGTCGCTTACGATACGGGTTTCGCCTTTCGGCATCTTCAGGTATTCTATCACACGGATGCAACAGAACTGACGTAGAATAAACAGTTAGCATCGTCTATATACCAAAGTTATTAATTATATAAAGACGATGGTGACTGTTTATTGTGCGTCAGTTCTGTTGCGTCTGTGTGATAGAATGCCTGAAGATGCCGAAAGGTGAAACCTGGATCGTTGTCAGTCACAAAACATGTGGAATTGTACAAAGTTGTAACAATTTAAACTTCTGGTTTCATTATAATGACATTCAAATTTGGAAAACATAATCTTTTAACCTACTCATCCCAATGACTTTGTGAAGATATGTTTGAACTATAAACATACAATTTGAATGTAATTAGTAGTTAGAGAGTTTAATTGTATGGATTACCACAGCTTGAATTGAATTTTGAAATTCCAACAAACACTCACAGACGATATTGTAAATTAGATAGAATATCTATTGCGAATATTTCACGAAAACAAAAATTCTAACATCGGCTTCTACTAAAGCCTGTGATGTGAGAAAACTGTTTGTTTTTTTTTCTTGTCACGTTTCCTGCCATTTTTATTGAACGTTAATTTACTTACCGGTTGCGAGCACGTTTTATGGGTGATTATTGTGGTTATTTAAAAGCAAAATAAATTACAATAAGTTTTAACCTTTTGCATTCGAATGCCGCCATAGAGACTTTTTTTGTTGTTACATATAGAAGCTGGTTTATCAGTTTTGTTAACGACGGTAATTTTTGGGAATGAAGTTGAATAAATAAAGACAAAATAATCTAGTTCTATGTTATTCCAAAATATGATGAGAATGATGATTTATTCCACATAAAAAGCTGTATATTTTTTACGTCGGTTGTCACCCAACACTGTAAGAAAACCGCGATCGTATTTTTTTACACGAATGTGACGTATCTTATACGAGGCTTGTGTGTTGTAAAATATTAAGTAGAAGCTTCTAAAAGTTATCTATGTGTTTATATATATATATGTATTGTTACACAAATAAACCGGTTTATAAGTCTTTTAAAACGAGGATAGTTTTTGGCAATGAAGTTGACTGTATGCACGTAAAACAATGTTAATATTTAAGATTAATCAAAACTTAACTTTTTGTCCGCAGATATCGCCACATAGGTAGCATTTATACTTTATAATATTAATCTAGGCGAAACCCCGGTCGTTAGTGACAAAACATGTGGAATCGTACAAAGTTATGACAATTCGAATTTGATATTGAAATTCCATCAAGCACTTTCAATCGATATCATAAATTATATGAATAATTCAATCAATAGATCGTTCATATTTTATTTGTAAATCAATTTACTTCATTATGATGCATATTGTATGATTGCCTGTATTTTTTTATCGTTTTAATTTATGAAACGTTGGCTTTGTATACCTGCTTATTGTTAATTCAAAATTTAGTGCAAATAGGTTTGCAATGCTCGCGATGAATTAAACCGGCCCTGATCGTCAAATATATCATGGAGATAGTACTAAAAATGTGTTGAATGTTGATTTTTAAGACTACAATCGGAATACTTGAATTAATATCGGTCGATGTATGATTGTATATAATTGAAGCGAGTTTACCGGTTGTTCTGCAAAGTGGCGGTGAAAAATGCATTCGTATATGGGTGGAATTAGGTGTAATAGATTGTAATAAGACACTTGGTGAGTGCACATTAGCGATTTTGCATGGTTTTTAAGTCGGTTTCGATTCGCGAAGTTATTTCGAGTGCTCGTGTTGGTACAACTAGCGTTGCCATCACTTCTCTCTGGAAAAATTCTGCAACGCGCGTATACTCGTGGAGCCAACAATTCAAGGACGGTTTTTTTTAAATATAAGAAGACACGCGCATATAATCAGACGGCGTATGAGTCGATTTTTTTTATATATTATATGATAACAAATACAGAATTAAGTAAAAATATTGAATATATATCAACTGCATTTCGTATTAATAAATCAGTTGACAATTCTCGTGATGTGCGAAATTGGTCATGATCATAAAGTAAATTTTTGGAAATATCACTTAAAATTTATTGGTTGATTTGGCATTTACTTGGTAGAACTTCGTTATAGCATGGTGAAAATATAGAAATGTATTTTAGTTCTACAAACAAAATTCATAAGATATACAGTTGATAGCTGTTTCGGCTTACGCCTTCATCAGAACTATCCAGAACTTATCTAGGGTTTTTATGAAGGCGGAAGCCGAAATAGCTATCGACTATAAATATTATAAATTTTTTAGAACTTAAATACACCCAGTCCTTTTTTTACGCGCTTCACTCGTTTTCACGTAATTTTTTCCCCAAAATTGTTTTAAAGAAGACATTTATATATGATGCTAGGCATGTACGTTTCATTATTTTTTAAATAAAAAAATATGTGTATTTTTAAAACTTAATTTTGTAAAGCACTCCATTTTTTTAAATACACATACAATTGCCGAATGTTAACAAGTGTAACGGATATTATGCGAATTTATGTTTTAGAGTGTGTAAAGAAATATCATTTTTTTTACGCGCCTTTTTCTGGAACCAATGTATCGCGTAAAAAAAGGACTGGGTGTACATTAGTATTTTTTTTACCGTGTGACTAAAAATGTGTATTTTTTTATTTAAAATATTATACTCCTTTCCTGGAATTATCGTCTAAAGGAAAGCACATTTCGACTGGCGAAAGAAATAAAAATCTAGTGCGAAATCAGAAGCGAAAGAGGGTACTAGATAATTGTTTTTAAACTTAGTTTTTGTGTGTAGTATTAATAAAAGTAACCGATTTATGCAACAACCTAACAAAGTAAATTGTTACTAACACCGTGAAAAAAATAGCAATGTATTTTATTTCTACATTTTTTTTTATTAGATTATAGTTGATAGCTATTTCGGCTTTCACCGCTCCTCAGACTATTGCGAGGTGCTGAAGCGTTTCGGTAAAACAGAAGAGAAGATGTATTGCGTACGTTGTCTACACAGCTATATATAGATAAGCTAAATGTACAATTAAACATACTTCTGACGATGGAGCCGAAATAGCTATCAACTACATCTTATAAAAAAAAATGTTTGTGATCTCTGATTGAGATCTATTTATGCGTCAGGTCAAACGGTTGTCGCACTTGCTAGAGAACTGGAGCATTTCCCAAGTGTCTTTTGCTGGCTTTTCAGTGCCAAGTTTGAACTTCTAAATGGTTCCGAATGACATTCCAACGCGCCTTATTTATGACGGGAGTAATTGCCGACTTAAGGATGGCGCCTACAACATCGCAACACGAAAGCAACAGTGACGTAAATCGAAATTTCTTGTTTTTAGCGGGGCTGTGAAGACGCAGTCGTGAAAAACGAGCTAACTCCGACTACTATTTCGATTAGACGATTGGTTGGTTAATCGTCCTTTTTAATACACTTTAATATCAAAGGTAGGAAAAAAACTGACAGAAGTAAACTTTTATTATTCGAAGTCGTGTTTTTTAGATAATTGAACTTAACCCTGTGCACCAGCGCTTCTCAACCGGTGTGCCATGATATTTTAAATAATAAAAACACATTTTTTAGTACTCATTTCCACAACATATTTTTTGATCAGGACCGGTTTCGCTCATCGCGAGCATTATCAACTGATGAAAAATGCGTGTTTATTATTTAAAATATCATGCTTTTCCATCAAGAAGTGACTTTTAACACCTTAAAAGGTGTGTCATGAGACAATGCTAGGTGTGCCGCGGTACATTTTTCTTACACAAATAATCAATTATTTCAATAATTCGTGAAGAGTATTTTTTGATGTTTTTATTTTATTTGCTACATACGTAATATAAAATTAAAAATTATAAGTTTATTGCTTTTACAACGTCAACAATATTTAAAAATTTAATACCACGTTGAAAAAATAGCAATGTATTTTGGTTGTACAAAATTTCATAAGATATATATTGTAGTTGATAGCTATTTCGGCTGACGTCTTAATCACAACTAAAAATTAAATGTCGACAATTAAAGGAATAAATAACAAGGATGTCAACCAAGCAAGCTCATGTAAAATCTACTTTAATACATTAAAAAATAATATTCGTCTGAACTCACTTTCATTCACATGGAATACGTCGACATCCGAAGCAATACACTGTTGAAGATTGTTATTGTTGATTCTCTTACCATTGGCATCCTCATTGGTAGAGAGATTTTGATATAAAACCGTTTTTGACGACAAGATTGCAGAGAAGCTGAAATAATTATTTTGTCATTGGAATAATATGTCTTATTAATATTTTTAGTAATAATTTACAATACACCCAGTCCTTTTTTATGCGATACATTGGTTTCAGAAAAAGGCGCGTAAAAAAAAACGCGTAAAAAATCACAACTTTCATATAATTTGATAAGTTGGTTCCAAAAATTAAAATATCGCGTAAAAAAGTACCAGAAACATATGAAAAACCAAAATTTGCTCTTTAAAATTCGTGCAAAAAAATATATATTTTAAGATTTTATATACACTTATATGAATTATTCGCTGCTGTCACTCTCGGTTGTGAAATGTAATCGTAAAACTGTATTTTTTAAATACTCATGCAAGTATAAATTATTATATTTTTAAATGCTTTTTACTACATGAGTAATATTTTTATCTTCCGTTCGCATTTATTATTTAACATTTAAAATATTTTGACGTCATTGGAGGGCACTTATTTGACATAATAATTCAAAATGGTAAAATATATGGCCGAGAAATTGCTTTTCAATGAATTTAATAAATGCATTGTGTTTAAGCAAGTTTACGAGCTGACATACATCCCATAATTTTGCGCAATTGCATTATATTTCTTTACACATCCCAAAACATAAATTCGCATAGTATCCGATACACTTGTCAACATTTGGCAATTGTTTGTGTATTTAAAAAAATGGAATGGTTTACAAAATTAAGTTTTAAAAATACCCATATTTTTTTTATTTAAAAAAATAATAAAACGTACATACCTAGCATCATATTATATATAAATTTCTTCTTTAAAACAAATTTAGGGAAAAAATCGCGTAAAAACGAGTGAAGCGCGTAAAAAAATGTAAGGGTACCGTCCAAAAAAATCGCGTATAATCGAATTCGCGTAAAAAAAGGACTGAACCGTAATGTAGTTTTATAATGGATTGATTTAATGGGCACTTTTTATAGTTTTATGCAAATTATAAATGTATTTATAAAAGTTGTTCAAGGTCTCTACACAATATTCTTTGTGCTGACTGTAAATTCATCAAAATCTATACGCCAGAAATCTATCGACGAAACAAGTATAACGTTACATGCAAAACAAATAAAATAGTTTTATCTTCAGAGGGTATAATTCAATTCGTCACTTAATCTACTTGAATACCAAACAGACGCGTGTGTCTATAAAATTAAAAAAAAAAAATTCTAAGTTATTTCAATATTATATTTGTTGAATTATGTTGAATGTGACATCTATATCAAGCTAACGTAAATTTTAAAAAAAGCTATATTGACGTGTATATTAAAAATAAAACGATATATCTAAACGTGTCGTATAAACGAGACTAGGGCTGCCACAATATCAACGTGATTTATTGCGAACGTATCTTATTCTCAGTTGCTTAACCTCTCTCTTACGAAGGTAGCAGTGATAAATCGGATACAAGTAAGATTAGACTAGTGATTGGGTAATTGGTATCGTTTTTAGGACACAATTCAAATAAGAAGATATTTTTAGGTAATACGAACACCCATTTTGAACAGATTGAAAATCGCTGTGTTCAAAATAGGGTTGCCAAGCGTACCGGATTGGCCGGGATTTACTACGATTTCGGAAGATAATGGTCGACTAATAGTTGTGATGTTCAGTTTTGAGCTGTTTGTTCCGGAATCGCCACAGAATATGTTAGCAATTATATTTCATACTGGGATTTGTGGTTTTGATTACTGTAAACTGAACACTTTCCCTACGCCTCGTCTTTTATGATAAAATTGGTACGAATTATTTTTAAAGACATTTGTAACACATATACCTTCGAACAGATTGAAAATAACTCTGTTCATATTGCAATCCGTTACTCGACACATAGCAATGTACACAAATTTAACGACTACAATTTTTACATATAAAATATACTAAAATTTCCACGTTTTATTCAAACGAAAACCCATACAACTGTACGTGTTGTGATTTGAATATAAATATATTATTATAGATATCGGATATTTCATTCATGTCTGTACACGTAACAAAAATAAACTAACGCCGTTTTGAATACGACTTAAAATTTATTCGTATTGCATTGCATAATAAAAATAAGTCGGTATCGAATCTTAAAGTTGGTTGCATATCATTATTATTGCACTTTGTATCTGTGGACGACCTTTACGAACACAAAACAACAACTCAAAAAATTCTGTTAGTAGAAGTGTGAGATTTTAATTGACTATTTCAATAAATCTGTCAAAAAAGATACGCTACGTAAAAGTGAGGATTTACTTTGTAAATTTATTCATTATATAGCGTGGAAATATTACAAAATGTAACTTAAACAGAGATGACGAACATGTTTTATATACAGGAAAATCCAAACGTATATATTTGGAACTTTTTTAATCGACGAATATTTGACATATAAAACAAAACGGGGCTCAAAACAACAACCATATAAATAACATAAGACACGGTGAAAAAAAAATAGCAATGTATTTTAGTTCTACAAAACTATTTTTTTAATGATGTAGAACTCCATTATAACACGGTGAAAAAAATAGCAATGTATTTTAGTTCTATATAATTGTTATTTCTTAATATATAGTTGATAATTACACTTTAACCCCCATTACACTTTTCTTACCCCAATCACACTTTTCCGAATTACGCGCTAGCTTGAAATATTCACCACAAATCCCCCAATTGCATGATCGGCTGCACACATACAGCCGCCTGCGTGATACTTACAGTCAAATGTTGGCCAGCGTATGTGTATGTTATTGCGAGCTCTTTATATCATTCATCGCCTAGTGACCAAATATTTCGTAAATATATTGTTATTTGCAAAACTAAGAGTAATCTTATTTTTATTGATTGAATTGGCATTCACTTGGTAGAACTCCATTATTACACGGTGAAAAAAATAGCAATGTATTTTAGTTCTACAAAATTATTATTTCAAACATAATTGATAGCTATTTCGGCTCACGCCATCGTCAAAACTATGCTTATGCTAAAACGAATATTTGCTCATCTATCTATAGATGTGTAGATAAGGTACACAATACATCTTTTCTACTTTTTTAACGACCTAGCTCGTTTCTGGCTCGCAATAAAACTAAAAATTGTATATGAAACTAAATAGGCGGCTATATCAATAAGTTTACATATGGCCCGGAAATGGCCCATTGCGGAGAAAAAACGGCCCCCCGTGTGGGGTTAAGCAATGGCGATCGACATATATTAGTTTGTTCGTTACGAATATCTATTGATTTCCAGTTGTTCTAAAGCCGTCATCTTGCGACCCTTATTACAAAGATGCAAACACGTGTTGTTGGTAAATGTGAGAGTCTTGTTTTTTTTTGACGACTCCACAGCCTTTAAACTCCCTTAACCTATTTTGGAGATTTTTTAAATAATAAAAACACATTTCTTAGCACTTATTTCCACAATATATTTTTGATCAGGATCGGCTTTGTTCATCGCGAGCACGATCAACCGTTTACAAGCAAGTCTATTAATACAAAATATTTGAGTTAAAGGTAGCAGGTACAGTGAAACCCCGATTTTACGTTTTCCAAGGGACCCTGAAAAAATAACGGAAAATGCGGGAAACGGTGAATGCGGCAAAGCTTCAAATAATAATAAACAAGTAAAATCGTAAAAAAACATTTATTCATTAGTTACTTGTACATACTGTATATAAAATTTATTTTTTAAAAAAGTCCTTTATGTTAGTTTGCTTCTTTGTTATTTGGTTCTTTAATCGGAACAAAGACTTGTTACTAAACTTGTGACTAAAAGTTTGTATGTACAGGAATCATTATTACTATGAATTTCAAACAACTGCAAATGTATTTGCATCATAAACAATAATACGCGTGTGGTAGGTTTCAACCCAAAAAATAGCACATGCGTCCAATGCGTTACGTCTAACATGTACAGCGGATTCCAACGTGTCTAGACATAACACCTGCACTCGGCTGTGTCAAACTTGCTTGCCGAGGTACGGAGAAATATGCAATACAAACGGTCAATTGGGATAATATTTGTGATGGGACCAAAATGTTTAGACGGTTTATCGAGGAAATCGGGGAATCGGGGAATCGGGAAACGGTCAATGCCGGATTATTTAACATTGTTGTTATGGGAGTTTGACGGGACTATAAAAAATAAGCGTTCCAGCCGGGACAACGTATTATGCGAGAACGGTCGATCGAGGTTCCACTGTATTCAAAATCATGGGTCCAAAAACAAATATCATGTTTTTATCAAGAAGTGACAGCTGATACCTTAAAAGTAATAGTTTGGATATATCATAATATGGTTCCCCTCTTTTCTCTTCAAGTCTTTTCGGTTTCCGGTGCCCTTGAAATATATGAATTTTTTGGCGGCGCCCCAAATCAAAACGTTGATATCTCATGGCAAACCTTATGTTACTTTACATTTTAAAAAGTATTAATATCGACAATATCTTGTAAAGGAAAATTTTCTCGGCTTCCCAATAGAACAGCCGCGGTGCACAGTTTGGGTAACTCTGGCTTAAAGTTTTCGTTTTGTCAGAAAAAAGGTGTTTTTGTTTGTCATAAACTTGACGCTATTAGAGTTGAAATATCAATATTTGTCGAAACGCTCTATCAAACTGAGGTGACTAAAAAAACAGTGCAAAGCCCATGGTGGGTAGGGCTTCTACCGCCACATTTTCCGTCTAAATCATAGTTTATCAACCTTTTTACGTCTGCGGACCACCAAAAAATCCAAAAATAATTTGCGGACAATCAACATTGGAATGAAATAATAAAAAAATATAATTGATTAGTTATTCAAAAATATTAATTTTGCATCAGCATGTATGCTGATATAACAATATTTAAGTATATTAAAACACAACCAGTAACAAATAAATGTAGTTTAAAAATCCATAAAATACAACATAAAACTTTATTAAATTTGAATTGTTACAATATTGTATGTAAAAAGTTGTGAAAATTCAAATTTGATATTGAAATTCCATCAAGCAACTTCAGTTGATTTCGTAAATTATATAAAATTTATTGTTTATCGAAATAATATCAAATTTGAATTGTTACAACTTTGTACGATTCCACATTTTTTGTCAATGATGTCCCTGGTTTCGCCTCTCGGCATCTTCAGGCAATTCTGTCACACGGGTGCAACAAAACTGGCATAATAATATCAGAAATCTCTGCGGACCACCGGTTGACAAACTATAGTCTAAATTGTGCTTGCAATAGTAGGATGCTATCATTTAATACTACGCATTGCCGCAAAGTCCCATCGTTGGGTTAATTGGTCGGATACGCGTGCAACTCAACTGTCATTCGAGTGCAATTATGTGTTTTCGCAAGTGCGTCGATGCAATCGGGAGCGAATGAATCATGAATTACGACCAGGGATCTCAATCCAATATTCGAATCTTCAAACATAAAGCTCGAAAAAATATTTACCACACCACGTTATTCTTTCGACTTATACGAGGCCAAAATGGCAATTATGTCATCCTTGACAATGTCAAATTTATATAACTAACGTTAAAAATATCACCAACGACGCAGGTTTCGCCTTTCGGCATCTTCAGGCATTCTATCTCACGGATGTAACAGAACTGACAAGTTCGGGCCGTTAGTGACAAAACATGTAGAATCGTGTAATGTTGTGACAATTCAAATTCTTGATATTGCTTGTAAATTTTCATCGGTGATGTTTGAAGAACATCATATTCATTGTGTTTATCTTTGTAATGATAGAATGGTTTCAATTTATGACATCGACTGATTGATGGAAATTCAATATCAAATTTGAATCGTTGAAACTTTGTACGTTTCCATTTTGTTTTGTCAATGGTGACCTGGGTTTCGACTGACAATCAATGAATATAGAACGCATGAATATGCCGAAAGACGAAACCCGAATCGTCACTGACAAAACATGCGGAATCGTATTGTCTATGCAACTGACGGGACATATAATATTCAATGAAAACAGTCAAAAGCGATAATATTTATGGCGGCACCAAACTTTTCAGACGACAGTGTTTTTTTAACGTTGCTTTTATGGTCCTACGGCTAGGGGAAGTACGAGTTTTCACTGAATCAATTACCAATAAACCACTGGGTTGAGAAAAATAATTCGTCATCACGTGCTATATATTATATTAGTGTTTAGTGATATCTAATTAGTTAATTCCAATATCGCTCGACGGCTTGAGAAGCGCTGGATTGTTCGAGGGGGGTGACGGGGAGATGTGTGAGCAGATATTTGCAACGTCACTCAAGCCTTTTGCTTCGACAGTACGTAGTAATCCTAATAAATCATGGTCGCCTCGTGCGTATTTTAATACATTTTTTTAAAATCGAAAATAGTGCACGAAAAATTGTAAAGTTAGAAGAAGTAGATTACGGAAATATGCCGATTGATAGTGATGCAAAACTATAATATTTTTTTTTTAGATTTATCGGTCGTGAATAAATTTATTAAATAGAATGAATTGACGATGATTACTAAAGTTGTCACCAAAACATTGTCATTGTAATTTATGATATCGACCGAAGGTGCTTGATGGAATTTTAATATTAGATTTGAATTATCACATCTTTGTACCTTTGTGCCTTTCGGCATCTTCAGGTATTCTATCGCAGATAAGAATAAAAATAATACTTGATAAGTGTAAATAATAATAAGTGATGCCTGACGATACCGAAAGGCGAATAACGGGTCGTTAGTGTAAAAACATGTGGAATCTTCAGGCATTCTATCACTCGGATGCAACAGAACTGACGAGTCAGTTGTCAGTCTGTCAGTTCTGTTGCATCTGTGTTGTAGAATGCCTGAAGATGCCGAAAGGGGAAACCAGAGTCGTTATTGACAAAACATGTGGAATCGTACAAAATTGTAACAATTCAAATTCTTTTATTTACTATTATTATATGTAAATTATAAGTTTTGGAGAAAAATGTTTTCGTGTTATTTATTATTGTTTAAGCATTGGATATTGATATGATGGCATTTTGTTGTACTGTTGGAAGCTTGCGAATAAAAAATGATGTCTTTAGTTTTTCGTAAATAATATGATTATTTTCCATGCGATCGCCTCCGTCACTGGCGCGACGTCTACCGTTCGGCAGGACGCGACTCGTTTCTACAGGAAGTGTGGTGTGGGAGCGATATCATCGAATGGATCCCTGGATTCGCGCTGCACTCCTTTCGCCATATTACCGCACACCTCTGAACGAGTGGATTGCTCGCCGACTTGCGATCTCGACACTCCGACGTCACTGCCGTTATGCACGTACTGGTTTGTGAAACGCCCGGTGCATTTGTCACACCCGCTTGACAAGCAAATGATGGAATTAGTCGCCAGACTCAATCATGTCGGAATGTGCGGTTTGAGAACCAGGCGCTCTCACGCGCGATCATCTGATGTGTGCGCCTTTTAGACTATTCGAAGCTGTTTGCTGATGAACGTTCAACCATTTCAATACCTGGACGCCCAAAACACTGACCAACACTAAATACAGTAGAACCTCTATTATTTGGACAGCGATTTGCCTTTTGCGATTTGGCCTTTGCTTTTAGACAATTCGAAATTGTTTGCTGATCAACGTTTAACTCTTTTAATACCGGAAGCGTGATTAACTGACCAACACTGAATACAGTAGAAAGAACCTCTGTTATCTGAACCTCGGTTATCCGGATTGTTCAGAGTAAACAAAAATATTACAAAACTGCCGATATTCATGTGGCGAATTGCATATCGTTTACGTACGTGATGGAATACAAACTTTAGATTTCGATCGTAACCAGTGGTGAAGTAGAAAATGATACAGGAGACATTGCAGAAGCAATGATATAAATATCAATATGTTGATTGATTGAATTGGCATTTACTTGGTAGAACTCCATTATAAAACGGTGAAAAAATAGCAATGTATCTTAGCTCCACATTTTTTTATAAGATATAGTTACAGCTATTTCGGCTCACGCCATCGTGAGAACTATTTTTTCACCGTGTTATAATGGATTTCTACCAAGTAATTACCAACTCAATCAGTATCTAGAGATACACCATATTAACAGTGAGCTTTTCGTTGTATACGATCGCTTTCATTTGAAGTATTTTTCAATATGAATTATATAATTAAAACGTTTCGTAAATGATGTTTTTTCGCATAATTTTCGAGCGTAACATTATTTATGGTTTATGTATTTTTTCCAAATTAAAATAAACGTGTTTTCATTATGTCGTCCTACAATCAAAAATTTCTCGTTTTATTAAACAATATTTAAGGAAACTTTTAATACCGCACCACGTGTTAAGCATAGAAATGTTTTCGAGTATTTTTTCATTCAACAAGTTCCTCACGAAAGCGCTGTGTTTTCCGGAATAACTGTTGATCGAAGCAACAGGTTGTTTTTCCTACACGTTTTCTATATTTGAGAGTTTGGCATACATTTATTGTATGATATTTTTAGTATAAGTCGTCTCAATATTTTTTACTTTAATAACACCAGATAACCAAGATTTAATAACCAAGACAATCAACAGATTTTTTCATAAACACTGCTAAAACTACGTTTTTTGTAAAATTTATAAAGTTAACAGTGCCGTTTTTAATTCACAATGAAGTTGTTATTTAAATGAGTTTAAATGTTAAATAATAGAAACACATTTGTAGTCCTTAATTCTACAATATATTTTATAACCTGGACTGGTTTCGCTCATCGCAAGCATTATCATTTAATAGGAAACATATTACATATACAATACAATATAATGTGTTAACTGTCACTTCTTGATGGAAAGGCATGATATTTTAAATATAATAATAAAAACATATTTTTAGTACCTATTTCCACAATATATTTTTGATCAGGACGGGTTTCGCTCATCGCAAGCATTATTTTAACTGATCGGTCGATAATGCTTGCGATGAGCTAAACCGATCCTGATCAAAAATAAATTGTGGAAATAAGTATTAAAAAATGCGTTTTTATTATTTAAAAAAAAATCTATTTATACCAATTCCGAGTTAAATCTAACAGGCTTACATAACCATGGTTTCAATAACTAAGAAAATATTTTGCTGTAAGTTATGCAATGTTCTGTATATCTGCTAACTTTTACAAAAAAAAATGTATTCCTATATAAATATACCAACTCCGAAATTGACCAACAACACGACTCCGATTAAAAAAGTTATGTTTTTTCTACCTTTTCTATTTATGTGTATTAATTTATGATATCCACTGAAGGTGCTTGATGGAATTTCAATATGAAATTTGAATTGTTACAACTTTGTACGATTCAACGTGCTTTGTCACCGACTACCCGGGCTTAGCCTTACAGCATCTGCAGGCATTCTATCACAGGGATGCAACATCAGTTATGTCGCATCCGTGCGATAGAATGCCTGAAGATTCCGAAAGGCGAAACCCGGGTCGTTAGTGACAAAACATGCGGAATCGTACAGGTATAAAACGATTCAAATTTTATGTGTATTAAATTGTAGATTAGCCAACCAATCCGGAAAATAGTTCATTGAGAAATTCTTCAAATCGAAAAAGTAGTCGAAGTTCTTCGTTCTTCACGACTCTAACTTCGACTCTACAGCCCTGGAGTATTATTTTCTATTGGTGAAATATTGATGACAAGGAAAGTAACAATTTAATTGCGTTTGTTTTTTTTTATTCCGGATACGGAAGTGATAAAAATGCGTCGTTTGCGGTTTTATTATTGTTATGGCGTTATCCATATTGGGCTAAACTTCTCGGCGGGCCTTAAATGTCGCCGGATGGTAAAAAGCCTTATTACGAGGTTAAAAAAAATTGGCGCGAACTGTGCCCTCCCATGGTCGTTGTATCCTCAACTCGCATTCCTCCAGCGAATTCGTTTTTGGTATTGCCACATTGAAACTCATTGAGTGTTTTTTTTTTGTTTTTGTAATCCACACTGCCCGAATGATTTTCGAAATTCGATGACGACAGTTGAGGTGAGGTGTTAAGATCCAAGTCCGTTGCATAAAAAAACAATATTTATTTCATGAATTTAGTTAGAACTTTGGAATACAAAAATATGAACAATAAGACGGTAGATTTTTATTTTACAAAAAAAAAATATGTATAAATTCTGTGATATAATATGTTGAAATTTACGACAAGTCAATTTTTAGGTATAAGCTGTCGCTACTCGGTGGAAAAACATTATATTTATTTAAATATTAAAATACAACACGGTTAAAAAGTAGCAATGTATTTTAGTTCTACAAATTTTCTTATAAGATATAGTTGATAGCTATTTCGGCTCACGCTATCGTCAGAAATATTTTGTAGTATACGATGGCGTGTTACAATGGAGTTCTACCAAGTAAATGCCAATTCAATCAATAAATTAAAATACAACTTTTAGTTTAACTTTCACAATTTTATATCATTAAAATTAGGGACAGTTTCACTCATTGCGATAAAAATTTATACAAGATTCAAACTTGAATTGTTGTTTGGTCCATCACAAATCGGGTTTCGCCTTTCGATGGAATTTCAATATACATTTTTGAGTGTCGAAATTTTTTACATTTCCACGTGTTTTTGTTCGGGTTTCGTCTTTCGGCATCTTCAAGTATTATATCACATGGATACAATAGTACTGACAGTCAATTAACAGTTATTGTCATGCAATATATATATAAAAAACGGAGTTCATGTAATCAAATCAATTTTTAAAATATGACAAACATGCTTAACTTTTATTGTTGTTATCAATTTACAAACTAGCTGTAAATCATGTATTTTTATCTGAGACAATCCGTGAAAACATGTACATTGTTTTTCGTGTTATAAAAAAAATATCTGCCTTTGAGCACTTGCTTTTGAACCGCTTAAAGGATCTGTTTATTTCATCAGCGTTTTTTTTATTGCTAATTGAACATGTCCGTTAATTGTAATTCAGCTGGGCCTATTATATATGTAATTGAATGGTGTACCTACACAGTCACGCTAATTATTAACGAAGGGAATTTATAGGTCAGTGACTTCAAACATTTCAACCGCGTTACCCCCCGCTTTACGTTTGAGAAGCTGTGTGATCTTTTAGGATATTGTTCTTCTGTTTTGACCGATTGCATTGCAAATAAAAAAAGGTTATATTTTTGGTTTCTATTTTATTTGAACTCATTGTTGGGCTTTATTCATTTTTATTCTCATATTCTTTCAGTCGTGTGTAAATTTTACAGCTTTTTTCTTATACAGTTATATTTTTTATTATTGCCATTTTTGACTGTGTCTACACCGACAATCAACATTTGTGTTTATTTTTCTTGTGAATATCAAAGCTTAATGCTTCTTTTTCCCATATTTATAATACTTCTTCTTAACAAAAAATCTATTAAACATTTGACGTTTTGTGTTATTATCGATTGTAATCGCCGATTATTTGTGACACAATTTAGCAAAATGATCAACTGAGTAATTTCGATTTTAACCGACGTTGTTTTGTAAAATTTTACATGAATTCATTATTAATATGTTTTAATTTGCCATCCGAAATTAAACGATCATTATATATCATCAGTTGATAATGCTCGTGATGAGCTAAACCGGTACTGATCATAAAATATATTCAGGAAATAAATACTAAAAAAATATGTTTTTGTTGTTTAAAATAACACCCTTACCCATCAAGAAGTGGCAGTTTACACATCAAAATACATTCTGTTTTACTTAAAAAATTGAGTTTTTTAAGACTATAATATATTTTTATGAATTTGAAGAGTAACATATATCAGAATACAATTTCAATAATTTGAACTGAAAGTTTGTTTTGATCTTTTATTTAATTTACTAAAAATATCATCATGCTTTGAAGTTACATGAAAATATCAATAAAAGCAACATTGACATTTTGCTTTTGACTGAGGCATTTTTTGTTATATATTAGTGTTTCATTGAGTATGCTAAGCTTTTACTCTAGTCGACTGTAATACTCATTTCAAAATCGTCGTTTTGGATTTTATATCACTGTTGCTTTAAGGTAGCATATTATCTAGACGTTAACATAAAAATAACTACTTTACATTAACTTGTATTTAGTGTAACACTGTTGTGAAGTGTTTGAGAAAATTCAATGCTGCGTATAAACACGTGAAATCAATACGTAGTTTGATATCACTTAATCTATAAGTGATAGTTTCGTAATCTACAACAGTAACTAAACGCTCATAATTTGTGTTATTTTTATCCTATTTTGTTCTTTTATTGCCGCCTGCCTCGGGTGGTAAGCTCGTTTAAAAAGACCTTGCGACTTAAGTTGTGTGGCAACAATTTAAATCCTGTATTTTAAATATAATTAATACTTACAAGATACGAAATCGTTTGAATAATTGATTCAAGTTTTAGGCGACATTTCGTCGGCCATTTTGGAATGCAGATATATCATAAAGAATGCAAGTCAACGGTAAACATGATGGTATTTTTTTCTTCTAGACATACACGCTTTCAATGTTAACCAGGCGGTTGTTGTTGTTTTTTTTTTATTTAGGAAGATTATGACGTTTCTCGTGTGGAGCGCCACTGAAGCAATATTCGTTTTTTTTTTTTTTTTAATGTAGAGAATATATTTTGTTCTTTCAAACATGCTTACGAATTTGCAGTGAATGTAATCTAATCGGTTTATAATAATATTAGGGTGTATACAAATTAGAATATATTTTCAGGAATATATATTACGTCTCAACTGTTGAGACGGGCGATTTCAGTGTGTAGAAAGTTTACACTCAACAATATAATAAAATATAATAGTTGTATTAAGCCTTTGAGCGCCATCATTTTCATGTTTTTTTTTTAATTATCATGAATATACAAAAATAAATACAAGGAAAACTGTTTGTTGTATTGTTTTTTATTGGTTATTTAACTGAAGTTTAGTTGTCCAGTGCTGCCGGATTTTCTTGCTGTTCTATAATGCTGTTCGGATAACGAACTAAAATAATATTTCTAATCTACTTGATCTCTCTGTAAAACTCGATTGATCGGGTAACGAACAATTCGGATAGCGAACATAGTCTTGAAACAGATTATGTTCGTTAATCGATCACCCACTGTATGTGATTTGTGAACGTTGTCTGCATTTTATGAGGGCTATCAAAAAAAAAATAATATTTAAACCAAAAATATAACATTGGTACAAACCATGTAACAGCTGTTCCACTCGAATCTAAACGACATGAGAATGTTTCAAATATTAAAAACACTTTTTTATTGCTTATTTCCACAGTATATTTTATTTTATCTGGACCGGTTTCGCTCATCGCGGGCATTATCAGCGAAACCGGTCCTGATCATTGAATGCCTTGTGGAAATAAGTACTGAAAAATGTGTTTTTGTTATGTGAAATACCACGCCTTTCCGTCAAGAAGTGACAGTGAGCGCATTCAAAGCATTAAACAATGGCAATAAATAACACAAGAAACGTATGTTATGTCAAAAGTTTACGATGGCGAGATATCAAATTATTCCTAAAATAGATTCGCCACTGGTTTTTATTTTTTCGGACGTGACAGTTTCAATGCGATTTTTTTTTTTTTTTCATTTCACATTGCTTGCACGTGCATACACACACACACACACACACGAGCGTTGTTACTTAACTCTCGTCAAACAAATAAATCATAGATGGCATTGAATTTTACCGGATAATAATCTCGTAAGATGAGTTGATTGTTTTTATTACAAAAACAAAAGGTCGCGGAATTCGGCCGGCCATTAATTCACTCATTAATTTGTTTATTTTATTAACATTTTTTTTGTTCTCTTTTTGAAAAGGGCCAAGTCACAAGGTTGGCGTCTTGAATAATTAATTGTCTGCGATAATGTGCCCGCCGATCGTTTAGCTGCGTTATTGTTTGATAATAATTATAATACATACAAGACGATTTAATCTCGTAAACGTTATTGCAAAATACATTGCTTACGGCGTGCGGCTGATTAATAATCAAATTTATTCCAACTTTGTCTCAAGGAAGTGATAAGTCATTAACGTGAATGGATTATCCGGCAGTTTGGATATATACGGGAATCGTGATGTAATTTCGTACGGTCAGGGTTGCCAGACGAGGGAATATTTCGGCGGAAAATTGGAATTACGGTAGCCGTGAAAGATTTAACAAGTTTGTTACTCACGACACTACTTAACTGTTTCCTCCGCTTGTATACAATATGAAGTACACAATAAATTGTTATTTTTTAGTGGAAAATGAATACATTTTAATTAATCTTTCCAGGAGTAACTAATTTATTTTAACCCTGCTGTGAGGAGTGAGTTTATTTACGTAATTTTTTTTTAATCAAATCATTGTAATAAAAATACAACTCACGTTTTTAGAGTTTTGTCGTTATAAAACCAGTCGCATAATCCAGGGATCACAAATATACAAATGTACTTGTTGACATATACGACAAATACGTATAAATGTAAACACTCATTTACAGAAAAATCGCGTCAACGTACTAGTACGTCCATACCCCTGGAAAGGTTAATAAAAAAAAAAACTAGTTGTATTTCAATAATAAAATATTTTGCTTATAGCGAGCATTATCAAGTGATTTCTTACAAGTTACAAAAATGTAGTTTGTATAAAAAATAACATTTGATTGTGGAAATAGTTCTAAAAATGTATATTAGTTATTTGATAGACGACGCCAGCGATAAAATACACAGATTAACACTCACTTCGAAAAATGCTTAAAATCAATTTGTAAAATTTTTGAATTTATTCGTACAGTATGAAATTAGGGTGTTAGAACTGAAGATAAGATAAATGTATTGTGTATCTTTTTTACACAGCTATATATAGATAAGTAAATGTACGTTTGAACATAGTTCTGGTGAAGGCGTGAGCCGAAATAGCATTCATCTATATGTCTTATAAATTTTGTAGAACTAAAAAACATTGCTATTTTTCCACCGTATTATAACGGAGTTCTGCCAGGAAAAATGACAATTCAATCGATAAAAGGACGACGTATTATCGTACGGAATTGAATCTGTGATAAAGTTATTTGATTGACTCTTGTGAGCGTTGTGTCCATTGACAGTGTTACAGTGTCATTAGGCAGTTATTCGGTATCTATGCAATAATCATAGACAATACTGAAATCATCGTAATTATTTCTGCTCAATCAATCGTCCGATGAATACCAATTAACGTACCGATGTATTTTTATTGCGATCGGTGCTTATTGAGATGCGAAACGTCATGTCATCGATGTCGTTTTTGATACTGTACGTGAGAAAATGGTAAAATAATTATATATTTTGATAATATACATAAAACGAGCTTTCTTCTGTGAAGTAATTACCTTGTTTTTCAATCGATTTTTTTAAAGTATGTATTTAAAAAATATTATAACGACTAAATGTGCTTGATGGAATTTCATCTGCTATATATATATATATATATAACCGATGCTATGCGAATCCTTTCATCAAAGACTCACTTAAAGTATTAATCAGTGTCATTATTATTTAATCAATATTATTGAAAGTTATTTCAGTTGTTTATTTGGATCATAACCTTAGGATCTGTGTTTTTCATTTATAATTAACTTTTTTGGTATATAACCGATTCTATCTGTTTATTGCGTGTCAGTGTGATAGAATTCCTGAAGATGCAAAAAGGCGAAACAAGGGTCGTTATTGATAAAGCATGTGTAATCGCACAATGTTTCTAAAAAAACACAATTAACTAAACGGTAAGCCGAGGCGTAAGCCAGAATGGCTATCAATTATATACAGTGGAACCCCCAATTGCACTACTCTAATAACTAACCTAATAACGTGCTGGGTTGAAATATTTGCCACAAATCCCCCATTTGAACGATCGCTTGACTGCACACAAACACAGCTAGACTACCGGCTGTGCGGTGCAGTAAAATTTGGGGAGGCGTATGTGTATTTAACACGTGCCAGGTTATACACCCACAGCCGGGCGACTGTCTGTGTGCTGGATTTGGTGAGCACTGTGCATTTTATCACCTTGTAACTAAGCATTTCGTCCATACATATATTTTTTTTATGAAGCTAAAAAAATCCTAATTTTGTTCGAGGTTCACTCCCCCAATTACACGGTCCCGATTTTAGTTTAAATGGGGGTTTTTCTGTACCTTGTAATTTTTGTAGAACTAAAATACATTGTTCTTATTTTGCCGTATTAGATTGTATGACTTTCGTGTTTGTTTGATTAAACATGGCGCCGCTAATCGCGCATGAACGATTTGCCGAATATATTTATATGAATTAGGTCACTTTTGGACACACCTTGAATAACTTGCCAACAAGATTGCCAAGTCTTTCTTCAAATAATCTTAACAATTCATAACATATAATTGTTATGGATTTGCGTAGCAACGTTAGTGTTGAAGCAAGCAAGACCGATAAAGTTCTATGAGCCGTGACTGACAATATTACATCTTATGAGACTCTATTACGTATTTTTAACTCAAAATTTTATCAATATTTGCTAGTTAGTTTTTTTTAATACGATCGTCGAATAATTGAGAATTTTAAAATGTTTGCTGTCATGTATTGACGGAGAGGCGTTTTACTGAAGAAAAAAAAATAGAATCTAATATAAAAATAGAATATCTACTACAACCTTAGAAAATAAAACGTTGAGGAATTTTTACTTCTAATTTGCAATCAAAATTAAAACCTAACGTTAGAAAACATGATTACAATACAATCCTGACCTCAACCGGTTTCGCTCATCGCGAGTGTTATAGACCAGTGGTTCTCATGTGCGGCCACCAACAGTTTTACAGTACATATTGATATTAAAAAATAATATATTTTTACAAATGAATTTGTGTAATTATTATAATTTTAAAATTGATTGAATGCCCTGACTTATCCAGTATTTAGTCGAGTTATCTGACTTATCCAGCATTTACAAAATATTTTTTATAGACATAGTTGATGGCTGTTTCGGCTCACGCCATCGTCAGAATTATACAGAACGTCAGTTTACGCTTCTCACACCATTGCGAAGGGCTATTGACTACCCATAATAAACCATAACAACCATCCCGTCCATACTTAAACTCATTTTAAATAGCCGCCTCTTTAGTTTCATTTACGTTTTCAAATTTTTTAATTTTATTGCTAGCAGGAAATAAGCTAGGTCGTTAAAATAGAAGAGAAGATGTATTGTGTACCTTTTCTACACAGCTATATAAATATATATATAAAAGAAAATGTACGTTTTAAACATAGTTCCGACATTGGCGTGAGCCGAAATAGCTATCAACGATTCCTTACAAAAAAAAAATTGTAGAACCAAAATACATTGCTATTTTTTTACCGAGAAAAAAATAATTTAAAAATTAAAAACTATGTCGTTTACATCGTCAAGATTCATTTTTCTTTTCATAATTTTCTTCCGATAATAAATATGACATTTCCTCCGGTGGAATAAAACCTTAATAATATCTGTAAACCTTTACAAAATACTTCGCGCGAGATCATTTTATTTAAGAGCCGTGCGTTCGTTACCGCCCGGCCGCGCACCCGCTCGCCCATCCTGGGTGGCGGAAAATTGAATGAAAAGTCCCGTCGGGAAATCCCTCGACACTTGAACGCGTCGCGGCGCCCCCCAGCCCGGCCGCGTCGCCATGGGGACGGCGCCATCACAATGGGCGCGAAACGAGAGGAAGACTCTCGGTGAAAGAGCGCCATTAGTGGATGGAATCAGTCGGCTTATTCGGCGGGATGCCAGTGGCGGGGTCGTGGCCGTCGACTGGGAGAGGTATTTCGCGATTATATTATACAATGCGATTCTATACCAGATTCATATATCAGTTCTCATGTGCGGCCACCAACAGTCTTATAGTAAATATCGATATAAAAAAAAATGTGTTTTTACAAATGAATTTGTTAAATTATTATTATTTTTAAATTGATTGAATGCACCTGACTTATCCAGCACTTAGTCGAGTTTAAGTAAAGGACCGTTCAAATAATAAAACTGTTCAAAAATTTTGGTCGAAGTTATACGTTGACCATGAATCAAGTCAATATAAAGAATTAACAACAATTGCTTTGTTAATTTTGTCGATTTTATCTACAACTGTTTATTGTGAAAGATCATTCAGTGTAATGCATTTTATAAAAAATAAATATCGAAACTATTTTTATTCCATTTGCTGCGGCCACGAAACATTTCCATAGGACAGCTGATGTTTATAATGCGGCTACAGAAACATTTCTCGTGAGAACCACTGTTCTAAACGCTACTGTACTGTATTTTGATACTCAAAAATCTAGCCAAGTTTGATTTTTTTAAATGATATAATATTTTATACGCACAATGACATATCTTGGAATCATTTCGCAGGATTAATACGTTTCATATCAAATTTGAATTGTTACTTGTTACAAATTTGAACTTTGTACGATTCCACATGTTTGTCACTAACGACCCCGGTTTCGGATTTCAGCATCTTCAGGCATTCTAATCTATGTTCCAATTATTGTTCTGAAACAAATATGTATTAAATATAATAATTTGTATTATGTTGAAAAAATAGCAATTTATTTCTACAGATTTTTTTAAAGATATAGTTCAATCAGTAAAAAGTTATATCTTTCTTTATATTTAAAACAATGGAATGGTGTTCCCCAAAAAATCTCATAACTATGGATTCCGTGAGTAGATAAAGTTTGAATACCACTGACATAGAACAAATCAATGCAGCATGATAAGTTGCTTTCACTAGAAAGTTAAAAAAATATTTTTTACATCAAATACATTATCGCTGCAATTAATGCATTAATACAGCTGGAATAAGAACCAATATCTTCGTTAAAACGGGCAATAGATGTTTTAAATCATTTTTGACGGGGATCGTACCGCACTGGCTATTTACGCGGCGTTATGCCTTCGGGGCTCTCACTCCCCCGCCATCTCTGAAGAGGACGAGCATTAAGGTATTTCAGAACGCGTGGCGCCCTCGCTCGCGTGGAGATGTGTGCTTTCGCACGACAGGTGGCACAAACACGCATATCCGCGTACCCGCAACGCTGACTGCTACACAATCAAACCGCCACCGATACGTTTTCAAAACGAAAATGATACCTTCATTATAAAATGTAAAACGCCCGTGGATATAATCGGGAAGATGAACGATTTTGAGCTTTGAAATTAACTAATGAGCACGTAAAACTTTTGCGATTGATATTGCGAAGTGATATTGATGAAAATTCTAAGCGTATTGTCTATGGACGAGTAATTATTGATTGTATTGTATATCTCGGCCTACAGCCTTTTGTGATAATAAACGGCTTGGTTTATTATTACAGCGCGGGAACATCGCTTTGTTCTTATTTTCATTTTTAATTTCTTCTTAATTCAAGTAAGAAATCTTCGATTTTCGGATTCGCAATGACAAAAAGTTCTAGTTTTTAACTTTGAATACCAGATACATCCTGGTTAGTAAGTTTAACGTGTTATCTGTCACTTCTTGGTGGAAAGGCATGATATCTTAGATAACAAAAACACATTTTTTAGTACCTATTTCCACAATATATTTTATGAACAGGACCGATTCCGCTCAATGCAAGCATTATCAACTCATAATAAAGTAGGTTGTGAAAATAATACTAAAAATGTGTTCTTTATAATTTAAAATATAACACGTATTTAAATTAATATATTTCACTTTTTTTTTCAACAACTTTACACCGATTTTGATGCCTTCTCAAATCTGCCGCATCGGACTAAAGCCATGTTTGCCCCTTCTCCCTAGATATGGGCCTGTCGAAATGTAAACAACATCTTCTTATTTGAGAAATACAAGTGCAAGGAAAAATAGACGACAGCAGTGGCGTAAATCGGTAAATTTTCCTGGATACTTCATCACCCGTATATAGCTTCATGTCCAAAACACAGATGGCTTATATAACTGCTTTTAAATAAAAAAACATATTAGCTGCTACCAGTGCTTGTAGAGTCGCCAAAGAACCCCACTCCGAATCTGACATTGACAAAAAAATTACTCCAACGCCGACATTGACCAACAACACGACTCCGATTAAAAAAGATTCATTTTGGCACGTTCTTTTTTCTCTTTCCTATTCATTAGCATTAAATTTAATCAACCAACCAATCCGTTAAAATGTTCATTGAGTTATTTTTCAAAATTTTCTAATCGAAAAAGTAGCAGGAATCGCTCGTTTTTCAAGACTCTAATTCTGGCCACAACACCGCGAATTCACAACATTCGACTTCGGCCAACGTTGTGCTTAGTCAACTATTGAGAATTCAATCTTGCTATTACCAAATACATAATTTAACACTTTTTCTTCTGAGTTTTTAGTGCAATTAAACGTAAGCCACCCATACTGCCATCTCGAGAAAACTTGCAAATTGAATTAGCATAAGGATAATTATCTATGGAAAACTTTTAACCTTATGACATCGTGTCAAATGGTGTAAAAAAAAATATTTATTGTTTTTTTTATTACGAGGAAAACAATACTCATTCTCAATAATAATACAGTAATTTGTAATAATATGACATACTTGATATGTTTTTATCTAATGGATATTGTATTTGAAAATTTAAAAAAAAATCCTAAGCGTGCGAGTAATTTAATATATTCATGATTTTGTCAAATAACTGCGTTTATCAAAACATGACGATAACTTGTTTTGTTTTTAAATTGCATTTTTTTAATACAATATAAAAATAATCATCTCATAAACTATGTTTTTCGTTTCGTAAATAATTAAGGACTCCGATAAATTTGCATTCTATTCTCGTGGCTATCAAGTGACGATGTTGTTATAAACAAGTTTTTTTTGTTTTTGAATAATAATTAGACAAATTTTTATTGAATTATTTGAGAAAAAAACTTGTTGCTCGGTGAGGTATCTTGTTTCTGGCAACATCACCATATTTGGTCTTCATTTAAAGATCTTGTTCATCATTGTAATAGCTGCCACCTAGCTGTCAACAATTTTGAATTATACTCACTGACATCTACAAATATCAAAAAGTATATTTTACTAACGGAATTCCAACAATTTTAAAACAGTTTATCTCCAGTGATTTGACAGGTATAAGTTAAGTTATTGATTGAATTGGCATTTACTTGGTAGAACTCCATTGTAACAAGGTGAAAAATAGCAATGTATTTTAGTTTTGCAATTTTTTATGAGATATAGTTGATAGTTATTTCGCCTCATGCCATCGTCAGAACTACAGTTCTGGCAACTGTGTATATATCTATCAACTATATCTTATAAAAAAAATTGTAGAACTAAAATACATTGCTATTTTTTCACTGTGTTACGTTAAATTATTTTACTATTATTACACAGTGGCGTAATTACCTCAAGGCTTTCGCTTAGGGGCCTCGAATCTAAGGAACCTTAAAAATAGTTTTTTTTTCGTAATCTACATATTTAAAAAATATTTTACGTGTTATTCTAAATAATTTATGCATTTTTTTTAAATCAAATAACGCCTTCATTAAAATGTCTTAAATCAAGTCTGTGAAGTCGGAGTCAAATTCGCGAAAATGGAGTGACTCCAAGTACTTTTTCGATCAGTAGATTTTTAAGAATATCTCGAATATCGATTTGCCGAATTACTTAGTTGATCTTTAATTAAATGCGAATAAATAGGAAAGATAAGAAAGAATCTGATAAAAATAAACTTTTTTTTACTCGAATGCCCAAATATGCTGAAAAGCGAAACCCGGATTGTTAGTGACAAAAAAAAAATATTGAAATTCCGTAGATATCATACTTTATTTTATTGTCATTTTAATTATTTCAATACTGGTTATATAAAAAAATATCGATCAATTAATTGATATGACTAGTCAAATAGCACATTACTACTGTTTCAGAATAAAATTGTTTTATGTGGCTTGAATATCGTTTAAACAGATTGTCTTTTTTTAGTTATGATTCATTCAACAAATATGAATGATAAAATATTAATGATTGAATGAATGCACGTATTATGTCGTTGTCTCCTCGATATGTTATTCGTCATCATTTATAAGCAATATCTTCATTTATAAGTTATTTTATAATGATTCACGTATAAAAGATAAACGTTGAAATTAATACACACACACACAACAAAGACGTATTCGTGTCGTTAATTGAATCATAACTGTCGAATTAGTTCAAAAAGTATCCGCTAGTGGTAAACGCACGTTATGAAAAAATATTTTCTCGGACTAAGTATTCCGCATACAACACTAAAACAGAATAAACTTTTGTTTGTTTATTAGACACAGTTGATGGGTTAAAACGGTATCTACACTGTCCATTCGTACTTGCACGTTAACTTTATAAATCAATACGGGAAACAAAATATTTAATTGCTTTTGGCTGGGAATTTTTTTTTGTTATGGCAATCAGTACATTAAAATTTATTATTCTAAATTCAAAACCTGATTTTTGAATTCTTGTTACACAATTTTTAAGGCCGTTTGCCTATTGACTTTTACATTAAAATAAAACACTTACGCAGTGTGCGTTGGAGAAACGAAATGCGCTTCTGTTGCATAATTAATTTAATATCATAGACAATAGTCCTTTTTTAAAGAACATCGTTCTATAGTACTTTAGCGCGTATAAAATTCAATACTTTGAAGTCACAGATTTCGGCCGTTTCTTAAAGGACATCGGGGACGTTTTGCAATTGAATCTCGAGGGAGACCTGCTTAATTTGATTAAAGGGTCGCTGCGGAACAGCCTCCCCTATTGAGGTCACGAGGTGCCCTTTCTAATCCGATTACTACTGTTAACTTGGGTTTGAGGTCACTGCACGTATGGAAACTTCATTACAAAGCATTTTACCCACATCGATGTCGGTTCGCGACCTGAATGCTGAAAGTAATTTAGTAATTCTAGCCATGTTCCTAAGAAGGTGTACTTTTTTATTCCTGTACGTTTACGGGGCTAAACAATTTACTTCTTCAACCCGATCTCACATAGTTTATTGCATAAATAACGTCATCGGGATATGTTGTATAGATACAGAGTGGCGTAACTAGACGTTTTGGGCATTCGTGCAAACGTCACGCAAGTGTCCCTAAATTCATCATATACTTGATTGATATAATTTATAATATCAACTGAAGGTACTTGATGGAGTTTTTAATATCAAATTTGAATTGTTACAACTTTGTACGATTCCACATGTTTTGTCACTAACGACCCTGGTTTCCCCTTTCGGCATCTTCAGACATTCTATCACACGGATGCGACAGAACTGACAAAGTCATTCAATCGTCAGGCCTGTTATATCCATGTGATAGAATGCCGAAAGGCGAAACCCGGGTCGCTAGTTAAGTAGTAAGTTAGTTAAACTAATATTTGCTTATCTATATATAGCTGTGTAGAAAAGGTACACAATACATCTTCTCTCCTGTTTTAACGACCTAGCCTGTTTCTTGCTAGCAATAAAACTAAAAGTTGTAAATGAAACTTAATTGGCGGCTATATCAATAGGTTTACATATGGCACGGAAATGGTCTATTACAGAAACAAAGAAGCACCCCGCAGAGGATTAAGCAATGGCGATAGACATATCGTAGTTTTTTCGTTAAGAATCCTTTGTGATAGTTGATGTCTATTGATTTCCAGCTGTTCCAAAGCCGTCATCCTGCGACCCTTACTACAAAGATGCAAACACTTAGACGCTGAGTTTAAACTTATATTATGTGATTCCTTTATAACGTGATTAGCGAATTGTCAATCTGTTTTTTTTACTGTTGAAAGATCTTACATGTTACAATAAATATCAAAACTATTTTTATCACATTTGGTGCGGCCACGAGACATTTCCAAAGAATCGCTGATCTAATGCATTCGTGGGCAATTACATCCACACGTGTATGTGAAGGGAGAATATTAATCTCTTTTTGGTTCGTTTCGCTATAATTGACCCTAAGTGGGTTTATAATATACATCATGCATACGAGAGCATAAAATGAAATTATAATGGCCGCCTGACGAGTGCGGATGGCACATTGGTGCCGAATCATAAAGTAGGGCGGACCCTTGACTGGCCATGGTGAATTTACCATCGCATCCCTTCCTCAATTGTAGACACAGTGGTAAGAGTTTTTGTTGTTGTGTGTGCTCGTAATATTTCGGCAATTTTGTTTCGTTATTATCGTCACGAGCGGGGCCCGATCAATTGATGTTCATTGTGTTCCGCGGATGTAAAAAACGTTGAGAAACTATGCTCTAGACGTTAAAATATTTAAAATGTAATACAATAAGTGCGAACCGAAGGTGGAAATGTTATTTTTGCTTAACATCCATGCAAATAGCCGCTGCGGCTTATCCCTGCTCTAACGTTAGCGGAAAAGGAATTCGATCAAATGTATTGTATAATACAATGCCACCGCAAATGCTAGAATTTTCCCCATTCAGTGATTCGTATGTCAAAAAATTATCCGCGATGAAGTAATTTCGTTGGTCAGGCCGCTGCGGAAACAACTAAAAATAGTTCCTAATGGAATATGCATCAAAATTAATTTAGTAATCAATTATGTAAAATACCAACGAGGAAAAACTGTATACCAAAGAACGGATTCGTATAAAACATTTGTCGCGACTAGACAAAACGAAAGAAGCATCAAGGTTTGTGTCCAAGAATAGTTGCACTCTGTTTAACCCTTTGGCGCCAGAGCAACGATCTATCCGCGTACTGAAGGTGTGCTAAAAACCCCACAGCTCAAACGTCGGTGTCTCATATTAAACGTTTTAGCTTCAGCCGTTTTCGACATGACTCCGTCAACACGACATTATAGTTAAATAGACACTAGAACTTCAAAAATGTATATATATCTTTTTCCACAATATATTTTATGATCAAGACAGGTTTCGCGTATCACAATCTTTATAAACTGTTGATAATACTCGCGACGAGCAAAACAGGTCATAATCATAAAATATTATACATTTCGGAAATATTACAAAAATGTGGGTTTTTATTATTGAAAATATCAAATGATACTTTTTTTAGTCGGAGCAGAGTTGCTTTTTGCACATTATATGTGCGTCCATATATCGGCACTGTGGGGCTAAGAGAGTTGTAGACAAATAACATCGTGAAACAAAAAAACAAAAGAGGAACAGTTTTGTCACTCAATGAATTCGCGTGAGCATATCCAGTCGCGTATGCTTTATTACATAATTTCATATGCTAAAAATAGCAAATAGTTATTTCGACCTCCACCATTGTAAGTCGATGTGTTCACCTTATTCTAGTGGAGTTCTATCAAGTAAATAGCTCTTAAAAATTGAGTTTTTACTCGTTGTGTAAATATCCATTTCTTTCTATCTGTAAACATAATTAGCTATATGTTTGTATACATGTCTACGTTGTTAAATGTAACATAATAAATAGTGTAATTGTTGATATAAAACGTTATACTAGGAAATGTTATGCAAATGAACATAACATTACTTTTTGTATACAATAATTGTTACCCAAAATATCAGCTAATGTTTTGTATGAGTGTCGGGGTTTTTGGTGCGTGTCGTCAAAACACTGGCCGGATTCAAATGGTTAAAACATACACCAAATACAGAGTGTTCAGATGGCAAGTGACAATTAATAAAATGCAAATAACCGTCGATACGACCTCATAGTTACGCGTTTGTCCCAACATATTAGATTATAATTTGTGGGAGTCTACGATAGTCGGCGATCATTTATGCAGAGCCATGGCAAATCCAACAATCAAATTGACAAAGTGCCGTCGGCCGATCAAACTGGAACCGGAATACACGTGTCCCGCACGCTATGCGCTCAGGGTCATCGCACGGACACTGCGCACTCCACGTGCCTACGGCGTTTCAAATCCGGGCGCGCGAAGAAGTTATACATAGATATATATATAATATATACACCCATCCCTCGCTTAACACGGTTTCAGTTTCAGTGAAAAAAATATGTTTCGTAGATGTGCACACAGCTGTGCGAAATTCTAAGAATAACTGTAAGAGTATACCGGGAATAGAACTGCGCGTTTCGAACAACAAACAGTACCTAAAATATATAGACAATACATCAGACATTTAGTCTCTCGTTGCCCACCGTGTTTATCACTCGTTGAATCCTGACAGCTGATAAAATAATTACTGCTTATAATTTCTTAATAACGACTATTCAAGGTATATTTTTCTTATTTCTAATACATATTTTTATTATTTGTATAATGAAGTTTAAATAATATAAAGACATATAAAATTTTAGACCCATAATGTCAAAACCGAAATTTAGTAAAAAAATATTTTCTCTGGAGACAAAAATACAAATTTTGGATCAAAAAATGTCAATATTAACGTAGCGACACTGAATAATATATTTTATCCGTATCATTAAATATCAATAAATTTTCATAAGTTCCACCTACCTGTTTTTTCTTAATATTTCTAAAAAACTTATCCCCTCTATTTCATACACTTGTTAGTCTCGCTTAACACGATTTCGCTTAGCACGGCGATCTAGCAGAACTTATCTTCCGTGTTACGAGAGGGATGTGTGTATATATTGTCAAATATTGATGGAAATGAACAGGGTCATGAAACTTTTCAATTTAACACCGCACCACTTGCCCAACATAGTTTTAGCTAGGTTTTGAAGTCTGAGACGTGAAAAATTAATCAAAAAATATCTAAATGAATAGTTAGCCGAATTGGTTGGTTGATGTTTCATTTAATGCACATTAATAGAAAAGGTAGGAAAAAGCCTTTTTACAAATATAAACCTTTTTAGCCTTCGTAAAAATCGATAAGTGGGTAAAGTTAACCCGCTGGCTGTTAACCTTTCACTAACTTTCACTAAAGTTTTTCTAATTGTTACAGTGCTTTGATAGTTGACAGTCTACACGTAAGAGAATTAAACGAGTTAAAACTTTCGTGAAATATACATAGCTATTTTTGTATTGAACTATAGTCCGATTGTCTTTCGAATATTCGATGTCGAAATATCCTTCATGCTACTCAGCACGGAATGGGTTAAAAGTAAATAACCGAGTCTTTATTGTGTGTAAATAGCCAATTAAAGCAAGCCGATTACGTAAAGTGCAACGACTGAAAAATGCACGCTGTTCTGTATTAACCCATGAAGGAACTTAAAAAAAATAAAACAATTGCATTGAAAAATATCACAGCTATATTTTAAATTAATTTAATAATAACCAGGGGTTTTCACACTACGGCCCGCCACAGCTTATTCATCAATGAGAAAGTTTGCGCGTTATTCCAAACTACAGTATGTTGGTACGGTGAGCTAGCTAGGTTAGGTATCGGCACTTGGGACTTAAGACTCCTTGTTTTAGACTAAAAAGTTTGGACACTTCTGATTTAGATTAACCATTCATATCACACGGACCACTTTAATTCATTTTATTTTTTTAAAGCTGAAATCTTTCATATAATAGTGATATAAAAATCGGCAAATAAAATTTGTAATTGCAGTGACATCTGTTGATAGATCGAATTGAAAATTTGCTTGTCCATACTTCTAATATCGATGCAGCGATGAATTTTGAAATTTCTTATTCTGTTCTGATAGGACATATATTAATTGACTATGGAATCGTGTATTGTGCGCCAGTTATGTTGCATCCATGCCTGAAGATGCCGAAAGGTGAATCCCGGGATTGGAATTCCATCAAGCACCTTCAGTCGGTATCATGCATTAGATTTATTATTTGTTACGTCTAGACATTGATAACATGACGTAATTTAAAACAATACTGAAGTAGATTTTGCCTGCTCTCAAAGGGTTACAAGATGCAAGGCCAGTAAGTGTGTTACGATCAATTGACATTTCTTCAAATGCATTCTCGCTGAACTTTGTCCATCGCGTTATTGTGAGTTATTACATCCAACATCAAATGTGAACAAAACACTTGAAAATACTTTTCATTTATTAATACGTTAAATCAAGTCTTTATTAATTAATTGATTGATGTTAAGCATATTTGAAGAGGGGTAAAAAAAAATCACGTCCCAACAAAGTGACAAACGCAATTATGGTGGAACTTTGGCATTCTCGAAATAATTCCCATAATATTAGTTTATAAAGCTGTCAAAATTTACAATACATACACCCATCCCTCGATTTACGCGGTAGATAGGTTCCAGAGAAAAACGTGTAAATCGAAATTGTATAATTTTAATGTGAAACAGTATAAATCGAAAAGTCCACAAAAAACGCATAATTTGGTTGTTTTATAAAATACATAAATAAAACAAAATTAGCAAAACGTATAAATACACACATTCTTTTATTAATTAAATACAAATAAAGCATATACAGAAGAACAAAAAAATTAAATCTAAAAGATTCATAAAAAAATATTGCATTAGAATAGGACCGTTTGTATTATATTATAATGAAAGTAGGACCGTGGAGTTGGAATCATGACTCCTTTTTTCGATTAGACGATTTTGAAAAATATCCCGTGAAAAATTTGCCATATTGGTTGGTTGATCTTTAATTTAATACATATAAATAGGAAAGGTGGGAATAAATATGACAAAATTAAACTTTTTAAAGTCGTAGTCGTGTTGTTTACATGCTTTATAATATGCAGAAACGTAACTAAAAAATACTATTAACAAGCGTTTATAAAAAAACTCTTGGGAATTGGGTAAAATTGGCTTTTTATAGGACGATCCGAACTCTTTGAATGCTTTGTCAAAGATGCGACCGAGTCTGCATGATTAACAGATCCAACTGATTATATTGTATGTATATGATTCCACTGGATATTCCTAGTGGATGTGAATAACTTCCCGAATTGTATTGCCACATTTAAATATGTAAATTTCCAAGAAGAAATATCACATTTTTGGCATTACTTCATTGCAATTATTGTATATCGGGCTAGATCGTATAAACAATGTGACATTAACGCTGTACTCTGTCAAATTGTTTCTCGATTTTCCCGCATTTTTTAAAAATCGAATCTAGTCATAAACAATATACGCACAAGGTCCGCGAAACGAGTACAATATATATATTGTTACATCGCATAAACAAGCTATCGGCCTTTTTTACTCGGTGACATAAACACAATTTAGGTGCAAATGAGGTTATCTTATCGGTTCGGGCGGCGCTATAAATCATTAAATTCGTTAAGTTCACTCTCTTGTAAACTGATGTCATCGGTTTTATAATCCGTCATGCTTGATCAATATCCTGTTTGATTGGCGCTGTCAGACGGACACTCAATAGCCGGCATTGGACTCTAACGCTTTCGCGCGCGATTAGGTAGTTTGCACGCCTAAAAACCAGTATTATATAATATTTACTTTTTTCTTAAACAACACGTGTAAAAAATCATTTCAGATCACCGCAATTTTAAACATTTTATTGAGTTCAAACATTCTATCACCAATATTCCAATAAACATTTAAAATAAATTGGCAATTGGAGGAGTATATCTCTACTTTTGTTGTGGGAAAGTTAAAAACGTTTAACGTTAAGCACACCGTGTATCGTTTTAGAACACACAAATATTCAGGCCTGCTTATCCTCTATCATTATGCTTTCTTATCGTTTTATACATAAATGTATAAGATAACAATCGATTAATTCAAAAGCTTATCGTACGAGTTTATTGGTTTTAACTTTGTAGCACAATTATAACTTAATTTTCCACAAATTTTTAAAAGTAATTTAACGTCTCCAGGAGTAACTAATTAATTTTAACCGTGCTATGACAAGTGAGGTTTTCTTACATTAAAATTATAAATGTTTTTTTAATCAAACCATTTTAATAGAAGGATATAAAAATAGTTTTATCGGAATAAAACCGGTTGCATAATCCAGGGATCACCAAATCATTGACACAATGCATTTGAATATATTATCACAATAATTGTTGACCTGTACGACAAGTACATCCATACTCCTTTACAAAAAAATTGCGCCGACGTACTAGTACGTACATACTCCTAGAAAGGTTAAAAAAAACAAAAAGTATTTTTTCGATCGCCACAATTCAATGAAAGTAGAACCGAGTTGAATTTAAACAACTAGTCCTGCTCTTTGTAAAAAAAAGTGGAACTAAAAAAGAAATGCTCTTTATTTTTTCAATAACTTTTTTCTTTATTAAATATTTCGAAAAAGTGTTTTTCAAGAAAAGAAGAATTAGGCTGTTTTATTTTTATACCAGATTTAACTTGAAATATGTATGTAATAAAATGGGGAGGGGGAACGATCTATCTTGTAACAATTATAATATATAATCTGCTTTACCTCTTTATAATATAATTTATTGTTATAATTTTACTGCATTTGGTTACTACTAGTGCCATCTATGAGTAATTCCGTAAACTTTTTTCAAAGAATAGACTAAAAAAAATATATTGAAATTATTGTCTTTGTTAATTTAAATTTTTCTTTGTTTTCAGAAATGTATTCCCGCCTAATTTGATCCAAGCAGCTATCTTCCAGTATAGAACTGTTCTTACAATTCCCGAAGGTCTTAAGCCAAATGAAACTGGTAAGAATTTTTTTAAGCATATTATTTACCACATTGATGCAATACTACTGACACACAATCATTGCATCAAAACACAGGGATCAAAAATTATTTAAAAAATAAACAGTGCTCAATTAAATTCAATGTATATATTAAACGATCAGTTCAACCCTCCTAATTATACCTTGTTATATCCTTTACATGAAGTTAGTTCAATGGTCACACACTGTCACTCAATATTTAGTCACACTCTAACCCCTCTGATTTAAAATAAGTAGAAATCATCTAATTATATTTTAATGTTACTTAATTATTCTAAAAACCTTACATAAAAAAGTCATTAGCCATATTGTTTACTAGATAATCATGTCCTAAATTTAATGACATTATAAACAAATCGGTAGTGATTAAAATTGTTTATATGCTATTTTTAGGATTCATATTTTTCCTGTGTTATCCATAATCATGGTGCACACTGTGTGTCAATAATTCTATTGCATCCTTGTGATAGAATGCATGAAGATGCCAAACGGCGAAACCCGGTTCAATGATAAAACTTGTGGAACTCTACATGTTTTTAAGAATTAATTTTTTTTAAATATATTTTTTAATTATAAATAGTTACTTTTTATATTAGTAAAATAACAAAGACCCTAGTTTCTTAACCCATGGTCCGCAGAGATTTTTGGGTGGTTCGCGATGTGATATTATTTTGATAAACAATCGAAATTTTTGTTGTATTTTATAGATTTTTAAATAACAGTTTTTGTTATTGTCTGTTTTAATATACTTAAATATTGTTATATCAGCATACGATGCTGCAAAATTAATTGCTTGGAATAAAAATTCAATTATGTAAATATTTATTATTTTATTCCAATATTGATGGTCCGCAGATGTAAAAAGGTTGAGAAACTATGACATAGACCTCAAAGCACTTTAAGGATCCCCGCGGAAGGTCAAAGAAATCTCATCAAGGATTGATGCCTTCAGGGTACATCAAAATAATAATAATATTTTTCATAAATCATGCCAAATAAATATGTAAATCTAGAAGAGTATGTTCCAGCATGCTTAGAAGAAAGTTAATTAATAATTATTTTCTTATATTATAGATAGAGTTTTAGTCAGTGGTTTTCCGTTTATTTCAGCTCCTTTGACATCTTACAAACTGGGATACCAGTATGCTGATGGAACCAACGTCTTGGGACTTGTCATGTTCAGCGTGGTGCTGGGTATCACCATCGGCAAGATGGGACGCCTCGCCAAGCCTCTGCAGGACTTCTTCGTGGCTCTTTCTGAAGCCATGATGATCATCACTAACTGGGTCATCTGGTATGTGTTCATTTTGACTGAGTTTGTGTTTTATTAGTGTATTAACTATACGCCAAACAATTTAACATAAAAACAATTAAAAATATTGTTGCTCTATAATATAATGCTACAGGAATAATAAAGAGTTCCAGCTTTATTTATAACACAATCTTTTTATTATATAATATACAGGAATATTTTTTTAAATCTCACAGGAAAACAATTCTGCAAATAATGCCTATCTTTAATTCATTAGTTATCTGAATTAACAAATTATTGTTTTTTTTCTGTATGTTCAAACACTGCAGGAGAATAATTGATTAGCAATATACTGAAAAATCATTATGTGATTAATTATTTTGTATTTTAATACTGATATAACCTGTTCACTGTTAACCCTTTGCACTCGAATGCCACCATAGAGGCGGCATTGTAAGTTTATCGTATTACTCGGATGCCGCTGCAGTGGCGGCATGTTTATAAAGTCTTTTTTGGTATACTTTTAGCATTTTTTATATGTCGATTTCAACTAGATCACAACAACAGATCATTAGGGAGTCATTTTCTGATAATAAAACATAGCCAAAGATAGTCGGCTTGCGTAATATCAATAAATGTCGTCATCGAAATGCATGGCGGATCTCGAGTGCGTACTTCAACTGTTCCTACAGAAGACTGTCTTGCAGATAAATTACATATATTACGTGCAGGGACTAAGAAGGACTATGCAGTATGTTCAAATAGAAAAATTTCTGGCGGGTGATCGGAAACACGGCTGTTTTGCGAGACCTGCGTAAATAAGCCAGGATTACATGTCGGCGATTGCTTTGTGAAATACCATAAAATGAAGAATTACAAATAAAATAAAAATATGTACATTATATTCATTATATATCTATTTTACAGAAAAAAATATATTTTTTTTAAATTTTATAAACATTTTTTTTAATTACTTTGATTCATGTAGCGAATACGATTTTCGCAAAAAAACGCCTCGAGTTGCTGGTAGGCACATATGAAAAAGTGCTCAAGTACAAAAGGTTAAGATACTTTAAAGATATTCCAACACCTGTTATTTCAAAAATGAATTCAAGAGTTTTGTTGTTAATTTAATTCATGGAAATTGTCAAGAGACAAAAGGCTATAATTCAATAAAAAGATATGAATTACTTTACCACTTTCAATTGTCTAATATTTTTAAGTGTTAACTATTAACAAACTGCAATTGGCAGTCTCAATAGTTAACAGATAAGCAGACAGAGTGTTAGAGGTAAAGACAAATAGAAATTCATTTAATGGAAAATGGTCAGAGTTTTAATTCATTGAAATTGAATGATGGCATTAAATTTGTATATATCTTATACTGTAATCTGAAATTCAATAATTTCATTCCAGGATCTCACCTATTGGAGTGTTTTTCCTGGTTTCTGCCAAGCTGATGGAGATCAACAGCTTCAATGAGATTGTTGGTCAGCTGGGATGGTACTTCATGACTGTGCTGGCCGGTTTGTTCATCCACGGTTTCGGAACCCTCACCGTGCTGTTCTTCCTCGCAACTAGAAAATTGCCGTTCAGTTACATCGCTTCCATGGGTCAAGTATTGGCTACAGCTTTTGGAACTGCATCAAGGTATTATCGGAGACTATTTCAATGTGTAGACAGTATTTTCATTATTCTAAAATGAGGCTTACAGACAAATTCAATATATAATTGGTAAAACTAGTTCTCAAAGAGACAAATTTTATTATAATTAAGAGTGAAAAAGTGTTGACTGGTGGTTATCGAATTGTATAATATATTTTTTTAAAGTGACTGTAAATAGACAAAGTGGAAATTTAAAAATATTATACTCCAGTTGATTATGCTGCTTATTTCAGTTCTGCCACTATGCCAATTACCATCGGCTGCTGCGACAAGATGGGCTTGGATCCAAGAGTCTCCCGCTTTGTTATCCCAATCGGTGCCACCATCAACATGGACGGAACAGCCCTTTATGAAGCAGTAGCAGCCATTTTCATTGCACAGCTCAGAAGTGTCCCACTTTCGTTCGGAAACATTGTCGCTATTTGGTAAGAAATAACCTTTATGATGATTTCTTGAATGGTAACATTCAATAAATATTCTGAATTGATCTGAGGTTCTTATCTAATATTTAAAAAGTAATAAAAAACAAGATTTTAGCTTCATTTTCTATTTGCTGTAGATATTTGGATTTCTGCAATTCTAGTATAAATAATCAACAAGTTTATTTGTTTATTTATTTACCCGGTACAAAACTTACAAATTATCAATTCACTGCTTTTGCAACGTAAACATATTTAAATATAAAGTATTGGAAATTCAACAAATACACAGTAAAACAATCAACAAGGATTGCAAAAAAAGTCAACCAAGTAAGCTCATGAAATGTCTACTGTAACTGAAAAAATAGCATTCGTCTGAATTCACTTTCGTCCACATGAAATACGTCAACATCCGAAGTAATACTGTTTAACATTGTTAATGCTCTTACCATTGGCATCCCCATTGGCAGACTGGTTCTACACTTTGGAAGAATAAACAAATTATGTACATGATTTCTTAAAAAACTATCCGGAAACATAAATTGATATTATTAAGAATGGCAGAATTGTCATTTTGGCCTCGAATTAATCGAAAAAAATATGTGGCTAGATACATTTCTCTTCAATTTTTCAAACTATTTAGAGTGAGCATACCTAAAAAAAAGTCAGTTCGATAAAGCCACGGATAGTATCCGTATGCCCTCAAGTAAAGAAGTCTCAAAAATTTCTCAAAAGTGAAATGTGTTTAATTTATCCCTGACATACCCATACAATAATAATAAATGTAGCTCCCAAACTCAAAATGGTTGTCCGTCCTTGCCCTACAGACTCTTAAAAGATCTTTAGATACTTTTATAATGACATCAGATTCCACGAATCCGGCAATACTGGGTAGGGTACCAATAGTTGACAAATCAAATTTTGGCAAATTCAATGTATCTTTACAAGCAATCTATCTAATCTTATATTGTCAAATGAATCATTGGACAAAATATCATGAGCCAGCATAATATACTTTAAATAATGTCTTATGTTAATAATGTTCTTAATGTATAAGTCTTAAGCAATAAAAAGGATATTTTTCATTATTTGTGTTTTGGGTGTTTTTAGTGTAACGGCCACTGCAGCTAGTATTGGAGCAGCGGGAATTCCTCAAGCTGGACTCGTGACTATGGTTATGGTTCTTGATACAGTCGGCCTCCCTGCTGAAGATGTCACCATCATCATCGCCGTAGATTGGCTTTTGTAAGTTTACATTTTATTTATTGAATTAATTAGTCAAAGTATTTCTGAAAATAAGCGCAAATAAGAGGAATGTGACGTTGGACCAAGATTTAATTAACATATTTTATTATTTCAATAAAAAGATTGCTTCTCATATAGGAAACGATGGAAGTATAATTTAGTCAATTAAAGCTGTTAGGGGATATGCAAGTTTTACTTTATGGTAGAAAATCAGAGCGCTTGAGGAAATTCAAGAAAACCTTTTAATGAACTTCAAGAATTGCTTCCATTACCGTTCTATTCTTTACTCTTTGTCATACTGTGCTAACAATAATAATTATTTTTCAGGGACAGATTCCGTACCACCATCAACGTGATGTGCGACATGCTCGGAGCCATCATTGTGGTCCATCTGTCCAAATCCGACATCGAGAACGAGCTGGACGCCGACAAGGCTAACGCGGAACCCCACGAACTCCTTGAACTCGGAAAGACCAACAACGAAGACAAATGAAGCAACTGAATATATTATATATAAGTGTTGCCATGCATAAATGTTTCGAGAATTGATCATCAATGGATATCTCAAAGAATTAATGTCTGTGAAGCTATGTTAGGGATTTGATTGCTTGATTTGAGCTTGGAAGAGTGCTTGCCATGTATAAGTAGTTTTATTTTTATAGCTTATGTTCATATTTTCTTATCGTTTTTAATTTCCCAGACAATACTTTCTACAAATGCGTTTACGACAATAAAACTTCACGTTAATAGTAATTATTATCATTTTTACAGTTCATTTCTGTATTATTTATATGTAATTTTAATCAAATATACATATTGAAGCGTTAAGGAGGGATACTGTTTTGTAGAAATTTTATTTTACCGTTGGTAAAATGTCAGGATCAATATTGGATGGTTCGCGAGAGTTTTATCAATTCTTTTAAATATTATTGTCGGGAGTCGGATGTCGAAGTACAATAAAATGTATTCATTATAAATAATAAAAATAGTATGATATTTATCTATATGTAAAAATCATTGTTATCTGTTTAAATTTTAAATAGCTGTCAGTCACTCAATGTTTAAATGAATACGTGAAAAGTCTATAGACTTAAATTTAATGTTCAAAGTATATTATAAATATTATTGTTAGTCATGTATGTAACAAAGTGTCAAAACACTCTAAAACGTATGCCCCAAATACAATAAAAAAAAAAAACATAGTTGGTATAAATAGTTAAATATTTATTGGCGTGAGAGTTAAAAATGATTACTGCCGCTAAACGTTATCTTACCGGTCATTTTGAAAGTGAAGCTTTAATATTTGTTCATTGAAGAATGCGATTGATTTATTATAAATTTTTAACTGACAATAATAGTTAACGTCTTTTGTTAAAAACTTAAGTATCACCCATTACTTTACTTCTTATGAATTAATTAAATTATTTAAAAAACGTTATTGCATTTAAATTATCAGAGATTTTATTTACAATTATGCACTAATTTTAATCGAGTCTATTTTTTACTTTTAAGGCAACATTCGATAGTCATTATCAAAAAAAAAAAAAAGAAGAAGAACAAGAAAAACAAACAAACAAACATCAACATACCATAAAGCATTGCGTGCTTGTGTGAGTGATAATAATATTCATTAGTTTAAAAAAAGCATAGTTTTAAAAAACTAACAATTTTGATGATAGTAAATTTGAGAATTATTATTAGTTAAATAATTTTGAACTCCAAGAGTCGTTTATAAATATTTCCATAGTGGAAATCGTAAAACATTAATGTGTTGTATGAGGTCAGGATTTGAATTGTTTGATTGATTTCGGTGCTGTCTGCTTGACTTTGTTACGACGCTCCCATATTCTTTACATTAAGTGGGACCCAAATGTTAGTATACCTTATTTTTAATCTTGTACACAAAGTTTATAAATACATTATTGTCTATACAGATGAAAGTTGATCGATTACAATAGTCATAAAATTTATGCATTAATTCTTATTATGTTGTGTATTAACGATAGAAATGAATAAAGTGGAAAAAAAATTGTGTGTTTTATTTTATGGTAACCTAAACGCTTTCCAAAAAACATATTTTTCATTTAATAATTAAGAATTTAATAAATGTCACAAAAATTGCAATTTTTCAAGAATTCAAGAAATTTGATTGCAATTAGGCAAATACCAAAAATCAATCATCGACATTTAAAAAACCAGCTTTTCATGTGAATTACAAAATGTTTTCGGATAATAAATACAAAATGGTATAATAAGATAAAGAATAGCTTTTCTACTGAACTTCTTTTAGATTGAGTGACAAAATAATAAAATACCATTAAATACAAAAGACTCACTTTAAGGTTTTTAAATTCAATGTTGAATTCAGTTATTTATTAAATCAACCAAAATGAAATGAAGAATATGAAAAAAGGGATAGAGGCATTTTATATCATTATCTGGCAAGCTAATGTAAAAGCATGCAAGGGTTATGATTCATGTTGTTCACGTATATTGAGATCTTTTTATTTTTACAAATATAATCACGTTTTAAAAATTGTCATTTGTAAGATTTAACATGTAAAATTGAAAGTCAAATATCTACAAAAATAGAAAATAAATAAATAAAACAATAGTTTTCAGATTTATTTTACTACAGATCCATTTCAAAAAAAAAAATCTGAACGTAATTAAGCTGAATGCAACGAACTGAATTTTCTTTTACGTTATAAACACTATTAGAATCTACAAAAATCAAATTGTGACATAATTCTAGGAGAATGAAAAAAATATTGATGAAAAATGAATGATTGATTTTCTAAAAGAAACATTATTAACATTGCAGCTAATACTACTTCAAAATTGATTATTTTATTTTATTCAAAGTCTTATCAACGGTTTGTTATGTTTACACAACTTATTACTTAATAAATTATCTAATGATGAATACAGTATACCTATATATTATTCAGTTAAATAGTTTTTTTTATTATGGCAGCATTGACAGTATTGCACAAATGTCATGTTTGACATATCGCTAAAATATCCATTATTATTATGACAACAATTCTGCCGTTGCACATTTGCATTTTATAAATAGAATTTGAATAATTTATCGAATATCAATATTCAAAATGGCTTAGAAAATATCGCTTCATGCCGACATCAGGCAATCGGGGAAATGTAAGTATTAAGTGCGTTTAAAAAAATAATAAAATTTCGATTGCTATTTTTCATGTCTAGAGTTGTTTGTCAAATGTATCAATTATCAATTATGAAAATCATTGCACAATAATTTATATAGATGCTGTAATATACCTAAAATGAATAAATTTTCTATTTAAACGGATTATTGTTACAATTTACGGTATTCCAATTTTGTAATAATATACATAACTTGACCTAGATTTTTCGTATGCATTAATTAATCTTGTAGTTGACCGGATGGCTGCCTGAGACGAGATATCTCTTCAATATCCTTAAACGTATATTCCTTCTATTAAAATGATTCTTTGACATGACACGCTGATATCTATAAGAAAGGTTTAAAAACATTTTACCATAACTGTAAAGTATTTCTACATCGATTTTTCGCGATTTCTTCGAGTGTTCGAACTGTCATTTGACAGACTTAATAGTTTCAGAGTTACCTTAATCAATTTTCTTCAAAATTCTTCAAGAAAACGTGCTTTTTTATGATATAACAATAAACGATTGGTGAGTTTATTAATTATTTCTGTATATGAGATTTAAAAAAACATCGGAAATTCACTTTTTTTTGTTACAAATTATAGTTTGTGTGCTGGGTACAGACATATATTTTTTCTGGCAGCCAAAGGATTAATTAATATTAGTTATGACTCCAATTGTCATATCGGTGTTAAAATATATAATAATTAGCCTTCATAACAAAACTAATATATAATTGATGAAAGTTTGAAAAAAAAACACATTTTTTAGTACTTATTTCCACAATGTATTTTTTGATCAAGACCGGTTTTGTTCATCGCGAGCATTGTCAATGACATAGTTCTGATGAAGGTGTAAGCAGAAATAGCTATCAACTATATATCTTATAAATTTTGTAGAACTAAAATACATTGCTATATTTTCATCGTGCAATTATTTGGACTGAAATACAAACTGATTTTTCGTGACAGTAAATTCTAATATACACCAATACTGCTAAATTATTGAATGAAGGATTTGAAGTTGGAATATCCTTTATTTGGCATATTAGGGAACGGGTTAAATCTGATGGGCTCTGATAACCTCTTAGTTTGAACACCAATATTGCTGATTTTTTTGGTAAAAAGAAAAATATGTAGAAATAAACTCAATTACGAGTGTGCATTCTCCACATTGAACGTTGATATAGTTACAAAGGACAAAAACAAATCCTAAAAAAATATAATGTGATATGTAAATTATTGATGTGATATTTAGGCGAGAAGGTCCATATTCCGTATACGCGGCAAATCGGCCCGCAGTGTGGATGCGGAGTCAGCCAAATCCGACTGTGGGGAGTTTCTCCACATCGGACCTGCCCTAGCAGCGGGTCGTGGATTGGGGCCACGAGCCCACAGCACTCTTGGAGGCACCTTCAGCAGGACCTCTGCAGCGACCGGCGGCCCTAATGCTGGACCTGTTCCCCCACATGTGACTAGACCACCAGTGGACAGGATCAGTCTGGATAGGTTTGATAAGCATTCATGATTGCATTATAAAACTATTAAAATATATTCGTTGATCCAAAAATTGTTTACATGAAAATTTTCCCTTCCTTTCAAAAAATCCTTTTAATTGAAGCAGGAACGCTTGACTTAAGATGTCTTTTTGTAGTATGGTATTTCATTTTGGTTCTTCTTCAGCATTGTCTCCAAAGTTATGGAGATTATCCCACAAGAGTAGAAGCTAAAACGTTCCGACTATTTTCACAGAGAGAGAAAAGTTAACTTCCCTTCTTTGCTTTTTGTAAAATTTATTTACTAAATATTTTTAAATGAAAACAAAACTGAATTATAAAGTGTAGCGATTCAAGATGTTTAATATAAAGCAAAATTTTTACATTTTTATATTAAAAAAAAAAACAAAAAGAAAAGAAATTGCCGTAAGACAAAAAAATTTCAAAAGTTTCATTGTCTATGTATTATTTTCAGGCGTGGACTGTCATCGATTCCGCCCATCTCCGGTGAAACAGGTCTTCGATTGTTGTCTCTTCAGCACAATCTACTGAGCAGTCTCACCGGTCTGACATCCAGTGCTGATCTCTCGCAACTTGTCTTCCTTGATGTGTACGACAATCAAATTGAAAAGATTACATCACTTGATGCTTTGCACAACTTGAGGGTTTTGTTGATGGGAAAGAACAGGTAAATATACTGCTCATCAAAAGTATTAGGCTTAATTGTTTAAACCATCGATTTTTCGAACCCTTTGAATTTATTGCGATCTCCACCAGAGTAACAAATCAGTTTGAAACTATGCCCCAAACTTCGCGCCGAACTTTGCCTGAACTTTGCACCAATCTTGCGGCATCGCAATGTGACATTCCATGACACATGACAGTAATGGTACTTGTTCATTTGAGCTTGACTGGTGGCTTCGATTTGTCAAGGTAATGGCGATTTACGAGTGAGTTATTTGTTAGGGATATATTTGTTAGGGATATATTTGTTAAAGTGATTGTGACAATATAGGACATGCCTTTGTGTTTTTTAATGTTGTGAAACATTTCTAATCTAGCTTCAATAAGAGCCAATCCAATTTTTTTTATTGCTCTTTTTATAACTTTATATGGAAAGAAAGGACAAATTTAGTTTGTATGAAAAACAGCCGCGTGGAACGGGTTAATTTATGATGTTTTGTTTTGTAATTAGTTTTGACTAATTTTCCAAATATAGTTTATCAATGTGGCCTTCTTATGATTCTAGAATCCGTAGAATAGAAGGTCTAGGAGCTGTAGCTAAATTGGAAGTTTTGGATCTGCACGGCAATCGAATAACTCAAGCGACTGGACTCAAAGGCCTCAATGAGCTGAAAGTTCTCAACTTGGCCGGAAACCAGCTCAGGGGCGTGGAGCTAAGTGGGCTTCCAGAGTTGAGAGAGCTTAACCTGAAGAGGAATAAGCTAAGGAAGGTTGCGGGTTGTGAAGGCGCGCCGAAGATGCAAAAGTTGTTTCTGAGCAACAATGATTTGCAAAGGTGTGTAAAATTTTAATATTTATTGAACAAAAAAGAAAAATCCCTCTACCTATATTTTTCTTGTAGCCCATGTTACCACCCTGGCATCAAATCATTCAAATGTACTTTTAATATGTTAACTGTCACTTCTTGGTTAAAAGGCATATGTTAAATAATAAAACCATATTTTTAGTACTTATTTTCACAATGTATTTTATGATCAGGACCGGTTTTACTTAACTTCCCTGTTTGTCTGATTTTGATTAATTTTTTATTTAGATGTATGTTTAATAAGTCTTTTAATCGATTATTGATTTATCTTAATGTTTGCAAATTATTAATAAGAGATTTTAAATAATAAAAACACATTTTTTTAGTACTTATTTCCACAATATATTTTTTGATCAAGACCGGTTTCGCTCATCGCGAGCATTATCAACTGATGGAATACAATTTACAAACAAGTCTATTTATACAAAACAAAAAAAAATAATTTGATTTAATGGTAGCAGGTGTACAAAACCATGGGTACAAGAACTAGGAAACGATTTACATAAAATCATACAATATTGATACAAATAAAGTAAATTAGTATAAAAATTAAATGTTCACAATCACTTATTAAGAATTACAATTACAATTATGGTAAATCAATAAACCATTAGGAGCTCTAAACAATCAATAAGGAAGTAAGGAGTGGGAAATTTTTAATGACGAAAATAACCCACAATCACTACTTAATGGAACAAAATAAATTAATACATGAGAAGTCGATTAAAGATGAATCGATGAGATGGGAAGATATGGTCAGTCAGGGGCGTTCCAATATTTTCTGTAAAAAAATTAAGTAAAAGGAGGCAATATCATTTTTCAAAAAAAATAAAAAAATATTTATTTGAAATATATATTTATTAATCTAATTTAATGAGTATAACAATGGTGACGACGCAAAAGTAGTTTGTTCATTTATAAGGTTAGAATTAGGCAAAAATTTATATCGATTAATTTCAAGGATTTCTTGTTTATCTAATTTCAGTGATTTGTTATTGAAATGCAGGATTTTGTAGTTTATAGTAAAATCACATGAATGTTTATTTTGAAACAAATGGTTTCCAAAAGTAGAAATCTCATCGCCTTTTTTGGCACAAGCTTAATGTTCCTTAAATCTAGTATGAAAGGATCTTCCTGTTTGACCAATATACCTAGCCTCACAGGAATCACATTTTAGAAGATAAATACCACTTTGGCTTAAAATATTAATTTTGTCTTTCGTGTTAACTAACATTCGACTAAGATTATGATTGTTATAAAAAGTTACATTAAAAAGTTTTTTGTCTATCTTCTTGGATATGTTTTCAGAAACTCGGCCTAAATAACTTAGTTTTACCCAACGTTTTTCAACGGAGGGAACATCAATCATCAAGCTCGACGTTACATTTAATAAAGCTAATTTTTTAGTTTTTTTAAGGACAAGTCGATCAATCAACTTTGCATCGTATCCATTGTTAAGTGCGATCTGTTTAATGGTGTTTAATTCTAAATTGAAATTTGATTGTCATAGGAATTGTCAACAAGCGATGAATAAAAGAATGAAAAGTTGACAACTTATGTGAAATGTGGTGTCTAGACGAGCTACTTATGATATTGTCACTAAAAGTCTCTTTTCTGTAAATACTGAAACTATGACGATTATTAATTAGTGATTGATAATTGATAATGCTCGCGATGAGCGAAACCGGTCCTGATCAAAAAATATATTGTGGAAATAAGTACTAAAAAAATGTGTTTTTATTATTTAAAATATAATGCCTTTCCATCAAGAAGTGACAGTTAACACCTTAAAAGTAATAAGAGATTGTTAACATTTCATTTTTAAATTAATTTATTTTATTTGCATGTATATTGTATGACTTTCTGTGAATTATTTTCTTAGTTCTTGAATCCATGGTTTTGTATACTTGCTAACTTTAACGCACAATAAATGATTCCATAGTCGATTCGGTAGTCAGTTCTGTTGCATCCGTGTGATGGAATGCCTGAAGATGCTGAAAGGCGAATTCCAGGTCGTTAGTGACAAAAAAAACAAATTCATCTAATCTTTGTTTCAGCATTGAAGACATCTCAACGGTGGTAATGGCCTTATCACTCCGTGAGGTGACGCTGGATAACAATCCGGTGTCGCTCGGCGGCGACTGTGTCTCATTCCTCGTCTCCTATCTGCCAAATCTCAATTTCCTCAGTCAGATGCAGGTCACTGATCAGGTTTGGTAGTTCAATCTATGTTATGATGATAAAAATGTTTGCTATATTTAAAAAAATAACTTACTGTTGTAATAAAAAAATAATATTTTTTAAACTTTACCTGCATTTTTCGCTTTCTTTTCGAGTTCTCTTCATATTCTAATTAATAACATATATATAATTAATATAAATTTTTATTTTTACTTTCAAAATTTATCGATAGATGAATAAAAAATATACGCGAGGTCTAAAATCAGAATAGGAAAAAACTATTTCGTCTTTTTTACAGAAATGGCGGGCTTATAACCATCGTTATTTTGATACATATATTTTCAATCGGTAACAAGAACATTATTATTTTCACATGTTGAATCATGCCACAAAAAAGGTAGTAAATACTAAATGGCCCATTTCAAGTGTTGACAGGTCATCTACATGAACGCTCTCGACCCTATTCAGTAGAAGTCAACCATTTATGAACCTGTATACTTTTTTGAATTTTTTTTGTGATTCTATGTAATTTGATATTTCAAATTTAATGGTTTAACATCTATGGCTCGACGTAAATGGAAACCTAAGCAATAAATTGTATTGACATTTTTATGCATTTATTTTTAGTATGCTGATGTTTGTTTTAAACCAAACAGGTCATTTGGTTTCATAAACAATAGTCTTATAAGTAAGCTGGTGTTAGTGGTGTAAAACCATTTGTATTTAAGTGTTTCGATATATTTTAATTAACTTATTATATAACTAACTATTTTATAGTATACAGTAGTTGGTTTCTTTACAATATAATTATGAAAAGTTGCAAATTGTGTAGTTTACTTTGATTCCACGCGGGTCAGAGGTTGACTAGCGTTTAATAAACGCCAGAATTTGATGCATTGATATATTTCTAGTATTTTCTGAAAATTTGATTAAAATGTATCGATAGAGTCAAAAGTTATATCGTTTTTAATTTCGCAATCGAAATTTGTCAATCGCCATTGAAAATTGCTGGATTTTGGTGTAGTCATTTAGCGAAAATGTGCAGACCATAAAGTGTTAAGATTAAAATTTACAATTATTAATGACAGAAGCCTGTCATCGAGCACCCCACTAATAAATTCATTTCACATTTCCTCTTGACTTTGAATTTGAATTGAAAAAATTAAACATTTGTTATCTCTTCAAATGGAGTTTATATTTAATAATGCATTATGTTTTAATTATATCTTTGAAGGTGCGTCGCGCTGCCATGGCTTGGCGACATAACAAAGAAGCGAACAATTCGGTGTTCAGTGAACTCGGAGAAGAGGCTGATGCCAATGCACGTAGGGAGCAAGTTATATCGAACGCGCGGACCAATTGGGAACTTTTGAGGTACAAACAACCCACTAACCTTTTACAAATCTATAAGTTTTTCACGACAGATGGTGGTATGATATAAGAAATGGACTTATGGTCAGTGATTGGACAAGCTAGCTCAATTCAGGCGTGGTGCTTTCATTGCAAAACTCTTCAAGCTTGACCTGATAGTGGATGGGCCAACGTTTATATGTGGCGAAATGCAGGATGCTGACCACATCGGTATAAATAAACTTTACGCAAAAGTAAAATTAATCTGCTGGGGCTGATTATCGGCCCCGTGAGGTTGAAGGGGTTAATACCTGAAATATTTGCTATATGTTCCAAATTATCAATTATTAATATCTAAAGTTTTTAACCCTCTGTTGAGACGGCTGATTTTAATGTGTTAATAGTTGATACCAGAAAATATGTGAATTAACAGTGGTTGAAACCTTCTTGTACTCGCTAATTTTCGAATTAATGCATTGCTTGATTTCTCCGGACAAACTCAATAAGATTGTTTCAAACCAATATTACTATACAATACAATAAGTCTAGGCGTTGGAATATCCTTTAAAATGCCCAGCAGGGAACGAGCTAATCATATAATCATATTTTCAATATAATTTCATTATTTATAGATCCCAAAGCAAATGCTTATCATCAACTGCCACTCCATGCTCAACGGTCGGTCTGCCATCAGAATTCGTCCTGGAGGCCAACGGAGTCCCAAAATCAGAAACACCCGACCTCATCAAAACAAAAACTCTCATAAACTTATCCAAATCCACTTCTAACCTGTTGCAAAAACCTGCCAATCCAAATCAAAAACCGGATATAATGAAAAACCATCACAATGGACCAATGGCAAATAATGGATTTGGCGAAAAACGAGTTAATTTTTCTCACAGAAGTGTTTCTCAGGATACTGATATATCGCATTCCACATCGACGAGTAGTGAACTTGTGAAGTTACCTCCAATACTAGGTCCAATCATAGACTACCTTGAGCACCCACGATTGACTAACATTAACGTGGAAAACAATAAAGATGTCAACAAAGAAAAGTTCATTAAACGTTGGGAGAGTATTTCAAGCGTGGATCCTGTCGTTAATTCTTCTCTCAGTTCATTACCGACAACAACAAGCGAAAGCGAGTCCGAAATAACAAAGAAAAACACACCAAAGCGGCCTACGACAGCTAACAGGAAACGAGCATCTTTCGCAGCTAGTAAATCCGTTTCGGATACAAGTTCCATAAATAAAACCGTCACGAAAAATCGCTCCATTTCAGATAACAGTGAAAACACTAGCATTCTTTCCGGCGGGACTAACCTAAATTCCACAGTAACTAACTCGTCAACTTCTGGAAGCGAAGTTACCAATCGCAGTGGGAAAAAGGAAGGTCTATCAAGGGTGGGGAGTGCCAAAGGGAGGCATATAAAGAGCGCTACTACTGCTCGGAGGGCGCTGCCGCGACAGGGGCAGAGCAGGGCAGTGACGGCCAAACCGAAGCTGATGAAACCGAATATCATCGAGAGTAATATTGCGGCCGTTGTGAATCAGCCAGAACCTATCGTCAAGGACCGAGAGCAAGGTAATATTAAATTGTTTTAATATTACAATCCATTGGCTGCTAATGCCTCAACTGTTGAGATGGCCTATTGCAGGGTGGTGATACCATTAAACCATATAAAAGATATTCTAAAGTAACTAGTGTGGTGTAGCGTAGTTCTGATAAAGGTTTAGCCGAAATAGCTATCAGCTATATACCTTATAATTTTTGTAGAACTGAAACACATTGCTGTTTTTTCACGGTGACATAATGGAGTTCTACCAAGTAAATGCCAATTCAGTCAATATAGTTAAAAAAGAGTTTTAATTATTTAAAATACACCTATCCCTCGATTTATACAGTAGATAGGTTCCTGAGAAAAATGTGTAAATCGAAATTGTATATTTTTTAATGTAAAACCGTGTAAATCGAAAAGTATACAAAAAACGCTTAATGTAGTTGTTTTCTAATATACATAAATGAAACAAAATTATTAAAAAGTATAAATATACATACCAAATACACATAAAGCATATATAGAGGAACAAAAAAATTTAATCCAAAAGATTCATAAAAAAATTACTGCAACGGTTGGTGGAGTTTTTATCATTCATCACTATCATAAATCACGTTCAATCTCTTCTTCGTGACTGGTTCAAAGCCACTTTCATCACTCGAAATTATTTGTGCTGATTCAATGTTTGAAATAGAAACATTTACACCTCGAGGAGATTCGGCAATAAAATCCGTTATTAACATTCACTTCGAATTTTTTGTTAGGTTTTTATGGACCTCATTATATTGAGCCAAGCATTGATTAATACCACGTTGGAATTGAAGGGCCTGTTCAACATTTGAGTCATTTTGTACGAAATGATTACCTAATTTTCTTCCCAATTCAAGCCCTTCGTGGAAAATTTTAGCTGTAAATGTAACTGGTTCAAATTCTTTTTCAATCCATGTAAAACAAGTACCGCGTAAATCGAGGGATAGTTGTATAATACCTTTCCACAAAGAAGTGGTATTCAACACTTTAAAAGTTGTATATGTTACATTCGATAAGGTTATGAAGTCTCTAATATAGCATAATGTTTTTTTTTATCAAGGCGGTGATTGGCTGGTTGAAGTCAGGGGTGGTCAAGCGAGCGTGTGGGGTGCTGGGGCCCTAAGACGTCTCGAGAGGGCTTGGCCTGCAGCCAGTGATGTCGCAACTGTTCATTTTCATTATGTCAGCTTTGCTAGCATATGCGGAGTGTTGCCCACCATTAAAAGCAGGTTAGTAATGTCAAATTAATGGCAAAAGAATAGATGTTGAATTTGATAAAGAAAACCATACTATGAAATTGAAAAGGTTTTTTTTTAAGATATTGATTATTTTTTCATCCAGGTTTCCAAACGCCGTGCATTTCACTCTTCGAGCATGCGGTGTGTCATGCGCCGGCCAACTTGGCGCGTTAGCAGCGCTGCGAGGTCTTTCATCTCTCGCTGTTCATCGGGAGGGGAATCCCTTGGCCGCAAGACCTTGGCATTCATATGCCCTGTATCGACTAGCGCATTGGGGTCTTCGAAATTTAGATCATGAAGAGGTTTGCTATCATTTTTTTCCTTAATCGTTTCTGCTCGCATGAATAGCATTTGGGCTCCTACTGCTTGTTAGGACAGAGTCAGTAGCCTTAACCGGGTTAGCTTGGTTGGTTTCACTTATTGTGTTCAAATAAAACAATAGTACTCCCTCCCGCCATTTTACAGAGGCGCCCCAAGGATATTCAAATTTATGATATCGACTAAACTTGACGGAATTTCCATATCAAATTTGAATTACTACAACTTTGTACGATTCCACACGTTTTATCACTAACGGCCAGGGTTTCGCCTTTCGGCATCTTCAGGCATTCTATCACACGGATGCAACAGAAATGACTGATCCGTGTGATAGAATGCCTGAAGATGCCGAAAGGCGAAACCCGGGTCATTAGTGACAAAACACGTGGAATCGTAAAAAGTTGTAACAATTCAAAATGTGATATTCAAATGCCAAATACCCGAAAAATAATTCAGTGGTGTCATTATTGAATAAACTTATGGAAATTATCTGAACAATGTATTTTAACAAAAAAATTTGCTCTACAATTTGCTTTACAAAAAAGTTTTAAAATTGTTATCTTTTTTTTAAATATTTGAGTATAAATTAACAAAACACTATCAACTAGTAAGAAGTCAGTGGGTTAAAACTGGAGCATAGAAAGAGAATATTTAACTAACTGGAAGTCCTTTACTAAACCCCAGATTTTTGTCTTTGTCTAATCGACAATCTTCTATAGTAGGCAATTCTTAAAAACGATTTCTATTATAATCTCAATTTAATCTCAAATGATAAGCGAAAATATATACAAAATTTGAATTCTTGAAACTGTATGCGATTCTACATCTTCAGGCATGGATGGAACAGAACTGAATTGAAATCCCATCAAGCACCTTCAGTCTATATCAGTGGTTCTCATGTGCGGCCACAAACAGTTTTATAGTAAATATTAATATTTAAATAAAATGTGTTTTTACAAGTGAGTTTGTAAAATTATTTTTATTTTTAAATTCATTGAATAAACCTGACTTATACAGCATTTAATCAAGTTTAAGTAAATTACCGTTTTAATAATAAAACTGTTCAAAAATTTTGGTTGAAGTTACACGTTGACCATTAATCAAGTCTATATAAAGAATCAACAACAATTGCTTTATTAATTTTGTTGATTTTACCTACAACTGTATATTGTGAAAGATCATTCAGTGTAATGCAATACATGAAAAATAAATATCGAAACTATTTTCATCACATTTGGTGTGGCCATGAGACATTTCCATAGGACCGCTGATGTTTATAATGCGGCCACGGTGAAATTTCATGTGAGAACCACTGGTCGGTATGGTATGAATTATGGAAAATTTATACCATCGGTCATGGCTAGTCGTGATAATTACCACGTATTTACTTTTTTTTTTTTTAATTTTTACAACTTTGCACGATTCCATGTGTTTTGTCATTAACGACCCGGGTTTTGCCTTTCGGCATCTTCAGGCATTCTATCACACGGATGCAACAGAACTGACAGTTCTCAGAACCCGAGTCATTAGTGACAAAACATGTGGACTAGTACAAAGTTGTAACAATTCAAATTTGATATTGAAATTCCATCAAGCACCTCCAGTTGATATCATAAATTACACCATGTCTTTATTGCAGAATAAATTTGACTAACCAATTAATTTTGTTGTACACAGGTTACAGACGAAGATATCGCCGCAGCCAACGAAGAATTCGCAGGTCTGAGTGACGTCGTACTTTGGTCTCTACCTGACAGCCTTTTACAGCCACTCTTGAACCGTCTACAAGGCGAAAGGGACGGTAACACGGCCAGGCAGTTCAGCGACAGAGACTCGGGTCACAACAGGCAGCACGGTTTTGATAAAGACGGGACTCTGCGACGGGTCGAATGCGGCAGAAGACTATGCGACAGGGACATGGTTATAAATGTCAAGAGGGAAGGCGATAACGGTGCGGCACGGTGCTGGTTGTGGAACGCTGACTCCGCTCTGAGGGATGTCGTCGCCAGAGAGGCTCTTCAGTGGAGAAGGAGTGCAATGTCACAAGTCAGTAAATGATTTTATTTATTTATTCATAACTATATGGTACAAAATTTACAAATTATAAATTCATTGCTTTTGCAACATTAACACATTTGAACATTTAGTGTTAGAAATTTAAGCATTACACAGGCAATTGTGATATTATCACAGGCAATTGTGATAATTATTATTAAATTTGTTTTAGCTGCAATTTACTTCTTGCCTTGGGGTAAGTGTTTTTCTGTAATTAATAACTTTGGTATATACACGATGCCGACTGTATATTTTAGTTCTGTTGCATCCGTGTGATAGAATGCCTGAAGATGCCGAAAGGCGAAACCCGGATTTTTAGCGACAAAACATGTGAAATCGTACAAAGTTGTAACAATTCAAATTTTATATTGAAATTCCATGAAGCACCTTCAGTCGATATCATAAGATTGTATATTATTTATTTTGTGCGTCTTTTACAGGAAGAAGTCGTTCTTCGTCACCGCGGCCGAGCACATCTCTCTCGGGTCTTGTGCCTGGCGGCTGACGCTGCCCATAAGTTGAAGATGCTACGAAGAGCGTGGCCTGCGTTACTCCTACAGCTGATAACGTCCATATTGCTGGATTATTCGAACCTGGAGGCGCATCTTCGAGACCATATGATGGAGTTGCAGACGGAATTGGCGAGTGACGTCAACAATAAGAAATAATGCCACAGGAACACTGTATCTCTTTTTATCATCGAGTTTTAATAATATACAATTTGAATTGTTACAACTTTGTACGATTCCACGTGTTTTGTCAATAACAACCGGGTTTCGCCTTTCTGCATCTTCAGGCATTCTAACACACGGATGCAACAGATCTGACAAGTTTGAGCCGACCCGGGTTTCGGAATTGTTATTATTATAGATTAATATTATTAAATTTGTTTTAGCTGACATTTAGTGCTTGCATTGGGGCTGTGTTTTCCTGTAATTAATACCTTTGGTATATAGACAATGCTAGCTGTTTATTGTGCCTCAGTTCTGTTGCATCCGTGTGATAGATTGCCTGAAGATGCAGAAAGGCGAATCGTACAAAGTTGTAACAATTCAAATTTAAAATACATTGCTCAATCCCTCTGTTACAGAGAGAAGGGATAGAAAAAATAGAAAGAAACTATTGGCTCTTGTTAGAATCGATAAGGCGGGAAGGAATTCTTAGATGTCACAAACATCCATGCTTTCGAGCAGAATTGATAAGTTGTCGATAAAAGCACTTGATTCGAACGTGTGATGTCAAGATTATTGACCACAAACCCAGTATTTTGTTGTATGATTTGCCAATATCAGAGAACAATATCCTGTTGGTTTTTAAATAATAAAAACAAATTTTTTAGTACTTATTTCCGCAATATATATTTAATTTTATTACCAACCCGCCACAACGTGGGGTCCTAACCACTAGACGATCACGGCCCAGGGCAGCGTGGTGTGCTATATCCAAACAACCCCCCTGTAAGAGAAAGCAGGGGGAGGCCTTCATCCAGCAGTGGATCGACCCCAGCTGATGATGATGATATTTAATTAGGACTGGTTTCGCTTTTCGCGAGCATTATCAACTGATAGAATACAATTTACAGACAAGTCTATTTATACAAAATATTTGAGTTAAAGGTACAAGGTAAACAAAACCATGGGTTCAAGAACGAAGACGCAATTTACAGGAAATCATAAAATGTCAATACAAATAATGTAAATTAGTTTATAAATGAAATGTTCACAATCACTTATTAAAAATTTCAAACAAAATTAAGGTAAATCAATAAGAGCTCTGATTAATCAATTTATTGTATTAATATTGTATGATTTCCTTTAATTGCGTCTTCGTTCTTGAACCTATGGTTTTGTATACCTGCTACCTTAAATTCAAATATTTTGTATAAATAGACTTGTTTGTAAATTGTATTCTATCAGTTGATAATCCTTGCGATGAGTGAAACCGGTCCTGACCAAAAAATATATTGTGGAAATTAGTACAAAAAAATGTTTTTTTATTATTGAAAATATCATGCCTTTCCATCAAGAAGTGACAGTTAACACCTTAAAAGTGATATCCTGATGACGGCACATTGACTATTTTCATATATGTACTACGTTTTGACACGTAAAAAATTGTTTATTTATAAAAATAACTAAAAAAAAAACTATACAAAGCCATTATTGTACGGCTTTATAGAGTAACTTGATGTTAGAAATTTTACTATATTGTATCTAATGTAAGTTTTGTACAATTTTATATGTTTATATTTGTATGTTGTAGTTAATATTTTGCACGATTTTAAATTTACATTGTTGGTCTAGGAACCAAATATTTGATTAATCGAGGGAAGAAAATGAATAGATTAATATTATTATTCAATTAGAAATTTTATCCAGAGAAACAAGTGTTGGAAATTGAGTTGTTCGGATTAAATTAAAATAATGACAATTCAAAATGAAAGAAAGTTAAATGGGTGAAAACTTTCATGTAAAAGCTATTTTTTGTATTGAAATATAGCCCGATTATTCCTGATAACATCTATAAGTTTGGCTAATTTCATCACTACTGAATTGATTTTTGAAATATTCTTAACGAGTCTCATTAGAGAACAATTTAAATTGAGACATTTATGTTGTTTTTATAGAAGAAAGTTGATTTTTCAGACTCGAATGCAAGTCGTGTAAACTGCCAAATATACAATTGAATTGAAGTGCAGATTTGAAATATCAGCTTAATAATAAGTAACAGTTGTGTCCTAAATGGGTATGCATATTGGGAAACAATTAGTATATTTAGCAAAATAGATACCTCCATAGAATAATTACAAAAATGTTTTGAATAATATTTAAAAAGCACTGATTGTTCCTTAGTTATAGTAAATGTTATAGATGGGACATGCAATATATTGTATTCATAGCTTAAGAAATTATTCATATATTTGGGATATGTAAATTAAAATTGATGGTTTTGTTAAACCACTGGGTGTGTTACTAGATGTGACACGTGTTTCGCTTCTTTAAAAAGCATTTTCAGACTAAATGTATCTTGAAGTAGTTATGATAATGGATCTTTTGTTACTTGGAAGTGTCATAAAAAAAATGTTTTTTTGATAATTTAAACTGTTCCAAACGACCATGGATTAAGTTGAATCCATTGTAATTTGCGATTTCACACTTTATAGATCAATTCGACCAGGTTAAGATATAGCGATTATTCCTGGTGTGATCTTGGATATCCTGTGTGCCATATTTGCATATCTTTTAACACGTTGACTGCGGAAAAACAGCGAGTGATCAGTTGATGAACATCGTCTGCTTGAAGAGTATGTTCGCTATCCGATTCGTTCTTTAACCGATCAACCGAATTTTACAGAGAGAGTAAGTAGATTTGAAAGATTGTTATAGTTCATTGTTCAAACTTAAAAAATTTTCCTGATAGTTTGTTAACTGATTACCCACTGTATAAGTTTATTACTTTTGCAATGTAGAAATGATTCAAAATCTACTTCAATACATTAAAAAATTGTATTTATCTGAATTAACTGTCATCCATGTGAAGTATGTCGATATCCGAAACAATTCTGTTGAATATTGTTAATAACTCTAATCAGTAGAATCTCCATTGACTGGCTGGTCATCGATTGTGATGATTTTCGTTACGGTCAAAATCGAATCAAAGTCGGTGTTTACTGTCCAAATATTAGGATTAATTTAGAATATCCATTTGTGGCTAAACAATTATGAAATATATTGATTCCTATTCATGATAATACCAATGTGGCTTAAAAATGATAGCCTTGAAATTTTAAACATCTATGATTATATTAAGTGTTACCTTTTAAAGAATTCTTCTATGTTATGTTGCATTTATTTTTGTTGTACACATTTAGGTTATGTGGCATTTTCGATTGTTTTTCAATCATTTGTTCTGTGATGTTACCTAGTCATTTTTAAGATTTATTATTTAGCACTTAATTCTGATCATTTATATTATAGCGTTACAACCTTTTCTTATTACGCACTGATATATTTATTAGGTAGTTCGGAAAGAAATGACCTTTTTTTTGCGTCACTTTAACAACGGTCACCGTTAACACTTCTCGCGCGGGCTAATTCCGCCCATGCCTATTAGTGACTGCGGTATATCTTAAAAAAGATAAGAATGAGGAGTAGATAATAAGTTTGAAGGTATAAATAGTATGACTGATTGTTATTAATTGGACTCAATCTGAATATTATGCAATGAAAATACAAATAAATAAAAACTTAGAATGAAATTTAATCATACTGTAAGTATAATCAATATAACTGATAAGAATCGAGCTTATGAGAATTTATTATCATTATTATTTAAATCTGCCCGCCTTATTATTAAATAATTAATTATTATTAAAACCTGGTGAAACAGTTACTGCAGAGGTTTATTATGCCCAATTAGAACATTTAAAAGAGCAATTACTCAAAAAACGATCGGTTTTGGTCAATAATCAGAGGTGAATTAAAAAAAAAAAAATGGTCATTTCTTTCCGAATTACGTAACACTGGATTGAATGATAAATTATTGAAAGTTTCCTTTTAATATTTTGACGATTTTTAATTGGAGATTTGTTGATTTCATATCACGATATAGAGGATCTTTCAATAGAGATGCTCGAAATTTATTAAAATGTAAATCAAATAAATTGTGTGTTAAACATCTACGCCATAGGTTCCCAACCTGGGGATCACCAACTTATACGGTCAACTAAAAAACCATTTTTTTTGTATGCTTTTGGATTGTATGGGGGATCGCGGGTCACGAAGATTTTATGAAAAAGGTTGGGAACCTATGATCTATTCAATCTTCTCATTTGAAAGTATATTTTATGGCATTGAATATAATGGAAAATTTGAAAAAAAATGCCAAAAGGCGAAACCCGGGTCGTCTGTGACAAAACATGTGGAATCGTACAAAATTGCAACAATTCAAATTTGATATTGAAATTCCATCAAGCATCTTCGGTCAATATTATAAAAGAATATAATGGCGTTCGAATGTCCGCTGTAGTTTTTCTTGGTGGCATGTATTCGAGAGGTCCGATTTTCAATAATTTTGTCGCGTAACTCTGGCGGAATTAGTTGGGTGGGACTTTGAGGGTGTCAATTGTTAACGGTTTATTCAGAAAGACTTGCAATTTAAAATAGACCCAAGAAGGAAGAAACCTAAAGGCTTAAAATCGCACAGTCTCGGGCAGTTCACCACGAAAGGAGCGATGATCTAATAATAAAATTTAATAAGTCGCACATATCGTTCAACACATAACATTCAATGGTGATTTACCGTGTTCTGCTAAAAAAAATTACAACAATTTACGATGTCGGCTGAAGGTGCTCGATGGAATTTCAATATCAAATTTGAATTGTTAAGAATTTGTCTGATTCCACACGTTTTGTCACCAACAACCCAGGTTTCGCCTTTCGGCATCTTCAAGCATTCTATCACACGGATAAAACAGAAGTTCTGTTGCATCGTGCGATAGAATGCCTGAAGATGCCGAAAGGCGATACCCGGGCCACTAGCGACAAAACATGTGGAATCATATGGAAGTTGTAACAATTCAAAATTGACAACAAATTTGACAGATGTCACTTTATGACTGATATAATCCAACAAGATTCGTGCATGCCTATTGAAAGAATCTTTATAATAAACCTTCAAAAAAAATCTATTAATTCATATTAGTGGTATATAATTTTTTTGTTCGATACCCAAGCAAATTCATTTGTTAATATTCCATTAATTAAATGTTTATTGTTTGTTTTTATGATGAAACCCAGAAATGTTTAAGACGCCTGATTTATTGATAATAAAAATCTTATGACGACCAATGCTTGCTTTTTCATTACTATCAGATAAATCAAATATCAGTTGCCTAACCAATATACAGTCGAAAATGTTTGACATGAAAATGCGCCATGTGATTTATACATTAATACAAAATAATAGCACTCCCGACAAAATTCAATTTTCATTTTATACATATATATATATATATATATATATATAATGGAAACACTCACAATGACACTTATTCATTACAGAATCTTACTCGTATGAAACACTTGTTAACCCTTTTAACACCTTATAATTTTTCATAGGTTTTCCAAAAATACCCTGGAAAATATCTGTTTTAGTAAATTCACGAAACAGTGTTAAAAAAAGATATTTAGGTAAAATATTTCATATTTTGTGGAGGGATAACAATATAGATTTATTCTACCTTAACAAACTCAATTGTAATTGCTCAAAAAACTTGTAGCATATTTATTAGTTTCTCTAACTAATAATTTAATGAATGATGAAGTAAACAATAAGTCAAAATAGTTTCTGGGTGTTGTAGCACTTGATGGGATGTTTTTAGGTCTGGGAGTTTCGATAAATTTGATACCATCATTACTTATCTTGGAACAAAAATTACATAAAAAAACAACGCTTTGTGGGGCTGTATTATATAACTGTGGACCTGTATGTGGCTCGGGTATGTAAGGTTAGGTACACTATGTTATGACATTTCTCATTTTAACTTAAAATTATGTTATGTACATAAAAATATATGTAACATTTAGAAAAGACCATATATCGGCTCTAGGGTATTACGAGGGTTAAGCGAAACCATTTTTCTATTCTATTTCAATGTAAAACAATGTATAATATAATTATGCATTCCATGCTGAAAAAAAATCATGTTATATTATTGATATAAGTTAAATTAAAATAAATTAACGCTTTCACTGCTAATGTAAAATCCCATGTAAAAGTGTCATGCTGAATATATTGAATTACAAAAATGTATTGCAAATTATAAGACAATACATGCAAGCGGTAAGTACAAATAACTCTAAATCATTATTTTTTCATCTCATATTACACTGATAAATCAGCAGCAAGTACATACAATAATGGTTGGTCCACACGTGTGTTTATTTTCAAATATATATTGATTCATGATTGTAAATATATACTACACATGCACATTTCTATACTATATTATTTAAAAAGCACTTACGTTTGCTCAAAATTCACTAAATCACTAAAAATTGAAAATTGCCACAATCAAAATCTACAAAAAATAATTCTTCTGCGGTGAACTTTTCACAAAATGATGTTATAGAAATAGTCCAGTTATGCTTATTTTCAAATTGCTGAAAACAACGGTGCAAAAAAAAAATATGAATGAAAATTACAAAAAAAATATTCACAACGGCACGTGTAGACTTTACTACGCAAAAAAGTGTTATGTGCGGTAAGATACAAAGGCGTGGGTATACATATGGACACACTAGGCGTGTTCTCAGCACGGAATGAATTAATTTGGTTCTACAAATTTTGTGCTAATCTTATTTTACTTTGTAAGTATATTTCTAAATTTTGAGAGTGAAAAATTAAAACAAAAACATGTTATCAATTTTATTGCTTTCCCACCAACAATTGTCAATAAATCCAATAAAAATAACACAGTGAAATCATTGCACTGAAAAAAATTCTATACAATTCAGTTGCAATTAATATATATACTGTACAAAAATTACAGGTTAATTATTTGCACTGTTATATTGCGACCTGAAAACACTCCGAAAAATATTAATTGTGACTTACTGACATGCATGCGAGAATGCCAACCTCTGAAGCTCCTTATGGCACCACCATTGGGAGGTTGGTGCCGAACTTTGTAAAAATAAATGTCAGTTTAACATGGTGAAAAAATAGCAATATATTATAGTTCTACAAAAATTATAAAATATACCGTTAATAGCTGTTTCGGCTTACATCCTCGTCAGAACTATATTTTTTCACTGTGTTATAACAGAGTTCTACCAAGCATTTGCCAAGCAATTCAATCAATAAAATATCTGACATTTTCCTACAATATCGCAGGAAATTACCAACAAATGAGTTTAACTCTCTCCGTATATCAGCTTGTCTGGAATTCAAAATGTCACATGCAACTATGATAATGTATATTTTCTAATCCACCAACATATATTAGATGATATATGTTGAGTTCACTTATATATGCACTGATTTCACACATAATACCACCAAATTTTGTCCCATGAACCACTTAACAACGAAACTTTAAAGAAAAGGAGTGTCTAAAAAATATATTCACAAAGTTTTACAATTAGGCAGTTAAACTTGTAGGCAGACAAAATTTCTTAATGATAAAAATCCCAGCAATAGTTTTACCAACTAAGTCAAATACTAAAGATGTTAGTACAGAGAAACCCCGATCATACGTTACCATATACAGTAGAACCTTGATTATCCGGATTGGTCAAAACAAACAAAAATATTACGAATTTGCTGATATGCACATGGAAAATTGCGTCCACTGTTTACGAACATGATGGAATACAATCTTAACATTTTGATCATTGCACTTGTTTTTTTTTGCTGTGCTGTGTAAAATATGGATGAGTAATCGTCCAAATTCGATACGCATTGAATGTTTGTTTCTACAAAAATTAATCATGATTTAAATATTTATTCAAATGATCCTGGATTCCAATTTTTGAATGACGAGGAAATAATTAAAGAAATATCTGTCTCAGATGAACAAGATTAACAAGACAAAAGAGATTTGTGAGAGTACACATTCCGAAACCTTTCAGTGTTTAGATGTCGCCATGAAGTGGTTTGAGAGTCGAGAAAAGTGTAATTCAAGACAACTTATATGTCTTAAAAGTATTTGCAGCATCGAAAAAAAAGCTAGCTTCAAGCAGAAATCGATAATTGATTTTTTCAATACAAAAAAAATAGTATCAAAGTTATACATTAACCTAAAGAAATAAAAATGATTAATACTGAATACACTTGTCCTGTCCTGTCAATTATATATTTTTTTCGATTATTCAGATTTGACCTTATCCGGACTATCTTCATCCCTAATTAGTCTGGATAATCGAGGTTCTACTGTATCTCGTTCATTTTATACAGCCCCAGTTATGCACACATAAGAACTATGTTAAATAATCCGGGATGTATCGTTCCCCGATTTATCAATTTACTTGATCTATCATCTAAATTATTGCTTCAAAAATTTTATATTTGGTTTTATTTTAAAAGATAGAACTTTAAAAGATAGAACTGAATCCGCTAGAAGAGTAAGCGAGTTGAGAGTTTTTTGTATAATTTTGTGTCCCAAACTGCAAACAAACAAGTTAGTATATAATATTTCTACAATTTTATAATGTAAAGTTGGGGCTGGTTTCGCTCATTGCGAGCATTATCATCTGACCAAACATTGTTTATATAATTCATGATATCAATTGAAGATGCTTGATGGAATTACAATTCCACATGTTTTGTCACTAGTAACTCGGATTTCAACTTTCGGGATCTTCAGGCGTTCAATCATACGGATGCAACAGAATTAATTTCAAATAAAAAACACAGACCCTAGAGCATAGGTTCCCAGCCTGGGGGTCGTGAAGGCTTTTTTAGGGGGTCGCCAACTAACAAAATATTCACTTTTGCTCGGCTTTTGGATTGTATGGGGGGGTAGCGGGTCACATGGATTTTATGAAAGGGGGTCGCCACCCGAAAAAGGTTGGTAACATATACTTTCGGGCAAAGTTCCAAATATAAATCTGAAATAGGGTACCTTAGAGTGTTTAGTTTAGAGTTTGTTAGTTACCTGTGTTTTTCCTATGTAATTAATTCCTTTTGTATATAACCGATGCAAGCTGTTAAGTGTGTTAATTTTGTTGCATCCGAGTGATAGAATGTCTGAAGATGCCAAAAGGTGAAACCATGGTCGTAAATGTGGAATCGTAGAAAGTTTCAAAAATTTGTTTTATTTATTTAGATATGTTGCCTTTCCACCAAGAAGTGACGGTTAATACACCAAAAAATAGTTTAATCTAAAGCTCTCCTGCGTTTATTGGTTTCCACATTTTTCGTTTCATTTCCAGGGTCCGCCGCAAAATGTAGAATCGGGGATTCACTGCACTTCAAAAATTACTGAATGTAGATTTGATCGAGCATCAATCATCATGTCGGATGCAAAACGTCATTGATTTTGACAGAGTTTCTATGCAGTTCTTCAAAACCAGCCGTGTATAAGATGTCACTAATGGCTTTCTTTGCGAAAACCTTTTGTTCCGGTTTGAGTTTCGCGTATTCGAAAGCCCACAGTTCTCCCAAGACGATTGCGTCATCGCTGCAGACTTGTCTTATCTTAGGTTTCGATTCGGAGGCCTTTTCGTCCTTCTTTTTCTGTCGGTGTTTGTTTGTAAAGGAGGATAGCGGATCAGTGATTGTTCCGTTCATGGTGGTATCCATAGACGGTTCAATTTCGATTTCTGATTTCATCGTATATGTAATATCTGCATTGTTGATATGTAGGGTTTCATTCTGGAACAAAAATTGGTATAAATTTAATAATGTGAAGATTCAATTTGGATTTCTTTTAACCATTTGCACTCCGTAAAAAATAAAAAAAGCGTTGTACCAACACCTTGATTAATTTTAAGATTTTCATAATATTCGAACGTCATTGAATCAAATGGACGATAAACATGCTATAATTAATTAATAACATATTTTATAATTGTTAAATTTAATTCATCAAATAAAAAAAAATATCAAATTTGAATTGTTACAATTTTGTACGATTTCACGTGTTTTGTCACTAACGACCAGGGTTTCGCCTTTCGACATTTTCAGGCATTCCATCACACGGATGCAACAGAACTGACGTAAAATAAACAGTTGGCATCGTATATATATGAAAGTTATTAATTACAGGAAAACACTTACCCCTAGGCAAGCAGTAAATTACAGCTAAAACAAACTTAACAATATCAATCTAATAATAATTAACTCGATTGCATGTGATAATTTTAGCAACAATAGCACGATCGTTAATGTTGCTAAAATTATTTGACTGTTTATTTTATGTCAGTTTTGTTGCATCCGTGTGATGGAATGCCTGAAGATGCCGAAAGGCGAAACCCGGGTCGTTATTAACAAAACATGTGGAATCGTACAAAATTGTAACAATTCAAATTTGGTATTGAAGTTCCATCAAGCACCTTCAGTCGACATCATAAATTATTAAAAAAAAATACATTACAAAATATGGAATTTTAAATATAATATGTACTATTTAAAACACTTGAAAGTGTGATATTTTTTAAAACATTCCCCCTGGTGAAGCATAGCTCTGAATAATTATTTTTTATAATGTGTTTCATCATCAATCAGTGTTACTGATAGTATGTTTTCGGAAACACAGACGCGGTACAACTGCAGACTGGGTATCGTTTATGGATCTTGGATAATGGGATACGGCCGGCATTTGCATTTAGACATTGCCGCTTTGATTGCTTTATTGCCATTATAATATTAATGTTTTCTTATATCTAATGCTGCGATCGGACGAAACAAACTCTATGCAATAACAATAAATGGTACTTGGAAGAAAAAAAAGGTTGTAAATAATCGTAATTTCATTTTTGAAATGTGCTATCAAATGTCGAGTCAGGCTAAAGACATAAAATATATTGTGGAAATAAGTACTAAAAAATGTGTTTTTATTATTTAACCCTTTGCACTCGAATGCCACCATAGAGGCGGCGTTGTATGTTTATCGTATTACTCGGATGCCGCTGTAGTGGTGGCATGTTTATAAAGTCATTTTTAATATACATTTAGCATTTTTTTTTATGTCGATTTCAACTAGATCACAATAACAGATCATTGGCGAGTCATTTTCTGATAAAAAAACATAGCCAAAGATAGTCGGTTTGCGTAATATCAATAAATGTCGTCATCGAAATGCATGGCGGATCTCGAGTGCGTACTTCAACTGTTCCTACAAAAGACCGTCTTGTAGATAAATTACATATATTACGTTCAGGGACTAAGAAGGACTGTGGAGTATGTTCAAATAGAAAAATTTCTGGTGGGAGATCAGAAACACGGCTGTTTACGGAGACCTGCGTAAATAAGCCAGGATTACATGTTGGCGATGGCTTTGTGAAATACCATAAAATGAAGAATTACAAATAAAATAAAAATATATACATTATATATAGATTTTACAGAAAATGCATTTTTTTTTTTTTTAATTCTATATATTAGGTGTAGTAAAAAGTCCTGACGTTTTTTTCAAACGCGTGTCTTAAAATCGGTCGGCTTCGGGCCTTTGGTTAAATAAGATGTCATAATATTTTTTTTCGTGTTGTGTGACATCTCAAGTTACATTTCGTATAGAAAAAAAAAGGTTTATTCGTCCCAAACAGAATGACCGACCTTTGCCCTTCATAAGAATATCTGCGCGGTTGCATGCTTTTTCAATATTACGCCCAGAACAGTGCAGTCGTCGCCACTAAAGGCAATTGCAACATTAATAGAGACGTGTTAAAGGTTCAAAAATGTCAGAGATAGTTTACAAAATTTAAATTTGGCAATTTAAGGATTGAAAATTATCCTCGAAGTGGACGACCTCATACAGTGGATGAAGTCGCCCTGAAAGCTGAAATCAAAAAAAATCCTATGCTAACAAAAAAGGAATTGTCCAAAAATTCGAAAAGTAGGAATTTGGGTGCCTCACGCGTTGAGCGATCGGAACAAGGCGCGACGGCGACTAAGTGCGTGCCAATTGCTGCAAAAAAAACACTTTACAACCATTTTTTCTAAGCCTGATTATCGGAGATTAAAAGTGGGTGTTATATACGAATATATCGAAGAAAAAACAATATCTAAATCGTCGACAACAACCAATTCCGACCCCTTGAACTGGTTTACACCCAAAAAATTCTTACTTTGTGTTTGGAGGGATTTCAAAGGAATAATTCATTATGAAGTGTTAAAATATGGTGAAACTATAACGGCACAAGTATACTGTGACCAATAAAACAAATTAAGTGCAGCTTTTACAAGAAAGAGACCAGGCAGGATGAATGAACACAACGATAAACTGCAAAACGAAAACGCGCGACCGCATGTGGCGAATATGACCTGGGAAAAAATCCAGGAGTTGGATGGGAATACTTTATTGCATCCATTTTATTTACCAGATCTAGCACAATCGAATTACCATTTATTCCGTTTAATATAAAAAACTTTTAGGGATAAAAAATTTCAAACAAAAAATGACGTGAAAAACGCTATTTCCGACTATTTTAATTCCAAATCAGTAGAGTTTTTTACTAAATGGATTTTAGACTTGTCTAATAGGTAGCAGAAGGTTATAGGTAGACAGGGAGATTACGTTTTATAAATAAAAATATTAAAAAATATTAAAAAAAACACTTAGTTTCATTTAAAAAAAACGTCAGGACTTTTTACTACACCTAATACATATTTTTTTATTACTTTGATTCATGTAGCGAATACGATTTTCGCAAAAAAACGCCTCGAGTTGCTGGCAGGCACAAACGAAAAAGTGCCTGAGTGTAAAAGGTTAAAATATCATGCGTTTACATCAAGAAATGATAGTTAGATAGTGACACTTTAAAAGTGATTCATTTTACGATGCATTTATATCTACTTTATTGGGGCTCAGGCGAGGACGATTTATTTCCTCTTGTTCATTGAGATATTTTTCAAAATCGACTAATCGAAAAAAGATTCAAAGTCACATATTTTTCACAACTCCAGCCAAAAAACTCCACAGCCTTGAATACTTTCAAAGCAATGAAGAGTGAATCTACTACTCTATTTACAAAAACATTAAATGAACAATAAAGGTCAAGGAAATTGAATACATGGAATGGTTTTAAGAATTCTTCGTTAACGTCGTCAGTGGCTCCGGAAACTTCTTTACTCAAGGCGTTGCTTTGTAAATGAGTTGCTCTAATTTTGAACCTGTCGAACCACCCTTTACTTGCTTGGAAATCTGGAATATCAGCAGTCTCGTTTTTTAATAGGCTTTTCAATTCACTGTACAGACTGAGAGCCTTTGCTTGAATAACTGAAATGCTGACAGTCGAGCCGTTTTGGTTTTGATCTGCTATCCACAATGCCAGGGACTTTTCCATTTCCTCCATGACTTTACCACGTTTTTTTGCAAAGATCGTTGTTGACACGTTTCCGGAATTCTCGACGTATGCTTTAATTTTGTCTTTGGTCTTTAATATGCTGTATATTGTGGATCGGCCCAAACCAAACAAGCGACCGATGGAAGCGAGCGATTCACCAGTTTCTGAACGCCTGATTATTTCCATCTTCGTCTTAATTGAGCAGGGTCTGTGTGTTCTTTTTTTAGTGACTTTACGGCGGTTTTCACTCATTTTTTTAAACGTCTTTCGTATGTATATCACTTGTAAGAAAACTTCATGGTACAAATGCATAGGCTAAATAATTATTCATTAGAATCGCGGAAACCGAAAATGCACTCGAACTTCGAAATGTTATTATGACAGCTCGTCATCTTTAAAGTTTGTTGCAATTAACCACAAACTATACACTATACAATTTACATAGACAAATATTTTTTGACACAAAATGCCTCAATAATGAATTAACTCGACTGTGCTTTAAATTAAAATCCAGTTATGATCGGAACCAAATTACCAATAAACCATTTCTGAGACTAATAAAATAATCAAACAAAGCATAATACTTATTTTACAATATTGTTTATTTATTATAGATGAGTGATAGAAAAAAATTCATAAAAACCATTCAATTTATCTATTTGAGGTTTTTATACAATAAGCAGTTTCTTTAATTTATTTAGGATAAAATTCATTTATTTCATATTATATACGAGGAAATGAGTGAAATATATATATATACACAACTTTCAACACTAATTAAAAAAATATTACTAATTATTTTGTTATGAAAGAAAATTTGATAGTGTGATAAAATTTTGAATCTAATATTAACTAATAAAAACACCAAAATTATTATTCTAGTAACATTTATAAACGCATGGCGGTGTGGTTTTGACAGATTATTTTCAGGTTAAGTTTATAAATCAACGTCAAAATGTTGCGAAAATCTCCTAAAACAAAGAAAAAAGAAATACTCTCAGATAAAATCGCAAGTCTATTTACTGTAGCGCCCATAGCTGACGTTGAAGATGACCAAGTATTTGGAACAAAGCCAAAAACGGTAACGAAAGATGACTTGGATTCTGGATCAGACAGTGGAGAAGAAGCAACCCTTAGCAGCTTTCGTAAACAGAACGTCAGCCTATTGGCGGATCTCAGTAAGCGATATCAAGGTGAAGTGACGTCACGTCGGGACATCGGATTTCAAAAATCGAACGATGACAGCGATCACAGTAATGAAGTGGGTACAGATAATTCCGAAAATGGATCGAAAATTGGATCTGACACTGCAGATAACGATGATTTAGACAATGAAAATGATTCTGAGGACGATGGAGACTATGAAGGCTTCGAAGAAGAAGCCAACTCTGAAGAAAATGGAGTGGAATCCGACCAAAACGATGACGAAAGTGACGATGATGATCAAGACGACGGCTTTGATTTGAGCCAGTTAGACAATTTGGACGAAAAACAGGAATTTAAGCACATGAAAGAATCAGACCGCTCTGATGATTTGAAAAAAGGGAAATGTGTTAAAAACCAATTGTCGATGTGGGAAAGTTTATTGGAAATGAGAATCAATTTGCAAAAATGCATTGTTACAGCTAATAAATTTCCTCTCCCGGAAACTATCAAGCGGTTAAAAGATGAAGGCGGGGAAAATTACAACACAGTAATGGGAAGAACTAAGGGCAGCGTTGCGTCACTTTTTAATAGGTATGTATTAGTAGAAATAAATATATAATTTGAATTGTTGAAACTTTATACGATTTCACATGTTTTATCACTAATGAACCTGGTCTTGAATTTCGGGATCTTAATACATTCTATCTCGTGGTTGCAACAGAAATGACACACAAGAAACAGCTGGCATTGGTTATATGCAAGAGGAATTAATTACATAGGAAAACATAGACCCTAAGGCTAGGATCCAAATATAAATCTGAAATACCTTAGGTGGCATGTGTGCCGTAGGTTCATATCCCTGATCTTTTTAACCCTTTTAGCACCCTATAATTTTTCATAGGTTTTCCAAGAATACCCTGGAAAATATCTGTTTTTTTTAATTCATGAAACAGTATTAAAAAAAAGACATTTTGTTAAAATATTTTAGATTTTGTGGATTGATAACTTATAGATTTATTCTACCTTAACAAATTTTGTCAGGCCAAACAAACTCAGTTGTTTGGCCTTAAAAATCTTGACGAATTTGTTCAGAACCATTGTAATTGCTCAACACTCTTTTAGCATATTTATTAGTTTCTCTAACTAATAATTCAATGAACGATGAAGTAAACAATGTCGAAATAGTCTCTGGGTGTTGTAGCACTCGATGGGATGTGTTTAGGTCCGGGAGTTTCTATAAATTTGATACCATCATTACATCTTGAAACAAAAATTACTTTAAAAAAATACAATGCTTTGTGGGACTGTATTATATAACTGTGGACCTGCATGTGGCTTGGATGTAAAAGGTTAGGTACTCAATGTTACGATACTTCTCATTTTAACTTAAAGTTATGTTACGTACCTAAAAATATATGTAACATTTAGAAAAGCCGATATATCGACTATAGGGTATTAAGAGGGTTAATAATGGAATACTTAACAATTGGTACTTTTTGCTATACATGTAAGGATCCTTGAAAGTAAGTATTTTATTCAATGTTGTTTTGCTGATGATGTTAAATGTTTCATTTTTTTTTGTTTTTAGATTATTAGAACTTCAAACATTACTTCTTTCCAATTATCCAGAGACGAAAGACCTAATCAAAAATGATAAAATTGAAGAGCATGAATGCGAAGATCCGATGGATGAAGAAATTCCGAGCGATTCAGATTCTGTCGCCAGCGAAAAGCATGAAGTTGTTGAAGAGAAACCAAAACGCAGCCGTAAAAGAAAAATGGCCGATTATGCAGAAGACTTAGCCACACGTCACAGCAACTACACAAAATATAGAAACAGTGTCATTCAAAAGTGGTACGACAAAACCAGAGTTTCAATGCACAGCCACAAAAATCAACCATCAATAATTTCGACTATATCACAGATCGAATACATTTTAAAAGATAGAAATAAACTCATCAAAAGAACTCAATTAAAACGAACGAAGTATGATATAGTGGGAGAGAAAGAACCTGAAAAGATAGCTGAAGAAACTATTGATGACAGCAATTTACCGAAGGATTTCGATAGGCGGAACCTTGACGAAGAATATTGCCCTGAGATCTTTGACGATGACGATTTTTACCACCAGCTGTTAAGAGAGTTAATTGAACATAAATCGGCAGACGTATCGGATCCCATTCAACTCAGTAGGCAGTGGATAATGCTGCAGCAGATGCGAAGTAAAATGAAGAGGAAAATTGATACGAGGGCTACGAAAGGTCGTCGAATCCGATACGCAGTCCATTCCAAGCTTGTCAATTTTATGGCTCCGAATTTGGAAGAGAACTGGACTGATGATTCTAAAAATGAACTGTACGCATCTCTATTCGGAAAACAATTTGAAGGGAATAACTTAGACAGTTCGAAAAATAAAAAATCTGTAAATAATGTTGAAATATAAATTTTAATTAATAATATCTACATTTAAAAATCTTTCATTTATGTCTTAACTCTACTACTTCTAAAGTCTCAACTGTTGCAATGGATGATTGCTATGTCTTGATTGTTGATATTTAACAATATAGGAGAGTTAAAAATGCCAAAAAATTTATATGATAACTATTTTTTGTCACTTTTCTGTCACTTGGTGGAAAGGCATTGTTATTTTATATAATAAAAACAATTTTTTGATCTCTAAATTTGGTTAACACCAACACTGCAGAATTACTATTTAAAATATTTCGTTCTGAAATATTCCTTATGTGGTTCAGTGTTGACAAACACATTAAAGTAAAGCAAGTTCTTTTTTAACCCTTTCAACAGCTAAAAACAAGTAAAATAGGAAAGTGACCTACCGGTTGGTCGTTAACCTTAGACAGGTTAATTCAGGACTCTGATTTATACCATTTTATAACATTCAATGAGTTGTTGACAGTGTCTATAATCTATTGGAGGGAAGGTTTTTATGTTCACTATTCATTTCACTAAGAAGCTTTCAGAATTGGTAATGATCGAACACTTTTTATTAAGATATTGATTATTTAAATAACTATCTTATAACATCACAAATTTATCTAAACTTGCAATCCATAGATTGTTAACAAGTGCTCTATATAACCTAAGTGAACGTTTATTTTTTAATGCTCATTTTTTAAAGAAAGCGACTAATTTTCAGTTCTACAACCAGTCAGAGCATGACAAAATAAAACATTTGAATGAATTGCAAAAAGAATTTCATGGTAAAAAAGGTCAATAAGCATTAACCTATTTCCTACTATGCTACATAAGGAATAGTCCATCATTAATTATTTCTAAAAAAATACTATTGCTGTTGTTGAACATACTTATGGTGATAATCAGGACAAATTGGGATATATTTCAACAGAAAATTTTTTGACACTGTTAAATCTTTTATGAAGTGCCAATTATTTTTTCTAATTCACAACACGATTAGTCTACACCTGAGTGAGTCATCAGAGGAAACATGCAGATACTACAATAAAACGACCGTTCTTACAGACTTGCGCTTTTTGGTATTGTGGATATGAAATTCTGATAAAACAAATGAACGTGAACAGAGATGAATGGATGAAATTTGATATTGAAATTTCATCAACCACTCTCAGTAGATATCTTAATCTTATTTATGCACTCGAATACTGCTATAGAAGTGGAATTGATTTTTTTTATAAATCGAATGTCACCACTCTGGCTGCAAGTCATTGAAATGCAATTAATACATATACTTAATATTAATTGTGATCGAATTTAGGTTTTTTACCCTTTCCATTGAATTAATATAATTTTCATACAAGAAACGAGCGGTACTTATTCCTTCTAGAGATTAGGATGTTTAGAATAGTTATTACCAAATGATGCAGCTCTTTTAGTATTAAATACACTCATCTCTCAATTCACGCGGCGGATACGCTTTTAGACATAGACCCGCGTAAATAGAAACCGCGTATAATAAAGCAAGAAACTCTTACAAAGTCCAAAGATAGATTCGATTATTGAAATCATTGCATTGATTTTATATTATATTTTAAGATGAGTTCTGAAAATATTTTAAATATTCACTAAAAATTGTAGAAGGTAAGTACATAGAACAACGATCAGTTTGACTATAATTTAAAAAATGCATTTCTATTGACCGCGTTACAGTGAAACATCGCATAAAAAGTATCACGTAAATCAGGGGATAAGTAATTATAATATATGTTGTTTTTTAGCTACGAGTGCAAACTTCATTTATTTTTCTTCATTTAAAACTGTTTTTTTTATACTTTCAATAGATTCGGCGGTAACTTTGTGGAGGTTCATTTTTATATATATTTTTTCCGATACTAAGTCTGAAAATGCTTCTGATACTCGAAACACGTGTCACAATTAATAATATAATACATTTAACCGAATGGCTGCCTGACGCGAGATATGTCGTCAATATCTTTGAATGTATTTTCCTCAAAAAATATTCCTTCTATTAAAATGATTCTTACAGGACTTATGATTCTTACTTATTCTAACAGGACAAACACTGATATCTACTGTATAAGAAAGGTTTTAAAACATTTTACCATCACTGTAAAGGATTTCTACATCAATTTATCGCGATTTTTTCGAGTGTTCGAACTGTCACTTGACAGATGTTAATAGTTCAGGTTTACCAAAATCAATTTTCTTAAAAATTCTTCAAGAAAACCAGCTTTTTATGATATGACAGTAAACAATTGTTGGGTTTATTAATTATTTCTGTATATGAAATTTAAAAAAAACATCGGAAACTCACATTTTTTTGTTACAAATTACAGTGTACAGACGTAAATTTTTTCTGACAGCCAAAGGATTAATACTTGGAGTAATCAAAGATATTTTTTAATAAATCTGTTTTCTCATTTTTAATTTATTTCAGAGAGTATTCGTTGTTTCGTGTTGCGAAAATTTTGTCGGTAACGGGTCTATTGTGAATCCTTAACCACTGAAATTTTGGAGAATATTGCCTCGAAAAGGTAGCTGGCATATTTCCCCATCATGTTGGCATCCATTATAATATTATATTACATAAAATAATTTGAACTTGGAACAGGATAAAAGGTTACGTACTGAATCGCACAAATCTAACAGAATAGACATAATAAGGTGTCATCTTGCGAAAGTTTCCAATAAGGGCATAAAGCTCACAGCTCAGTTGGCGTGACCAAAGATATAAATTAAAGAATATAATATATATTTTTTTAGCAGTAACTGAAAATTTTATATCCTCGCGATCAGAAACAGTTTCGCTAATTGCAAGTGGTACTAGTATATATCACTTTTAAGGTGTTAACTGTCACTTCTTGATGGAAAGGCATGATATTTTATATGATAAAAACACATTTTTTAGTACTTATTTCCATTACCGGTTCATAATGCTCGCGATGAGCGAAACCGGTCATGATCAACAAAATGTATTGTGGAAATAAGTACTAAAAAATGTGTTTTTATTATTTAAAAAAAAGAAGTATTAAGTAAAAAGAAATATTTTTTAGCACTGTGAGAAAATAGCAATGTATTTTAGTTCTACAAGATTTATAAGGTATATAGTTGATAGCTATTTCGGCAGAACTATCTGACGAAGGCGTGTGCCGAAATAGCTATCAACTATATACCTTATAAATTTGGTAGAACTAAAGTACATTGCTATTTTTTTACCGTGTTATAATGGAGTTCTACTAAGGAAATTCCAATTAAATCAAAATATTTTTTTCTGAAAAGAAACACCACGTGTGGCAATGGTGACTCAAAATAGACTAAATTAAATTGGTATGAATGAAATGTTGCCATATTCTTTATACCTTGTTTCTTCCATTGAAAATTATTTCACGATATTGCAAAAAAATATAGCTAAAATATAATATAAATCAATGAATGTTTTTTCCTGCGTTTCACAAAATTTATAATGTATTTTGTTTGTTAACTATTTGAGCTTACGCCCCCATCTCAACTATAAATAACTATCGACCAACAACCTTATAAACTTTGTAGAAACAAAATTCATTGCTATTTTTCACTGTGCTAAAGGAGTTCTACCAAGTAAATTTTGTTCGATTTCAATTTTATGGTAAAACAATATTTTTGCGCTTAATTCTTTGACAGTTCGTGACGGATACGATTCTACTACAGTAGTTTTAATAAGGGCGTAAGCCGAAATAGTTATACACTATATGTAATCAATATTATAAAACTAAAATACATTGCCATTTTTTCACCGTGTTATAATATAATAGAGTTGTGCCAACTGAATTCCAATTCAATCAATTTAATTTTCTTCTGACTGAATAATACCAGTGAGTGAATGTAAAAGTGTGAGCCGCGATGGAGTGGCCACCTTGAAGACGGCATGGTGTAGCGTTTCGTTTCATTTATTACCAACCGCTAGGCAATAATTTTTGTGATATCTCATAAACTATAAAACAGCTTAGGGCATAGACAATCTCTTTCAAGGTTAGAATATAGACGTTACACGGCGAAAGCAATGGCGTCACTACAATCTGGACCTCCAAGAAAATTATATTTTGTATCACCCTGCTTCTCATTATATCGTCGTTATGGTTCAGCGAGGAAACCAGGGGAATTGTTGACCTTGGTATAATAACAGTTAATGTAAAAAAATGCATTTTTTTCAGAAAAGGACACTAAATTATAATATATATAGGTCGTAAGACATTTGCCGTTTCATGCAAGTAGGACTGTGGTATCGGAGTCGGAATCGTGAAAAACGAGCGACATACAATACTTTTCAAATTTGACGATTTTGAAGAATATTTTAATGAACAATTTGCCTCATTGGTTGGTTGATCTTTAATTTATTGCACATTAACAGGAAAATTAGGAAGAAATCTGACAAAAATAAACTTTTTTTAGTCGGAGTTGGATTCGCGTATTTTCAATGATTCTATAGCAGTGGTTCTCATGTGTGGCCACCAGAGGATTTTGCTGCGGCCACCAACACTTTTATAATAAATATTGATATTTAAAAAAATGTGTTTTTATAAACGAATTTATAAAATTATTATTATTTTAAAATTGATTGAATAAATCTGACTTATCCAGCACTTAGTCGAGTTTAAGTAAAGGACCGTTTTAATAATAAAACTGTTCAAAAATTTTGGTCGAAGTTATACATTGACCATGAATCAAGTCAATATAAAAGAATTAACAACAATTGTGAAAGATCATTCTGTGTAATGCACTTTATAAAAAATAAATATCGAAACTATTTTTATCACATTTGGTGCAGCCACGAGACGTTACCATAGGACAGCTGATGTTTGTAATGCGGCCACAGTGAAGTTTCACGTGAGAACCACTGCTCAATAGCCCTGCACGCAAGGTAGCTTAATCTATGGCGGTTTTTTTTCAGATAGTAAAATATTTTTATGTGTTATATAAAAATATTATTTAGAAATGCAATATAATATTTTTTGATAATGACTTCTTACTTTTTTGTACCGTTTGGCTTCGTAAAAAAAACGGCATTCTAAAAGAGTGCGCTATTGAAGTGAATTCCGCACGCGCTCTAGCAGGTAGCGTTATAGGATGGTTGACCGCATCAATTTTAACGAAACCATTCGACGATAATTTGACAATCATTGTTGTCAATTTTGAATACTGTTTTTTTACTCCTAAAATTGTATCTCTTCTTCTTAAAAATGAAATTTTTTGTTTATTTTAGGTGTTAACTGTCACTTCTTGATTTAAAAGGATGACATTTTCAATAACAAAAACACATATATGGTAACACGGTGAAAAAAATAGCAATGTATTTTAGTTCTGTAAAATTATTTTTTTTAAATATAGTTGATAGCTATTTCGGCTCACCACCGTCAGAACTATTCTTTATTCTATACTATAGTTCTGACGATGGCGTGAGCCGAAATAGCTATCAACTATATCGTAAAAAAATTGTAGAACTAAAATACATTGCTATTTTTTTCACCGTGTTATAATGGAATTCTACCAAGTGAATCCCAATTCAAACAATACATTTATAGTACTTATTTCCACGATGTTTTTTATTGGCGAAACCGTTCTTGATCATAAAGTATATTGTGGAAATATCTACTAAAAATGTGTTGATTGTTTATTTTTAAAAGTAATTTATTGTGCCTGTATTCTGTGGTGTCCATCATATAAAGCCCTGATGGGTCTAAAACAACAAAAATAAGCCACGGTGACCTTGTAACAGTATTACGCCATCTCCCATTCATTCACCTATCCCATCAAAAAGAAAACCCACGCGGTGTTGTTGAAAATGGGTTTCCAATTTAAAATTTGACGCGCCCGGCGACCCGGTCAATTGGACGGGAATAATTATGTTTCAATTCAATTTGACAAGTCAATTATGATCGGAGGCGTCGGCAGGTCAGGCGTCGAGCTTCCTGCGCCGCTAATTCGACGCCAGCGGTCGGGAAATAGGGATGGCGAACCGACGCAACCCACTCACGTAACATTTAACAACAATCGTTAGAATTTATGATATCGGCTGAAGGTGCTTGATGGAATTTCAATATCAAATTTGAATTGTTACAAATTTGTACGATTCCACATGTTTTGTCAGTTCTGTTGCATCCGTATGATATGCCTGAAGATGCCGAAAGGCGAAACCCAGGTCGTTAGTGACAAAACATGTGGAATCATGCAATGTTGTAACAATTCAAATACAATTGTTAGACTAAAAGACATCGCAAGGTTGCAGTAATGAAGAATAAAGCGTAAGTAAACTTATTTTTGAACGAATAAAGAAAAGATATATATATCAATTAAAAAAAAATCAGCTAAGACTATAAAACAATTGTATGATTTTCATTTTTTAAATTTAAGTTTTTAAATTTAATCGATTGAGTTGGCATTCACTTGGAAGAACTCCATTATTACACGGTGAAAAAAATAGCAATGTATTTTAGTTCTACAAAATTATTTTTTAAATTACAGTTGATATGTATTTCGGCTCACGCCATAGTCAGAACTATGCTTTAACAAACATTTGCTTATCTATATATAGCTGTATAGAAAAGGGAAGCAATACATCTTCTCTCATGTTTTAATGACCTAGCTTGTTTCCTGCTCGCAATAAAACTAAAAATTGTAAATTAAACTAAAAAGGCGGCTATATCAATACGTTTACATATGGCACGGAAATGGTCTATTACGGAAACAAAACAACCCCCCCGTAGAGGGTTAACAATGGCGATCGACATATATTAATTTGTTCGTTAAGAATGCTTTGTGATAGTTGATGTCTATTGATTTCCAGTTCTTCTAAAGCTGTCATCTTGCAACCTTTATGACAAAGATGCAAACACTTAGGCACTGAGTTTGAATTTATATTATGTTATTCCTCTATAACGTGATTAGCAAACTGTGAATCTGTTTTTTTACTGTTGAATGATCTTATATGTTCCTTAGCTCGAGTGGATACATTTCTACCCGTCTGTCGATGATAAACATGAGAATTTAACTTTAGGAGATAAAAAACGATTGTATACAATCCTCATATAGCGTAGACATAATAACCACGCATAGAAAACTTCCTTATAGGAGGCTATGCACCAATATAAATTTTGAAGTTTTTTCAGTTATATTTTACAAATTTAATGAATTCTGGTGATACAATGCCTGAAAATGCCGAAAGGCGAAACCCGGTTCGTTATTGACAAAACATGTGGAATCGTACAAAATTTCAAATTTGATATTGAAATTCCATCAAGGACCTTCAGTCAATGTCATAAATTAGTTACTAAAATGTGTTGTTATTTATTGATTGCATTGGCAATTACTTGGTAGAACTCCATTATAACACGGTGAAAAAATAGCAATGTATCATAGTTTTACAATTTTTTTTTTTTTTATTTAATATTTTATCAGATATAGTTGATATAGCAATCAACTTATAATAATAAAAAAAATGTACAGCTAAAATACATTCTTTCATCGTGTGTTGTTATTATTTAAAATATCATGCCTTTCCACCAGCAAGTGACAGTTAACTTAACACTTTAAAAGAGAAAAAATATATTTTTGTTCTTTAGTTATAGTCATGACAAGTAAAAAAAAAAATTGCACATACATACACATAATTCAGACAAAATGGCGGCTTACGTCAGTTACACAAAATGGTGGCACATCAGTAATAACTATTTTAATGAACCGTTAATACCGCAATGAAGCCAGTGACACGTTGCCATTTAATGGAGAGACAGTGGCGGCTTAATTGTTTTCCATCACTATCATCTGAAATATAGAACAATGATTCGTTCAAGAGTGTCAATTTCAGAACCGGTGACCCACTTTCGTAGCGTCTGTCACAGCACTTAAAGACGTCTGGTTAGGTATACATCCGCATATACACTCGGACAATTATTATTGCCAGGAACTCCGAAACAAAATACACCCGGTTCTTTTTAACGCGATTTCGATTTTACGCGATTTTTTGGACAGCGCCGTTATTTTTTTTACGCGATTTTTTAAAGCTCAGATCAAGAAACTAAAAAATACAGCATTTTATCAAAAGATTTCGAACAAAATTCAATACGTTCTTGCAAAAAATCGCAAACGATTATATTTCCAAAGCGAATGACTCCTACGAAATTTTTTTGAAAGCTATTTTGGCTTCAGCCTAAAATATTTTTTTTTAAATTAATATTATTTTTTTAAGAATTCATGATTTAATTGTTAATTCAGACATTTTAAATATTATATATTCATGCAAATTAAATATAACTAAATCAATATTTTGTATTAATTAATATTTTTCATAAATAGTAAAGTAAAAAATAGCATTTTATGAATTTCTAGCCGACGTGTTGTTGTAATCTCAGAGTAAAGAAATTCAAGGAAACTCGCTATGATAACAAACAATTCAATTGTTTAGTGTCCTTTAAATTTAATTTATTTAACACGATGAAAAATTAACAATTTAGTTCCACAAATTTATAAGATATAGTTATTTCTTATAATTGTTTTAGAACTAAAATAAATTGCTATTTTTCCCAGTATTATAATGGAGTTCCACCAATTAAATTTCAATTCAATCAATACATTTATTTATTTATTTGAGTGCTCGTAGAAATATGGCAATTTTTAACACGGTGAAAAAATAGCAATGTATTTTAGTTCTATTTTTTCATCGTGTTATAGTGGAGTTCTACTAAGTAAATGCCAATTCAATCAATAATAATTTGCTAATGAAAATTTTTCGTTAGAACTAGTTTTAAAGAACTAGTTAAAAAAGTTTTTTTTTGACATATTTTATTATGATCAAAAATATTCTGCCTGGTAAACACTGCGGCCTGGTTAATTTCGGCTGCGAAAAGGTTAAAATTCATGAACCGCATTCATAATTCTTATGTGGTAGTAAAAACTTTTTTTTATGCGATATATTATGGAACGTATATACCGCTTAAAAAAAGATTGAATGAATTGGAATTTAATATGACTCACGTTTTTGTCATCAATAAAATTTGAATTAATTATATGAAACCTAAATTTGTTATTGTAAAATGAACACATACGACGTAGCAAGTAAGTACGCAATAAGGCAATCAATCATCGTGTTTAATATAATATATATTATTTTCTAAGCGCGTAGAAGAATTGTAGTTTATATAGATATTGTACGACGAAAAAGTAATGAAACTTAGGCTTGTATCATACCACTTGTTAAGATTTCCATTAATGATGTATAAGGGAGAATATATTGCACGACATTTAATATCGTAACAGTCTGATATAAAACATAATTTACCTTCACCCGGATTCGATACGGGTAACTTGTTTGATAGTTACAAAATGTCCACAGAGAAAGCGAAAATTTTAAAAAAAATGTAAAAATTGAACAATAGAAATGATCTGATTATCAAATTTGAATTGTTACAACTTTGTACGACTCCACATGTTTTGTCACTAAAGACCCAGGTTTCGCCTTTCGGCATCTTCAGGCAATCTATCAGACGGATGCAGGAGTACTGACCTGACGGAATGAAAACCTCAGTCATGTTGAATCCGTGATAGAATGCCTGAAGATGCCGAAAGTCGAAACCCGCGTCGTTAGTGACAAAACATGTGAAACCGCACAAAGTTGTAACAATTTAAATTTGATATTGAAATTTCATCAAGCACCTTCAGTCGATGTCATAAGCTTACAGCTTTATTGAAGCTTAATATATATTTTTAATCTCTTTTAAAGCAATCTGTAAATTCACAAGCGAAGTACATTTTTCACAATAAAAATTATCGGCGCTTGTCAAAATGATTCCGGAAGAACTTTCACTTTGATAAATGTAATCTTAATCTCAAAATTTTCATCGCCATATTGCGGAAAATGTCTTTTGCTTTACATTTAAACTATGTAGAATATAGAGCGTGTCAAACGAAGGCAAACTTTTGAGGGAGAGTGGGGCAATGTTAATCTGACACGAAAATTATTATTAATGCCCAAAAAATTTTCAACAATTTTTGTTATCTCAAAAAAAAAGAAAAAACTGAAAAGCTTTTCGTGTAATTTTGTTACTTAAGCCTCTTAAAAGAGAAAAACACTTTTCTGTGGCTTAAGGCAGCGGACGTCAACAATTCAGATCTCACAATTATGAATCTCACGGAAACACTAAAAATACATACTGATTTTTGGTTCTCATTACATTACTGAAATATTTTTGCGGAACATCGGTCGGCAACCGCTGGTATAAATATAGCACGAAGAAATTAGTTTTTAATTTGGAGACTTTTGCAAAAAAAAAAATGTTTCACTTAGTTAAAGTGTAATTTAACTAGTCATTGTGTACATATTTCATTTCAACCAGTTACAATAAACATGAGAGGACCAATGAAAATTTCATATACTTAACCCTTTCTATGCCTGAAGTTTTAGAATAGCCAGATACCAAGGGCCGCGATTTTATTCGAAATAATAAAAACTAATGAATATATATATATATTGACCACATATTACATGTAAATATGGTAACTGTAAGTATAACACTATGATCCTAAGAGATGTCAATGTGTGGTTGAAATATCCAAATTATTAAAATTGTCGATCTTGTTGAGTTTTAGTATGTCTTAAGTGAACCGTATATATACGCGGATTTCGTATGGCCGGCACTGCGCTCACGGAATTATAGTCCGCATTTACACGTCTCTGGCAGAGATCCGGTTAAAAAGACTCGTTTTTAGCTACTCTTTACTGGTACACGCACACTCGTATTAGATTTTTATCTTACATATACAATATTTTACAAGATGCCATACTAACCAAATCTCACATGGAAAAATATACAACTTTTAAGGTGTTAACTGTTGCTTATTGATGAAAAGGCATGATATTTTGAAAAAAATAATAAAGACACATTTTTTTAATATTATTTCCACAATTTATTTTATGATCAGGACCGGTTTCGCTTATTGCGAGCATTATCAACATCATCAGGTGTTACTATTTAAAATTTCATTTCATCAATTGAAAATGTTCGCAATAAACAAAACCTTTCAGGATATCAATTGTGAAATCGTTTTTGAAATGTTAACTGTCACTTCTTGATGGAATGATATGATATTTAAAATAATGAAATGCATATTATTCTAATTAAAATTTTTATATTATTTTTACATTTTCTAGCAGTCGTCAATGTCAATACTAGCCATTCAATTCACACATTGACTAGTTAAAGTGAATATGAATTTCAATGATGTAAGCCAGCGGTCGTCAACAATTGTAAATCTCGCAGACTAATAAAATTGCATTATAAAATAAAAGATTAACATATAGTTTCTTTACTTCCACTACATTGCTGAAATATTTGTTTTCGTTTATAAAAAGTAGCGTAGGAATTTGTTAAAAAAAATATTTATTTAATTCACTTTGGGTCTATGTTTGTCGTAATTAAACTGTTTTCTGTCAGTTCGAATATATCTTTTTCTATTGTATTTATGATAATGTGTGAAGATGGCAAATTGCAAAATATAATTCGAGAGTCGCAAATCATATGGATGTTAACAGAGTTAAAAAACACGACTTAGACGTTAACCAACAATACGATTACAACTAAAAAAGTTTTTTTTGTCAAGTTTTTTCCTACCGTTAACTCATTCCCTGCTGAGCCGTTTAAAGGATATTTCAATACCGAGACTTCAAAAAACTATTGAATAATATTGGTTTGAAACAATCTCATTGAATTTTTCAGGACAAATCAAACAATGGAATAACTAAAAAATTAGTGAATATAAGAAGATTTTACCACTGTTAAATCATATATTTTCGGGTGTCAACTATCAACACAGAAAAATCAGACGTCTCAACAGTTGAGACGTTAGCATTCTAAGGGTTTATATTTAACTTGCAATTAATTGAAGATCAATCTTCAAATTCTTCAAAAACATCAAATCGAAAAATTAGTTTAAGTCGCTTGTTTTTCAAGATATTGTTTCCGAATCCACACTCCTATCTTAAACTAATCAAATTTGATATTAAAACTTCATCAAACACCCTAGACGATATCTTAAATTATATATATTATAACAAATAAAATTGGACATATCGGCAAATGGTTTGTATGTATAACAAATATAAATCGGTCACCGCTTCTCAGACCATAGCTCATTGAAATTGCCGCCTGTTTAGTTTCATTTACATTTTCAAAATTTTTAGTTTTATTGCTAGCAGGAAATAAGCTAGGTCCTTAAAACAGGAGAGAAGATGTATTGTGTAGCTTTTCTACACAGCTATATATAGATAAGGAAATGTACGTTTAAATGTAGTTCCGACGATAGCGTGAGCCGAAATAGTTGTCTACTATGTCTTATAAAAAAAATGTAGAACTAATATACATTGCTATTTTTTCGCCGTGTTGTGGTTTGCATGTGTTTTTTTATCCAAATATTGTTTCATATAATGTTACGTAAAATGACGTAGTAATGGAGTGTGATTTTTGTTAATTCCAACAAAATGTTGGCTTTTGTTTTTGAATTTAGTCGTTTCATGTCGAGAAATATCATTAGCCAACAATTCTTTGGCATTCGTCCTCACTGCTGATCAAGAATAAAATGTTTATCTCTACTTTGCGATCGGAATGAGTTAATTAGTATAGGATTCCGTGACGGAGAGTTGATCAAACCAATGCAATGTACAATAATTATGCCAGAAATCACTATATAGCAGTGCCAGCTGTCAGTTCTATTGTATATTACGATTTTTCACAATTATCATTTCACATTTTCACTGCTAATGTAAAATCTCATATGAAAGTGTCATGCTGAATATATTTGAATTATAAAAATGTATTGCAAATTATTAAAAATATGTTTTATTTGAAAAACAATACAAGTGACTGTCGGTAAGTACAAATAACTCGAAGTCGGTATTTTTGCGTCTCATATTACACTGATCAATCCACGGCAAGTTCATACTGTAATGGTTGGTCCACATGTGTATTTATGTTGAAATATATTTTGATTCACGATGGAAAATATATAATATACACACACATTTCTATTCTATATTATTCAAAGAGCACTTATATTAAATTACCGTAATCAAAATCTACATCAAATAATTCTTCTGTGCTGAACTTTTCACAAAACGACGTTATAGAAATAGTCGAGTTATCTTTATATTCCAACTGCTAAAAGCAATATTACAATAAAAAAATGAAAAAATTTGAATGAAAATTACACAAAAAATATTCACAGCGGCACGTGTAGATTCATTTTTTATATACAATAAATTGTTACACGCGGTTAGATACAAGGCCACGAAATCAGAAACAGTCGTAAAATTATTTTTTTATGTTTCGGGCATGAACACGCTACGCGGTTCCTGAGCACATAGTGGATGTACGCGTGGACACGCTAGGCGTGTTCTTAGCACGGACCGAGTTAGTGTACCAATTAAATTTTATACATTATACATTGCAAAATGCCTGTCGTTATATCATCTTGTTTGCAATATGTGCTTTTATTATATCCTCAGGATATCTCTTACATACATACAAAATAGCAATACTAAACATGAATTGCTAAAGCTTTGCACGTTTCCACATGTTTTGTTACTAACGACCCGGGTTTCGCTTTTCGGCATCTTCAGGTATTACATCACACGGATGCAACAGAACTAACACACAATTAACATCAGTTATATACCAAAGAAGTTAATTATAGAGGAAAACCACATAACGCAAGGTAAGGAGATCCTTAGATTAGATTTAGATAAATATACTGATATAGCTTTCAATAATAATATTGATTTAATAATAATGGCAGTCAATTGTCTGTGATAAGTTTAATCAACGATAAGTATTGTTAATGAGTCTTTGATGAAATACATTTTGATAATTTTAGACTTAGAAATATCTACTTTTTTCAAATTGGTGGGTAATGTTGGGAATAAAATATCAGCTGGTGTTATATAGATGTACTATTAACCTTTTCAGCACCGCTGTCTATAGATAAGTAAATGTACGTTTAAACATAGTTCTGACGAAGGGTAAGCCGAAATACCTATTACAGTGGAACCTCGATCAACCGTTCTCGCTAATACGTTTTCCCGGATGGAACGTTTTTTTTTATAGTCCCATCAAACTCCCATAAGAACGATGTTAAATAATCCCGCATTGACCGTTTCCCGATTCCCCGATTTCCTCGATAAACCGTCTAAATATTTTGGTCCCGTCACAAATATTATCCCGATTGACCGTTTTCATTGCATTTTTCTCCGTATCTCGACAAGCAAGTTTGACACAGCCGACTGCAGGTGTTATGTGTAGACACGTTGGAATGCGCTGTACATGTTAAACGTAACGCATTGGACGCATGTGCTATTTTTTGGGTTGAAATCCACCACACGAGTATTATTGTTTATGATGAAAATGTAGAGTTGTTTAAAATTCATGGTAATAATGATTCCTGTACATACAAACGTTTAGTCACAAGTTTAGTAACAAGTCTTTGTTCCGATTAAAGTGCCAAATAACAAAGAAGCAAACGAACATAAAGGACTTTTTTAAAAAATTAATTTTATGTACAGTATGTACAAGTAACTAATAAATAAATATGTTTTACTTGTTTATTATTATTTGAAGCTTTCCCGCATTCACCGTTTCCCGCGATTACCGTTACTTTTTCAGGGTCCCTTTCACATTGCAATTTTTCCACCGCGTGACGAAAATTCTCGTTTTAATCTTTTAAAATATTTAATATGGCCTTTCTGTGAGAATTTCATGTGCATTTGCTTTTTGAAATAAAAAAAGAGGAAAGATAATAATTAAAATATTATCCTTTTATCAAAATGTGATGTATTTTGGTTATACAATTTAATATGTTTTCCAGCGAAATGTTTTTATTTTGAAACAAATCCTTCGTGAAAAGAGTTGGAAAAGGTTTCGATATTTTGCTGTCTAATATCTGACAGTCATGAACTAGCCATGTGTTTAGAACCAGTGCTTCTCAAGATGAAACAGGGCTTATAAATTTTATTGTCCAGCATATGATTGAATATTTATAAATATATATATGTAAACGTCTGTATTATTTAATTGTATTTCATACAACTGAATATATGGTAAAAATATTTAATATTAAACTCATCAACGATAGTATCACCATCAGGTTTTGCCTTTCGGAATCTTCAGACATTCTATCACACGGATGCAACGGAACTAACTGAAGCCGAAAAGCGAAACCCGGCTCGTTAGCGACAAAACATGTGGGATCGTACAAACTTTTTACAGTTCAAATTTAATTTAATTATTTGTCGAGTTAAATTGAGATCGCAGCAACGCGAGACCGGTCACCTAGGAAATTTGGTAGAACTCAAATACATTGCCATTTTTTCACCGTGTTACAATGATAATGTTACAAAATATGGTGAGAATGTAGTGGGATGTGTTTTTACTGAAACGCCGGTAAAAATATGTTTTTACTTGAAATAGACTCTCTGTGACATATATTATACATACATTAAACATATACTGTAGACTTTATGGACTTATGATGAAGTGAAACTTGATGGAAGTTATTCTAGTCTTCACAATATGCCCTTCTGATGGAACTAATATAATATATAATAAGGGTTGCTTAGTGTTCAAATACTCCACATTTGAAGCGAGAATAAAATATAAAAACGTACTTCACAATAATTTTCTATATTCATATTAATTAGGAAATTCTTTTTTTAAGTATTTTAATTTAGCGTGCTGTCAAAAAGTTTGACTGGTTAAAAAATAAAAATGAGAAACACTGGCACAAAATAGATAAATATAATATGTTATATGGTAGGAATTTCGGAGCATTTATATCAAAACAGACGAGAGGATATTAAAAAACTTTCTCAAAAACTTTTGACGGACCTAAGCGAGATATTGGTATGCCAGTAAGTCATATCGGTTACACATTAAAAATGTATGAGAAACTTTTATTTGCTCAGTATTAAATTCCCAGAGTTTTAACGGAGTGTGTATTGTATAAAATATATTTCATCATCAGACGATTAAATAGCCTCAAAATACTGTAGAAGCATTAATCACAACGTAAAACATATTACATAATAGTAAAACGGCATTATTTTTAGATAATCGAATCAAAATTATAAGTACGTCTTATACAATTTTGAAAATCAGGAACGATTTCGTGCTGCGCTTCATTGCTAATCTAAGTTAGTTTGATGTCATTTTTACTCTTTTTAGCACTTGTCAGTGTGATTTTTCACTAACTAATAAATTCACACTTTGACAATTTAAAGTTTATGCGAAGTGCTTATTTATTTTTTTATTAATATATACACGATACAAAAATTACAAATTAAAAGTTCATTGCTTTTGCGACGTAAAAAAATTAAAAAAATGAATGTTGGAAATTAAAGAAATAAAGAAATAAACAAAAAATAAGGATAGCAAGAAATTCAACCAAGCAAGCTCATGTAAAATCTACTTTAATTGATTAAAAAATAGTTTTCGACTGAACTCACTCTCCTCCACATGGAATATGCTGACATTCGAAGTTATACTGTTGAACATTATTAATGATTTTACCATTGGCAGACTGGTTCAACACTTTGGAAGAACAAACAATTGATGTCCACGATTTCTTAAAAAAATATCCGGAACATACAATTTGATATTAATAAGTAAGGATGGCAGAATTCTAATTTCGGCCTCGAATGAGTCGAAAGAAATATGTGGCTAGATACATTTCTTTTGGAGTTTTCAAACTATTAAAAGTATTCATACCGAATAGAAAGTCAGTTTACGGATAGTATCCATTTGAGACTACTAAAATTTAATTAACATATAGTTTCTTCACTCCCACTATATTTATAATAGCAATGTATTTTATTTCTACAAAATTATTTTTAACAAATATAGTTGATAGCTATTTCGGCTCACGCAATCGTCAGAACTATGCTTAAACTAACATTCGCTTATCTATATATAGCTGTGCAGAAAAAGCACACAACACATCCTCTATCCTGTTCTAACGGCCTAGCTTGTTACTTTAACACAATGACACTAAATTTTCAAAATTCTAAATGAAACAATAGGTGTCTATGACAATAAGATTATATGTGGGACGGAAGTGGTCCTTATGGAAGCAAATCAGACCACCCCTTTGTACAACGGCTGGACAAGTGGCGATGCTATTAGCTATCAACTGTATTTGTTAAAAATAATTTTGTAGAACTAAAATACATTGCCATTTTTTCACCGTGTTATAATGGAGTTCTACCAAGTGAATGCCAATTCAATCAATACTTATGGTAATTTATTTAAAATATTAATTTATTTCCTTTTCGTAGGCAATATATTTGTCGTAATCGAACTATTTTCTGACTGTCAATTCGAGTACATCTTTGTATGATAATGCTCGAAATTCCCAAAATTTGAAACTTAGTCCGTCGGTGACAAATCATATGGAAGTTAACAAAGCTTAAGCCAGGGTTGTAAAGCCGTTAAAAAAACACGACTTCAACTAATAAATGTTAATTTTTTTTCTTTAAACTGATTATTAAAAAAAAAAAAAACTGTTTCGAATCCATCTCGAATAAGTTTACCGCAGTCATGAAATCAAATTTGTTCCGCGGTTACCTTCATCTTGTTAAGTCAGTGTTTGTCAAAATGTGACCCTTTTACTATCTAGATCTGTCAGAAATGGTAACCGGTCCAATCATAACATTACAAATATGAAATGACGATGATAACAGTGACATTTCAAAACAGCGATAAATGAGGCAAGTACTTACATTTCATGTATTAATTCTAAAAATTAAATGTTTACATAATTTATATAATACAATAAAAAAAAGAAACAATTTACTAATTGTCATGTCTTTGTGAAAAGGCATTATATTTCGAAACACACGTTTTTTAGTACCATTTTTACAATATGTTTTATACTCGAAACCGGTTTCGATCATCACGAGAATCATCAACTGATATAATGTAGAACAAATAAATAACTTCAAACCTTTTTCAACCTGAAGGTCCTTTTTTTTCTTTAATATAATAAATAATATGTCATGTGCATCAAATGTTTGTGTAATTTCAGATTTTTAATGTAAAAATAGCAAGTCATATTTAAAAAAATATTGGTGATATTTTTAATTTATGATTTCGACTGAAGGTGCTTGATGAAATTTTAATATCAAATTTGAATTGTTAAAACTTTGTACGATTCCACATGTTTTGTCAATAACGACCCGGGTTTTGCCTTTCGGCATTTTCAGGCATTCTATCACACGGGTACAACAGAATTTATGTTCAAATTAGCTTTGTTTTTACTTTGTATTCAGTCAGTTGATTTTGCTCGCAATTAGCAAAACCGGTGCCGATCATAAAAATATTTAATTGGTGATAAATAACTACGTATTTGAGAAAAAACGATACAATTACAAATATTTGAGAAACTCTAAAGGTTTGAGGAGGCTTTTTAGAATGAAAAAAAAATCACAATGACTAATTTTATAACACGGTGAAAAAAACAGCAATGTATTAGAGTTTAAAATTTTTTTTTATATTTATATTACATTTATAGTATATTGATAGACCATTTCCGTGCCATGTGTAGTTTCATTTACATTTTCAAATATTTAGTTTTATTGCGAGCAAGGCTAGCTAAAGCTTAACTTAAAATAGCAAAGCTAGGTCGTTATAACAGGAGAGAAGATGTATTGTGTACCTTTTCTACACAGCTATAAACGTACGTTTAAGTATAGTTCTGACGATTGCGTGTGCCGAAATAGCTGTCAACTACATTTAAAAAAATAATTTTGTAGAACTTAAATACATTGCTATTTTTTTCACCGTGTGATATTGAAAAACTTAACTGAGATCATTGTGCGTAGTAAATTATATTATATTAAAAGACGATTTGAGTGATAGTTCTACTATCAGCAATTATTTATGATTTGTTTGTAATATGACAGACAATTGCAGCATTAAATCTCATTTGAACATAACACTTTGAACATCAATCATTCCACTGACGTGCACTCAGAATGAATCGCATACAACAGCGCGCGGAAAATATGAAAATCATACCAAACCAGAAATAGCTTACTTGCCCACCGGAATTCCCGTATTCCAAGATAAATCTGTAAGGAGATCACGTATTTCTGGAACGACTGTTCCTCTATTAAACGAGAATCCATAGTACAAAAACCGGATTAGATTTTTTTATATAGGGAGTGATTTGAAAAACAATTCTTTACTTGAACTATTTCGTGTGTTTTTTTAATATCAGGCTACACAATTTTCCAACCAAAATAGCAATAATTTATGATATTGACTGAAGGTGCTTGATGGAATTTCAATATCAAATTTGATATACGATTTGAGTGATCGTTCTACTAGTAACAATTCAAACAAAAAGCAATGGTTCAATTGTTATTATATATTAGCCAAAAAAATACACGTAAAACCCCCTCTTTTAAGGTTTAAACTGTCACCTCTCGATGGGAAGATATTATTGATTGAATTGGCATTTACTTATATATAATTCGGAGTAGTGTATTTGGGGGTTTCACCGTATATTGAATGAATTCCTGTAACTTGTTTACTTGGTAGAACTCCATTATAACACGGTGAAAAATAGCAATGTATTTTAGTTCTACAAAATTTATATGATATCTATATTTGATAGCTATTTCGTCTTACCCCTTCATCAGAACTATATTTAAACGTATATTTACCTATCTTTTGTATATATTATATATTTAATATATAGGGGAAGATATTATATTAAGAAATAAAACACATTGTTTATCACTGTTACAACCATTTTATATTATTAAGATAGGTACTGGTTTCGCTCATGGCCACCATTATCAAATGATAAAAAATACATAAAAACTACGCTGTTTATTCAAAATTTTAATCCAAAAAGGTTAATAGTTTTACCAGGTATATAAAACTCATGGTTCAAGAATTAATAAATAATTTAAGAATAAAGTAGATCATATAACAAATAAAATGTTAATGACCTCTTAAAAAATATCTAATAATTTCAAAAAATGAAGAAATAAGACCAAATTTAAGTCAGTTATGAGTTTAGAAATATTTATGAAAAGCTCATTAACAAGAATAATGAATGGTAAAAAATTTACAATCAAAAATTTGTAGAAATAGTAAGTACTAAGCGTTGCATTTATTTTATTTTATTTTTTGTGATTACTTTGACAATAAATTTTAAGATCAGGTTAGGTTTTGTTCATCGTAACCATTAGCATGATCATTATCACGCGTTTCCACCAATAAGTGACGGTTAATACCTTAAAGTGATTAAAAATTGAGTTTTGTTGTTTTCATATAATATCTTTCCGTCAAGAAGTGACGGTCAATAAATTATACAGTTGATAGGTTTAGTACAATTTTGCTGTCAAAATAGTTTATGGTACCTTTAATTTAAAAATACATTTTCAATTGAATGGAGTATCGATGTAAAATATATATTATAACTTACATAATCTTCGTGTCTTTTGTTTTTCATTAAATCTTTTGTAATCCAACGTGCATGAAAACATTTTTCTTTTACGAAACAAAAAAAAAATATCAACAGTGTTGCCCGTAAAAGTAATTAATATTCCTGAGTCGTTTTTAATAACGTCACTTCGAAGTTAACGACATTTTGTTAGAGAACTTTTCTTTTGCTCAAGATGTGAAATTGTTTTCTTGTATAAAGAAAATCTATAGCGAGTTTTCTTTCGGTATTTTTGTCATTAATATTGTAGAAATCTCATTTAAGTGCATATTGTAACAAACTTTCTTAAATACATAAGAAAATAACAACTCCATATGTAATGTCACTTTAGTATAGGCGTATATTTTTTGTATTGTTTTCAAAGACATGAGATCGATAATTTTTTATTCATATATTGTATATACATTTATTATAATTATCTGGAAATAAAAACATCTTTAAGTCATCGCACTGAAATGAAACTAACAAAACGGTTTTTTATTTATCTTTTTGTTAATTGTGTCCGCTTGGTCCGTAGGGCAGTGGTGTAGTGGTTTATATAGTACACACAACTCCATAACGTATGTCACGGGCTCGAATCCTAGTTGAACTCAAGTTTTTTCGAAGGATTGGATGTTTGTGATGTCTACATGAAAAATGATGAATTATATATTTATTATTATTTATTCCCTCAATTGTCTTGAGATATTCTTTAATAAAGAATTTCAGAAAAATAATTTTACTTCGATTATTTCAAAAAATTTATATAACTGTTAAAATAAAACCCCCCTCATATTTTATAATTTTTTAAAACCCCATTTATGGAAATGAAAGGGGCAGGGTACTTTATTTTTTTTGTTGAATTTTATTATTATAAGCTTTTATTCTTTGTTTTCCGCATTTTGCGTATTAGGGTACCTTGAAAAACGTAGAATCAAGGTTTCATTGTATTAATTTTTCAAATTTCGCCATATGGACACTTAAACGATAATATATCCCCAATAGATAGCCATGTTTTTCACATTGGGAGAGTGGAAAGATATAAAAAAAATACATTGTGAAAAAATATCACAAAACAATACGCGATGCTAATTTTCACAGCCCTGGAGTTGAATATTACAGATTGTACTTAATACTTAGCAACATTGTGTCTTCTTACAAGCAATAATTGACAGTTAACAACAAATTAATTCAATATTTAGACATTGTTATTTGGCAGGAGATTTGAGGCCACATGTTTGAAAAGCGGTTCTATAAAGCACAATTGAAAATGTGTGAATGATTCATGTCAAGAAACTATATAAAATACACAGATCGACGTATGATTTATTACAAAACAAAAGCAGATCACCATTTGGCAGTTAATCATAAGCAAACAGACGCCGGAAAATTCTCGCGATTTTGTCTATGGTGTTTTATCATAGTGGTACAACTGTTTGACAGTTACTTCGATATTTTTTGAACTGATGAAAACTAAACTGTTTTTAATTTTCAATTTATATTCCAAAAATCAATCTATAATGTTTCTAAAGTTAATTTAATGTTTTTATTCAATATCCTTGGATACTTGTAGGGCGTGTTCGGAAATTGAAAAAATTGAATGAAAAATGTTGCCATTTATGGACAGATAAATTTAGTTGATAAAAAACATATTTGTTGTAAATGACGGAGCACTAAGTTTACCTATTTGTTTCGCTGCTAGTTGGGATTTTATTTACTTATTTATTTATTTATTTATTACAACTATACGGTACAAAACTTACAAATTATCAATTCAATGCTTTTGCACCGTAACATATTAACATATTTAAATATAAGAATATAAAAATTCAACAAATACACTATAAAACAATCAAGGATTGCAAAAAAAGAAAGTCAACCAAGCAAGCTCATGAAATGTCTACTTTAACTGAAAAAACAGCATTCGTCTGAGCTCACTTTCATCCACATGAAATATGCCAACATCCGAAGCATTACTCGCGATACGCTCGTTTAACGAAATTGATCTATTTTTTTCAAACATATATTCAAATAAATATTTTAATTCAATATTTCTTATATTATACTTTTCGACTCTTAAAAACGGGGCATACCGAAAGCAGCGGGTAGTTAGTTAATCACTAGTTCTATGTTACAATAAACCTATCCCATCTGTTTGTTGTAAGTTCGTCCTGTTGCATCTATGTGATAGAATGCCTGAAGATACCGAAAGGCGAAACCCGGGTCGTTAGTGACAAAACATGTGGAATCGTACAAAGTTGCAACAACTCAAATTTGATATTGAAATTCTATCAAGCGCCTTCAGTCGATATCATAATTGATATAATTCCTTGTTTTTTATTGGCCCTGATAAACAGCAAGACAATCGCTGATTAAAAAAAATATTTACAACACACGGCAATATTTCAATACATTCCGTGTACGTCACACTTCGTTTTGGATGACGTCATTGGTACGTTTCGAATTCTCTGACGCGATGCATTCCTCTAAAGGTATAACCTCAGTGACGTCACTACGAGATAACTTTTCCCGGCGATTTTCTGTTGTGAAAATAAGGGTGATTACTTTCTGGGGGAAAGTGGGGGAAAGCAAAAGTCTACCGGTCTGACGAGAAATTGTATACCGGATCAAAGTTTTTTCTGTCTACTAGAACAGAGGTCTACAGTTTGTCAAGTAAGAAGAGGTCAATTGTATTTAAGCCCTCTGACTGTTAACGTCTCAACGGTTATGACGGCTGATTTTACTGTGTTGATAGTCGATGCCCGAAAATATATGAACTAGCAGTGTTGACAGTGGTAAAAACCTTCTTGTACTCGTTGATTTTTGAGTTGATGCATTGCTTAATTTGTCCTGAAAAACTTAATAAGATTCTTTCAAAGCAATATTATTCAATAAATTTTTGAAGTCTAGTGGTTGGAATATCCTTTAAAGTACTCAGCAGGGAACGAGTTAAACAAGATAATCAAGGTTTCAGAGAGCCGCACATATATAATATATATAAATATGTATCGCTATTGAGGTGTTAACTGTCACTGTGTCACAAGTGAGTATACCTAAAAGAAAGTCAGTTGAATTAGTTTCAATAATTCAAAAACGAAGGATTTATTAAATAAATTATTAAAAATTAAAATATTTTTTCGGTGATTTAAATCGGTATTCTATAACGATAAAATTATTTATCGATGTACATTTTTCAGCATTTATAAAAAATATCTGTTTTATCAGCAAACCTATTTGAGCGTAGAACGAATGAAGACATATCATAAAGGCTTTTAAAATTGGGTAGTGACAGTCGATTATTTTTTTTTCTTCAATAAATTGAAGGGTGTCTTTTACATCATGTATTTTTTTGTGAATTGTTCAAAAAAGAAAATCTCCCATTTGATTTACAGCGTGTCGGCGTTATTATTGATACAGTCGTATATTCTAGAGCAGTACTCGTCAACCGGCGGTTCACGACCGCAGAGCTTTTACAACGGGCCGCAAATAGTATGCTAAATTTCAAGAAATAAAATTTGAATTCTTAAAAATTTGTACAATTCCACGTGTTTTGTTACTAACGACCCGGGTTTCTGCTTTCGGTGTCTTCAAGCGTTCCATCACACGGATGCAACAGAACTGACAAAAGAGTGTCAATTAACACAATTGCCTGTGATAATTTTCATTAACGATTAATCTTGAATTCTGTGTTTTCCTTCAATTAATACCTTTGGCATGTAGACGATGCTAACTGTTTGTTGTTTTAGTTCTGTTGTATCCGTGTGATAAAATGCCTGAAGATGGCGAAAGGCGAAAGGCGAAAGCCAAGTTGCTGGTGACAAAACATGTGAAATCGTACAAAGTTGTAACAATTCAAATTTGATATTGAAATTCCATCAAGCACCTATAATACATTCGATATCATTAATTAAATAAATATTAATAAAATTTATTTAAGCTATTACTTGGATTCCAGCCTTAGTCTCTGTATTTTTCAGACAGTGAAAAAATAACAATTTATTTTAGTATTTACGCCTCCATAATTGCTATTTTTTCACTACGTTCCAATGGAGTTCTACTAAGTAAATGCCTATTCAATCAATAAATCTGTGTTTTACCTTTTTAATTAATTCATTCGGTATATAACCGATGCTAATTGTTTATCGTGTGTCAGTTCTGTTGCATACGTGTGAAACACGAGACGTTATTGACAAAACTTGTGGAATCGTACATATAATATTTTCAACAATTCAATTTTATTATATGTATACTCGTTATTTTTAATTATGTAAGTCTGTCACAATTTTATATAATATTGAAAAAATATAATTTTTATTTCGGTGTAAGTGGTCTGCAATTTTGTTTTAACTTTTTTACCGATCCGCAAGTGTAAAAAGGTTGGGTTAAACTGTTTCACAGACCATTCTATACCGTACATATGTTACACATTTATAGATGTGATTTATTTCCGTGCACCGTGTTAGCATTTTTCAATATAAATAATAATATGTATCCGCATTATTTTTTCATGCCCGCATCAAAGAAATCATCGAACCGAAAAATATCCGATTTCAAATATATATATATATATTAGGTACGCGGAAAAAAGGTATATGATCTTTGATCCGCTAATATGTAAAAACTGAACAAAGAAATAGTTTTTGGGGGGACATTTTCTTTGAATAAATGACTGAAATATTATAAATATTTAACTAATACAATACTACAATTAAAAATATGGTTAGGACTCGCGTTATCAATTGATAATAATATTTTGTAAAGTGTTATCTGTCACTTCTTGATGGAAAGGCATGACGTTTTAAATAATAAAAACACATTTCATAGAACTTATTTCCGCAACACATTTTCTAATCAGGGCTTAATGGATTGTTGATTTACATTAATTTTATTGATTGAACTGGCATTTACTTGGTAGAACTCCATTATAACACGGTTAAAAAATAACAATGTGTTTAAGCCCTATAAAATTTGTATGATATGTAGTTGATAGCTATTTCGGCTCACGCCTTCTATAGGTAGCTCTAATGAAGGCGTAAGCCGAAATAACTGTTTTATAGAACTAAAATACATTGCTATTTTTCAGTGTTGCATTAATTTTGCTTGAAAATGATCAACACGTGATTGCTGACAATTCATTTTTAAATTAATTTATATCATTGGTTGATTGAATTGCCATTTACTTGGTGGAATCCCATTATTACACGGTGAAAAAATTGCAATGTAACATATTTTAGTTCTACAAAATTTATGAGATATATAGTTGATGGCTATTTCGTTTGTTATATTGTATTATATATAATATCTGATGATGAAGGTTCAGTTGATGAAAGAAACCGGTCTTTTTCATAAAATATACTGTGGAAATAAATACTAAAAGTGTCTTTTTTTATTTAAAATATGACAAATAATACAATTTAAATTAATATTACTGATACAAAATCTAGAATTAACGTTTGTTAGATATGCAAATTCAAAAGGAATCATACAGGATACAATTTAATGAAGAAAAGAAAGTTTACAAATAAAATGCTAAAGACGCATTTTGCAGTACATATTTCTGCAATATATTTTATGATCAAGGCCGGTTTCGCTCATCGCGTGCGGTATATTGATCAGCCGATAATGCTCGCGATAAGCGAAACCGGTCATGATAATAAAATAAGTTGCGGGCGTTCGTATATATTTTTTATAAGCAATCAACACATCACAATCGGCCGTATCAACAGTTGAGACGTTAGGAGTGAGTGGGTTGTGCTCAAGATTGTAGCTACGATTTAAGCGTACTTTTTATCTACTTTACGATTGCATAATGAAAATTTCTTTTATGTCAGTAATACTGAAATTTACTGCATTTTCATATTGGCAACGGTCCACTAACACGTTCACTGTAATGCAGGGGTCACGAAACTTAACCAAAAACAATACGGTTGGTATTTATTATTAACACTTGGATATATACAATAGTGTTTGTTTTGACTTCTCTGTGTTTGATCATTGAAATTTAATCATTGAGACACTTTTTACCGTCAAAGTAATACTTTCAACATTTGAAGTATAAAAACTTTTTGTAAAAATTATAAAAAAATGAGCTTTTAAAAAAAGCTAATTTTTTCCATAGTTTGATTTATCAAAATAATTTAAATACACGTTTTTATAAACAGTAAAGCTGTTATTCGAGTACATGTAAGCGATTTTTAAGAATTGGCCATATCGGTATTTGGTTGTAAGTATATGTTCTGGCTTAATTTGTATAGTCACTTTTAAGGTGTTAACTGTCACTTCTTGATGGAAAGGCATGATATTTTAAATAATAAAAACACTTTTTTTAGTACTTATTTCCACAATATATTTTTTGATCAGGACCGGTTTCGCTCATCGCGAGCATTATCAACTGATTGAATCTGATCTCAGTTGATAATGCTCGCGATGAGCGAAACCGGTCCTGATCAAAAAATATATTGTGGAAATAAGTACTAAAAAAAATGTGTTTTTATTATTTAAAATTTGTATAGTACTTAGACGCACTTTTTTTGTTGAACTTTAACAAAATTATACAATTAAGGCGTTTATTATTTGCATTATTTTCCTGCGTAAACATGATTTTTACACACAAATTTAACACACATTTTTAATACACACAGTAATATGAGTGTAAAGCCGCTGTGAAGCATAGTTCTGACGATGGCGTGAGCCGAAATAGCTATCAACTATATCTTATAAAAAAAAATGTAGAACTAAAATACATTGATATTTTTCCACCGTGTGAAGCAAAATCACTATCGTAGATTCTCAATATTTTTTGTAATGAACATTCTTTTATAATCAATATATTTAACTGTAAAAATTTGATGTTAATTGAAAGTATTCGGAGGGCAGAATACGGCTCGCAGGGAATAATTTGGTGTCTACTGCTAAGTCGATACTAAAATTTTATCTTTACACCTCAGAACGCTGGAGTAGCCTTTATGTGACGTTAACAACATACTAAATCATATAAAAGTAAAGCTAGAGGTGTAGATGTAGAACAATGCGAGGGCTTAAAAGTCATAGGTTCCCAAAGTAAGCTCCCTGGTCTTCCTAGGGGGCTCTGGAAGGAACTGATGGGAAGCCCTGTGGGAGTAGGGGAACCCCGCAAAGCAAAAACTGGTCTTCGAGGTGCTAATATTTATAGCCTTAAAAGAATATTTTTTGATGATTTTTTTTTGCAAACTGTAAAATATGAAAACATTAGTGACACATGTGAGATTTGTCTCTTCAATTAAGGTTATTTAATAAATATTAATAACAATTATCGCAATATCTATAACACTGCAATGAAATATATTAAATAAGTTCACAACATTATTCTGTTTTATTTATTTAAAAAAAGATAAATTTCCAGGAGGGGATTGTGTAATTTTGTGTCTGAAAGAGGTGCCATGGGTGAAATAAGATTGAGAATCTGTGGTCTAAATGAAAAAAAAGTATAATTTGTGATATCGACTGAAAGTGCTTGATATAATTTGAATATCAAATTTGAATTGTCATAGCTTTGTACGTCGTCAGTTCTGTTGTGTCCGTGTGATAGAGTGCCTGAAGATGACGAAAGGCGAAACCTGGGTCGTTAGTGACAAAACATATGGAATCGTACAAAGTCGTAACAATTCTAATTTGAAAAATTAATCGTTAAAAATCACTACTCCAACTTTGATATTGCTTATTATACAATATTAATAAAAGTCATAAATATATATTTATGAACAATAAATAATTTTATAAAGGTTTTTTAAATTTTATATTTTTTTCATTTTATTCAGGTAATTCACAAAATACAATCTATACAACTAAACCCATTTTCTTGTATTGATGCCTTGTCTCTTATAACGTAGTTTTCCTATAACGTAGTCCTTATTTCTACGCTATAAGAGGTCGGCTGTACAATAGAAAAATATATAAATTATATTTACGATCTTCAAGATGATAAATGTTTCGACAAAAGGAACAAGCGACCATCTGATTAAATTTCAAAAGATTGACAAGAAAGCAAACTATTCTGGGAAGCAAAAAAAAAAAAGTGATGTAATTTCTTCATGATTTTATCACAACTCGAGATGTCTACAAATAGACACACAGATCACATTTCTAAAAATGATTATTTCCGCTACAGAATTATAATGTGGGAAGTCCATCGCTTTTGAATTATACAATTCCAGTTATTGAGAAGATAGCTTTAGGCGTGAAAACATCAAAGTATTTTATGATTTATCGAATAATAGTCGTCAAAATGCGAAGTCGGAACAAAATATAATATATTGCCGGAGTTGGTAAAAAGCTCACCGGAAATCTTTCTTATAAGAAGTAAGTTATACCATTATTTTATTCATGAAATTCTGAAGAAATAACTGTGTGTGACGTGAAAAAAAACCGCTTAGAAACAGACAAAAAGGTGGTGATACAGGTGTAAAATTTATTACATGTTGGTTTTAGAAAACTGTATGATAATAAATAAACTCGATGAAAATTTTTGTTACCAAATCCTTCTGTAGGCAGTCTCGTTGTAAAAAAAGAATATAGACAGTTGAGTAACAAACTGTTATCGTAAAGTAAAACTAAAATCAATATACGTCATACGATTCTCATTAGTAACAGATATGAAAAAATATATTGTGAAAATAAATACTAAAGAATGTGTTTTATTATTTAAAATAACAACTCATAACGGCATGATATTTTAAATAATAAAAACACATTTTTAATTACTTATTTCCACAATATATTTTATGATCAGGACCGGTTTTGCTCATCGCGAGCTTTATCCTAAAATCATATCATAAATTAAAATAAAAGGTCATAAAATAAATTGTGAAAATAAGCACCAAAAAAAAGTGTTTTTATTATATAAGTATTGTAGAAATATCGTGCCTTTCCATCAAGAAGTGACAGTTAACAACTTAAAAGTAATGACTTGTATTAAGTAATTTTATAAGTCTGCGTTTTTTAAGAATTTTATAAAATGTATTCACTTGTAGTGGTAGTGCTTTTTAAAATCGTAGAAGTAGTCTATTTTATTTTTTCATAATTTATTATATTGACTGAAGGTGCTTGATGGAATTTCAATATCAAATTCGAATTGTTAATGCTTTGTACGATTCCACATTTTTTGTCATTAACGACCCGGGTTTCGTCTTTCGGCATCATCAGGCATCCTATCGCACGGATTCCACGCTACTGAGTTCAAACAAAACAATTTTTTAACAATTCATTTTTTTTCAACTCATTTTTTTGTATGCTTAATGAAAGCTCTTACGGCTAGACTAAAATGTCATTTGTGACGTGAGAAAAATTGAAGGTATATTCTACAAAATATTCGAAGTACTTAATTAGCATTGTTACGTTATAGAAAGGGGGCGAATATTTGCAGTAATATAGAATTATGAAGTGTAGATGATTCTCAGGCAAGAAAGCTTTCATAACAATATAGCAGTGAAAAGCTCTTACTAATGGACTTTCCGCTATATGAAATAAATTAAGTAACCATTTCCAACCACGATTTTATAATATATATTTGTATCTTTAAAAATACGTTATTATATTATCCGTTATTAGATCTCATTATATTTTAAGCAATTTTAAGTTTTGGATTAATCTAATGTCTACCAGTGATTCGAAGAAACTCCTATAAAATTTCAAAGCAATAATAAGTACAATTTATAATGCTGATTAAGAGTGGTTCGCAGTGGAATATTGATATCAAATTATTGCTAAATTAATGTTTTTACAACATGACAAATGAACAGATTTTAATTTTTGAAATTTTGTACAATTTTATTTAAGTTTTGTCACTAGTTACCCGAGTTAGACACTATAACATCAAAACACGTAGCTGCTTTTAGATAAAACACACATACCTCGAGATTTTCCAAACATTGGATTTGGAGAAAACCATTCATTTAACGCGGATGAAAATGTTAAATTATTACACCAAAGCAGAATAATCTTAAATTATTTCATTTATAAATTTTAGAAATAAACAGAGTTTAATTTTATTCAAGATATATCAGCTTTATCCTACCGATTTACGTGAGATTAGTTCAATGAGCCGACAATCTCTAAAATTGAATTGTTATATTACGTCATCTGATGTTTTATTCCCACCGTTATCCCCCACTTTAAAATAAGTAGGTATCTCTATGTTGAAAATTACCCAATTCCGATGTTTTTGACAGTTTATTTTTATTAATTGTTGTAGAATCCTTTAATCAAAGACTCTTCTTTAATCTAATAGTATTTTAAGTAAAAAAATATATATTAGAAATTGATTGTCACTTTTGTCAAATCAAAAGTATTGAAAGATTTTCAGATGTATTTTAAATAATAAAAACACATTATATAGTACATATTTTCACAATTAATATTTTTATAAGAATCCGTTACGCTCATCGCTGGCATTATAAACTGAAGTGTTTTTGGTACCAACCGAACTTTTATCAATTGAGTTTTTATTATCTAAAAAATCATGCCTTTCCATAAAGAAGTGACAGTTAACGCTTTAAAAGAGATTCCAGATGTATGCTTGGACATTTGCGTTAAAGTCTATGTTTTTGTTTTGTTATTAATTCCTCTTGTATATAATCGACACAAACTGTTTATTTTCTGTCAGTTTTGTTGCATCCGTGTAGTAGAATGAACTAGTGACAAAACATATGGAATCGTAGAATGTTTCAACAATTCAAATTAAACTATTGATTTTCTTATAACGAAATTAATATTTAAGCTTGTCGCTCAATTCTTGAAATATTTAAATAATTCAGAATTGTATTTACGTTATGTGAAATATTATACATAATATATAATATCTATTAATGGAACCAATTATTGACAGTTAACGTAGAGGGCCTGTTATCAATACACGTTACGTAATAATTGTTTTAGTTTATCAGCCATTGATTATCTTCATAACGGATTATGTCACGATAATAATTGTGAAATTGGGCACATTAACGTATTAATTTCGCGGTGAACAATTTGGTTTTGGCTTCGAATTATTGTGATGTAATGTAGTTAAGAAATGTGGTGACAATGTCCTTTCCTTTAAAATCCTGCCGAATGCATTCAGATTTTCTTGTTAAGAATCATTTAATTATGGCTTAAATTGTTTTTGCATACGAAATGATCTTCATTTAATAATACTGTGAAACCTCGATTTTACGTTTTCCAAGGGACCCTGAAAAAATAACAGTAATTGCGGGAAAGCTTCAAATAATAATAAACAAGTAAAATCGTAAAAAACATTTATTTATTATATCGACTGAAGGTGCTTGATGGAACTTCAATATTAAATTTGAATTGTTACAACTTTGTACGATTCCATATGTCTTATCACAAACGACCCGGGTTTCGCCCTTCGGCATCTTCAGGTATTCCATCGCACGGATGCAACAGAACTGACAACTGTCAGTTCAGACATAACACCTGCACTCGGCTGTGTCAAACTTGCTTGCCGAGATATGGAGAAATATGCAATAAAAACGGTCAATCGGGATAATATTTGTGACGGGACCAAAATATTTAGACGGTTTATCGAGGAAATCGGGGAATCGGGAATCGGGAAACGGTCAATGCGGGACTATTTAACATTGTTCTTATGGGAGTTTGACGCGACTATAAAAAATAAGCGTTGCTGCCGGGAAAACGTATTATGCGAGAACGGTTGATCTAGGTTCCACTGAACTTAAAATAGTCATATTGCATCCTTAACATTTTTTAATTTATCTGAACATTCTTTGATTTTCACAAAAAAAAACATCACTCAACACAGTAAAAAAATAGCATTGCATTTAAACTCTACAAAAATTATTACGTATATGTTATAGTTGATAGCTATTTCGGCTTGTATCATTAAATGTTGTTGGCTATGTGCGTATATGTAATAAAAGTATGTAAATATTTCTAAAACTTGGGCATTACCGTTTAAATGTCATGTCTTTCCATTAAGAAGTGATAGCATAAGTGCGATCTAATATAGCTTTGCACTGAATTTTCAAAGCAACGTTCAACTCGCCTCTCAAATGCCCGATCACAATTATCTGTCACCTGTCTACAATTTGATACAAAGGTAAGTTTTGTTGGTGACGTAAAACATTTGTACATTTTTTTATTAAAGGTTGTAAATAATTTGCCAACACAATGAGAATAAATTAGCGATTGTCTTGTTTTCGGGTACCTATATTGTTTGGCGTAGCAACGCGGTGTACAAGGTTCTTTGGTATTTTCCTTTAGCGTAAAATTTGCATAAATGGGGTTGCATTTCAACCGCGAAAGGGTAGTCTTCATTTCACGGTGAAAAAATAGCAATGTATTTTTGTTCTTCAACATTTTATAAGATATAGTTGATTCGGCTTACGCCATCGTCAGAACTATGTTTAAACGTAAATTTACTTAAATATATATAGCTGTGTAGAAAAGGTACGCAATACATCTTCTCTTCTGTTTTAATAATCTAGCTTATATCATGCTAGCAGAAAAAAATAAAATAATTAAAAAAAAAAAATTAAACTACACTAAACAGGCGGCAATTTCAATAATCTTTAATATTGGCCGGAGATAATTTATTACAACTATTATAGCCATCAAATTTTGTAGCACTTAAATACATTGCTATCTTTTCATCGTGTTATAATAGAGTTCTACCAAGTAAATGCCAATTCAATCAAAAGTCTAAATGTAATTCTCAATTACTCGAATTTTTCTCTATTATACACTAGAATTTCTTAGATGTTAATTCGAGCTTATGTATGTGCATACGTACCTTTTTTGCTGTTATTGATAAACCACATCATTAGATAATGCACGAAATGAGGGAAACCAGTCGTGATCTTAGTAATAAAAATTTCTGGAAATATGTCTAAGTATTGGACTTTATTATTTAAATGTTACTTAAGACCCGGGTTACGACATTCGGCATTATTAGGCATTCTGTTAAGATGAAATGTTACTGGCAGCTAGGAAATAATTTGTATCGTTATGTACAAGTAGAATTATAATCAAACCTCAATTAACACAAAATTTGGAGTTGCATAATTGGGGGAGTGAATCTCATACAAAATTAGGGATTTTGTTTTTTCCCCGTAAAGTGCAAACTAAATATACGGACGAAATATTTAGTTACTAGGCGTGATAAAATGCAAAGCGCTCACAAAATCCAGAACACGTGTATCCACACAATGCGTGGATAACCTGGCGCGTGTTGAATACACACCACAGACGGCTGTCTGGCTGTGTGCGTTCAATTGCGAGATTTATATAAGCGATCGTGCAATTGGGGGATTTGCGGAGAACATTTTAACGAGTCCAAAGCATTGATATTTTCATACAGTTTATATTCATGTATTTTGTTTTTAATTTAATTTTGAAGATTTTGTATTTTAATTGGTCTTTTTTGTATATATTTTATCAATTGTTTATTTTGTTATTATTATTATGAAAATAATGTTAGTTCTCCGAGGTTACTTTTTTACTCAGAAGATTTTAAGGACCATTCTGTTTTTAATGATCTTTTTTGGGTATTTGTTTCAAGTAAAAAATAATGAAAAAAAAAAACATATTAGTTCTGCGCGTTATTGTAACACGCGCTCGTACTAAAGCTAATATTGTGTGTGGTTGCGCCTTTTTGTTCTTTATACTTTTATATATTGTAAATCGATACTCACAAATTTAAATCTCTCCAAATAAAAAAAAAAATACATAAACTCATAACTTGCTGTAAAAATTTGGAATTAATATGTCATTATTCATTTTTCTAAGATGTCGACGAAAGATTATCGATACAGTTTTAAAAAGTTCGAAAATTTTATCCTTGAGAGAGTAAACTTTCGTGACGTAATTTCAAAAGCACACACTTTCGTTGGAAGGGATGACACCAAGGGTAGCACTTCCTGATATTGTATTCAGGATATATACAAGGAAGAAAATTTTGTCGGGATCTCCTTCAAACTTGTACGAAATCTATTTACGTATCAATGTATAATAAAGCGATCCTTAAAAAAGGGTTCCTCGGAAAATTCTTTTTCCTTCGTTTGAGTTTTCATTATGTTATGCTAATAGTTGTATAGCAGTTTTGTCGATCCCTTGACTATACCACGTAATTTTTTTAAATAATAAAAACACATTTTTTAGTACTTATTTCCACAATATATTTTTTGATCAGGACCGGTTATCATTATCATCAGTTGATAATGCTCGCGATGAGCGAAACCAGTCCTGATCAAAAATATATTGTGGAGATAAGTACTAAAAAAATGTGTTTTTATTATTTAAAATATCATGCATTTCCATCAAGAAGTGACAGTTAACACCTTAAAAATGATGGCACGTAAAGTTGAATCAAAATAATGTGATTGTTTAACTTGTTAACTGTCACTTCTTGGTCTATAATATAACAAAATTTTAACATTTCAATATATGTTTAATTCTACATATTCTGTCACCAACGACTCAGGCTTGTCTTTCGGCATCTTCAGACGTTCTATTATATATTTACACCTGTCTAACTATATTTTTCTTTTATTATATTAACAGTTAAAAATTATAAAAGTGATTAAATTTAAGGTTGTTGTAACTGTCACGTTTTGACGGATGGCATGATATTTTAAATAATGAAATTATATTTTTAGTACTTATTTCCACAATATATATTGTGGAAATAAAGAAAACACAGACTCCAAGGCAAGAACTAAATGGCAGCTAAAACAAATTGAATAATATTGATCTAATAATAATTAACACAATTGCCCATTGTGATAATTTTTATAACGATTGATCTTGTTAATGTGTCATTCTTGAAAGGGTTTTGTATGTGGAATCGTACAAAGTTGTAACATTTCAAATTTGATTTTGAAATTTCATCAAGCACCTTTACAATACTTAACTAAACTGGTCCTGAATATAAAATATGTCATGGGAAAAGGAACGATTTCTTTTTTATTATTTAAAATAAATTGTATTGCTTAATTGTTTTAATGCTCGCGATGATTTAAACTTTTCTTGATTTGAATAATATTAAATTATGGAAGCAGTAATAAATACTGAGTTAATCATTTAAAATAAAATAATTAAAATTTAGTTTCATGTAACCCCATTGTCCCCTGAAAATAAATATGCACAAGAGAACCTTTATAATATAAATAATTAAGATTTGTAATCACTTTTCAATACAGTGGTTGAAATCTATGATTAAAACGGTATATTTTGTTTGCTTTGACACATTCGGTATACTTATAGACAGAAAGGGGAGAATCGGGCTGATCATAACTTAGATTGGAAAATACATAACCATCACGTGGACTCGACAGGATTGGGTTTCAATATTGACCTTATTAAAAACCAATATTGACTTGCTCTTTCAGCATTATTTATAGCTGTTAATTAAATCTTTTGGCTTACGTTAACGACAGAAAAGCTGTCGAAGGGTTGCTAAAAATATTTCATCCACGATAAATACTAAGTTATCAAATTTCAAATTATATATCAAACAATTTGCTTTCCATTACTTAACTAATTTTGAGGTGTAACCTGGCATTTCTCGATGAAAAGAAATTATATTATATAAAAAAAAACATAACACAATATTTAATACTATTTTCAAAACGTTATAATATCAAACTTATACCGGTTTTGCACACCGCTGGCATTATCAAATAATACAATACCAATAAAACAAGGCTATTTATACAAAATTTTAACACGTTTAAAAAAAAGCAATGTATTTTAGTTCTACAAAACTTATATGATGTATAATTGATAGCTATTTTATATTTATATATTTAATATTGCTATTTTTTTACTGTGTTAATGGAGGTCTACCAAGTAAATGAAAATTCAATCAATAAAATTTTGAGTCAACAATTATCAGGTATACAAAACAAAAGATTCAAGAACTAAATCAATAATTAATGGAACAAAAAAATGATTAATTTTGTATGATACATGTAAATTATTTTGTTAATTCTTGACTCAAAACGCTATGAAAAGAATTATGATTTCGACTGAGGTGCTAAAGCAAGCATTGGTCGTAGAAAATCTTCATTTGAGATAAACCTTAAATTTTAGTAGCTTCCAATCTGAAAGGTGCCAAAACTTAAATATATACATATATATTTCATACTACGTAGAAATAAACAAGACTTTATATTATTACGTAGAAAAACAGTTTTTTTTTCTCTAATAAAGTTAGTATTATTTAAAGCTAGCCTTTGACATTATATTTATTATAAAAAAGTGGGAAGGCACTGACGTTTTATAAGGAGACGTAATTGTATAAAGGTTGTAAACTGATGCAAAAGGTAGTTTTTACGTGCTTAAAAATAAAGATAGCTAAGTTTACACAAAACATGTGTTTTTTATAGGTAATATTCAAAAATATTTGATGAAAAAATTCTAGTTCACTAATATAAAAATCCTTGGATTTTTCACAGCTCGTCTGGTTATCAAATACTGGTGGAAATAAATGGATGAATTCACACTGTACCACAATTCATATTTACTATGGATTAGAGTTGTGGTATCGACTCTTGAAATAGATACTGTAGAAAGAACGATTATTTTTCAAACCAATAAAGGATTCGACGGTTACTTCCTAGTTTTTCAACCTGTGGTTCGCGGAGATTTTTGGTTGGTCCGCGATATGATAATATTTCGATAAACAATCACAATTTTTTTGTTGTATTTTATCGATTTTTAAATTACGTTTCTTTGATACTGTCTGTTTTAATATACTTAAATATTGTTATATCAGCACATGATGTTGCAAAATTAATTGTTTTGCATATAAAATCAATTATATATAAAATAATTATTATTTTATTCCGATGTTGATGGTCCACTTAACATTTTTGATCCGCGGATGTAAAAAAGTTGAGAAGCTATGATCTAGAGCATTAAAAAATGATATTTAGTGTAAAATATTACCTAAAATTACCTTTTCATCAAGAAGTGACAGTAAAAGTTTTTCTTCATCATATATTATACATACATTCCATCCATAAAAACGGCAATATTCCAATTTATATTGATTGATAATGCTTAGTTAGTTACGTTACAATTAATAATCATTCAAATATTTGAGTATCGATAGGTATTTATTTCATGTCCCATCCTTATGCAAAGTCATGCACTCAAGATCAATATGTAAAGATAAGACGAAACTTATTTATTGTTTTGTGGAATAAAGAATGGAGGGAATGGTTGAATGATCCCACTCGAAGCAAATATTGATAACGGGGGCCAAACAAAGGAAGGGAGGAAAATTTAATTCCTTTTTATCTCCTGACACCAATTTGCTCCGCACAAAAGATCGGCTAGAAGAAATGGATTTACACTATTAATGTTTTGAACGCGTTTTAACGATTTATTTTTTTATTTATTGAATTGGCATTCAATTGGTAGAACTCCATTATAACACGGTGAAAAAAATAGCAATGTATTTTAGTTCTACAAAATTATTATTTTTAAGATATAGTTTATAGTTATTTCAGCTCACGCCATCGTCAGAACTATGCTTAAAAGAACATTTGCTTATCCACATATAGCTGTGTAGAAAAGGTACACAATACATATTTTCTCCTGTTTTAACGACACAGCTTGTTTCTTGCGCGCAATAAAAATACTTTTTTTTCCAAAAATTGTAAATGAAACTAAAAAGGCGGCTATATCAATAAATTTAGATAAAGAAAATGGATTTTATTTTTTTCGTTTTCTATCAGGATTACTTCTTTCTCTTTAATTTATCTTTTTGTCACATATTAAACGTCTAGAGATAATACGATATTTTTTCCAAGTATTCTAATGTATGCCTGAATGTATTGCATGTGTGTTATTTAAAGAAAATGTGCGGAACGTTGAGTGTTAAAATTAATTAATATTTATTCGTTGTGGAATTCCGCTTGTGTATAAGCAATGAAAACTACTGTGTCAGTTCTATTGCATCCGAGCTATAGAATGCCTGAAGATGCCGAAAGGAGAAACTCGATAGCAAATGAAAAAACATAATAACAATTTAATAATGACATTCCATCAAGCAACCTTAACCTTAGTAGATATTACAAAAAAATCATAACGGCAAATAAATAGGTTACGTATACATACAAAACCACACATACGCGATACCTTCAATTAACCATTTTTTTTAAAATTATTTTCCTATGTTCAATTGAAACAGTAAGTTGATCGTTGTATCAGACCTAAAGCCCAATGCAACGTAAATCCCCATCAAGCATTTCGGAGTTACACGTACCACACTTTGGGAAACACTGATGTTGAGCCAAAAAAACAAGATATTATTGACAGTTTCCCCCACCAAACATTTTCCATCACCCAGTGGTTACACGTACAAGATTTTGAGAAACACTGATGTTGAGGCACAAAAAAAAGGTAATCGTTGTAGACTGTTTTAAATCATCTCGTAATAATCATAAAAAAATATATATTTACACCAAAATATGACCAAGATTTTTATAAACAATGTCAACAAAATAAGAAAAACATCAGTTTTGTATTAACACGCTGACATGCAGAGGTCAAGTCGTGGAATGATGAAATTTTGTTGATTTGTGAATGAGATCGTTTTAGTATCGCCAAATCGTCCTACATAAAAATGATAAAAAAATTAACCTCGTTTTTTTATACATTCGTTTATAACACGGTGAAAAAATAGCAATGTATTATGTAGAAATAAAATACATTGCTATTTTTTCACCGTGTTATAATGGAGTTCTACCAAGTGAATGCCAATTCAATCAATACATTCGTTTATATATTTATGATTCACGTTAAGTAATAGAGGGACCGGAATTAATTGTCGTTTTTTTAACGAAACAATCTGACACGGTTAAAACATTAATTTATTTTAAGGTCGATCATATAATTTCCATCGTTGGATATAACCTTTCTCCACCTATCTATTTTTTAATCCCTTATTGAAATTCTATCAAGCACCTCAGTCGATAGCATAAATTATATATACACATATTTTTTGAGTACATTTAATTGCTTTTATTTTTAAACATTATTGCAATGCCAATTATATAATGTGTTGTACTAAAACTGCACTCTTCGATAGAATCGATGGCTTACAGAGTGTCATTAGAAATTCATCACCTCAAAATGTGACAGTTTTACAAAGGTGGTTTTTGATTTGATTCAATGAAACGTCTTCATTCAGTGAAAAATTTATTCCAAAATCAAATTTAGTTTATGAACAATTGCCAGTGAAAGTAAAATGTCATTTTCAAAGAGGGACATGATTGAGAGTTTCGCAAGAGTTTAAGTAATGGTTAAAAAACTTTTCAAATGTGTTGTCATGTGGTTGTAATAGTCTAGAAACCTTCGCAAGTGTGGGAAGAAAATATTTTGAACGATTCAAACATTTTCTACCCTTAATTTATAACGCAATACATAAAAGAACATGAATACAAATAAGCAATCTTACATATATATTTGATTATGAAAATCAGTCAATCAACACATATTTCCATCAATTAGAAACAACTAAACAATGTCTAATAGAACAAAAGATAAAAATATTTGTTTATTACATATTTTTATTTGTTTAGTCTACAGTTTTAACACCAAATTAATTAGTTCGATACAAAAATACAGTTTTTTTTTTCATAGCGTTATTGTACACGCGATAAATGAGTTAGTTACTGGCGAAATATTGCAAACGTATGTGTCACCGTTTCAAACAAGGATCCACTCAATCAGTGGAATTCAAATGGTTCCTTATCATTGGCCTATGGGTCAATAGCACGATAAATTCTTACTTTATCTAAACTGTAAAATTTGCCGCAATATATTGATAAATTTTATACTTGAATCTTTGATGTAAAAGGAAGCTCAAACGTCAACAAAATCAAGACCGAGTATATCATGTTTGGATTAATTTTGATTTTAGACACTTTTGCATGTCACTTTTAGGGTGTTAACTGTCACTTCTTGATGGAAAGGCATGATATTTTAAATAATAAAAACACATTTTTAATACTTATTTCCACAATTCATTTTATGATCAGGACCGGTTTCGCTCATCGCGAGCATTATCAACAACGAAACCGGACCTGATCAAAAAATATATTGTGGAAACAAGTACTAAACATGTGTTTTTATTATTTAAAATAGCATGCCTTTCCATCAAGAAGTGACAGTTAACACCTTAGAAGTGATATTTATATATTAATATATCTAAAATAATTTCAATAAATACTGATCAGATTATAATGACATTCAACTCTGGAAATGATAATCTCATAAATAACTAATGTAAATAAGTTCTGACGATGCGTGAGCCGAAATAGTTATCAACTATATCTTATAAAAAAATATAGAACTAAAATACATTGCTATTTTTCCACCGTGTAATAACTAATGACATTTTGATTAATGGTTTTAACAATGATTAGCTACTATTAAAAAGTTTTTATTTAATACTTAGTGAGCTAAGCTTTTTAGATTTTCAGCAAATTTTACTTATTTCACATAAGGAATATACCAAAGGAGAAGAAAGCAAGTTAGTCTGATCGTTTACTATGAACATATTATACATCAAGACCGGTATTGCTCATCGCTGACATTATCAACTGATTTTGGTTTTTCTACAAAACCAATGGTTTTGTGTACCTGTTAACTGTTGTACAGATAGTCCGTTATAACGAAGTACTCATATAGCGTCATTATCTATACGCTATGAAGGGGTCAACTGTGTTTTGTATGACTCTGTTTTGAAAAATCATGTACGCTTCTTAGCAAGGATTGCGTTAATGAAATTTAAAACAAATCTGCGTACTTTGATTTCAATAGAATGTTTAAAGTGTGTAAACATTTTTTATTTATTATTTGCTTCTTATCTTTCATCAAAAGACGATTTTCCAACAAACATATCAACGAGTCATATACAAAATTCGTAGAAAACGTATATTAATTCAAAATCTATTTTGGCATTTCGCCAATGGGAAACATCTCAATAACCGTATAATCTGGCCATAGGAATTCTTTGAAATAAATATTAGACACATCCAAAAGAAAAAATTTTTGTCACAAGAACACAGAAAATCTTTTCAGTTAGATGATATAGAATTGGTGTCTTTTATTTCAATGTTACAGTAATTAAAAAACACTTATTTTTTAACATTTGCCAACCGTTTATTATAATATAAGTAAACGAATCGTTTAACGCGGAAAATGGTGTTAAATTATTGATAATCTTTTTTTGAATCACAGGTAACTTTCCTATTACATAACTTCCTATAAAAAGTTTCTGATAGTATAATATATACCGCGTTCTCCCGCATCGCGATCCCTCTTATAACGTAGTTTCTACAAAACTGAAAATTTTCAAGGTTGTTTTAGAATTTTATTACAAATAAATTGTATTATGAATGAATTATGACCAGTTTAATTTTATTATGTCTATTCCACGAAGAGTATATATAATATATTGATTCAATTGGTGTTTACTTGATAGAAATTCGTTATAAAACAGTGAAAAAATAGCAATTTATTTTAGTCCTATAAAATTTGGTAGGTATATAGTTGATAGTTATTTGGGATTACGTCCTCTCTAATTCTGATATAGCTATTTTTCACCGTAAATATATATATATAATAAAACGAATGAAACGAATTTCAATATCAAATTTGAAATGTTAAAACTTTGTACGATTCCACATGTTTTGTCTCTAACGACACGGGTTTCGCCTTTCAACAAAGCCAATTCGGTTGCATAGCCTGAAGATGCCGAATTATATTTTAATGACTAGTTTCACACGACGAGGGTATATTTTGAAAAATTTTGAACGATTACGAAGTATGCGGTATTTTTTAAATAATTTATATTTCAATAATTAATATTTAAATAAACTGACGATTGAGAGCCATTGAGAGTATTTTCAAAATAAGAAGATTTGAGCACGTGGCAGACATGCGTTTTTGTTCGTGATATGATCATTAATTTTGTTTTTAATGTATTGGAATAATAATTATGCAGATAAATATTGAATTTTAATACATGTTTTTGACGAGGGCAACACATGACGTTTTGCTTAATCAAAAATGGAACCAATGTTTATGGTGTCATAGTTAAGTGAACACCCAGTCCTTTTTTTACGCGATTTTTTTGGACGGCACCACTACATTTTTTTTCGCGCTTCACTCGTTTTTACGCATTTTTTTCCCCAACTTTGTTTTAAATAAGACATTTATATATGATGCTAGGCATGTACGTTTCATTATTTTTTTAATAAAAAAAATATGTTTATTTTCAAAACTTAATATTGTAAAGCATTCCATTTTTTTAAATACTCATACAATTGCCAAATGTTTACAGTATCGGATATTATGCGAATTTATGTTTTAGGATGTGTAAAAAAATATAATGCAATTGCGTGAAATCATTTTTTTACGCGCCTTTTTCTGGAACCAATGTATCGCGTAAAAAAAGGACTGGGTGTATTCTAATGTTTTTACACATTCGACCCCTTATGTATGACATAATACAACGGATTATTGATATAATATATTGAGCTACGATACTAATATTGTAAGTTTAATTTCGTCAAGTTTTTCCTACCTGTACTATTTATGTGTATTTAATCAGAGATCAACCAACCAATCCGGAAAATTGTTCATTGTAATATTTTTAAAAATTGTCGAATTGAAAAATTAGTGGGAGCCGCTCGTTTTTCACGACATCAATAAGGACTTCGACCAAAATACTGTTGTAAAACAAAGTTGTAACAATTCCAATTTGATATTTAAATTCCATCAAACACTCTGAGTCGAAATCATACGCTAATAGAATTTCTGTTTTGAAACGGTTTAGAGCTATACTTTAATAAAACTTAAGATTCCGTTGTCAAGTACATCGCTAAATTTACAATGAATCATATGGATGCAACAGAATTCCTGAATATGCCAAAAGGCGAGACCCGGGTCGTTAGTGACATAGCATGTGGAATCGTACACAGTTGCAACAATTCAAATTTGACATCACTAAATGTTACTCATTTTACTTTTATGGAAGAGTTGATCTACCACGTCAAAACACGACTCCTGGATTTTGTATGTGAAGTGTCTGTGAAAGACTGAAGAGAATATTAAGTTCATTGATGTCAATCAAATGTATCGGCCAACTTATAGAAGTAATTCTGCTAAAAATATGTCAATATTCGAAGTTTTCTTAGTATCTACGTTGCATTCGTCTACGAATATAAACTGCGTGTTAATTGGGTTTATTATAGGTTTCGTACACGCTCAACTGTTTCTCGATTATCTATGATAAGTGTCTAGAAGTAGTAAGAAGGTCACGCTAATTATATTATCAAGATCGTTGTGATCGAAGTTCAAGTTTGCGCTGACGAACCGTCGTTTTTCATCAATGGTATTAAATCAATATGAATAATTTTAATATCATCCTGTCCCGTCATAATAAATATGGCGTCTTTTGAGAAACATTCGCATTTCAAATGATTTGACAGTTCTTAGTGCCGATTTTCGCCGCTAGGATAAATGAATTATGTTGTATACTTTGGTACAGAAGGGCCTCGTATAATACGGTTATATGGTTCTACAAAAACCTCTTGTTATACAAGATTTGAGTTCCAAAAGAAATTGAAAATAGTTTATGTAAATATGTACTTTATTTTTTAAAATAAACAAATATACATCAACATATAAATTGAAAGAAACTATAATAACATAATATACCATTCATTCACCATCGCTATCACTTAGAATTCTATATTTTTTACACTTTTTCAAGATCGGTTGTGAGTTTTCATCATCGGAGGACTCTGAATTTTTTTATGGTTTTAGCCTTAAAACATCGTTAATTAGCGATCGTCTTCTTCTAGCGTGTAATCTTTACGTTTTTCCTTATAAGGTTCCAAAACATTTTCTAATTCCCTCTTGAATATCTAACTCCTTTCTATTATACGATCATTATCAATAAAAAATCTAATTTATTAGCCAATTCCAAGTTGTTATTTATTGTTTTCAATGTGAAACATGTAGCTACTTCGCTGCAACTGCTTTCCGAGTCATAATTGTGGTAGGTTAATTCAAAATTTCATTTTAATATAATTTTTTCCCCTTAAGCCGTGTTATATATATATAATGCGTGTTGTATAAAAATAAGTCACAATTTATACATCCGTGTTATACGAGGCCTAGGTGTAGTAGCATTTTTTCTCTTGATGTCATTCTGTGGTGTAACTCCCTCCAAACCATCTGATTCTATAATAGAGTGTAGCAACAACCATAAACAAAATACAAGTCATACATTGACCATATTTTTATATCCCCTTATTCACTTTAAAAAAAGAGAGAATTTGAAATATTCACAAGCAGACTAGGTGCCAAAAATATTGAAACTCCACCAACTTAGTCCAATTCTTAAATAATAAAATAATGTTTTCATCTTTATTTTATTTTTGGGAAATTAATACAATTTATTAGTACTGCAATAGGCTTTATTTTGTTTGTAAATATATTTCACACCAAAATATTTAACAGTTATTTAGATCTAAGAAAATTCTTATCTTGTTCTCGATCTAGTAATTTATGGTAAGTGTTGGCAATTCATTAAGTCGTTTTTGGTCAGGGCTAGCTTGAAGTCCCGTGGGTTATTGGGGGGAAATTACAAGTTAGGCCCTCCCCTCTTAAAAAAGTATTTAGAAATATATTATTTTATTTTAGTATTATTTATAATAAAAACGTATTTTCATAGCAAATTTAATTAAGGCTATTCGTAACTCGGGGAATTTGGTCGTGCTATTGTATCGTTGTTGATGGTAGATATTTGTCTACAGGCAAATTTTCTTCTTTCTTATTCTCTACTTACGGACAATGTTTACAGACATATGCATGTTATGTATAGTCGCTCTATTAATCATAAAATAAAGCAAACAGTAGCTACCTTTTTTATCCCCAACTCCTGTCTATTATATATACCACTCCGTAAGACATTTTTCATCTGATGAGATAAAGGTGGCTCTTGCTCTTCCTATTTACGAATATACGTACATTAAAATTTAGATTTTTGTACATAACACAAAATTTGTGTTCTTTTATTTTAAAATACAATTAAATAAATAAAAAAACGTATTGTTTACTTTATTATGCACATAGATCAAAAATATTTTCTAACCCTCTGTCTGCTAACCTCTCAACTGTTGAGACGACTGATTACAGAATAGTGATGTAGTAATGGTTGTCTCTTAAAAATATAAAAGTGTTACAAAGTTAAAAAAAATAAAATAAACAAAGAACTAACTTTTGTATTATATACAATATAAACACAATAACTGTGACCAACAAGACCGTTGATTGCAGAACTGGTTTTGATGAAGACGTAAGCCGAAATAGCTATCAACAATATAAAATATCTTATAAATTTTGAAGAACTAAAATACACTGTTTTATTTTCAGCGTGCAATTAATTATACGTACTGAAATATAACCTGATTTTTCGTGATAAAAAATTCTAACATGCATCAATACTGCTAAATTATTGAATGGAGAATTTGAAGTTGGAATATATTTTATTTGGAATATTAGGGAACGGGTTAAACCTGATGCGTTCTGATAACCTCTGTTAGTTTGATTAACACCAATATTGCTGATTTTTTCAAAATATTGGTTGTTAAAAAGCTGAGCAAATGCGCGTTAAATATACATTTTGGCATTTTCCCTTCATATGACCCGACTTTCGTACACAATTTCGTGAAGCAATTACGTGCGTAAGTCGAAGTTCAACGTGACAAAAAAAGACAATGATCTTTCTATATATTGGAATATGTTGTTTTTTTACATACATTTGATGTGATAATATCAGTTGAGTAGTGGTATGATGGTAATTGCAATTCTATAGTGTCTGTAGCTCGAACGACCAATAAAACAATAGAAAACAGTTTCATTCGTTCAATTTGCACTAACATAACCTGTTGATATAGCCTCCGATACGAATTGTTGTTCTGTATACGCGAATTATTGAATACACATTATACCATTTAAAGAGAAATTCATCGTTCACGTAGAAAGTCTACTGTCACGTTTTGACAAGACTTCATATTCAAATAATAAAAGCCAGGAGCGGTATAGTTGTAAAATACAAGACCTTGTAATTTTTTAAATGTATTATTTTATTTATTACACAAAAATTATATTACCAACGAATTTTAGAAACAAACAGATTAAAATAAAATTCAAGTTATATTTTTAACTTATTGATTGAATTGGCATTTACTTGGTAGAACTCCATTATAACACGCTGAAAAAATAGAAATGTATTTTATTTTTACAAAATTATTTTTTTAAGATATAGTTGATAGCTATTTCGGCTCACGCCATCGTCAGAACTATGCTACGTGATAATATCAGAAAAGGGTAACGTGTGACGATATTGGCAGCAAGCAATATTAGGAGTCACTAGAAGCGGAAGAGTTTTAGACAATATTGTTGTGAAAAAATAGCAATGTATCTTAGTTATACAAAATTTATATGGTATATAGTTAATAGCTATTTCCGCTTACGCTCTCATCAGAACCGTATTTAAACGAACATTTGCTTATATAGCTGTGTAGAAAAGATACGCAATACATCTCCTTTTCTGTTTTAACAAGCTAGTCTATATAATGCTAGCTAAAAAAACAAATTTAAATAAACTATAAACAGGCGGCAACTATATACGTTATAATTTTTTTAGAACTAAAATGCATTCCTATTTTGTTATAATATTGTTCATAAATTGTCGTAAAAATTAAAGTTTGTGGCCGATTACTTGAAACGGTAAAGTGCTCCTGGTTCAGACTAGTTAATCACGAGCTATTATCGCTTCCCCAACGTCGCAGCTACGTAGCGTGATGTGGAAAAGCGAAGCATTTTCTCGTTTCGTCAGTCCCCAAAAGCTCTCGTCCCGGCAACACCTCCGGTGCTGTTATACGACGAAAATTTTCCAAACAACAATAAAACAAAATCGCCAAATAGCGCCGCGGGAAAATATTCAAAAAAACTCTCACGGCAGATCGGCGATTATTTATGCTGCCGTCTAAATTTCGGAATGATTATTTAATTATTGTTTGTGATGTGTTCGATAAATGACTTTTATAACTTTAAAAAAGTGTTTAATCAAAAGTATTTGTTTTATTTAATTATATACTAATTTAAGTCAACATTATTAAAGTGAAAATGTGCTCTTTTTAAAATAAATATGTGTAAAAAAACAATTTGATATATTTCAAATTTGAATTGTAACAACTTTGTAAAATTTTACATTTTTTATCACTAACGTCACGGTTCTCGTCTTTCGGCATTTTAAGGCATTCCATCACACGGATGCAACAGAACTGATAAAAGAACGTCAATTAACACAATTGCCTGTGACAATTTTCATTGGCGATCAATCTTGAAATCTGTATTTTCTTTTAATTAATACCTTTGGCGTGTAGACGATGCTAGCTGTTTATTGTTTCATTTCTGTTGCATCCGTGTGATAGAATGCCTGAAGATGCCGAAAGGCGAAAGCCGGGTCGTTAGTGACAAAATATGTAAAATCGTACATCACACGGTTCACGGTTAGCATCGTCTATATAATACCAAGGTTATTAATTACAGGAAAACATTTACCCCAAGGCAAGCAGTAAATTGCAGATAAAAAATATTTCATAATATTAATCAAATAATAATTAACACAATTGCCTTTGATAATTTTTACTAACGATCTTGTTAATGAGTCATTCTTGAAAGGGTTTTTATTAACAGAACCGACAGAAGAACGTCAATTATCACAATTGCCTGTGATAATTTTCATTGACGATTAATCTTGAAGTCTGTGTTTTCTTTTAATTAATACCTTTGGCGTGTAGACGATGCTAACTGTTTATTGTGTCAGTTCCGTTGCATCCGTGTGATGGATTGCTTGAAGATGTTGAAAAGCGTAACTCGGTTCGTTTGTGACAAAATATGTAAAGTCGTACAAAGTTGTAATAATTCAAATTCCATCTTCAAGGGTGCTTCGTCAGTCGATATCATAAATAAAAAAAAAAAAATTAATAATATTAATCTAATAATAATTAATACCATTGCTTGTAATAATATTCATTAACGATCTTGTTAATAAGTTATTCGTGAAAGGGTTTTTATTATTTAAATATCTAATGTTCTGTTTCAAGATATGTTTGAGAATTTGAATTTTTAATGGGTTCGTTGATGTCTTGAGTTTGTGTAATCTTGCGAAAGAAAACTGTACGGATCTACATTTTTACAACCGGATATCATGAGAGCGTTTAATTTCCTTGACGTCTTGTATAATTTTTGCCACGTTTCTTATTTGGCCGATAATAAATCAACCAATATCATTATATTCAACGAAGCAACAAAACAGATTGTGATTACAAAAATAGCTAATATTTTCAACCTTTTTAATAACAAAAACATAAATATTGCTTGTTACATAATACTTTATTATAAAACAGTTATAACGTTTATTAAAAACAAATGCTTTGTTTTTGAAAATTACGTCGATATCACCGTAGCGTGATTTTGAACATCTGTGACCTCGGACACAGATATTTTGAATGTCACTTGACCGATTGATATATAGTTTTTTTCGCTGAAAAAACAGTTAGGAAAAAATTAGAAACATTATCCTCGCGTATCTCAAAGCAAAACTATCGTATTTTTATAATCAGTTCAAAGTTTATTTGATAATTAATCAGGAACTGTACAAGGACAGTTCAAATCAAAACAATATTTGATAATGTCTTACGCAAGAAAATAATTCAAGTCAAAATTATATACCACAGTTGACCCTCGTATAACGTAGAAATTGACAATACACTATAGGAATACTACGCTATAGAAATACGGCGTTATTGGGGACTAAGCACCAATAGAAAATTTGAATTCATTTTATTTTAAATTGTATTTTGTGAATTGTCTAAAATTATTATACTAACATTTTTTAAAAAAATAAAACGTTCTTTTAATTGTTATTGATCTTGAATATATCTAGCGAATTCAAAAAGACAGATACCTACCCACATATATGTTTTATTGCACTATATATATATATATATATATATATATGATACTTTTTTAAATATAAATACGTATATTAGAATAATCTGATTTGACCTTGAAAAATTGTAGTTTTTTTAAATACGCTATAGGGGGTACTGACACATACACTATACAAAACTTTTTTATAGAAAGGCTATTATAGGAAACGATGAAAATTTAATATAAATAAATCTATATTTTGTGTTAATTAATAAAAAATAAATATGTAGGCGAGAGGTTATTTACACAAGTGGTTATAATAAATATTTTGGATAACCCAACAGCAGTGATTAGAATCACATTTTTTCATAAAATATAATAAATAATCTATAGGAGAGACTTCTGCATACACTATAACAAACTTCGCTATGAGGGGGGTCTATTTTAAACTTTTACTAGGAGGTCATCGTATATGACGCAATGAAAAGAATATATCGATAAGTCCATACTTTGTGTAAATTAAACCAAAATACGTATGTATACAAAAAGTTATTTACACTATATGCTATTATGAATATTTTGAAAAACTAAGCAGCAGTGGTTTGAATATGAAAGTTTTGTGTATTCTCAAAAGTACTACGCTATAGGAGGGACTACCGCATACGCTATAAGAAATTTCTCTATAAGGAAGCTTACTGTAAACTTTTAGTTGGAAGTCGTAATGTACATTTTGAGTAAATTAAACAAAACTACGTATGTAAACCAGAAGTTATTTACACAATACGTTACATTGAATATTTTTCAAAACCTAATAGAAGTGATTTGAATTTGCAAATAACGCTATACAAAGGTGCGCTTTACAAGGTATTGCCGCTATAGAGGGGTGTTTTGTATTTATAGTAAAATTTATACATAAAAAATGTTATAAACAATGTAACCTTTGTAAACGTATTAAATTATGTTGTGTATATGATTGTATTAGCAAGCGATAAAATGAATGATTATGAGCTTTTGATATAGGCTTACGTCAATAATAATTGACATCATCGTTTTAAAAGGGTGAAAAGTAATCGATTGTATCTGGTATTATACAGGATGTGCGGTAAAACTCCGGATGTGTTATTAAAAAAAATACAATAAACAGTGAAAGTTTTTGCAATTACGACACCTCTCATCAACTGATAACAGTTCTAATCTATTATATAATAGATTCCAAAGTATTAAAAAGAGAAAAAAGTGTTTAATATAGTTAAAACGATTGTGATACATAAACAGTTAAAACAGCTTTCATTTAACAATCAATAGTTGATAAACATTAGTGTGGAAAACATAATATAGTTTATTATTAACTGAAATAAAACGTACGTTTTTCGCATACAAAAAACTTCAAGATTATTGCATTAAGTCTGTATAACGCAGTGAAAAGTGAATCTTTCGAACGAATAAAATCGTATGATGTTTTATAAATATACCGCCAAGTTTTGTCATCCGAGTTGATCGACTTTTTATTCGACTTTGAAGTGTTGAGATCCGAGGGCTTAAGATGGACCTAGGCGTCCCGGACGAGCTGCAGGAGCACAACCTGAAGCTGGACACGTGGACGATGGCCACGGAAAATATGACGGCCACGACACTCTCGGCAGACATGCAGTTCAACGATGGCCACGTGCTGTCGATAGCCGTGTACAGTGTTCTGTTCGTGCTGTCGGCCGTCGGAAACTGCACTGTGTTGGCTCTTCTGGTGCGGCCAGGGTCTCCCAGGTCACGCATCAACACGATGTTGATCCATTTGGCGATTGCCGATTTACTCGTAAGTGATTTACGCGTAAAGTTAAGTGATCGTACGCCAGTCATTTTGCCCTTGTTAAATGTTATATATTTCTGAAAAGGTTTTATAGTATAGCACATTTTTTTCATAATTCATGATATCGACTGAAATCTTGATCTTGAAAGCTTGATGGAACTTCAATATGAAATTTTAATTATTACAACTTTTTACGATTCCACATGCTTTGTCACTAACGACCCTGGTTTCGCCTTTCGGCATCTTCAGGAATTATACCACACGGATTCAACAGAACTGACGTAAAATAAATAGTTAGCATCGTCTTTATATCAAAGTTACTAATTACAGGAAAACACCTACCCCAAGGCAAGCAGTAAATTGCAGCTAATAAAACAAATTTTATAATGTGATAACCTGTGATCATTTTCACTAACAATCTTGTTAATGAGTAATTCTTGAAAGAGTTTTTCCACAAATACTAATCAACTAACACCAAAATACAAATGGGTTTTTTTTTCTCAACTATTCAAATTTAATATTGAAATTCCATTAAGCACCTTCAATCGATATCATAATTTAAATACCTTAAGAAATTTGTAGAACTGGAATACAATGCTATTTTTTCACCACGTTTTAATGGAGTTCTGCCAAGTAAAAGCTAATTCAATCAATAAGTGTATTAAGAGAAAAATGTGTCGATAGTAAACTGGCATACAATATACATTCAATTTAAGTAAATCTATGAAAAATGTTGACGGCTAATTGATAATTTGTATACAAAATAAGACAAATCAATCATTCATTGAGAGTTAAGAAAATCTTGTAAGACTCAAAAGCACGATTCAAATTTCAATATGTCAGATTTAAATTTCAATATAAAATTTACCTCTGCCACGAACGTTTTCACACTTTTAACTTGTTTTTTTATTGACAATTGTTAACTGCTAACATACAGCAATCGGCAGTCTCAACAATTGAGACGTTAGAAGTCAGCGGGTTAGCAGTAAACATTGTCGGATGTTTAATGTAAATTCATGTAAATTCCGAGCAAAATGTCTGCCATATTCATAAGAAGAATTATGATATTATAACATTATGCGAATGCGCCTCTCTCGAAACAGCGACATTCTGTTAAGCAATATGGAAATCTTTTGAGAGAGTTTTGTATCGAGGTTGAAAAAACAACTTTTCAAGAATGTAAAATTAAGATGAAAACTTTCAATTTATCGATTGAATTGGCATTCAATTGGTAGAAATCCATTATAACACGATGAAAAAAATAGCAATGTATTTTAGTTCTACAAAATTATTCTTTTAAAGATATAGTTGATAGCTATTTCGGCTCACGCCATCATCAGAACTATGCTTAAACGAACATTTGTTATCTATATATAGCTGTGTATAAAAGGTACGCAATACATTTTCTCTCCTTTTTTAACGGCCTAGCTTGTTTCTTGCTCGCAATAAAACTACAAATTGTAAATGAATCTAAAAGGGCGGCTATATCAATAAGTTTACATATGGCACGGAAATGGTCTATTACAGAAACAAAGAAGCACCCCCAGAGGGTTAAGTAATGGTGATCCACATATATTAGTCTGTTCGTTAAGAATCCTTTGTGATAGTTGATAATAGTTCTGACGATGGCGTGAGCCGAATTTTATTATTGATATAATTTATGATGTCGAATGTAGGTGCTTGATGGAATTTCAATATCAAATTTGAAGTGTTACAACTTTGTACAATTTCACATGTTCGTCACTAACGACACGGGTTTCGCCTTGTGGAATCGTACATAGTTGTAACAATTTAAATTTTTTATTTCATTATTTATGAATTTTAATTTTGTTTCAAACTATTGTTGATACACTAAAATCTGTGGCATGTGTGTTGTTATTTCAATATTTTTTAAAAAGCATTAATAGTTCAATTTTTAAAATATTGACAAAAACTCTTTCTCACCACTTCTTATATCTGTTTTTTTTATGTGTTTATACATAATATATTCAAATGTTTCATCAATGTCCAAGAAGTATACTACGACTCTTCGTCAGTAAACATATAAAATAAAAAAATGTGTGTAACACATATTTTTTCAAAATTCGAATTATGTCTGTATCAAATATGTACAAACATGTAAATATGGATCTTGTCAAACGAATGTAAACAGATTGATAAATCGCCAGTCTAGAGTGCAAGCCTCGTAACTAAAGAAAAACGCTCATAGGAAATTTGGCGATGTTATTTTGCGGAGCTTTTTTGAACGAACATTTTTTATTATATTTTAAATTATACCAATTACCTTTGCTGACCTACTTGATATTTTACTACAGTTTGTATCGATTACATTTTATATACGATACATGGCTCACCACTGTTAAATTTATTTCATTCAGGATTTCACCTCCAAGCACCAATTATCAACTTGTTATTAGCAATGATAATTGTTTTTCAATTTAAAATTGTTCACTGTCACTTCTTGATGAAAATATATGGTATTTTAAATAATAAGAATACAGTTTTAGTACTATTATCACGATATATTTTGTAATCAGAACCGGTTTCGCTCATTGAGAGCATTGTCCACTGATAAATAAATGATAATAATTATTTTCACTAATTACATAATAGCAATATATTTAAGTACTGCGTCCACAATACATTCAATCAACTGGTCAGTTGATAATGGTCACGATGAACGAAACCGTTCCTGACTATCAAATATACTGTGGAAATAGTAATAAATATGTTTTGATTGAATTGGTATTTACTTGGTAGAACTCCAGTAAAACACGGTGAAAAAATAGCAATATATTATAGTTCTTTAAAAATTATAAGGTATATAGTTGACAACTGTATCAAATTACGCCATCATCAGTGCTATGTTTAAATGTACATTTACTTATCTTTATATAGCTGTGTAGAAAAAGTACACAATACATCTTCTCGTCTGTTTTAATGTCATAGTCTTGTATTGTGATAATAAATTCTTAACAATTCGCCACATTTTACACGCTATATATAGATAAGTAAATGCACGTTTCAGCATTGTTCTGATGAGGGCGTAAGCTGAAACAGCTATCAACTATATACCTTATAAATTTTGTAGAATTTAAATACATTGCTATTTTATACCGTATCCAAAAACGTATTGAATTTATTAAAAATATATTCCGTTTCGATCAAGAAGTGATAATTATAATTGTTTTATTCTAACTCTAGCAACACACACAGTCGTAGGTGTATTTATATAATCGCTCGCAATAAGCGAAACCGGTTTTGACCTTAATAATATAAAACCATGGATAAAGTAAGTATTTTATTATTCAAATATAATTTGCCTTTCTACTGAGAAGCGACAGTTAAAACTTTTAAGTTAAAAAAAAAAGTAACCGTATCTAAAATATTGTTTTACGTTACATCAATTTAAATGTTTTGTTTTCTTTCGAGTTGCCGGGTTTTTGCTTCGGGTTACCGATATGCAATGTTTCATACAAAACGCTCATATTGAAACATTTACTGCATGTTACGAGATAAAAATAAAATATTCACTGAGGTAGCCGAATCAACACATTAAATTGAAGACACATTGTTTATGACGAAGAAATTTGATTGGTGGGCAAGAATTCCATTTTTTTATTTTTTTTGTAAGAACAAAGATTTTTTTTTATTTCAAATATGAAACTGATGAACTGTTTAGATCGGATATTTTGGACAAAGCACGTGTGGTAAGTCGATCTTTCGCGGAACAATCCACGAGACGCCTAACGTAGATACCACACTACAAATAAATTATTATTTTAGACTCTGGACCATTCCACATGTTTTACAACTCACTCCCAGCCCGAGTTTCGCATTTTGGCATCTTCATTATTGTACTGTATAACTGTACACTTAAGAACTCAAACTGACAGTTATTAAATGGTTGAATCACTTTCAAATTGTTTACCTTCACTTCTGACAACGAAAGGCATGATATTTTAAATAATAAAAACACATTTTTTAGTACTTATTTCCGAGAATTATCATCTGATTTAATCTAACTGAACTGATCACTTTCATGTTGTTAACTGTCCATTATTGACGGAAAAGCATTATATTTTTAAAAATAGAAACGCATTTTTTCGTACTTATCTCCGCAATACATTTTATGATCAGGACCGGTTTCGCTCGCCGCGAGAACTATCAGCTGATTTAATCTAACTGAACTGATCATTGTCAAGTTGTTAACTGTCACTTCTTGACGGAAAGGCATGATATTTTAAAAATAGACACCCATTTTATGTACCATTTCCACAATTCATTTTATGATCAGGACCGGTTTTGCTCATCGCCAGCATTATCAACTGATTAGTTGATAGTACTCACGATGAGTGAAACCGGTTCTAATCATGAAATATATTGTGGAAAAAGTACTAAATTAATTGAAATAGTGAAATCGTTTGAATTTTATATTATCATCTGATATTAATTGATGGAATATCAAATTTGAATTGCTTAAGCTGGGATCCGCCTTTCGGAATTTTCATGCATTCTAATGCAATATATAATATTGAATAGACAATAATCAGTTTCCATCGCTTATATATAACAAAATGACACAGAAAGAGGTGTAGACTCCAAGGTTAGGAATTAAATATTTATCTAATATAATTCTAATAAATAATAATTTGATTATAATGGCATAAAATTTTCCAAGCGACAATCTTCATATCAATTCAGAGGAAATCTATTATTGAAGTAACTCCTTATAATGTTTGAAAATGCTGAAAGGAGAAATTGAGATTTTGAGTAACACATAAATCTGATTCCGTGTATTATATTTGTCACAATGGTAGTGTACAATATTTCAAGTAGAAATATGTTTTTACTTGTTTTATAGTGAAATCACATCACTCACTCATCAATTGAAATACACTTAACACTTCCTAGTGAAATTACATTTGTTTCGATGAATTTGTTTCAGAGCTTTCATTTAAACCATAGACAACATTTCAATATTATCGTTGGCAATTAATTGATGAACCAATTGATCTTATACGTTCGCTATAACATAAATATGACAGTTGTTTTGGTGTCAGTTCTGTTGCATCCGTGTGATGAAATGCCTGAAGATGCTGAAAGGCGAAACCCAGGTCATCACTGACAAAATATGTGAAATCGCACAAAGTTTCAACAATTTAAACCAGGACTGTGGAGTCGATTTCGGTTAGACTATTTTGAAAAACATCTCAATAAACAATTTGTCGGTTTGGTTGGTTGATCTTTAATTTGATGCACATTTGCAGAAAAGGGAGGAAAAAATCTTTTTTTTAACGTCTCACAGCCCTCATTTTAACTTAACCTCCTGCCTGCTAACGTCTCAATTGCTCAACAGTTGATACCCGAAAATATGTGAATTAACAGTGATTAAAACCTTCTTGTACTCGCTAATTTTTGAGTTGATGCATTGCTTGATTTGACAAACTCAATAAGATTGTTTCAAACCAATAATAATCAGAAAATTTTTGAAGTCTAGTTGTTGAAATATCCTTTAAACGGCTCAGCATATGGAACGAGTTAAAATTGTTTTTTTAATAAAATATATTGTCTTTACACTAACAAGTGATATTGACTGAAGTTATCATATTAAAAGTGAATAACATACATACTTCTTGGCAAAAAAAACAGTGACACAAATATATGTTCGGGTTAATTTTGTTGTTTTTTTTATATGTGTTTATAATTGTTATCAAAAACACATTAATAGCTTATCGAAAGGTCAACTTACATTACATTCACAGCGTTCGATTATCAAGTTATCGTATTATCAGTGCGTTGTTATTAAATCGAAGATTTGAAGCATGTTTACATGTATGCTATTCCGGATGATATACATATTTATCTTTCAGTTCACAATAGTGTCTAATCGCAATCACTATATCGTTTTTTCACTATGGGATATGCAGACAAATAACTAAATTTCGAACGATTCGATCGTCAAGATCAAATCACTGTACGGATTGAGTTGTTCAACTGTTTCATTGATAAAAAGAAGTGATTAATTATTGTTATAATATTAATTTATGATATCGACTGAAGGTGTTTGGTGATGGAATTTTATTATCGAATTTGAATTGTTACGACTTTGTATGATTCCACATGTTTTGCCACTAACGACCCGGGTTTCGCCATATAGACGATGCTAACTGCTTATTTTACGTCAGTTCTGTTGCATCCGTATGAAAGAATGCCTGAAGATGCCGAAAGGCGAAACCCGAGTGGTAAGTGACAAAACATGTGGAATCGTACAGAGTTATACCAAATCAAAAAAGCAATCAATAATTTTTTACAAGAATTTTACAACATTAAAGCTGACCTCAATCTATGTTTAATTTTTTACAAGCGCGTGTTTATCCAGAGCGTTGTCTCTTCTTCTATTTGTATAATATCGGAAATTATAATTTGACCTTTAAAATTTAGCGTTATGTAGAAAATTCACTATAGGAGGTGCCGCTATACGAAAAATTGACCCTATAGGAAAATTAACAAGTGGAGAGGAGAGAAAATCTATGAAGTTTGAATATATATCATCATATTTGTGTATCTATAATGAGCGCTACTGCCCCACTCAATTTATATGACAGTGGTAGTCAACCTTTTTTACAACAATTACTCATTGGTACCAAATTAATTGTGAATTATATAGTAGGGAAGAAGCATTTCATAATGTTTTCAAAACCTCTACGGAGCGCTAAGTAGAGGGCGGTAGGTATCCAGGTTGACTACCCCTTCACTATGAGGAGCATATTCCTATATATGTTACGTTATTTCTAAGAGAAACGAAATGTAAGACCAATTAATGAAGCGAATATATCCACAAATTGTATTTTTATAGACATAATATATGACACAAATTACCCACGACTAGCATTAGAATCGATATATCAATTAAAAATACACCGTGTGCGTTCGGATTCGAACCCGTGCCATCAACACAGTTGTCAACAACATCGACCACTGTTCCACGGACCAGACATGTGAGATAGAGCTTATTAACACATAATTAATGTTAGATACGTTATTACATTTGAACTTTCAATAACAGATTACCATCTTATATACGTCTCATATAAAATAATTGTTTTTCTATTGAAACATTGCGGTTGTACTAATTATAGCAGTATAGGTTTTTCGATCGGGTCGCCATATGTAATTAAGAATGACAGGAGATTAGTTTATTTGCAAGGACGTTAGAATTGATAACATAAAATATTATCCTTAAGTCTCTTAAGAGATTTGATCCATCTCTTTTACTCTCTAATTACAGAGCTTTTTGGATTACTTCCGAATAGTATACAGCCCTAGTTTCTCAACCGGTGGTCCGCGATGTGATATCATTTCGATAAATAATGTTGTTTATTATAAATACTGTCTGTTTTAATATACTTAAATATTATAAATATTTACCGGTCCAGATCAAAAAATATATTGTGAAAATAAGTACTAAAAAATGTGTTTTTATTATTTAAAATATCATGCCTTTCCATCAAGAAGTGACAGTTAACACCTTAAAAGTGATACTTAAATATTTTTATACCAGCATACGGTGTTACAAAATTAATTGTTTTGAATAAAAAAATAATTGTAAATATTTATTATTTTATTCCAATGTTGATGGTCTGCTAAACATTTTAGGTCATCGAATATAAAGCAATTAAATACAAACACATTTTTAGTACCATTTCCACTATACATTTTATTATCAGGGCCGGTTTCGCTCATCACAAGGATTATCAACTGATGATTGATGAACAAAAACGGTTCTGATCATGAAATATATTGTGGAAATAGTACAAAAAAGAGTGTTTTCATTATGTAAAATACAATAATAATGATAATATAATCGTATTTCAGTATTAAGGTATTAACTGCAAGAGTTTATTACCAGTATTAGGAAGTTTTTAAGTTTTTTTATGACTTTTTATGATCGTACCTTTCCATCAATAAGTGACAGTTAGCACCTTAAAGTGTTTACTATTGTAATCTATCATATAATTACATCCTAAAAAAAAGGTTGGATTACTTACAAAACAAACACTTCTCGTTGAGATAAAATTAGTTTTGTGTTCACATTCTACGTTGGAGCGGTAGAGGTTACAAATTTGAAATTATCTCTCGGGTTATTACTTTAACAAATATAATATTGAATTTGCTTAGATAACAATATTCTATGCATAATATCAAATACATTGTTATTTTATAGCAGCTCACGACAACCTATGACATGTGAGCCACCAACTGGCACGCGAAACTTATAAAAACCAAAATATGAACCAAATATTGACACGTCAGCACAAAATTGCACCTCAGTGAAGTTATCAATATTTTAATATTGATTTTTTTATGTTTCGTGTCCTATTATAGTCAAATATAATTGTATGGATTGAATTAGCATTCACTTGATAGAATTCCATTATTAAACGGTAAAAATACAGTAATGTATTTTAATTCTACAAAATTTATAACATACATACATAATATAGATAGCTATATCGCCCTACGCCCTCAAGAGAACTATTCTGAACTAGTTAATACAATATGAAACTAGGATGTTAGAACAGAAGAGTGTTATGTACATTTTCTACACATCTATATACAGATAAGTAAATGTACGTTTTAACATAGTTCTGATGAGGGCGTAAGCCGAAATAGCTATCAACTATATACGTTGTAAACTTTGTAGAACTAAAATATATTGATACTTTTTACCGTGTTAGTTTACTGATATCAATTATCACACGAAATTTAAAATTTTCGCCGCTTCTCAGACCATTGCGAAAGGCTAATGCATTTCTATAATAAATTATCTCCGGCCAGTATTTAAGCTTATTGAAATTGCCGCCTGTTTAGTTTCATTTACATTTTCAAAAAAAAATAGTTTTATTACTAGCAGGAAATAAGCTAAGTAAGTAAATAAAAACAGAAGAGAAGATGTATTGCGCACCTTTTATACACAGTTATATATAGATAAGCAAATGTACATTTAAACATAGTTCTGACGACGGCGTGAGCCGAAATAGCTATCAACTATATCTTCAAAAAATTGTATGATAGAACTGAAATACATTACTATTTTTTCACCCTGAAATTTAATTGTGTCCAGTACTTTTTTGTAAGTATATAATTTGTGTTATGCCGATTCATTTTGGTTACCAACCACTGCTTTAGGGAGCTCATAATTTATGAAAGATTGAGATCTTGTGGTATATATACATAAAACGTTGCTATCATAAATACACCGACGGTCGAATGGATCTTTATTACACTCTTTATCAAACGGGCAATGTCGTGGATTTTTTAGAATTAAAATTTAACTTTTCTAATTATTTTCCACGTCTCTATTTCAAAAGCTGACTGAAGAAATTTTTAATTTATCGTCGCAATAATGTGAAAATGTTTTAGTATGCAACGCCGGCGGAACCATTCCGGGATTTTAATTGTTTTCATCTTCTCTCAACAGAGCTAGCAATTTATATTTAATCTGCCTTTAAATGCTTCATTGAAGGTTGTTTGTGCTTACATTTTCTTTTTACTTATTTTTAAGCATACATATAATATATAGTTTATGATTATATATATATATTATACATATGTTTCTCAAACAGTTATAACACGCATCACATTTAGGAAGAGAATATTTAAATAGGTTAGTTCACGAGAATTATTGTAAATAAGATATTGAAATATTCTCAAGCATTTTTTTTCATGTATCCTATATCATTTTTAATGTGTTTACTGTCACTTCGTGATGGAAAGGCATTATTAAAACCTAACAAACACTAAAAACACATTTTTAGTTCTATCTCCGCAACATATTTTATGATCATTACCGGTTTCGCTCATCATTGGCAAACTATTACCAAGAGGTTCTTAAAATTTTATTTGTAAATTATTTTATTTTATTTAAATATTCTGTTTGACTACCATTAAAATGTTATTTACTAATACATTATGTTCCATTGAGTATTTAAGTGTAGGTTATTTTGTTTATAAAATTTTCCCACTCGTTACTTCTCCTAATTAATTCTTTATGATTGTTAAAAGATCTTAATGGATTATCGATTTACTTCAATTTTCTTTGAAAATTATTAACAAATGATTAATTTACATTTTTTGTATTAATACTATATGATTTCCTGTAAATTGTTTCTTAATTCTTGGACCCGTGGTTTTGTATATCTGATACCTTTAACTCAACTCAATCCGTTGATAATGCTCGTGATAGGCGAAACTGGTCATAATCGAAAATATATTGCAGAAATAGTACTGAAAATTTGTTTTTATTTTTTTAAATATAATACCTTTCGGCAATGAAATGACATGATAAAAAATACTTCTAGAATTCTTAGAATATTTCAATATTAAATTTAATTAACGTTAATTTTATCATTATACTGTTTCAATATGTTTTATATATTTATTTCGATTCTTTTTTGATTCCGATTTGAGAAACATCTTCAGACCAACTGTATCGTACGGTCATTCATTACTGAGGCAAACAGTGTATCTAATTCTCGATTAAATAGAGATTGGGGCTAGAATCAACAACAATAGAACAATTTATCATGTCACGACTATTTACAAATTAATTACAAGCCATTTTACGTAAAATTCCTCAAGGAAATAAATTTATTAGTATTGAGGTATTTGCTCTATTTACAAATTTCTAAGAATATTTAAATATTGAAGTAATGTTTCTACTTTCATTAAGATCAGAGTCGCTTTTAGCCGACCGCAAAGATTACCAGCTGAATTTTGAAGAAATCCAAGCTATTAATTTTGGTATGTTAATTTTCCATTAAATGATTTGTAATGTTATTTAATTAATCGTACATTTTATACGTGGCTTCCACATGCTTTGTTGCTAACACCAAAAATAAAAGAATGTATCTGTATAGTACATGAGTCGTGTAAATCAACGCGTATATTTCAAACAAGATTATCCATTATAAGACGACGTGGTAAGTCTGGAAAGCTCTGTGACATATACTCGTGGATTTTAAAATCTCTGCCATCTATCGATTCGCCCGTAAAGTTTACTTAAAATCTCCCAGTGCGACTGACACTAAAATCCTAGAAGATAATGTATAAAGGATAATATCTTATTACCGACACATCACAAACATAAATGAAAGGCGGTTCCATATATGAACGTTCGATACAATATTTATTTTACGAATTAAATCTGACATCTAGCGTGGAAACTTGAACTCTATCATATTTTAAAATCATTATTTAAGTAATTTAAATTATGTTGAAATATTTCAGTGAAAAAGCTATTTTATATTAAGGTAAGGAAGTATTTTTAAGGTAATTGGTTAAATAATAAAACCACAATGTATAGTACTATATTCATAGTTTTAGATTATTAAGATCAGTTCTGGTTTCGCTCACTGCGAGGGTTGGAATGAGGAAATAATTATTTATTTAATTTATAACAATATATTATATATGACTGAAGGTGCTTATGGAATTTCAATATCAAATTAGAATTTTTAAAACATTGTACGATTCCGCATGTTTTGTCACTAGTTACACAGGTTTTCCCTTTCAGCATCTTCGGGCATTGTATCACACGGACGTAACAGAACTGACAGTCAGATGCCTGAAGATACCCAAAGGCGAAGCCCGGGTCGTTAGTGACAAAACACGTGGAATCGTACAAAGTTTTAACAATTCAAATTTTGAATTTGAATTGCTGACACTTTAAACACGAATCTACATTTTTGTCAATAATAACCGGATTTCGCCTATCGGCATCTTCAGGCGTTATATCACACGGATGCAACAGTACCAATTCTCTATGTCTGTGTGTTTCAAAGTCAAAACCAGAGTTGTTAGTGATAAAACATGTGGAATCGTACAATTATATATATAGATATATATATATATAAATTTATAAGATATATATAAGATAATATCCTATCTTGAGCTTTTCTGAACTTTCCTGCGAGAATTTTCATTAACAAACGTTAAAGTGACAATGTTCAGTAGCTTTGTTCCAAAATTATGATTCATTTTTTCGAGGTAAGCCAATCTACCTCCCGCCAGGGCGGATTTTTAAGTATTCAAAACTTTATTAAATATTATTTTAATTATCACAAATACGCGGCCTTCTGGGAACAATAGATTAAATCGGATTAATATCTGCTTTTGAAATTAAGGAAAAGGTTTTGTGAATTAATTAACTTTAAGCTATTCTCAAAGGAATTCCACACGAGTCTAATGTGTATTTCCTGGTCCTAAATATAATGTAACGGAAACAATACTAATATATTGCGTTATATGAAAATTACATTGCCTTACGCCTTCTTTACGTGAACACGAAACGTTATTTAAATGAAAAAGCAATACATATTTTCTTTTGATTTCTGTTACTTATTTAGAAATCAAATCGATTTTCAGCCAAATACAATATAAGCTTTTAACATTTTTAATAATTCCCTGATTCACCAACCTGAACGCCCCCTAGCGCCATTTTATAATAATAATAATTCCTAATGGGTACCTGCGTGCGTTGCAATGCCACTCAAACAATGTTAACGACTAAAACTGTACAATCGATGGTTTGCAAAATGTCATTAGAAATTCATAGCCTTCAAGTGTGACAGTTTCGCAAAGGTAGTACCTAGGTGCCTATTTAAAATACTACTAGTTTTTGATTAGATTCAAACTAATCGAATTGGGAGAGAACCTTTAATAAAGTTTTCTTTCAGTGAAAAGTTTATCCCAAAATGAAATTTAGTTTATGAACAATTGACAGTACATAAATTGTTATTCTTAAAGTGTGACATTGTCGATAATTTCATCAGAGTTTTTGTGGTTAAAAACTTTTCAGATGTGTTGTAATGTGGTTGTAGTAATACAGAAACCTTCACAATTGTGGAAAGATAATATTTTTAAAGTTTCAAACATTTTCTATGCTTGATATAGCAATATGTACGTTATGGACATACATACAATCAAATATTCATGTATATTTCATATGTATAGATTTGCTGTAGAATTCGATCAATTGGCCCCTTAATTAAGAATAACGAATATAAGCCAAAATTATATAAATAACAGAAAACGTTTTTCTTCGAGATGCTATTTTCAACTGAAGTCGTACAATATTTTACAATGATTTTTTTAAATATATCAGATTCTAATTGTGTATCAATATATTTTATGCATTTCATCGTAAATTTAATTTAAAGAGCATCTCTATTGTTTGAATGAAATTTCATTTTAACGATGGGAAAACTTTTATCACAAAGAAACATTAACTTTGCGCTTCATTGCATATTAACTTTGATAAAATATGAGTTCATTTAGATAATTAAATATAATTTGTTTGAAAAGATATCGATTGATTATTAATTTCTCCATAACCAACCTGTTTAAAATACGATATTGTATCTTAGTATTAAATCAACTAACTATATTTTAATGATAGTTAATTATTTTGAAAACCTTTCATTACAAAGCCATTACTCTGTTTGAATGTCATAACCAAAACAGTGCGGTGGAACTCCCTCTACACTACTCCGAATAACGAGCTGGCTCGAAATATTCACTGCGAATCCCCCAATTGCACGATCGCTTGACTGTACACACACAGTCGGGAGAATGCCGACTGTGTGCTGGATTTTTCAAGCGCTATATATTTTATCGCCATGTAACTAAATATTTCGTCCGTGTATTTTCTTTTTGATAAACGAAGAATAATCTTAGTTTTGCATTTTTCGCGAAAAAAAAAGAAAATCCCGCATATTAAATGAGATTCATTCCCCCAATTACACTACTTCAAATTACACAGTCTCGAATTTAGTTTCAATCGGAGTTTTACTGTAGTTATTATTTACAATATAATTATTTCACATATATATTTAGCTCCCTAAGGTATATAATCTTATTTTATTGTTCGATGCAAACCTTTTACTGTCTGTCAGTTATATTACAACCGTGTAATAAAATGCCTTAAAATGTTGATTGACGAAACCCGGGACTAGGATGTCATATATTGAATTGTACATATTATAGTTTAACCGATAAAATCTGTTTGTACTGTTTCTAAAGGTATTTCAACAGTACTTTCAAAATTTATCAGGTTATAAAGATTCAGTCATGTGTTGTTTCATCTGCCAAATATGTTGTAAATCGTAGAAAAGTAAGTAAGTAATCATTATTTAAGGTTATAGAATTGAAAAACATGAGAAAATCACCAAATTTAATAATCAAAGTCACTTCCCTGTTCGAGAAATGTTTCCCGCAACATGAAAATTTTATCCTCGCCACAACCGTCCTGCCGAGTCGACTAATATACATTTGGTAGACAAATTCGAGTCAAACGGTTCGATAAATAATTAGCCAACACCAGTACGTCACAAAAATTAGAACAGTGTTTACAGTATGGGCCGTGAATGGGTTAATTATTTTGAAATGTATTATACAATCAGTATTATAATACGAACTTGAAATGCTTTGGGGAAAAATTCGGAAGTGATTTTTATACTACAAATAAATATTACGTATTTTAATCACTCTTTATCATAGTTGTCTCATTGTTTATGTTGAAGGTGATCCAATGAATGCGTAAATTTAAAAACATTGTATCAATTATTTATTCAATAAAAATGTTTTAGTGAAATTCCATATAAGATAAAAGAAACGTTAATATTGTTTTCGAAATCGATAGTTTTTTGAAAGTTATTTCAGGTGCATATTTGGATCCAAGTCTGTAACAATAATCTGTATATAACCGATGCAAACTGTTTTTTGTGTGTCAGTTATGTTGCATCCGTGTGATAGAATGAAGATGTTAAAAGGCGAAACCCGGGCCATTAATAATAAAACATGTGAAATCTTACGCCTCGTCACCATTGTTATACTCATTAGATTAAATTAATATATCTTTTTTTATTTTTTTAATTTATTGCAGAAAAACTAGAATGCCCCTAACTGACCTGATCTCACCAATTCATCTTCAATTGATTACCATTAAAACATCACATACTAATTCATTAAGTGTTTTAGTGTGGGTTATTTTGTTCATTAAAATTTTACCACTCCTTACGAGTCGTTAATGATTGTTCAGAGCTCTTAATGGATTATTGATTTACCTTAATTTCATGATCAAACTATATATTGTGGAAATAAGTACTAAACATTGTGTTTTTATTATTTAAAATATGCTTTTCCATCAAGAAGTGACAGTTAACACATTAAAAGTGAATAAAGTAAACATTGTGTTTTGTTATTTGAATTTATCGTCTTCACAATGTTGTGTCAGTTAACACCTTGAAATTGATACCAAATGCCTAGGCACGCTCATAAATACCATAAATAATTAAAACCACCAAAATGTATTCGATTTTTAAAATACTTATGTTCTTTTATTAGTAGTTTTGTTCATTTTGGTCGAAACTTTTCGATACGTACTACTTTATTAGGCTGCGTTCCGCGAGTGATAATGATAACCTCATCTTGCAGGTCAGATAGTGCCGACACTGCTTCCGATTGGTCCACACTAAAATAGCATCAAATACTAATAACATTCACAGTAATGATCAGCTGAAAATTTGGCGCCGGAATTATTCCACATTAAAAAAAAAAACAAAATAGGTATTTTTTTATTACTGCCATCTCTCTATGGCCCGGATAGTGAAGTTGTGTATTTTATATTATTTGAACGATTCGAAATTTAAAAAATGAAATAGTTTTTTTTTATTATTATATACTGCCATCTACCATTCGCCTAGAAAGTAATGTTATGTATTTGACATTATACTAAAAATATTTTTTTTTAAATATTGTATAGTTTTGCTCGAATATCGGTTGAGCAATATCATTCATTCGCGACTATGACAATAAGGCTCGATTTTCTATAACAACTTATCTCTTTGTGTATTTTTTTAAATATTCATTTATACCTAGCAATAAATTCACGCGTCCCATAAAGTTAAAAGACTTCCTTATGTTTTATCTTAGTCTCTGTGTAATTTTTATGCAACAACTTATAATATTATTAAATCTATGTAGATACATTAGGTGTCATAAAACATGATTTTCCATATATTCCAATATCGAACTAATATTTTTTGTATTATTTATGATATCGACTGAAGATACTTGATGGAATTTCATTATCAAATTAAAATTGTTAAAACTTTTTACGATTTCACATGTTTTGTCACTAACGATCTGGAATGCGCCTTTCGGCATCTTCAGACATTTTATCACACGAATCAGTTCTATTGCATTAGCGTGATATAATGCCTGGAGATACCGAAAGGCGAAACCCGGCTAGTTAGCGTCAAAATATGTGGAATCGTACAAAGTTGTAACAATTCAAATTTAGTGTTTTTTGAATTCAAAAATTCTATTTGAAGGCCAATCCAAATAATGTTTGAGATGAAGAAATCGATAAATCGGGGAACGATTAATGCGGGATATTCAACATTGTTTTTATGAGTGTTAGACGGGAGTATAAAAAATTTACGATCCATCCGGAAAAACGTATTATGCGAGAGCGGTTGAACGGTGGTCCACTCTATTAAAAAAATACATTTGATATTCTAACTGTGAAAAAGATCGTCAAATGGAAGTTATTACAGATGAGTCTATAACTGGCATAAATTTTGAACATTTTTAAGTTGTTTTTTGCTTTGAAAAATCTCTACCATACCTTCTTCGTTCTACAACTATAGATATCAAACGCGCCTTGAAATTTCAGCCGAAAACCGTCGCGTGTCGTTGACCTGAATTCAAACAACCTTTAAATGAATCAATCTAAACGTATTTAGCCAGTATGCTAATTGGCAATCAAATTAATCGGTCGCCCTGCGCGTAGATTTTCTTTTATGCATTCCCTTAAGAAGGTCGCTTAGCATAGTCGTCAATCAGCTTGATCAAACAAAACAGTTGTGCAAACATTTTAGTCAACTCTCAAGACGAACAACAGTACACTGCGAGGAGAGTGCGACCAGCAGAGTTTCGCGATGACGTCATTGCGAGTAAGGAAACAAAAACGTATTTAACATATCCCCAACCGATGAATATACAAACATTCAGTGCTGTGAAGTCGGGGAAATTTAACGTACAACGCCATCGCTGAACTGTTTATTGATTGAATTGGCATTCACTTGGTAGAACTCCATTATAACACGGTGAAAAAAACAGCAATGTATTTTAGTTCTACAAAATTATTATTTTTTTAGATATAGTTGACAACTATTTCGGCTCACGCCATCGTCAGAGCTATGCTTAAACGAACATTCGCTTATCTATATATAGCTGTGTAGAAAAGGTACATAATACACCTTCTCTTCTGTTTTCTCGCAATAAAACTAAAAATTGTAAATGAAACTAAAAAGGCGGCTATATCAATGAGTTTACATATGGCATGGAAATGGTCCATTATGCAGATAAACGGCCCCCCGTAGCGGGTTAAGCAATGGCGACATATATTAGCTTGTTCGTTAACACTGAAGTATTCTAAAAAATATATAATTTGGCCAAAAGAGTAAAAAAGAGCAATTTATTCCAGTCAACACGAAACCTCGCTTTAGTGTTCAATTGGAGAGATCGACTGACAGCAATAAGTGGAACTTCCATGTCAAATTTTTAAGTTTCTTTTTTAAGTTTTTGTACATTTATAAAGTATTTATTACAAACGATACTTCCTGGCACGGTGAAAAAAATAGCAATGTATTTTAATTCTAAAAAATTAACTAAAACACATTGCTATTTTTTTCACCGTGTTATAATGGAGTTCTACCAAGTAAAATCAGCGATTGAGCGATTGAATGATTAATGATTATTTTTTATTGGAATGCTCTTCAACAAGATTTTTGATTCTAATTGCGAGTGACTATATGAAGAATATTTCCAAATTGGAGAATCGATTTTGTTTTTGCCAGTTTTACTATCTGTTGTACATAATTAGTGCGTTTTGATAATGCATATCTAATCACTCGTTATGTAGGATCCAAAAATGCACTCTTAGTATATTTCAAAGAATTAAGACCAGGGCCGGCTGGGGTTCATAATTATAAGGGCCCTTCAAAAAAAGCTTATTCCGTTTTAAAAAAAACATCTATATTAATGGTGCGCGGTCCATTAGTGTAGTGGATGCGTTGCATCGCTTATAATGTTTAAAGTCAATAGTAATTTTTGTACAGTATCATATTTTAACGTTGTATAGTTTTATTTTAAATTTATATATTTTTATTTAGCTGATGATGATAATGTTGTTTTGATGGGTTTTATCATACCCTTTTTTGAATCGCGTAAAAATATGTATATCCCATAGATTGCAAACCTTTTTCAACCTGAAGGTCCTTTTTTTTCTTTAATATAATAAATAATATGTCATGTGCTATATGCTATAGAAATAAAAAATGCATCAAATGTTTGTGCAATTTCAGATTTTTTATGTAAACATAGCATTAATAAATCTTAAGTGAGATTTTTAATTTATGATATCGACTGAAGGTGGGTGCTTGATGGAATTTCAATATCAAATTTGAATTGTTACAACTTTGTACGACTCAACGTGTTTGTCACTAACGACCCGGCAGTTCTGTTGCATCCGTGTGATAGAATGCCTGAAGATGCCGAAAGGCGAAATCAGGGTCGTTAGTGACAAAACATGTATAAATATGTAACAATTCGAATTTGAGTGAGATTTTTGTTGTTGGATGCTTGATGCCAAATATTTTATATCTGGTTCATAGTTGGTAACTTTTAATAGAATAAAAGACGTACTACTTTCTTTGTGAGTCTGCTTCTTATATCTGATTATTTTGTGTACAATCATTTCTATTTTTTCTCATAATAAAGCATTCACGTGCCATAAGTTTACCATCCCTGGTATAGCCCTTCAAATAGCCTCTTTTTGCAAACGGCGTTAACCGATTAGTAAAATATAAGCTGTGCGTTTCAGTAACAAAATGTTCGCACTGTGTAAAATCGGTCCTGATCATATTAATGCAAAGAATTCAGAAAACATTTTTGGTTATCTTTCCTTATTATTCATCCGTGTTCGCATTTGAATTGTCAGAATTCAAAGCATATTATCTACCAATGGTGGTATCTCAATAAATATTTTAACAAACGGTTTGAAAATTTTAAGGAAAAAATGAGAAACGCTGGAACAGATTTTATAAGCGACATTCATTCATTCGTAAAAATGGTCTTTTTTGAAAAAGATTGGTTTAAAATGCGTAAAAACTGCAAAACGAAAACGCGCGATCGCATGTGGCGAATATGACCTGGGAAAAAATCCAGGAGTTGGGTGGGAAAACTTTATTGCATCCACCTTATTTACCAGATCTAGCACAATCGGATTACCATTTATTCTGTCTAATATAAAAAACTATTAGGGATAAAAAAATTCAAACAAAAAATGACGTGAAAAATGCTATTTCCGACTATTTTAATTCCAAAACAGTAGAGTTTTTTACTAAATGGATTTCAGACTTGTCTTATAGGTAGCAGAAAGTTATAGATAGACAGGGAAATTACTTTTATAAATGAAAATAAAAAATATACTTTGAGTTTCATTTAAAAAAAACGTCAGGACATTTTACTACACCTAATACTTACTCAATATTAAGTAGAAATGAAAGGTCAGATAATGTATAAGAATGGTGAAAATGTTCAATTTGCTGATTTCGAGCAATTCTAAAAATAGGATTGAATGCACCTAACCTCAAATATTGATTTGGGTTTTTTTTTTAATTTTCGTAAAACGCATATCGACACCACTTTCCATAGACAATGCTATTGCGAGTTAACCCATTAACGACTCATGTTTCAATTTTTTGAGACGAATAACAGATAGCTGTGTTATTATTCTTAGCGATCAAAAACGTAAAAGTGTTACCACTAACACGGTTAAAAAATTACAATGTATTTCAGTTCAACAAAATTTATAAGGTATATAGTTGATAGCTATTTCGGCCTACGCCCTCATCAGAATTATATTTAAACGTTTATTTGCTTATCTACATATAGATTTATAGAAAAGGTATACAATACATCTTCTAACAAGCTAGTTTCATATACCTTATAAATTTTGCAAAACTAAAATAAATCGGCATTTTTTCATCGTGTTATAATGGAGCTCTACCAAATAAATGCCAATTTAATCAATAAAGTCTTATCAGATTAACTATATCCTGACCATAATATATATTCGAGAAATAAGTAGTCAAACAAATTGTTTTTGTTTTTTTAAATATTCTTTCATCAAGAGGTGACAGTATACACATTAAAAGTTAATAAGATTAACTTTTACGAAGGAGTAAAAAAAAATCACTTATCTATTTTCTGTGATTTTGTTAATGGTGAATGTACATCTATACCACTTTTGCTTGGCCAGTATTATCCTTAGTTAAAGAAACAAACTGCAGTATGTGCAATCAGATTCACTAGGGAGAACACTTGGAGAAAAGCCAAAACCACTCTCTAATGCTAGACTTATACTATATATATGTAAAAATGCAATTTGAACCACGCAGACAATTCGTCGCCAAGTTTACGAATTCCTAATTAAATCGACCAAGCTTTCGTGACTGTTTTGCATACAAAATAAAAATTGCTAAACATTTTATGTAACATTAGTTTACCGATGCAATACAAAAATGCTGGAAAATTTTCTTATATAAATATACAATTCATTTTGTCTTGTTGGTTTCAATATGAATAGAAAAAGCTTCAAAATAGTTTCATATTTTTATTTCGCTTATAAACTATTTTTAAGGGCACTTTCAAACAAGTGAGTCTTTAATTTCTTTCAGCGTATCGCGCATACAATGTGTTAACCATTTCTCTGTTGTGCCACATAAAACATTTTGAAACCCCAAATATTTAAAAAGAATATTCGATAGCTTTAGTGTTAAACAAACTTATGGATATCATTTAAGCAAATCAGCCTTTATTTAAAACAAAAACGAACTCACAGAATTATTATAATATTCTTAATTCTAATTTGAATTGTTGAAACTTTGTACGATTCCACATGGTTTGTCTCTAATGACCCGGGTTTCACCTTTCGGCATCTTCAGGAATTATATTACACGGATGCAACAGAACTGACTTTTGGAATCGTATAAAGTTGTAACAATTAAAATTTGATATTGAAATTCCATCAAGTACCTTCAGTCGATATCAAAAAATATTCTTTTAATGTGTAAATTTTCATTTATAGGTAGAAAAGCATTATATTTTTAATAATAAATACATTTTTAGAACTATTTCCAATATATATTTGATGATCAAAAACGGTTTTGCTCAATGCGAGCATTATCAACTGATTATAATGTTTTTATTATTTAACAGTTTTTGTTTATTGATTATCATTTTTAAATAAATTGTCTTGTAATTTGATTGTTGAAACAGTATACGATTCCACACTTTTTTGTCACCTTACGATATCTTCAAGCGCATTATCACACGGATGTAACAGAATTGACAACCTGTTCGATAAATCAGTTCGTAGGCTCTTTTGCATTCGTGTGATAATATGCATGAAGATGTCAAAAGGCGAAACCCAGTTAAAAAATACTTGAATTTGATATTGAAATTCTCAGCACCTTAAGTCTACATATATCATAAATTTTAATTTACGTGATATAATGTTTGCCTATAATTTTTTTCATAGGCGTTGGACCATTACTTTTGTATACATATTAATTATAATATTGAGTAAAAATTTTGTACAAATTTTCTGGTTTATAATTTGTGTTTAATCACTTGATTATACTTGCTAATCATATAATATATTGGAGAAACAGTAAACTTAAAAAAAAAATGTTATTTAAATTATCATGCCTTTCCACTAAGAAGTGACAGTAGGCAGTTAAAAGGTATTCGACGAAGAATTGTTTGCATCTTAAATATACATGTATTCAATCTCTCTATGTGTGATTTCAATGATAGAGATAATAAAACAAAAGCAAATAATATGCAAATTTTATTTCAATACGATATTTGATTAAAGCTTTATACCATAAACAATTTTATGAAACTTTACGTAAACATAAATAAACTTCGATAGTCCAGATGAAAATATTATTTGATACTAATATAATATTTCACACGCTAAAAAAGCGTGATCAAATTTATACACTAATTTAAAATGTTTTCAAAATAGTTTTTTTTTTTATTGTTTTACCCTTTCCGTGCTGAGCCTTGTAAATCAGTACTTCGTAATCTTTTGTATTCCATGGCACACCGCTATTTTTTCTTCTTCTAAAATTTCGCTGAATATTCCGAGAACTGTGCACGGTTGCTTAAAATGATAAATTCAAAAAGTTTTATTGGTATATGAAGTACCAAAAGAGGGAAAAACGGTAGGCATTCGGTGAAATTCATATTTTCAGTGAAAAATTTACCATACATAAAGCAAAATGTTTTTAGCGTGAAAGATTACGCGGACCGGTAATAAATTCTGATCTAACAGTGTTATGCAACCTTTTGTCTTCGATAGCACACCAATGTTCTTTTCAAGTCAATATCTATACAAATGAGAATGATTGTTTCTGTATTGATTAATATTTTTTTCCTTATAATTTCACATTAAATATATCGTATATAAGATTGTGCGTATATGATATATACGTACGTATGGCAAATTATTCCATATTAGAATTAATTATTTCCGTTCGCGTTTGATTCTTCTGTTAGAAAAATGAACAACGACACACCTAGCTTCGTCTGACGGCATATCTGTGTGTCGTCGCATACCGGTTGTGAAGCACTGACGTAAATGATATAGTTCAGCAGTGTTGCAGTTAAATAAACTTTACAGTTCCCAATGGTACTCAACGTTGTACCTACCACTACCCGCTACTGTTTCACACTATTATTACAAGGCGTATTCCAAAGCGTAACAACGGTATGCATGTTTCAAATCTTGCCAGGAAGACTTGTTTTAATACACTTGAGTGTGTGCATAAAATTAAAATAAATATTACACTAAGTGATTTATTATTTTTGATTGTGAATCTTTTGAGGATTAAATTTCATTTGCTTACCATAGGAGGAAGCGAGTTCTTCGGCCGACAGACAGTCTATATATCGTTTTGACTATACTGTTCTCAAATAAACTTACAAAGTCAAATAAGGCTACGTATTATACATTTATTGTTACTTTCATATTTTTGGTATCACCTATCGATACATGACAATCGGCCGTCTCAACAGTTGAGACTTTAACCGTCAGTAGGCTAGCAAAAACGAACTTGATTGTTGAACAGTCAAAAAATTTACGTCAATTTGGTTTCAAAAGAACGCCTGGTTAGGTAGTAAAAGGGCCCAACTGCTTTTTTTCTATTATTAATTTTTCTTCCACAAAAGCTCTTAACTACATTTAACTCAAAATACACTCGATCTTCTTTTTACACGATTTATTTTGTTCTGTTTTCATACAGCGCAGCTTAATGAAGAATAAATGACTGACACGGTGAAAAAAATAGCAAATAAAATTAATTAAAATTAAAAACAAGTTTTTAAAAATAATTTTGTAGAACTAAAATACATTGCTATTTTTTTCACCGTGTTATAATGGAGTTCTACCAAGTGAATGCCAATTCAATCAATAAATAAGTGACTGACTACAAAAGACGGTTACGTTTCAATCCAAGTACAAGACAGCTGAAAATCACTTTTAAGTTGTTAACTGTCATTTTTTGATGGGAAGGCGTAATCATTAGTTGATAATGAAACCGATCCTGAACAAAAAATATATTGTTGAATTAAATACTAAAATATGTGTTTTATTATTTAAAATAGCTGAAAATATTCTATTATAATATAGAAAAAAGATATTAGTCAGAATTCAGTACCATTTTCCTGCATTTTTGTTTTGTAAAGTCGTGGCCACGCCCTCTATAAAAGCAACGCTAAATAATACGTTTAACTATTGTTCTGACGACGGCCTACGCCAAAATAGCTATCGAACGTATATCTTATAACTTTTACAGAACAAAAATTCACCGCCATTTTTACACCGTGTTATAAATAATTGACTTTTACCAATTAAACGCAAATTCAATCAATAAATATTAAATAATCCCGCGATTATCGATTCACTAAATAAATATTAACGGTTTTTTTGGATATATAATATATTATATATATATTATTGTCACTTAAAGAGGCGTTATTAACCTTATAAAATCTCAACATTGACAGATGATCCCTTATGCCATTGCAGTAGAGTTATGTGGATTCATTCACATCTTTTTATCAATTTTGCCATTTTCTAGAAACTGTACGCAGAAAGAATAATAAGCATCGTACAAATCAATTTCATATCCCACCGTTACATATTGAGTACTCTCAAGGGAGAGGTTTAGCGGCAGACGAAAAACTTGTTCTTTTATGACAGTTTCTCGAGATATTTTGGGAGAATATAAGTGGACATGATTTAAAATAAAAAAAATAAACATTTTCCGTTGATAATATGGGAAGCTTGTAAAGACAGCTTATCAATGAGATAAGCACAACATGTATCTATATAGAATATACGCACGTATCTCGGTATGCCTTATGTCAGTGGTCATCAACTACAATATTTGAGAGACTGGGTAAAAAATTCAATTTATTTGCGTAGTGTATAAAGGCTTAAAATAACTTTTACTTAAAAACTTAAAAATACTAAATTATTATGATTAGCTTAATTAATTATACTTTATTAATTAATTGTTGTGAATCTGTGCAATTCCACATGTTTTGTCACTCACGACCAGGATTTTTCTAAAAGTTAAAAATAATTAGTAAATGAATTGTTAAATCTTTGTACGATTCCACATGTTTTGTCACTAACGGCCCGGGTTTCGCATTTTGGCATCTACAGATATTTAACAATTCAATTTTGATATTGCAATTCCATCAAGCACCTTTAATCGATATCATAAATTAGTAAATGACTTGTATCGGTTATTTATAAGCGGAATTATACAAGGAAAAATGCGAGGTGCTAAATATATATATGTGAAATAAATATACACAAAAAAAATCATTTTCGATATCAACTGATGGTGCTTTATGAAATTTTAAAATCTTACTTGAATTATTGAAACCTTGTAAATTTTCATATATTTTATCCTTCGTGGATCGGGTTTCCGTTGTATTGTGTCGGTATGATATAATACATGAAGATGTTGAAAGACAAAACCGTACAAAATTTCAATAATTAAATTATCATAAAAGAAAACGTTATAATTCAGTCTGCTGTAGTTATTTTGTAAACACAAAGAAAAAAAACGCTATGTATTTTAGTTCTACAAAATTTATGAAGTATATATTTGATAACACGGTGAAAAATAGCAATGTATTTTAGTTCTACAATTTTATTTATGAAATAGCTATCAACTATATCGTATAAAAAAAAATGTAGAACTAAAATATATTGCTATTTTTTCACCGTGTTATAATGAAGTTCTATTAAGTAAATGCTAATTGAACTAATATATAGTTAATAGCTATTTCGGCTTATGTCTTCATCGGAGCTCTTCGTTTAAATGTTCATTTAATTATCAATATATATATATATATATAAACCGAAAAAGCTATCAACTATATACAAAATAGTAATCTTAATTGCGCATATCAAACAAAATCTCATGATGTTTCGTTAAGAAACGAAATTTTGTATAATTATTCAAACAACAGTTGGAACTACAAATAGATTTGAAGGCTGGAAAAGTCATCTAAAACAAGAAACAATACAACGCCAAAGACGTCTAAAACACGAGTCCTTTTAATGTAAATATTTTAGTTTGGCTATGTTGCAAACGTTAAGTCATATTTGAAACATCTTTTGTTGTGTACCATGTTACGATTCAACCCTTAAGTGGATTGTGATGGGGTGATAGGCATCTTAATATATAATATAATATATGCTATGGCATAAAATAAGCCTAAGGGTGTGTCGATTCTCACTTGTCTACTTGGCTTTATCCAACTGATTTTGTATAAGGCATTCTTTCTTATAATAGTTTTGAATCTCGAAGAGAAATTATCCTCGCTACATGTTTCTTTCTAATAATATAAGACTATCATTTAATAGTGTATTATGAAAACGTTACGAGACATATTTTTTACAATAAATAACTAAGTATGCAAACATCTTTAGAATACCTAAATACGCTAATTTATCACGTTAACGGTGTTAGCTGTCACTTCTTGATGGGAAAGCATGATATTTTAAATAATAAAAACATATTTTTTGATCACGACCGGTTTCGCGCTTCATCGCGAGTATTCTCAAATCAGACAGTTCAGAGTTCTTAATGGATTATTGATTTACCTTAATTCTGTTTGCAAATTATTGATAAGTGATTGTTAACATTTTACTTTTAAACTAATTTACATTATTTGTTAATATTGTATGATTTCCTGTTAATTATTCCTTAGTTCTTGAACCCATGGTTATATAGGCTTGCTTGTAAATTGTATTCGATCAGTTGATAATGTTCGCGATGAGCAAAAACGGTCCTGATCAAAAAATATACTGAGGAAATAAGTATAGTTCTGACAATGGCGTGGGAAAATACAAAAAATAAAAAAAAGTTGTAGAACTAAAATACATTGCTATTTTTTCACCTGGTTACTAAAAATGTGTTTTTATTATTTAAAGTTCGTAATATATTTGATGAAATTTTGTACATGAATCGTCTATTATTATAAATTAACAAAAATATTGTTTCTAACTTTATATGTTTCAGTAATAAAACACAGTATTTATAGAATTTACCTCGCCCACCAAACAACAATAAACCTATTTATACATGCAAATATACGTAACGAAATTCTGCTTTTGAAAACTCAGAAGCTAACTTTTTCGATGTATTATAAAAACATTTTTTAATACTTCTCTTGCATTTATGTACAGGTAAAATTTTTTTAAATTACTGTTTTTCATTCGTAAAGTTTCAAATCCTGAAAATTCTAATCCAACATTTCAAATTCGTGAGGGAATTTTACATTTTGACAAGAGTGTTTTGTCAATCAGCAAAACTTCAAATTCCACTTTATTTAGCACGTTGTACACGCATGACAGTTATGCACGTCATACAATTCCGGATTGGTTGATTGATCTTCAATTTAATGCACATATATAGGAAATATGGGGGGGAAATCGTGTTTTTAGTCAATATCGGAACTAGAGTCGAAATAGTGTTATTTACGACTCCCGAGTCCTAATTATATTATTTATTAATTTGATAATAATGAAATTCAAATCTCTTATAACATATAAAACATAACAAACGGTTTATAATGAGAGGTTTTCAAAAGAATCAACCACCATTAATAATTAAGTACAATAGGAAAATTCATCCCCTACTGGCATTAAAACTGGTGGGTTTCTGCGAGATTTTACTTTTCCCGGGTCGTGACTGATAAAAAATATGTGTCGAATTGTTTAGAGTTTTAGCGATTAGCATTTAACTAAATTTTAGAAATTATTGTTTATTTTAATTAATAAGATTAAAATTCAAAGAATGTTAACGTGGAGAGAGTTGTTTCATTTTTCAGGAAGGTTTACTACTCAATTTGTTCGTTATTTGTTAAACATAATTTTTTACACATGATATTTATTTTACTATACACACAATCTGCAATACAGTGAAACCTCGATTCTATGTTTTTCAAGGGATCCTAAAAAAAGAACGAAAAATGCGGGAAACGAGGAATGCGGGAAAGCTTAAAATAATAACAAAAAAGTAAAATTTAAATATAATATGAAGTCCTTCCCCTTTTAATTTCCAAAAATGGAATTTTACGAGAATTGGTAAATATGAGAGAGTTATGTAAAAGTTATATTAATTAAATTTTATTTATTGAAATATTCGAATAGTGTTCTTTTGGGTGTTTCATAGGACAATAAAAAATTAACGATCCATCCGGGAAAACGTATTATACGACAACGGTTGATCGGAGCTCCACTGTATGTAAAGAGAATTTGTAAGAATTTATTTATGTTTAAATAAAATAAAACAGTGCAGAGAGAATTGACAAATTTATCACCATTGAATCATTCGCATTTGTATAAATATTGATTTGTGGTGTGCCGCGGAAGATAAAAGGTTGTAGAGCACTGGACTTAACAATAAAGTTTCGTTTGTACAATATCCATTTTCTGCCTATACAATTGTTCATGTTTTCGCGTTAGATTTAGTAGTGCTCGAAACGGAATTTATGCCTCTAGCGGATTTCCCGCCGGGACCGCATCTAACATGGCATCCATTTTATTTGAATATTCGAATTTAGAATTCCGTAAACAGTACAGTTAACCTATAAACTTTTGAAATGCAGATAAATAGACACTATTATTTTACTTCAAAAAGTGTTGCTAGTAGCGGACTGTCGTTTGTCTATTGTTTAAATATTCATTCTTGTTTATATTGTTTTTTATTCTATGATAAAAAGAATATCAAACGTTTATTTATGGCAAGTTTTTCGTGTTAACGAATATTTTAAAATCATGTTAATCCGTTTCCTGCCATGTTTCCCATTTGGGGTCAACGACCAGTGTTGCTTTGCAGTTGGCAGTCTTTGCTGAAATATGTTAATTGGCAACACTGTCACATTCAAAAAATTCTGTAGCAACACTTTCACAAAAAATCATTTCCGATAGTTTTATCAGTAGAATTATAAGTGCGTTAAGTACAAATTTGAAGGTAAATCGTAAAAAGATATAACTTGACATTTACATAATATATTTTTTGAATTGTTTCTTTAAATTTTTAGTTGATATTTTGCAAACGGTTAATTTATACGTTATTTTAAATGTCAGTGTTCGGTTATAAAAAATAAAAAATCGTAGTCAATTTTATTACTGTTTTATCGCCTGTTCATAATTGGGGATCATGGCGAATGCCGTGTAAAATATTTGATACATTTGCTTTATTTGATTACTATTTGATGCTATATTATTATGTAGATATGGGCATGCAAAAATATTATTCGTTTTCGGAATTAGAAGAGATATTAAACGATACAAATTTTATGGATGGATTATGCTGAAATCGACGTTGTTGAACTTCCACCATATACCGTCGATGTTCTAATCGTTTCTATCAGATAAAGAAGAAATTGTTGATATTGTTTTGACACTTATCCAAAGGATGTTCTAGGCAGAATCTAAATTCATTCAAGCTTTCTACTAATGGAAACTTCCACTTTGGGAAAAAAGAATTATGTACAGTACCTTCGAAAATTCGGAAGATTTCCGTAACTAAATCTAAAATTGAAAAATCTAAATCACCTTGGAAAAATGTAAGACCAAAATTTAAAAAAAAAATGAGACAGCATGAAATAAATAATGAAATTTTAAGTAATAAGAAAAATATTGCACAAATTCTGATAGAAAAATCTCTCGTGGAAGTTTTTGAGACATTTTATGAAAATATATTTGTATATATTGTAAAACAAAGTACTTTGTATGCTTCCCAAAATAACCGTCATGGTTTCAAATTTTCACCAAACTGTCTAAAAAAATTTTTAGTGGTTTTATTGGTAACTGGATATAATTTTGTACCCCAAGATCATATGTACCGGTGCGAAGACGAGGATTTATCTATTCAATGTGTTAGGAAATGTTTGTCACGAAGCCGATATCTAGAGATAAAAAGAAATTTTCACCATCAATGACAATGCCAAATTAGTCAATTAGCAATGTACAAAGTTTTTAAAATTGGTCCTTTCCATGATATGATGAACAAGCAGTTTCTGAAATTTTAGACTTTTATTTCGAAAAATAATACTATCGATGGACAAATATTTCTATATTATGGCCATCATTATTTCAAACAATTTATGCATGTATAATACCTATACGTTTTGGATTCAAACAATGGGCAATGTGTCATAGCGACACTGGATATTGCTAAAATGCTGACTTATATCAAAGAAGACACGAGAAACATTACCAAGAAATGGCACTAGGCACGTCAGTCATAAAAAGAAATATTTCTAAAATCGATATTCCATTCAACCATTCTTTTAATTTCGATAACTTTTTTTATCAGCTTTGAACTAATGAAAATATTGAGTGATAATAGAATCAATAAACTATTCAAAAAAAAAATTATGAAATCTTCAGTCAGCACCTTCGTGCTTGATGGAATTCCAATATCAAATTTGAAGTTTCGCCTTTCGGCATCCTTAGGCATTCTATCACACGGACGCAACAGAACTGACATATTCAATAAAATATGACAATATAATGAAAAAAGAAATTCGCGGTGAATTTGACTTTGGGTGTATTATTGTGTGTTTTTAAACGCCGTATCCCCATTTGGGAACATTTATAAAAACTTATTTTTTAAAATACTTACCAAACTTATTTTTCAGTAAAAAAGAACAAAGTAGTTGATAGCTATTTCGGCTCACGCCTTTGTCAGAACTATCCTATAAACTATATAGCTAAAATTCTGACGAGGGCGTGAGCCGAAATAGCTATCAACTATATCTTATAAAATTTTTTAAAACTAAAATACATTGCTATTTTTTCACCGTGTTATAATACTTTTCTACTAACAAGTGACAGTTCACGCTTTCAAAATAAAATAACATAGCTTTAAATACTTTTAAAATATACTATCTTTTTTAAGCCTTTCCGCATTTTAGGTTTTGTCAAGGCCGTTAATAACGTATAATCCGGGTTTCTGTACAAAGTAAAGAATTAATATTACCAAAATTTTCATTCGATACAAAAGGGTAAATCGTGATTTTTCAGTGTTTGAAAAATTTGGCCACCGTACTTACACTCCTTTTTTGTGCGGTAGATGCGTTCCACGGTAAATCGCACAAAAAAGCTATGATTTTCATACAAAAAGTGAAGATGCGTTGAATTTTAAAAACCGCATATCTTTGAAACTGCTATATAAGATATACCCAAAACCGCACAAAAAAAGTTGATAAAAAATAGGACAACATAGGACATAATTTTTTTTTTTAATCTATATTTACTTTATTTTGTTAAAAAGTAACATTTTAAGGATTTCTTGCATGATTGGTCTACTTTTAAGAATGTCCGGAATCTTTAATACCAGAAATCCACTAGAGAAATAATAATTATTTTAATTACAAACTATTTATTATCTCTGCATGACAATTTTCGTTGCGATTTGCGATATGGCTCAAAGTCGCTCTCTTCTTCGGAAGCAAGAAACGCAGTGCAATTGCGAACAACACGCACTTCATTAAAAAAAACGCATAACTTTGAAGCCGCACTAAAAAAAGTTTGAGTGTATATTGATATTTTTGTTTTCCAACAGGTCACATTCCTCATGATGCCGTTGGAGATCGTTTGGGCGTGGACGGTGTGGTGGAGAGCGGGCGACCTCGCCTGCCGGGTGATGGCCTTTCTTAGGATTTTTGGACTCTACCTGTCCAGCTTCGTGCTGATTTGCATCAGCGTTGACAGGTATTCATCGCATATTTCTCGCACGTAACCTGGAAGGTCAATGCCAAGAGTCTTACAAATGGCCACTGGGCTTGCCGATTTACAGCCGGCCATTGCAAGTTAGACGATAAACAATTAGGGTTGGGGAAGTCTATTAAGTCGTATTTATAGAAACAACTACGTTATAAACGATAATGGAATTGTAGACTATATTTCAAAAAATAAAAATATGTCTGAATCAATTGATGATATCGAATTAAGATGTTTGATGGAACTTCAAAATCGAATTTGAATTATTAAATCTTTGTGCGATGTTTCACATTTTTTTCATTATCGACCCGAGTTTCACCTTTCGACATCTTTAGACCTTCTATCTCACGAATGCACCAGAACTGAATTGTCATTTTCGGTTGATGAAACTTTGTACGATGTTTTATATTTTTTCATTAACAACCCTGGTTTCGCCTTTCGACATCTTTAGACCTTCTTTCATATGAACGCAGTAGACTTTTAAGGTGTTAACTGTCACTTCTTGATGGAAAGGCATGATATTTTAAATAATAAAAACACATTTTTTAGTGCTTATTTCCACAATATATTTTTTGATCAGGACCGGTTTCGCTCATCGCTAGCTTTATCAACTGATAATGCTGATCAGTTGATAATGCTCGCGATGAGCGAAACCAGTCCTGATCAAAAAATATATTGTGGAAATAAGTACTAAAAACTGTGTTTTTATTATAAAAAAAAAAAAATGCAGTAGAACTGAATTGTCATTTTTGGTTGATGAAATTTCAATATCGAGTTTGAATTATTGAAACTTTGTACGCTGCTTTATATTTTTTCATTAACGATCGGGGTTTCGGATTTCGACATATTCATGCCTTCTATCATATGGGTGCAGCAAAACTGACATGTCAGTTCGGTTTCGCTCATCGCTAGCATTGTCAACTAAAGGAATACATATTACATGGTTAGGTTAGGTTAGGTTAAGGTAAGCAAAGTTTCAAGAACTCAAATTTTATATTATATTTTATTTATTTTTATAATAGTCATATTTATTTTTAAGTCCGCCGTCTCAACAATTGAGACGTCGACAGTCAACGGGTTAATATTTCACTACATTTTCCGTTTTTCCTTCCCAGATATTACGCCGTCCTTCGGCCGCTACTACTCAGTGGCGGAGAGAGAAGGGGGAGAGTGCTGTTGGCGACAGCTTGGATTGCGTCAGCCATTTGCAGCGCGCCACAGGCAAGAAATTTATGAAATATTCATTACAACCTAGGATAAATTTACAATAACGCCACCACTGAAATTTAAAAGTCTTTTAAAAATCTTTAATTTTGTAATTGTAGCTATTTCGGGTCACGCCACTGGCAGAACTAGTCTCACGACATTGTCATAGTTCTAACGATGCGTGAGCCGAAATAGCTATCAACTATATCTTATAAAAAAAAATGTAGAACTAAAATACATTGCTATTATTTCACCTTGATATATTATTCCAATGATAACATATAGATAAGCAAATGTTCGTTTAAACATAGTTCTGACGATGGTGTGAGCCGAAATAGCTATCAACTATATGTCATTAAAAATTTTGTAGAACTAAAATACATTGCTATTTTTTTCACCGTTCGATAAAATAATTACATTTCGTCATTATATGCGAAAATGGAAACGAAAAAAATAAAAACTCATTTATCCAGTTCATCAGTGTTTCTCAAATCATGGTTCCCAATCAATGTAAATTTAATTTAATTATTAATTATTCGTGTCTCTTGCAGGTTGTCGTATTCCACTTGGAGGCCCACCCCAATGTGACGTGGTATACGCAGTGCATAGCCTACAACGCGTTCAGCCCCGGTTCCCACGAGCTGGTGTATTCACTCCTCAGCTTGCTGCTGATGTACGTGGCGCCCCTCGTGGCCATCGTCTACTGTTACGCCTCCATCTTACGTGAGATCGTGAGACGGTCACGAGACTCCATAGACGGTATGTTCTATTTTAACCATAAACAAAAGTTGGTGTCTAATTCTTTCTTTCACAAACAAACTAATATACTATTTAGCCCATTGATTAAAGCGCTCCACGGGGGAGAAGGGGTCTGATTTGCTTCCGTAATAGACTATTTCCGTGCCACATGTAAACTTATTGTCTTAGCCGCATTTTTCAGTTTCATTTACAATTTTTGAAAAAATCATTTTTATTGCGAGAAAGAAACAAGCTAGGTCGTTAAAACAGGAGAGAAGATGTATTTTGTACCTTTTCTACACAGCTATATATAGAAAAGCGAATGTTTGTTTAAGCATAGTTCTGACGATGGCGCGAGCCGAAAAAGCTATCAATTATATTTTTTAAAAATAATTTTGTAGAACTAAAATACATTGCTATTTTTTTCACCGTGTTATAATGGAGTTCTACCAAGTGAATGCCAATTCAATCAATAAATCTAATTCTTTTTATACTAGCTCATTTTTTTATCAATAGTCTTGTATTTATTCATATTATATCAGTTAATGATCCTTGAGGCGGTTGAGAGTCTTTTGCATCCATATTATAGAATACATGAAGATACCGAAAGGCGAAGCCTGAATCGTTTGTGACAAGACATGTGGAATCGTACAATGTTTTGTAAAAATTGTGAGAGGAAACCAAATCTTCACCCAGGGGAATGTTTTACAAAATATCACACTTCCAAACGTTTTTAATACTACATAATTTTTTTAAAATATCATATTTTGAAATTTAATTGTTTTTATTTGATAGACTAAAGCTTAGCAATCAAGAAAAAAACATAACTTAAGTTATTTTTTAATTTTAGTTTATATATCGTCCATTTGATTCAATGACGTTCGAATATTATGAAAATCTTAAATTTAATTAAGGAGTTGGTAAAACGCTTTTTTATTTTTTTACGGAGTGCAAAGGGTTAACAATTCAATTTTTAAAGCGGTGAAAAAATAGCAATAAATTAAAGCTCTACAAAAATTAAAAGGTATATAGTTGATAACTATTTCAGCTGACGCCCTCATCAGAACTATGTTTAAACGTACATTTACTTAAACATATATAGCTGTGTAGAAAAGGTGCACAATACATCTTCTCTGCTGTTCTAACATCCTATTTTTTATATGTGTGATCATAAATTCTTAAAGGCGGAAAATTGATTTTATGTATTACTCTAAGTGAGGGTTTTTTTATTGCGTGAGAATAATCGTAATTAATAGTGAATACATATTGTAATTATTTTTTTTTAATTCTGATGCGGGCGTAAGCCGAAATAGCTATAAATTATATATTGATTGAATTGGCATTTTTTGATAAAACTCCAATATAACACGGTGAAAAAATAACAATGTATTTAATTCTTTAAATTTGTAGAACTAAAATACATTTCACCGAGCTATAACTTATATACCTTTAAAATTAAGTATAACTAAAATAAATCGCACCAAGGAAATTCCAATCAATCAATAATTCAAATTTAGTCTCTACCGTGAATAGGTATAAGGGCAAAGTAAAAGAATTTATTTTCGGCAGTATTATGTAATTGTTATCATGAGTTAGCTCAAATAAAACGTTTAACGTGCGTCATTATCGCAGATCACAGAAGTAAAATAATTAGTATTTCACTCAAAGGGCTTTTACCACTCAAACGGAAATCTCTGCAGCGAATTTTGGATTATGCGAAACCTAAACTTCCGTAAAACTATTTCGATGATTGGGTAATACGCAAAAATGAGAATAACTCCATTGACGCGTTGAGTCCCGGAGTCGTGTTTTCACATAGTATAAAATATAACGCCTGCGTCCTGGAAACATGTTTTGACGTAATATACGAGCTCTTCAAAAATAAAAAAAATAGTTTCATTAAGCGATGTATTTGACAAAACAATTCAATATATTTACAGTAAATACTTAGAACCTTTTCAAAACAGTATATACTAAAATAGCATAAACTATATCTTAAAAACAATGTAGAACTGAAATACATTGCTATTTTTTCACCGTGTTATAATGTACTTCTACCAAGTAAATGCCAATTCAGTCAATAAAATGTGTTTTTATTATTTAAAATATCGTGTCTTTCCATCAAAAAGTGACAGTTAACACCTTAAAAGTGACATACATAAACATAAACATTGATGTACGGTTCTTCACATGGGGAAATGTCGTCAATTTTATCATTCTAGGCTTAATTTAAATAACATTTTAAACCATCTTAAACACTTCATCTGAAGTATCTAATATTAGTATAGTTTAAGTAAACATTTTAAAAACATGCCATTTGTTTAAAAATGGGCTGGGGACAGGGCTCAATTTGTCAAATGTTCATCGGGACAGATAATGTTAATATAATATTCAAACAAATTTTCGACTTTCTGGTAAAGAAAAATAGCTTTGTAACTCTAAAGGTTTTAACCAACTTAAAAGGTTTATTGGCATAAAAAAACTTTAATATTTATAAAATAGTTAAACAAAAGATGTTTTACTTAAATGTTGTTTGTTTTTGTAAGTAAAAAGAACCTTTGTAGAGTAATTGTTTTAGTTTACTTTGAAATAAATTAATGTAGAGATATTTATACAGTCGTTTTCAGAGTATTGTGAAAATAATCAATTTTAAGATGTTAACTGGCACTTCTTGGTGGAAAGGCATGATATTTTAAATAATAAAAACACACTATTTAGTGCTGGTCACTTCACCTGTTGTTAATGCTCGAGATAAGCGAAACCGATCCTAATCATCAAATATATTATTTAAATAAGTACAGTGAGTGATCGGTTGACACGTAACTATGTTCACTATCCTAATCGTCGTTAACCGATCAACCGATTTTACAGATAGAAAAAGTAGATTAGAAAGATCGTTTTTGTTCGTTATCTGAATATGTGTTCGTACAACGAACACAAAAACCTTTCGTGATAGTATTAATTGTCCGAATTTCTCGCAGTCTACGCTGTTCTTTAACCAATCAGCCACTGTAATAAAAAAGTGTTTTTTTTTTATTGTAATTTATGATATTAACTGAATGTGCTTTATGGAATTTTAATATCGAATTTGATTATAAAATCTTTTTTGTTTTGTTTTGTCACTAACGATCCAGGTTTCACGTTTCGGCATCTTCAGGTATTCTATCACACGGGTCCAACTGAACTGACTAACAATCAAATTTAATTTATCTGTTAACTACTGACATCGCTTTTACGGTGCTAACTATCAGTTCTTGTTGGACAGACAGAAGACATGATATTTTAATTAAGACAAACACATTTCCACAACTCATTTCATACAAAACTTTCACAATATATTTTGTAATCAGGACCGGTTTCGCTGGAAATAATTACCAAAAAAAGTGCGTTTACATTATATAAAAACCTAATCTTTTTGATCCACTAATTCTATCTGTAAAACTCGGTTTATTGCTTAACGAACAATTCGGATAGCGAACATAGTCTTGGAATTGATTATGTTCCTTAACTGGTCATCCACTGTAATTATTTCCACAATATATTTTATGATCAGCACCGGTTTCGTTGGAAATAAGTACTAAAAATGTGTTTTTATTATTGCGAAAAACGTACTGAAATCTTCTAATTCTGTTACGCGGTATAATTGTATTAATCATTCAAATAAATAGACGATAATTAAAGTTTTTGTAAGAAAAATATGTTTGCAATTGTGCAATTTATTAGAAGAGGAAATTGTTACTGCAAATATTCAAAATTTAAATTTTAAGGAATTAATTGTTTAAATGTATTTACAGTATAATCTTTACGAGATAAAAACAACAGGTTTTGTAGAATTTGATTCCGTAAGATCAATTTTAGGAACACGCTCAATTATTCAACGTTGTCAAAATATAATAACTTCGATCCATTTTGTTTTTCATTATAATGTTACATCGCAGTATGGCGATAATTACGTATTATATCGGCAATATTGTTTTACGACGGTCTACAAGCTTATCTGTCACATAATATCAAAGAGTGACATGACAACTATTGGCCACTTAGAATAATTATGTTACTATTGTTTTATTAGAATAAAAATTTAAAAAAACAACAAATATTTATTAAATTTGAATTATTACGATTTTGTACGATTCCAAATGTTTTGTCACCAACGACCCGGGTCGGCATCTTCATGCATTTTATCTAAACATCTAAACATCGTTACATAGGAAATTAAAGTAAGTAAGTATTTCTTAAAAAAATAAACCAATTATATTTGAATGACAATGTATATTATTATTTATTATAAAACCCTTTCAAGAATGACTTAATTTCATTTATACGATAAATTGTTAATAAAAATTATTAAGGCCAATCATGTTAATTATAATTAGATAAAATTTATTGAATTTATTTTAGCTGTCATTTAGTTCTTACCTTGGGGTCTGTGTTTTCCTTCAATTAATACCTTTGGTTTATAGACGATGCTGTTACTGTTTATTGACGATACTGTGTATTATGCGTCAGTTCTGTTGAATCCGTGTGATAGAATGCCTGAAGATAGCGAAAGACGAAACCCAGGTCGTTAGTGACAAAACGTGTGGAATCGTACAACGATTCAACTATTCAAATTTAAATAATAATAACAACACATTTTAAGTACAATTTTTAGAATATGTTTCATGGTCAGGACCGGTTTTGCTCGTCGCGAAAATTATGAATTAGTGAGGTACCTGCGATGAGCGAAACCGATTTTTTCATTATTCAAAATTTAATGTATTTCCACCAAATCATTTGAGAAAATTGTTAACAACTTTTTTCAGTTTGTCGTTTGCTTGTTAAAACTCCATTATAACACGCTAAAAAACTAGCAATGTATTTTAGTTCTACACAATTTACAAGGTATATAATTGATAGCTATGTCGGCTTACGCCCTCATCATAACTATCAAACACCTTCAGTAGTTATCATAAATTAATTCAAATATATATTTATTATTTAACAAATTAAATATTGCTAGAATTGGCATTTATATTTACATGATTAGAATGTCTTAGAATTATTTTATATGAAGCTAGGTTGTAGAACAGAAGAGAAGATATATTGTGTACTTTTTCTACACCGCTATGTATATTATATATAAGTAAATGTACGTTTAAGCATGGTTTTGATGAGAGCATAAGCCGAAATAGCTATCAACTGTATATACATTTGGTATTAATAAAATTCATTGGTATTTTTGCATCGTGTTGTGTGAAACTTATTGGTTTATACTGACTGATAATATAATTTGCGGCCAATATCGTCATGCGTAACCCTTTTCTGATATTATCACATAGCCGTATATTTTTCGATGGCTTGATTGTGATATATTTCGAATATAACATCTTTCCGTCTCTGCCGTACGGCAACACAGGTTTTTCATGTCAATCGTAAATAATTTTCGTGGAAAATCATTTGAAACCATGCTGACGTTTAGTGTCCAAAAGTTGAGTTAAATTAATCTCAAATGTAACTGATAAAAACACACAAATGCAATAAATTTACCTTCGTAGCAGTTCTTATCTACTGACAGTCTGGTTGGGCTCAAATATTGGCCTAATAATTGAGTTCAAAAGGTGTCTAGACTCATATCGTAGATTATTTATGTACACGTATAATCCTCTTTTTGAACACGAGATAAGTTCCAAAAATTGACGCGCCAAAACGGTGTGTTGCCATTACATAAAATTAACTAAAAATAAAAATTTTAATACTCAATAATAAATCGATTCTTTTTTATGGTATCGAATGAAGGTACTTGATAGAATTTCAATATCGAATTTGAATTGCTACAACTTTGTACGATTCCACATATTTTGTCACTAACGACCCGGGTTTCGCCTTTCGGCATCTTCAGGCATTCTATCAAACGGATGCAACAGAACTGACGTATATAAAACAGTTAGCATCGTCTATATATCAAAGGTATTAATTGAAGGAAAACACGGACCCCAAGGAAAGAACTAGGTGACAGCTATTTTAATAGCTTAGCGACCGCATGTTTTCTATCGGATTTCACGTGTTGGCCGGCGAATTTGAAAAAAATTCGCCCGAAAACTGTCCTTTTACTAGATTCACTATAATTTGTGAACCGATAGAGATATCTTAACCAAATTTGATTTGCTGGCTTCTAGATACTTTGCCCCATAAATCAATGCCATTTGAGCAGTGGTTCTACACCAGTGGGTTGTGTACTCATGTGGTATGGTGAAAAAAACTTAAATTTACTACAAATTTTTTTTTTTTAATATGTAAAATTTACTTTTTCACTTTGTTTTTTTTTGATTTTATGTTAATATATATAAGAACTCATTAGATAAACTCTATACGTCTCTCTCTCTATACTCTATATATTGTATAAGTATCTATATAAAAAAAAACGTTCATGGATAATAATTAATTTTGTATAAATACCTTTCATTATGAGTTGATGGGAAATACACAATTTCAATTCGTGTTTACCCCATCGATAGATTTATATCGAATCTGAAGATGGCGAAAGGTGAAAGCCGGATTATTAGATCGACATGAACCATGGAAAAGTAAGTACAATGTTCTCAAGAATTTAGCTGTAAGTAAATTATTTTACTTGAATCCATATTTTTTTTGCTGAAGAAGTGAAAAAAACAAGGTTTTCTTGCCCATACTGTACCTTTTGTACGTATAAAAATTAATATATACAAATAATTCATATCGATCCTTATTGTTATATTGCCTGCCCTTATAAACCAACAATAATATCTAAGTAAAATATAAGAACGAAGATAAAATCATGCTACATATATTCACGATAATATTATAAATACCCGCAGTTTAAAGAGCACTGGTTCTCATGTCATCCCCGTTGCAGATGTTGTCACTCCCATTAGTTTGTTTCGTATTTTTTTTTACAGCCATTCTGAGAAATCAGGGTAGTGTGTTGAAAGTGTTTCTCAATATATAAGTAAATTGTGTTCTGTCTTCTCTGAACTATAGGTGAAAACGTCGCGAAATTTGCTTTTCTCTTGCTAATCATTTATATTTTTATTTTTAATCACAATAAAATTTTGAGGATGCATTATCGGAGGTTCCCAGTGATTGTGAACAAGATGACGAGGACGATAGTGATTCTGATTCGAGTGTACATACAAACTGTAATGAGCGAGTTGAATCCATATATGAATAAGTGGAACAGGATTTATACAAATAATTTTTATAACAGTGTATCGCTCGCTAAAGATTTATTTTTATGTAAAACGGAACTTTGCGGAACAATTCGGAAAAATAGACGTTTACTGGAAATTTTAAAAAGTATAAAATTAAAGCCTCAAGAAACCAAGCAACCCAGGAAAGGTGAAACACTCGTCCAAGTGTGGAAAACAAATAATAAAAGGAACGTCAGAATGATATCCACTATTCACTATAATAATGTAACATAAAAGAATGTATTTCAGAAAAATATGTTTTTATTTAATTCGTCAACATAAGTTGAGAACCCCTGCCACTGAGTTTGAATAGGTCATAGTTAAATCAAATTTGCATTAAAAATGTCAAAAATGTTTTCGGTTAAATATTTCATAACCATCATAAAAATTCCATGTGGCTCAGTCGATAAATCAAAGGTAATGTGTAACACCAATACTACGATCTGTAAAGGGCCCCGAAATGTTTCTTAGCATGCACTGTGTACACTGTACTGATGAGTATCCTTGCTAAGTAGAGAAAAAAACGAGACTTGATTTAAAAATAAAATCTTTAACCAGAATGTAAAATCGTGTTATGAAAGATCACATAAGAAAAAAATAGAATTTTTTAGGGGTATTTTTACGAAATTGTTTAGGAAAATAATAATTTACTCTTTGTTAAATAATGCGTTGATGTGTATACTACCACACCCCATTAACATTTGAAATCAAAACCGATTCCAATCATATGATTTTTCAATGGAATGGATGACGTAGGACGCATATATGAGTCTGCGGCCCGCAACGGAAGTTCTTCAAGGACTCAAATACGAGTCCCCGGTCGTTAAGCTGTTAATATTAAATTTGTTTTAGCTACCATTTACTGCTTGCCTTGGGGTTTGTGCTTTCCTGTAATTAATACCTTTGGTATATAGACGATGCTAACTGTTTATTGTAAGTCAGTTCTGTTGCATCCGCGTGATAGAATGCCTGAAGATGCCGAAAGGCGAAATCCCGGGTCTTTAGTGACAAAATATGTGGCATCGTACAAAGTTGTCACAATCTTATTTTTTTACACTCAAACATTTGTATACGTTACATGAGATAATTAATCTCATGCGATTATAAAACGTATTTATTGTTTGTATAGTTTAATATATTTTTTAAGACGACAGTATAATGCATTTTTTGTTTTTCTATATATATACTACCTATAGAGAAATTTAATTATTTTAAATTTATATTGTATTATTTCTACATTCATATTTAGTTCCGCAGTGCGTCTGAACGAGCTGCCACTGTATATATGGCTATTTTTATTTTTGATATCGACTGAAGGTGCTTGATGGAATTTCAATATCTCATATCAATTGTCAGTTCTGTTGCATCCGTGTGATAGAATGCCTGAAAATGCCGAAAGGCGAAAACCGGGTCGTTAGTGACAAAACATGTGGAATCGTACAAAGTTGTAACAATTCAAATTTGATACCTATTTTTTGTTACAGATAAGATGCGGCGATCAAGTCTAGGCTTTTTGGGCCGAGCGAGGTCGAGAACTTTGAAGATGACCATCACCATAGTCCTCGTATTCTTCGTGTGCTGGACTCCCTACTACGTCATGTGTATATGGTAAGTACAATTTTTTTACAATATTATTAGCTAAATCATTGTTTCCCAAAGTTAGCCCCAGGGGCACTGGGAAACCCTGGAGGAGTAGAGGAGCCCTAGAAAGCAAAACGGGGCCACGGGGCTCTTTTTAAAATATTTGTAACTTATAATTGATAACCGTTACTAGTTTTATATCCACATATTAACCGTCGATCCATCGAAGAAAAGTAATTTTTTTAATTCAGAATATCTCGGATACACTGATGTGAAGAAATGTATATGACTGTATCACAAGTATTTTTTTAATAATTTATCATTGCATATTATAATTTCTATTGTATTTTCGTATCATTTTTAAAATAATAGAAAAAATTTTTTTTTTTCGAAAATAGTCATAAAGCTACAATTTTTCCCCATTTTAAAACATTCAATGATAACTCAAAATGCGTTATATTTTTTGTCAGGTTGATTTTTTTAAGACGGTGAAAAAATAGGAATGAATTTTAGTTCTACAATTTTTTTTATAAGATGTAGTTCATAGCTTTTCGGTACGGTTCGGAACCGAAAGATTCGGAACCGAACTAAAATAGATAGCTATTTTTTCACCGTGTTATAATGAAAATCTACCAAGTAAATGTGAATTCAATCAATGGATTTTTTGACACATTCATTACTAAATCTCCAGTCGGTCAATTCTAGGAATGAGTGAGTTTAGACATTAATTATGACCTATAGTAGTTCTGCTTAAAGCAACATTCTCAATGCATATTCATTTAAAAAAAACATTATTGTAAATTAATTGTATGCTTACTTGCGGTGGTTTTTTTCTTAGTATGTATTATATATATAAAATTGTTGTTTTGAATTATGATATACAATATAGTTGTAAAAACACATCGAATGACAAAATATATTATATATTCTTAGCGACAGTGTAAACCAACCTTTAAGCAATAATTAAAACAATACAATCTTTTAACTGTGATAGTTAGAAAATTGTTATTGTCAATAAATTGTGATTGATGGATAATTTTAAGACGTGTACAGTTTGAATGACGTTATACCGTGAAACTAACTTCGGCAAAATTATGACAATATTCAAGACAAGAGAACGTCAGGGGTGTCGTTAGCATTGAACGGGTTAAAAAAACAATACCCAAGTTATTTATTATCTATAGTTAATAGTGATCGTAAAATTATTGTTAATTTTCAATATACGTCATTGTAAATTAATATTTCCCCTTTTTAAAAAATCGATTTGATGTGTGACTAAAAAAAATCGTCATGTTTTACAATTCTAAAAAAATTGTAAGGTATAAAGTTAACAGTTATTTCGGCTTACACCTTCGTCAAAACTATCTTTAAACATACATTTACTAACATTGTTTGGGGATATTGTCAAACATTTTTTGACCCCTATACCGGCAACAGAAAGTAAAAATAACCCCTGTAGGAATTGCAAAGTTTGTGCAAAGCAAAAAAAAATAAGAGAGACCTGTACATATAGAAACATTTCAAATAATAAAAATACACATTTTCATACTTATTTCCACAACATAATTTTGCTCATGCTTGATTCATCGGTTAATAATGCTCGTAATAAGTGAAACCGGTTGTGATCAAAAAATATATATTGGAAGTAAGAACTAAAAAATGTGTTTTTATTATTTAAAATATCATGCTTTTCCACCAAGAAGTGACAGTTAACACACTAAAAGTGGTTATCTATATATATAGCTGTATATAAAAGGTACACTATACATCTTCTCTTTTGTTCTATTTTTCGTATTATAATGGAGTTTTATCCAAATAAATGCCCATCCAATCAATACAACTTATTGTGCATGACACAGCTGTAATCTTCGTGTGACACATTGGTGTGTCACGACACAACGTTTGAGAATGACTGACGTACGCTTACGAAATAATACAGAAATTATTTTTAAATTGTTTCCATGCCATCTCGAAAAAGCCTTGTGAAAAAAATAAAAAAGTTATAACAAGGGAAAATAATAAGAAAGCTTACAACACAATTGAATTATTATTTATCTGCGACTGAAAACAAAGTAAATATATTTTTTTTGCAGAATCATATATTTTTCCTTTATATTATATTTATATAATTAATAAAAAATACGCCTTTTTATACGTCTACGATTTTGTGTGTGTCTTCTTTTTGTTTCGAACATAATTCGTCTTGAATATTGTTAAACCATAGACAGTCGGGGCCGAATTTAGTGACATGCCAAAAAGATTTCAAATCCTGGGTCTTTCATAAATATGGGTTCCTTAAAATAAAGCCATTTTTTATTATAAATTAAAAATGCATCATTTAGTACTAATTTTTAGAACATATTTTATTATCAGGACCGGTTTCGATCATCGCAAGCACTATCATCTGATCATAAAACACATTGCAGAAATAAATACTAAAAAATAAGCTTTTATTATTAAAAATATCATGCATTTCTATCAAAAAGTGACAGTTAACGCATTTAAAGTGAAAAATAATACTAATTTATAATCAGATTATTAAGCAAAATATTGAGAAATGGTTTTTTTTAATATGGCTTATTTTTTGATACAGGTAAAATAAATGTTCCAAGAAAAATCTTTCTCAAAAAATAATCAAATACCCTCTCAAAGGCTTTTTACGGGCTTAAAAATAATTCATCCTTTGATGTACAAAGCAGTGATTCTCCAACACCAAACAAATATTCAAATAAATGACAATTCTGTAAACGGTCGCCAGGTTTTGTTGTTTTATTTTGTTTCAAAAAGTATATTAACACACTAACACCGGGGAACGCGAATGTTATAATGTTTGCCTAGATCGTTGTGAATGATTAATGGTTTCATGACTTGATACGTTACCTTGAAGACTTGAAGAGATGAAGAAGAGAAATGCTTCCAATATTTACAGTTATAAGGATCAGAAGCAATTCACTCCAATTATTTTTCTTTTCAGCAAATTTAAGAGTTTTACGGCGACAGAGTCTTAGTTTTTTTAGAGGTCTCTAGAACAGTATTTCTTTCGTAAAATTTCACTGTGGCCACATAATAAACATCAGCTGTCCTATGGAAATGTCTCGTGGCCGCACCATATGTGATAAAGACAGTTTCAATATTTATTTTTTATATAGTGCATTACACTGAATAATCTTTCACATTATACTGTTGTAGGTAAAATCGACAAAATTAATAAAGCAATTGTTGTTAATTCTTTATATTGACTTGATTCATGGTCAACGTATAACTTCGACAAAAATTTTTGAACAGATTTATTATTAAAACGGTACTTTAGTTAAACTTGACTAAATGCTGGATAAGTCAGGTTGATTCAATGAATTTTAAAATAATTATTTTATAAATTCTTTTATAAAAATATATTTTTTTAAATATCAATATTTACTCTAAAACTGGCCGCACATGAGAACCACCGCTTTAGAGTATTAGGTCTTTTAATTTACAAATCTACTAAAGGTGCTTGACGGAATTTCAATATCAAATCTGAAGTGTTAGAATTTTGCACGATTCCATATTCTTTGTCTCTAACGATCCGGGTTTCGCCTTTCGGCGTCTTCAGGCATTCTATCATGATAATCAAATCATTTTACCAATTTTCAACACATATTTCGCATTGATTAAAATGTTGTGTCGATTTTTGTAAGACTTTGCAAATTTAACAATATACAATTTATCCATACTTTGGGGACATTCATCCCGTCGTGAATGTGTTAATTAGCGGAGAGTGTATAATATACAGCAAACTCTGTTTTGTATTTATTTATCTGCGAGCGTATGGGAATTATTGTCCAATATGTTTTGCTATAATCCCAGAGGCTTTCAAGTGTGCGTCGTGTTACTCCGGCTTATGTCGGCTGTGTTGTGTCAAAAGGGATTAACATTCGTTTTTATTTTTGGTAACATTTTTTATTTGATAATCATAATGTACGCATTGGTCACATTAATTCTAATCAACGCGGGTCTAAAATTAAGCCAGGCCCAAACTGTTAAAATGGTCGTATTAATCAAGTTTCAGGAGATATTCTTTGCTCATTTTTAAGGTTTTTTAAATAATAAAAACACATTTTTAGTACTTATTCCCACAATATATTTTTTTATCACAGCCGGTTTCGCTAATCGCAAGCATTATGAGCTGATAGAATACAATTTACAGACAAGTATATTTATACAAAATTTTGAGATAAAGGTAGCAGGTATACAAAACCATGAGTTCAAGAACTAAGAAAAAATTTACAGGAAATCATAAAATTTCAATACAAATAATGTAAATTGATTTAAAAAAAAATAAGTTGATAATCACTTATTAACAATTTTCATATATTGTGGAAATACGTACTAAAAATGTCATTTTATTATATTAATTAAATTATTATTTAAAGTATTATACTGTTTTGACATATTATTTTAGTGACTTCGTAGAGAATGGGTTGATTTTAATTAAAATAATATAAAAATTTTCCGCATTTATTACATGTTTTGTGGAAAATAATAAACACTTGATTTGTGGGAGTGGAACTGGCCATCAAGATAGTGTGGTTAATGCATTTTGACTTCTTTCATTGGGGCTGTCATCGCAAAGAATTAACGCCCTCGAAGTCAACATAACAAACGACATCCAATATATTCGTTGCAAATTGAACCTACGAATACGTGTCAACAAGCAAAGCAACAATGGGCATTTGAAGGATGTTATATTCCACACTTAATGCCATAAAATATACTTTATATTTACACAAATATTGAGCGTTCTATTGAATGACCCTTTATTTTGCATAAGTACTACCGTCACAGATCATGTGTTGAAAATATGACCTTGTGAATGGCGTAGAGTAAAAAAATATTTATTGGCATCTTTCACCTTTTAACGCATTGATTCCTCGGTCGTGATAAGAATAAAAACAGATTGAATCAATTTTACTGACGAATGATTTTAAATTAGTAGTGATAGACATTAAATAATCGATTTTCAATTATCATAATTAAATTGAACTCTAATTTATCTAACCCCTATGAATATTTTCTGTTTTAAATGAAACCTTCTTATGGGTCATACATGTGGAAATGTACAAAGCTTAATCAAATTTGATATTGAAAATTGAAATTACATCAATCTTAACTTTATCAGTACCGGCTCATTTTTGAACAAACGGCATTTTTCTTAAGGGTTTACTAAAAGTGTGATAACTATGGTAATATTGAATGAAATCAAATGAAACTTTCTGAGATTGTTAACAACATGATTAAAAATAGCCTTAAATTGATAAAATTGTCAAAAATTCCCCATGTGTAGAGCCACACTTCAATGTTTACACATGTACCGAGTCGCACTTATTTTTGTTGGTTTGCACACACTTCGCAAGCCCTATAGGAGCTATTTTTTTTTATGTTGCCGGTATAGCGATCTAAATCAATTTTTTTATATAATGAATCTTGCAAAAAATTTTCTCGGAGTGGACTCGATGCCACTTTTATTTCGTATCCAAGAGGGGGAGTGTTGGTTTAGTGTATTACACGCGAAACGATTGTGTTTTTAGATCATGTAAACCATTACTTTCATGGGTGATAAGATTAATTGAATGGCTGTTTTGAAATGGTTTGAGTCTTGACAATAAGAAAAAATAAAATTCTTTGTCGAATACTTAATTTAATGTATCTATTTTTTTTATTTTTCGAAGGGTTGGTCTATCACGTCAAAACACGTTTCCGGGATCCAATGTGTTAAGATATCATCTTGAACACTGATAATCAATCAATTTGCAATTACCTACGAATACACTTTCACTGCAAAAAAAACTGCTTCAAATTTTCCATTTTATTTATTAATAAAAAAAATATTTACAAAAAGAAATGACGGCCTATCAATGTTTATTAAATTATTTTGAACGAAGAAAGAAAATTAAATATTAAGTGCTGCATTAAAAGATTTCTAAGCCCATAAAGAATTCTGAATAGAGTTTTCAATTGAAAAGACTTCATCAAAAAAATGGCATCATTAATATAATATTTGAGGTACGTCTAATATTGAAAGGTGACTTAGGTCTTTTTGTATTAACGAATAAAGGTCAAATTAAAATGCTTCTCAAACCTCGGACACCTGTCTATATTTTGCGATATAATAAACCGAAAATTTGAGTTTGATCAACAACTTGTTTTTATCAAACTCATTTTTATTATTATTCATATTTACTTAACGAATATTTTTTTTAAGAATTATGATTTATTTTAGTTAATTTATGTAAGTGGCAAAGGACCAAACTAGCCTATACAGCATTACAAAAAAAATCAGTTGTTTATATCCAGGCTATGGAGTTTTGGCCGGAGTTGAAGTCGTAAAAAACGACTGCTTTTTCGATTAGACGATTTGAAAACTCGGTTAATCGCTTAACGAGTAATTCGGATAACGAGCAACAAAGTCTAGGTACAGATTATTTTTGTTAACCGATCACCCACTGTGTAATTAAAATCAGGCAACCTTTTTTACACTGCTATAAATATATACATAATTTAAGTAAATATACGTTTAAACATAGTTTTAACGATGGCGTGAGCCGAAATACCTATTAACTATATCTAATTAATTTCGTAGAACTAAAATACATTGCTATATTTTCACCGTGTTATAGCAAATAAAAAAATAACTCTTTTATCAAAACAGATTTGCAAGCATTAGGCCGTGGAAAAAATAATATTTACGTATATACAATAAGTACAATATTATAGCTCTACAACATTTATAATGTATAAAGTTGATAGGTATTTCGGCTTACGTCCTCATCAGAACTATTTTTAAACGTCCATTTACTAGCCGAAGTAGCTATCAACTATATCTTATAAATTTCGTGGAACTAAAATATTATACATGGCCATTTTTTCATGGTATGAAAGCAAATATTGCTGAAAATCGTTTATCAAAACAGATTTACAAGCATTCGGCCGTGAAAAAATAATACAATATTTACGTTCCAATATCGAACACCGTAAATATGCGCGCCAAAACAACATCAAAATAAAAAAACCCATACAAGAAAAACGAATTCCCCTCGCGTGGGGGACTTCCCAATAATTCAACAAAAGCTGTTTTGCAATTTGGCCGCCAGATGTCAACGGGAATTGCGACGGTGGCGCAACGCGGCGTGCGGGCGCACTAGACAATGGAGTTTTTCTTCAACAGATCAGTATCGGGTGAGGCGCCTCGTTATGTGAGTCAATCATTTTTAATGGATTTGACTTTTGTCAATAGATAGATGCTAAAGGCGTGTAGAATGTCAACGAATAACATCGCACGATTGACACGCAGTTTGACGGGTCAATCTGTTTAAGATATCGATGAACATGATTAACATCTACCTTCAACCACATTTCATAACATAAATTTACGATGATTATTTATTCGTATATTCTAATTGACGACATAGAGCGCTTGATAGAATTTCAACATCAAATTTGAACGAATGAAACTTTTTTTTAATAATAATAAATACCACATTTTTTAGTAATTTACGATATCGACTGAAGGTGTTTGATGGAATTTCAATATCAAATTTGAGTTGTTACAACTTTGTAGAATTCCATATGCCTTGTCACTAACGATCGGGGTTTCGCTTTTCGGCATCTTCTGGCATTCTATCACACGGATGCGACAGAACTGACACAATAAACAGTTAGCATCGTATATATACCAATGATATTCATTACAGGAATTCACAGACCCCAAGGCAAGAACTAAATGGCTGCTAAAACAAATTTAATAATATTAATCTAATAATAATAAATACAATTGTCTCTATATATATATGGGTTTTTTTATATAGAGATGCCTACTATCAAACATCTAGTGATGAAATATATTTTTTTTAGATTAATATTATTAAATACGTTTAAACTTCAATTTACTGCTTGCCTTGGTGTAATTGTTTTCCTGTGATTAATAACTTTAGTATATAGACGATGCTAACTGTTTATTTTACGTCAGTTCTGTTGCATCCTTGTGATAGAATGCCTGAAGATTTCGAAAAGCGAAACTTAGGTCGTTAGCGATAAAATATGTTAAATCGTACAAAGTAACTATGCAAATTTGATATTGAAAAGCACATTCAGTTGATGTCATTAGTTATAAAATATTAACAAATAATTATTGAAAGTTTATGATATTTCATTTTGACGTTAGATTTTAATGTTTATGGCTTTTTGTTGAAAGGTTTTTGCTGTTATGGGAATAAGACAAAACATGTGGAAATGAACAGTTTTCACAAATAAAATTAGAACGTAATTAGGTTGTAAAATGACCACTTCACGTTGTTCAATAATTATTCCCATATTCCATCAAGTCATTTCATAATGTATCAAATGACTGACTGTGAATGATTTTTTTGAGCGATTTTGATTGCGGCTATGTTCACAGTTGTTTATTAGACAATCTGTCAAACTTCAGCGATTTCTTTAGCATGCAATTTTATAAAATTAATGATATCGACTTGAATTTTATACAAACAAAAACGGTTTACACGAAATTGAGTGATTTTCTCACAAACATTAAATCAAACGTCGACATTTTTTGCGCATGATATTATTTAGAATTTTGTTGAGACCGCAGAATTATTTCGTGTAAGCGAATATTTATTTCTTTTTAAGCGCTTTCGAAAGTATGTGTTATTAATCCTGTCGACTTACTTTAAGTATGTTATGATGTTTCCTGTTTTCAACTCTGACCTTATTCCTTCATAATGTCAAATACCAACATAAATAAAGTAAAATTGTATTGATCAACACAGTGAAATAATAACTGTGTATTTTTGATGTACAAAAATTTTACACTAAGTTTTTGTAGAAGTATAATACATTGCTATATTTTCACCGTGTAATCATGGAATTCTACCAAATAAATG